>JAITYX010000007.1:0-1200000 GCA_021018815.1 Talinum fruticosum
ATTTAGAGATGCGGGAGTATCAGTGCATCCAGTCGTATGATCGGCATTATGTGAGTTACTATATTAATAATTTTTTTTAACTATTAATTTCAATTCCTAACTACATATAATTAATATGTAAGGTGGGCTGCACGAGATTGTGCAACGACTTCGTTCGGTTTCTCAACCCTAATTTCATTCAAGGAGTTGAGGCGAAACATAATAACCGAGTCGACTATATCTTCGAAGTCATGAAACGTAATGTCGTAGGATAAAACATGTTACTTGATGACATTCATTGAGAAGTAAGTGTACAAATAAACTTATTAGCTGATGTTTTTATGGTGTTATACATATTTATATAAATGTGTTATGTAGCCACCATTGGATGCTATTTGCCCATATTTCCAAGGGCTAATGTCAGCATGCGGCTTGATCCTCGGGTCTTTACGTGAGGAAAGATATCCATAACATACTTGACACGTGAGTTCATAATTTAATCATTTTATACTTTTTGTTAATTAGTATTTGTTTCAATTATATGTCTAATTTTAATTTTATTTTTCCGATTAAAAAATAGTGCTCTATCACATTATTATTATTATAGAGGAGGCTTGAGAGGCCCACGAGCGAGACCAAACCCACTAATTTTCTCAGTAATGGTGAGATACTCTTGGTTAGAGTCTACTTTAATTGTTTTATTTCACATTAATTGCTAAGTACATAATGTTCTAATTAATTCTCTATGTGTTAGGAATTTATTTTATTATTATAGTGCCATAAACAATCGGGAACGTGGAGTGCGGCTTGTACATTCTCCAGGTACATGAAAGAGATTATGATCGAACTTGATTTAAATAATTCTAATCCCAAAGAGGTACTTGCACTTGCACTTGTTTTTTATTATAAAAAATTAGTTTTTTAATGTTCTTTTTCATTGATTAACACTTGCACTTTGACATTAATATGTATTTTCACGGCATTGGTCCACGATATTTCTTAGGAAAGAACTCACCAACTCCTTATACGTGATGAAGTGTTCAACAAGTTAAAACAAGGTTGGACATAATTTGTATATATTACAGTATAAAGACATAAGTATATATTTACTGCATGTTTTTATATGCTACCATATACAAATATGATGAATATAATGTTTTGTATATATTACAGTCAAGGCTTTATTAGATTGTGGTTTGTATACTCTGAAAGAGTTTGTGTAGGTTGTATATGATTTGTATTGTACGAGAGGGAAGCAAACACAAGAAAAAATTATTAAAAAGTGAGGCTTATTACTACGGTTTAAGGAAGAAATGTAGTAAAAGGTTTGGATTCAAACCTATGGACGACTGGTTCAGATGAAGAAGCGAGTCGTTAGTAGTTTTACCTATGATGACGGTTCTTTTGAAGAACCGTCATCATATATTGACCTATGACTACGTTTTTCCATAGAATCGTCGTCATAGGCCTTCTTTGCTACGGTTTTGAGCCAGTAGTAAAGATGTCCACTTACAATGACGACCATATAAACAACACTTGATAGCCAGTAGTTAAAGGTCATTTTGAGCGCAGTAGTTAAAAGTGGTTCCTGTGGTAATGAAAGGTGATGCCTCCTTAATTTATTCCACTATAATTATTAAGTTTTAAAATTATCGATAAATAAATTGGAAACTTCAAAGACTTACACGACCTGTAATAAAAGATGTAATGAAGGAAACCAAGTTGTGCAAAGAAAGTGAAAGAGAAGTGAATGAAATAATCAAATATTAAACTTAAATAACTTTGAAAATGTAAAATTTAAAGTTTCCACTAAAATGACATCGGGAGAAAAGAATTTTGATAATTGTCTAATGGCAAAAAGACCAAGTATGTCACGTGACACAACATTGACCGTGTCTATATTCATGTTGGACATTATGCACATCTTCAAACGAACACTTTAGAGTCACGAAGCAACATGGCCATATTGGTAGGCATAGGTTAGTCCGGTTGCTTTTTGATCACGTTAGTGTAGTGACCATGTAACAAGCGAAGAGAGCACATTAGGAAGTACACATTCTTATGGCTAGGGGTCTGGGCAACGGGCCGGGCCGGGCCGGGGCTGGCCCATCACTATAAAGAGTCGGGGCTGGGCCATGGAAAAAATAAATGGGCTGGAGGCCGGGTCACGGGCCGGCCGACCCGACCCAGCCTACGGGCCGGAGCTAAACATGTGGTGGCCATCAGTGCTTGGTCCTGGCTACACTCACATCCCCCATTATTTTTGGATCAAATCAACTAAGGTTCGGCTTGAAATCATGTCGTACTAATTTGAAATTTGGGTTGTTTAAAAGCATCATGAAATTTTCAATTAGCGAAGATTTTTCATAAACTTGCGTCGTTATGTGAGGATCATTGAAAATCTTATAGACATTACACATGACGACCCTGAGATGCTTAGTCGGTATCATAACTAAAACATGTGCAAAGGAAAGTGATGTTTTGCTGGGTGCTTGGTTACGTTTCTGCGTGAGACAAGAAACCATGGGGGATCATCCATGCCAGAAGATTGGGCAAACTATTTTACAATAACTTCTATGAGATCGGGTGATATTTAAGTATATTTGAGCAATAGCTAAATCATCTGATTGATATGACATGCTGCGATTCTTCTCAAGAAAAATGTCTCCAACCCAGAAAAGGCCATCTCTTTTCTTGGTGAATTGTAATGAGCATCAACTGGAGTAATACATTGATGAAATTGCCGATCAACGCAAATAACTCTCTTTATCGAGTGACACAGATAACTTCGTAAAAATCAATGTCAAACATAACACCTAGATGTTAACACCATATCAGTCCTAGATGAAGACAAAACATATTAATCACATAGACTATCTTTAAATTTCAAGTTAAATGTTCATTGGCGAAATGACACTCATGATTCAAGAATGTCAAATATCTCAGTTGAAACCATTTTCAAATTTGGTGCATACTAACACCAACAATGTTATCATAATAACATCAGGTACAGCACAATCAGACTCATGAGTTTGTTTGAGCATTAAAATGACTCAAAGTGAAAAATGGCTGAGGTAATGGTGAAGCAGGCGATATATAACATGCAAATATTCAAAAATACAAAAATGCTTAAAAATGGAGTAGCCATCGTTGAGGCAGAGTAGCTTAATAATAAGAAAGTTCCATGAATTTTTTACTAAATCATGACAGTCACTGATGAGTTGAGATTAATATCTTGACCACTAGAAGGGAAGTTTATCAACTGTTTGAACAAATATAGGAGTCATGATATTGCAAAATGAATTTGAGTTGATTAAGGAGGTATAATATAAACTTCAACAAGATTATATTATCTTACCAAAATATCATTACGGTACAAGAATTCAATCTTTTGCAAAAACAATAACAATATACAGAGTTGTCTAAAAGACCGACTGGTGATTGTCCAGAAATGTTAAAAGCGTAAACAATTAGTGGACATCTAAGGGTGGCTCAAATGATATGAGTCACCTTTATGTGGTAATAAAGATTATCAATGAGTGAGTACAGTGAGCCATTGAAAGGCTCACAGGTTAATGTAATACAAGTGAAATAATAGTAAACAAAATAATAAAAAAATCTTCAATTACAATTGGAAATGGAAATCTTAAATTAAATTGTTTCATTATTAATATAGACCCAATAGTCTGCGAAGGCCTATGCGACCACATTTCACTGGGACTGGGCAGAAATGCTCTCCTGCATTCTAACTTTCTTTAAAGCAGTGTCAATTGTATGGCAACTGCTGAAATATAACAATGTTTTTAGTCAATGTCCAGTGGAGAGAATTAATTAATACAATACCTTTTTACAAAGTGGCATCTTCTTTACAAATCTGGCTCATTCTTGGCATGATGTTAGAATCTGTTCTGTTATAAACTAAACATAAGCTTGTTCTTTGCGTATTCATTCTGAATTTAATGGATATAATTTATTGGAATAATTTATTGGAAATCCAATGATGGATACTTCTGACATGATAACATGATCTTCCTGTCATCTCATGGTCTAGAACTTTTGCTTGCATTATATCGAGCTTTGGTCTCGTCACAGGGCGAAGTATATTCAAGTTACTAAGAGTTATAAAGATCCTTTTTGTCTCTCTTCTTCTGTGTCTCTTATTCACAGGAGGTCTTCCTCCACTGGCGGTTTTTGAGCTTCCTTATTCACAATTTTCGATGGCGGCTGAGCTGTCTTTCTAGTTCATCCGGACTCCTTAAGAAGGCGTTCTTCTGTCTCTATTGTAAAAATAATAAAGTTAGCTAATGCATTGGTGACAAGCCAACCTTGAGTTCTTTGAGGTTAGCTGGCCAAGCAAAGTAGCTGACCATCCATAATTCCAAGTTGTCCATTACTTGTTAACATCATTAACTATTGAATAATATGAAATTGCACCACAATAACCCAATGCATTACAAAAGCGGAATGGATACAATAATTCTCAAAAATGAGGTAGTAATGCGTACCGACAAGAAAATAGAAAGACGCAAATGAAGAGAAGAGGAAACCTGAAAAATATAAACAAATGCCGAGTGTGGCAGAAAAGCAACCATTAGTAAGGACTTTGGTAGTGGAAGGAAGGCTGATTTCTGGCGTGGAAAAAAGCGGCGGTGTGAAGAGCTCCAAATCTGATTCTGGGCGACGATTGTTAAAATGATGAAGGGACAACTGTGGAAGCGGGGAAGAGAGTGGTGAGCTAAGACCCAATGATGAACCTAGAGGAAGTGGAAGCAGCAGCGTGGTGGAGTTAAATGGTTTGACCCTTTTGACCCGTTGGATCTGGGTCGCGGCCAGGCCCGATTCTTACGGCCCATCTTTAATTGATCCCTTTCTCAGCCCGACCCTTTACTCCTAAAATTGGGCTTCGACCCTTCTTTTTGGGCTCGACCTCGGCTGGCCCAAATGGGTACCCTACCATTACCCAGCCCTACTCGTGGCTCATGACACGAGTTATTTGTGTTTGGCTTTGATAGGATATTGCTAGAATCACTATGCACAAGTATAGATGGCACGCATGGGTCAATATCCCATTCAGTAGACGTACACTCTAATCACAACAAATAAATAATGAGAGGCCTTTGGAAAACTCCTTATAAATGACGAGAGGCCTTTAGCAAACTCCGTTTTTTACTTTTGCGATTTTTGAGCTTAATTTCGAAACTTGACGAAATTTTGTTTTTTCTACAAAAAAAATTAAGTCTTCAGAAAAGTACAAAATAATACCAACTACTACCAAAAATTAAGTGATTAAATTATAAAGTTTATCACTTTTTGGTGACTAAATAATAACTTGAATTACCTCATATCAAGTATCATGTTAGGAAGTAAACACATCATACTCCTAAGAGGACCTCTATGATATTTTTCTCATGAGCATATCCATTCACAACTTACATAGTCAACAAACCAATTGAAAAACCTTAATTATCACCTCATCTGAAATTAATTGCACGCTTCAATCATACATTCCTTACATTGTCATTATATTCAATTATGGTTGTCTTTTTATATACTAATCTAGACCCATGTTATACACGGAGCGATGTTATACATGTAGACCTTAAGAAATTATTGAATTACGAAGCAATGTTGTATAGTGAGTTCCTTTTCCTCGACCACCTAATCTTATTAAATGGTTTCATCTTCAACAACCTTCTTCCACATGTTATCTCTTCATGAGAAAACGTTTTCGTGATGCATCAAATTTATCCGAGCCCAACACATAAAAATCATTAGAGCCCAATGGATATTCATCTTTCAATCTTTCTAAATTTCTAAAGTATAAACAAAGAATCCAAAAACTAAATGAAAAAGCACTCGAAAAAAAAGGATTTTGGATGGGAATAACATGAACTTTGGGGTATTGATAAAAAATAATATCAATTTTTTTCTTGGCCATTAACAAGTACAAACTTTTGCACTATTTAACGACTTTAGAACACAACCGAGTTTGGGGGCCGGAACTCGTCGGAGAGTTGACATGTCAGTGGAGTCAAAATTTTGACCTTATATTTTTAGCTTTAATGACCACATAAGCAAGCTTCCATGTATTGAGGAATTAATCAGGAAAAAAAAGTTTGTTTATGTAGCCATGAAACCTAAAAATTACAAGGTCAAAATTCGACTCCACCGACACGCCAACTCTCCAACAAGTTCGAACCTCCAAACTCGATTGTGTTCCGAAATTATTAAATAGTGTTAAAGTTTAACTGTTCATGGCCAAGAAAAAAGGTCATATTATTTAAGGCCAATATCCTCAAAGTTTATATTATTCCCATCGAAAAATCCAAAAAAATATTATCAACGTTTTAAGCTTACACTCGTCATTTGAAACAATAAGAAGTCAGCCCCTCCAAGAATCAAACAAATTAAATAAATCTCACTCACTCAACCCGAGGATAATGTGACAATATGTTTGGGTATCAAAAGAAAAATATTAGTAGGAAAATAAATAATATATGACTGGTAGAGATTGAATAAGATGATCCGCAGATGACAATAAATATTATCATGTCATAAATTAATATTACAATACATAGTACACCAAATCAATAAAAAAAGTATCAAACTGACAATTCATAACTCTTTACAAAGTCTTGGGCTATTTGGTTCACCAAATGGAATGAAATGGAATGAGTTTGAATATAGAGGAATCAAATGATATTTGATTCTTTGATATTATGTGTTTGGTTCGTCAAAGAAATGAAATCGATATCATTCTTGTTGTTTTATTCAATTATAGAATGAAATCAAACTTTTTTGCATCCATATAATTCAAAATCTAAATTTTATTAACTCCATATTCCTTCATGTTCCCTCTTCCCTTACTCTCTCATCCCTTTACTCTCTTTCTCTCCTCCAACACCAATAAGTGCTGAAAAAAAACTCAATGCTAGCATTCAAGCATCCTTCCTCGGCGGTGAAAGGTTGGCGTTTAGCCAACACCTTTTTCTCCCTTCACTTTCTCTCTAGATCTCCTCTAACACAACATTCTAATTTAGATATCCTCTGACACAACCACTACTCTAGTGCTCCTCCACAACATGTCGGTGTCCTTCCCTCTGCGGCAAAGGAGTAGTGTTTAGCCGACACCTTCTTTTCTCCTCCCTTCTCCTCCTCGCTTGGGTTGGTCATACCTAGTAGTTCCTTGGTTAGGAGTTGTCGCTCTGGTGCTAGATATGGTGGTTTCTGGCTTTTTCTTTATCGCAAGTGACAATGGAGTTCATGGGTTAATTTCTCTCTCCACTTTGTTCTCTCTCACCAAGCAGAAGCTAGGGTATTTTGATAAATAAAGGAAGAAAAGAAAGGTTATTGTAAAAAATTTTCTTTTTAAAAAAATTTGCTACTTTGGAGGAATGTGATTTGATACATCTTGAAAAATAGGGGAATCAAAACCTTTGGATTTTGGGGGATCTTGATTCCCCTAAAAATCAAGTCTTAACCAAACGCTAGGTATGGGGATTTGAAACCTAAAGATATTAGGTTTCAATCCCTTACCCCCAAGCTAACAACCCCTTAATACTAATTTAACTTAGTTAAAGTCTAGACAAATATTTTCATGCAAGCTACTAAAACATCATTGATTCAAATATTACACCGCCCTTTAAAAGATACACTTACACCACAAGTGAGATCTCACTTTTCAGGATTCTAGGATGAGCATGATGATTTATCCTTTCTTTCTTACCTCTGCTTACAAAGACAATCCCTTTTAACATCGTACACTCTTCGGTCCTCCTTAAGAGATTACATACGATAGAAGTTTAATCATAAATAACTTTAACTTAACACTCCGCCTTTTAAGCATAAATAACTTTAAGTTGAGACTCCACCTTTTATCATCTTATATTGACATCCTTAAATCAATTATATTCCCTAGTCATTTGTCCAAAATACAACTCAACTTGAAAAATGGATTCACATATTTTACCTTCACTTCGGCACTATCGAAATTGAATTTCGGTTATATTTGTTCTCTTAAAATTGTAACATCTTAGTCATTTAAATTGGAACGAGAAAATTCATTACAGAATAAATTCACTGTTGTAGACATTCACATGTAATGATAAAAATATGGTGAGAGAAAATTTATTTCACAAACTTACCTTAAATTATCTAGATATTCGCATACTTTAAGATATAAATACGGTGAGAAAGAATGACAACTTCACTTTTTCATAATTAGAGAATAAAGGATATAAAATACAACTTAATAATCACCAAATTAGAATTCATAAAATGAGACTAATGGTCAAGTAGCTAATACACTAATAAAATTGTTTCGAGGGAGAATAGATGCAAGTCCAAGAGACAGGTGACTTAAAACATTTTTTGGGGTAGAGAGGGGGAATTTAGCAAGCTAGAAAAATCATAGAACAAAGATATCTCATGTACTTAAAGTGAGCTATTAAAATGCCTTCAATTTGTTTTAAGTATTATGTGATAACCTTGGTCCTCTAATATCTATTCTTTGACCCTATATTTGCCAAGAAAATGTAGATAAATAAGTACAAGGATTCATTATCAAACGATAAAGATACTATTTCAAACTCCCTTTCCCTAATTTAAAATATACACTATCATTTGATTAAGATCCAAATCAAAAGATGCTTAAATACCAAAGTCAAACTGCCAAATCAACCAAATTTGCTAGAATTAGACATTTATATTTCAAAGTCACAGACCTCCGACCCATTCTCCAATAGTTCCGAAACCCTTTTCCCTTTCACCATAGAAAATATGACATTTTCTTGTTCTTAAATCATGCTTATCCTAAACGATTACTCTATTTTGTTTATAACTCAAATGACCATAATGAAAACGATATAAACTAAGATAGTGAAATAGCAACTTCAACATGTGTTTCAATATTTGAACGAGAAAAACACTAATGCGGCCATATTATCACAAAAGAAAAAAGAAACAGGGAAGAGAAGAAGCAAATGAGAATTTCTCAACGAACACATGGCCAAACCTATAAGATTGTGCTATGAAAACCTAAAAAACTGCATAAAAAAAGAAAATCACATCACTTTAAACAAAATCGAAAATGGGGATAGGCCAAAGGAATTTTAAAAAGAAGAAAGATAGGTGCTTAAAAATAGTAATCAAACTTTGTAATTGATAGTTAAGTAGAGGAAACATCACTACCCCATGAAGTTGTCTGAGATTAATTAACACTTCATACGACTCAAGTCATGACTTCCAAACAATAATCGATACCAGAAAATGAAATAAGGAGGACAATTGAAGTAGAAAATTTAAATTCTACCTTCACTAATACCTGAAAGTCAAAAAAGAAACCTAAGTGCAGACGCTAGAATTAAGAACTAAAAATCAGAAGAGAGGGTGAGAGCAAAGTTACAATTGTGAGGGAAGAGAGGGTGAGAGCAAATCATGGGGAAAGAGAAAGATAGACAATAATTGTTTTGGGATAGTTTCCTGGATGGACCAGATTGTGAGAAAAGAGAGATAGAGATGTGGGATTTGGAATAGTTGCCTATATAGAGTCCAGTTATAAACGGAAATATGTTTTTTTTTCTTTGGATAAATTTTATTTGTTATTTATCTAATTATTTACATCAATGGCTCATATTTAATGGACAAATAATTTTTATTATTGAGATTGCACTAAACTACAATCACTCTCGTTGTAGTATTTGGCCAATTTGAAAATATTACTATTATATATAGTATATATATAGAAATTTAGTTGTGATTGTTACCACCATGTCTAAGCAAAGCAGCCTGATTTTGATTACTATAACCTAGACAATTATCAATCGAATGGTAAAGTTTACCTAATTGATATGTATAAAGAAAAGTACATTGGTTATTCCACTACTAGAAAATCGATAAATAGCGACTGAAACAGATGACAGAATATCATCGATTAGCCACGAAATCGAAGCATCAACAACACGAAAATTCCGTTATTTTATGGGTCACCAATAATTAGAGACGGAATTTTTAATATTTTGTCGCTAATCAATGACAGACTAGTTACAAAGTTAAATTCCGTAGCTAATTGCCTGTTCCACCATTGATTTTGTCCCTTATCAATTGTATTTTGTCGCTATTGTATTGCTGTTTTGTAAAAAAAAAAAAAAGAAGCTATAATTATGCCCTTTTTTCTATAGCCTAATATAAAAAACCTGAACGGATTTACAAATCTAACAATACATCTATTGATCCACAACAGATGTCACAATGATGTAGTGAAGATATATAAACCACATTAACAACCACCACATGGCAAATTGTATTGCCACTGTTGGACGAATTACATAAAACGGCCACTTAGGCCCGTTAATTGCAACTTAATCAGTTTTCCTTCTTATTCCCGGATAAGTGCAGGGTTAATGAAGTTGAGTTAGACTCAACTTCCCAACTCTGAGGATAGGAGCGAATGCTCCTATTTAATCGATAATGGGAGACACAGATTAGTGACTTGAAAAAAAAAACAACGCAAGCATTCGTTGCTCCTCTCGAATTCTCCTCGAAATCCTCTAATCTCTCTCACAGTTAGACCGACCATCTCAGGGTCTTCGGGTTTGATACGTGGCTGTTTCCGGCGACTCTAGTAGACGCCGGATATACTGTTCCGGACGACACCGAACCGGACTTCGGAGTACAACCGGACTCGGAGGGTTCGTGACTCGGGAATTGACTTGTGGGCTATCGAACGGCAGTCGATCTATTCGCTTCCGCAACTACTAAGGTTAGTCCTTATACTAAACATATATACCTACAGCCACAAACAGCCCCAAAACTCATAAATAATCCACATAATATATGTTCTTATCCAATTTAAATTCACCAACCATCATAACAAACTAATTGAAAAACAAGTGCACTAAATTTTTTACCAAATATAAGTTATTCTCATCATCTCAAGGGTCTTCTTTCTCTTCCTTTTCCATTTCTTGCTCTTCCTCATCGTCATCGTCTTCAATTTCTACTTTATTTTCATTCTAACCATGGTTATCACTACGGTAGAATTTGGAGGCTTGTTAAGATCTCATAAATTTAGTAATTCTTGTATAATTCTCGACCATCTAATTAATCTTTTCTTTATGCTCTTTGTTCTCGATTCTATACACACGAGCAAACTCAATCCATTGACTTAACTCATAAGTTAAATTGTGGACCTTACCTCTCAAATCTTAATCATCTAAATTAGCAGTTTTTGAGGATTTGAAAGAGACAAACACTGTTTTTTTTTCAAGTTGTTTGCCATCTAAGTCCATAGATGTGACCCTTTTTATTCGCATTGGCTTTTACCCACAACTTTGTTTGTGAAGCAGTGGGTATAACATCCTCTTGTGAGTTGGGTCATCAGTAAAAGATTGGCTGCTTTGAATCTCTTCCCCCTCCTTTTCAAACATTTCCTACATAATATACAAATTCTTAGGTATGTAATTATCAAAGATTGTGGAAAAAGATTTTATACATTTGAAAAACTTTGAGATTGTATACGCAAGATAACTCATATAAATAGTCTTGGTTTTCTAATCAACCCATTGATCCTTTTTGTTCTTTCGGGTTCTCTTAAGTAGTTCACATGTAGAAAGATCAACTACTTTAAATTCCTTCTTCTATATATAAAAAATAATTAATAAAATACTTTTTGGTGGTGACATGTAAAAATTAACATTAAAAAATCAATTCCATCCCCAGCCACAACACCTCAAGTATATTAGCCATTAGTAGCCCTTGAGGGAGAGATATTGGATGCAAAAACAAACCAAGGTTAATTGGAGGGGCTAGCGAATAACTACATGCCAAAACTCTATTTCACGTGTTTATGGGATTCTAGGGCCTTAGATGCGATCATTAAGCTACCTAATATGTTTAACATGAATCACATGCCCTCCATGAACACACCTAGCATAATCCTAACTCTAATTGCACAATAATGATTTGGGGATGGGGATGTAGTTTTTTTTTTTTTTTTTTGTTGCTAATTTCTACATGTTACTACCTCAAAAGGTGTTATTAGTTGGTAGGTTTAAAGTGTACTGCATATGCAAGATTAACAATATAAAATTTTAATGCATGCATAGTCATAAAAATGTAATGTACCAATCGCCATCTATGTTTAATCATAGGGATTGAGTGACATGTTTGAAGCGATTAACCAAGAGGCTATTTTGATCCGTATTGCGTTTCTTTGAGCCTGCTCATAAAACTTCTTATAATCTGCAGTTTTCAAGTACTCTAGTAACTCGTTCCAATAGTTTTCACCCAACCATGCTAGCTTGTTTTTACTTTTCCTTATGTTTACATATTGTCTTTTAACTTGTCTGCTCCCTCTTTTCTTCAAAATTGCATCTAATATAGGTATCATTAGCTAGAAACCAAGTATAACTTTTGGAACAATTAAAAGTTAGCTTGTAAGTTGTAAAAATAGCATGTAATCAACAAACATACAGAACACTTTGTTATTTAAAAAATTCTATTGATAATAAGAATATGGTAATAAATTATCTTAAACTCATAAAATCAAAGGTCTCTTTGTGATTGTGCGGAGCTTTACCTCATGTTACCTAGGATCTAATCAACAAACATATACTTCACTTTTTCGTTTTGTCCAATTATGACTTTTTTGAAACTTAGAATGTTAATTTCTTGTTCTTCGGCCACTATGGGAAATTCTCAGCCTATTGATTTATTTCTTCCCCTATATATCGACGAGGAAAACTCGAGTATACAGTTTTTCCTTTCCTAAAAATTGTTGTATTCCTTTAGAACGCATGACTATGTGGTAAAAACGCTGATGGAAATCAAACAATAAGAATTTACGTAAGCTTCAATGCATTTTGTTGATTCATGCATACTGAGTGTGAAATGACACCAAACATACTCCATCTAGACAAAACACCATAAGTTTCGACATCATTAATGGTACACATCAATGCAACCTTCATGAGAAAATTCTCATCCTTTGAAATATTGTAAATTTCTACTCTATCTTCCTATATTATTTTTAACTCATCTATGAAAGGCTTCAATTATACATCAATTTTATTTTTTGGATTTTAGGCCAAAGTATAATGTATCAAGAACACATAAGTAATAGTCATCCATAATTCTAGCGGTAGGTGATAGGGTATAACAACAATTGGCCAACTTAAATAAGACCTTAAAAGTTGAGTGAATGGATTAAACCCATCTGCGCATATGTCAAGTCCAATGTTTCCAGGATCAGCTGCAAAATCGTGGTGAATTCTATCAAAGTGTTTTCATGCTTCCCCATCTAAAGGATGAAAAATGATACCATCCTCTTGTCTATGCTCATAATGCCATCACATGTGCTCAACGGTGCTCTTTGAAGTAAACAAGCGCTGAAGTCTTGGTATCAAGGGCAAGTAGTCCATCCTTGCAAATGGAGTTCTCGGGGTTTTTCTTGTCTTTCCGTTTAACATTTCCATCTCACATGGCCACAAAACTTGGATGACTCAAGACTAATTTCATCCTTATAGAACAACATGCAATCTTTCCGACAACAATTAACTTTCTCTCCGTCTATCCCAAGATTTTTTGTGACTTTTTTGCCTTATAAATGTAATCGGGAACGTGGTTTCCGAGGGGACAAATCACCTTCATCGGTTGTGCAATCTCATTAAAGTAATACTGAGGTATGTTGTAGTCGAACTTGATGCTTAACAAGTATAGCTGTTGCAAATAACTCGAGTGTTAACAGAGGTCGTTGTACGACCTTAACATATTGAAAAAGGTTGTGCATTACTATTTGGAAGCTCACTTGCTCATGCTTGATTTGATATCATGGCATCCGTCACTAGATCATTCATACGATCAATATTTGCTACTACGTCGTCATAGTTCATATGATTGGAGCCACTTTTATTATACATGTTGTATGTTGTACTCTCACCAACCCCTGTTGATTTCGTCCTCATTAAGTGCTTTTTCATCAACTCTATTACTGGAGAACTGGGAGCAAAGAAAACCTCTTCATTGCTATCAAACCTACCACTTTGTCTCCTCATTTCCTTCAAAGGCTCCATCACCACCTACAACTGAAAATTCAGCACTATCACCTCCCCCACATGGTGTATGCGGCCTGGTCGGAAGCCAACGCCGCCTCCTCTCGTAATGTCGAATGTCCCTAGCCATACTCTAACTCTTTGGCAGGTCGAGTCCCTTATCTCTGCCGCATACTTGTTCCATGCCCTGCCGCATTCCCTAGTAGCTCAATGGCACACGATGGTGCTCCACGGAGTCCACTTTGGGACATTTCGATGTCGGTCTCAAGACTCGATCTCTTTTTCTCACTCAAAGGAAGAACAAATTGCCCAATTTAGCAACAAGGTAGAAGAGAATCGGAACGAGGGAAGGAGAAGCACAATTAATTCAATTATAGGGTTTTCGAAACCTTAGAGTTTGGCTAACGAGGGAGAAAAGAAGAAGAGACAAGCAGGGGAAAAGAAGCCAAATTGGGGGTTTGCCTTCAAATATGTTTAAACACCGTTTATCATTCTCTTTTATATAAATTTTCTTTATTTTATAAGTTTACCAAAAATTAATAAAAAATTCTTAAAATCGGCTACTACCCTGTAAAAAAAGACATTAATGTCATACTAATACACTTAATGACTGATTAATGTGTTTAAGGGTAACGAATAACTTTGTGACATTTCTGAATAAATTTTAAAGTTTATGAGCATATTTGGATAAGAACTCTTCTAATTAGCAATTAATAATTTATCATATAATTAGTTATTCAATACATGTCAAATGACGGTTATATTATAAAAGCATTCATGACTTTATCTACTAAACATAATTTTCTTTAATCTAATGAACATATCAAATAAACAAAAGGATCCATGAAAATATATCTAATAGACACAAATTTAATTTCAGTAGTTCACTTATAATTAATTAATTTCATCATCAAACTACCATACCTTATATATCAATTCATATCTAAACATTATTAATATATCTAACAACCATAATATACCAATAATCGAATATTAAATATAATATGTCTTCCATCTAGATCACACAATTTAAGCTACCATTAACCCAACATCGATTATAACCTACCAAGAAAAATTCACTTTCGACTTTCACACAACTAATAAGCATAATCTACTTCTAAATTGTCAAAAATAAACAAAAAATATTGAACTATTTTATTCCAATCTAAACCCATAAGGCATCACGTTAACGCACAAACAACACAACTTATATGCATACATCACACATTTACATCAAGTTCTCTAGACTCTCAAATTTTATACTAAACAGAGTAAATCCTATATACAATCAATAATGAGGGAGGATAGAGAAAGTTTACCCACAATATGGTGGGAGTGTAGGGTGGTGGATGAGGGGACGATGAGCTCTCTCAGTGCTCTCGCTTCGTTACTCCCTCTCGTTCTCTCACTCCCTTTCGCTCACTCACGGTGGCATGATGGGGGATGTCGGCGCTCTATCACTCGCTCTCTTTGTCTGCTCATTCTCATCCAGATTTAGGAGTTTTAGTTTTAATGAACGACGAACTAAATCTGTCACTAACTTAAAAATATTTTAAAAATTAATTTTCGAAATACATCGCTAAATGCCCTAATTTCGTCACTGATTGCCAAAATAGTGACAGATGCTTGTTCCATCATTACGTATGTTGCTACTATTGTCTTTTCTAACATATGTCAGTTTCTGGCACTGTGTTGGTTGCTATTAAACGTTTTTTCTAGTGGTGTTCACCTCTTTAGATGGAAAAGGAGGTACCTCATTGTATATGTCTCTCCGTTTACAAAGTACATTATTACATTAACAAACTTAATCAACCCATTATTAATTTTTTTTTTCTCAGGAAAGGGAGGCCAACAAAGGGCTCCAGTGGACCAAGAAGAAAGAGTTATTTAAACCACATGCGATCTTAGAGGATTAGGAATTTTGTATGCAGGGTGGCTTAATCAGGGGTGGACCCAGGGGGTCAGTGGGGTCGACTGACCCCTTCTCAAAAAAATAATTTTTATATAAGAGAAAGTAATATGAAAATGCAATTAGCTGAGTTGATAAGAGCTTTAATATTCAAAGGAGAAGTATGTAGTTCAAAACCTCTTATAAGCAATCTCCCTTTTTTTCAAAATTTAACTTTTGAACTTCCTTGTTTTATTTCACTTCTTTTCCTTCGTTAGCCATTAGTATTTAGTTTGTTTCGACTCCCTTCCATAAATTCCTGGGTCCGCCACTGGGCTTAATAACACTCTTTTTATTAAGCAAGCTCGGTGACTTTAGCAAAACAAATTCTCCCTATTAAGTAAAGTTTATGAAGATGAGTATGAGCTTGTTCTCCTCTTTAGATGGAAAATAGGAACAAAATTAAGCAAGAAACATCGTAGGGTGGAAAAGGCTAGCTCAAGTGACTGTATAGATCAAAGGCCAGTTTTCAGTGAGGATAGAAAATAGACAATCAACCAGAATAAGTGACCTGAGATTGAGTTGTAATAGCGAAATCTTATCCTAAGATGAGATAAGAGATATGTAGTAGAAAAGAAAATCACAAATTGGTTGAATGGCGAAGGAACAAAATCACAAAATGGTATACTCAACTTTCTAAAGTTCTTTTCTCAAAAAAGGCACATGTAGATAAATTTTCTCATTGCCTCAGTGTGAGGGGAATGAGAATTCTCAGTGTGAAAGAATGGGCTTAAACTCTATTGTTCTTCAACGCATCACGACATTCCTATTGCTAAACCAATCTTGGCAAAGGTTGCTCTAAAGGAGTTTCATTTAGATCGGGGAAGGGGAAGCAAGAAAAATTAAAGTTTTTACACAGAGATTGGTTCAAAATTCCATTACCACATGGGAGGGTTCAAATTTTCCATTACCACATGGGACAATTGTGAGTGAAGCACATAGTATGAAATACTACCAACATATTCTCTAAGAAGACCAAAGAGATAGTCAATTATCTATTTAGAGTTTGTGAACTTACTATTCACATTTGGAAGGCTATTTTTAGGTATTGAAACTGAAACCGATGCTGGTATTCCACGAGAGGGTTGGGTTCTTTAACAGGTTCACTACCTCTTCAAAGTATCTGACAATAGAAGGTTGACACCTTTGCACTTCATCCTTATTCTTTAGCACATAAAGCAGTGAATGTATTTTCAAAGAATATAAAGTCGATCCATTATTGATCCATTAGAGATCTTCCATTGATCGTTGTATCCTAAGAGCACTCAATAAGAATACTCATAGACATACTGTCAATCAGAATTTGAAGAGGTCTAAGTACCCTCACTTTTTACAATTTGCAATGCAAGTTCTTTGGCATCGAGAGCAGGATGGATGGAAAAAGTGGGTCAGTAATAATTATAATTATAAGGACAATGGTAAGGTTTTACAGGATCTTCACTATAGAGTGAATTCATGGCATTGCATGAGGTGTTGAAAACTAAATATATCGAAGAGGTTGGAACAAGCTACATATTTTAACTGATTCTACTAATTTGATTTACATTTTCAACGAGTCATGAAATTAGACAAGGAGTGTGTCATAGTTGTCGATAACATACTAAGATAATATGGGATCCGTTCTTGACTACCATAACATGAAGGTATTCTGACATGATTTACTCGGCACACAATTTGGCTATTAAATCCAAGAAACACAGTGTTTAACTAAATTTACTTTCCTCTTATCGTTGTTTCTTATTCATGTATGACCTCGTAACTAAAAAGTTATTGTATAACCTTCCAGGTTTGAATGAATTGGAATTAAGAATGATCCAGGGGTATACAAATTGGTTTTTGATTCCTGATAACAATTGTCTGGTTCGACTAAGGAATGAGTTGAATGTATCATTGATTCCTATACATGTTGTTTGATTTCTCCAAAGAACCAATATTTCTAACCATCTCACAAAATACTTGGAATGTACGTCTATTCATGTGAAGCTCATTCTTACAACTTGTAGATACCTAAAAATTATTGTTCCTTTTATATTTTTTATTTTTTTTATTTTTGTTAGCCCAACTATGAAAACTCAGTCTCGTTTGCAAGCTTGGATCACAATCGGACTAAAACATGACGAAGCCGGTTTAGCACATAAAAAGCCAACGAGCACCACAAAACAACCCAGTTTGATTTTCCTTGGGCCATATCAGCCTATTTTAATTTATTTTTGGACAGTCCATCCAAGTCCAAGCTCCCAAGCCTATGCCTAACCGGCATCGGTCCCCAAGCCTCGCAAACGCAGCATTTCACTCCTTTGTAGTGTCCAAAAGCGACGAGATTACCTGGGACCTCAATTTAGATCATTTCAAGGGTCTAGCGCCGGCCCTAAGGGTTGTTTGAGCCATGTTGTTTTGACTAGTTCGGATCCCCAATTTTTTCTTTATCCTATTCCGACCCTGGTTCTATCTAGTTGCCGATGGTTGGAGACCTTTTAGGGTTTTGAACCCTAAAAAGTTCCTATATAGAGATGGCTTCCCCCTCATTTCACACAGCATTGGCAGGTGAAAAATCCCCCAAGATGCTGAAACTCTCTCCTTCTCTCTTCTCTACACTCTTTCTCATTCCGTCTCAAAATCCCCATTTTAAAACATTCACAAAAGGCATTCTTTTACCTATTTCTCTTGCCATCGACATACTGTCACTCTGCCAAAATCTAACCACGATTCAAGCCTAGAAAGTGGGTCAATCTAAGAGTGCTATTCCATCCACCCGGAGTTTGTTTTTGTATTTTATTTAATTTCTATACTTTTATCACTTTTCGTATTGTGGATTAAAAATGTAATCGCTTTAGTTTCCACCCCGCCTGATATAATTTTTTTATCATTTTTCTTTATGGTTTTCTTTATTATTTTCATTTAGTTGCCTTATTTACTGCTTTTATATCATGTTTTGTTTGCCTTTTATTTTCGTCTATTGCATGTTGATTGCTTGTCTTTCTTAATGCGATTTAAACTCACCTTTTCAATTAGTAAAGGTCGTGTTTTTCACTGGACAGAATGAAGAGTACCCCTCTTTGTTTTGCACCTTTGCCCCCAAACATTGGATCGTTTGTTTAAAATCGGTGAGTCATTTTTAAAACCTTTTCCGATTTTAAGTCTTTTTATCGAATTTAGAAAATTAATTGTTTTTATTTTATTAGTTTTTATTTTCAAAACCGACTAGCGACTTCTCTTTTTTTAATCTCTTTTTCTTCTAAAATTGCATCTTATCTTTTTATAAGAATTGGTAAAAATGGGAATCGGCCCACAGCTTGAGCCATTTGACCGAATTGCCTCGGCAATGCGGCGGATGGCCAACGCCGGACGCAAGCTACGGCGTTCGGCCCCGACCCCTAGGCTGTCATCCTGGCTTAGTTCCTTATCCAAATGGCTTTAGTTGTTTGACTCGGTTGAACTTTGCGGCAACTATATTTTGATTTTAACCTTTCTAACTAGAAAAGGCATCTTGAGGCTTCAAAAATTAACTTCGAAAATAAAATGATTTCTAAAATCGCCAATCAACCTTTCTAAAAATCTCTCTTTCAAAAGCCTTATCCTTCGCTTGATAAGCACACCTCACGTGAAGCCGACACTCGTGGGAAACTCGATCCACTCCTACGGAATGGGCTGTGGCTCCTACAGTGGTGACTCCATTGGAGACATCACTATTAAGAGGGTATGACTTGAAATTTGAAATTCTAGTTTTTATTGCATTTGCATTAGACATTTCCGCACTTGTTTTAGGCGCTTTGAACATAGATGTTTTTTTTTAAGACCTATAGGTTTCAAACCATAAGAACCCTTTCGTGAAGGTCAAATCATAATTTTGGTGGCTCCACTCGACTTAACACCGAGGTGTGATTATTCTTACTCATAGCACGCTTTCTTGATCCCCGATCGAGAGATACCGATTATTCAATTCCCATTATGTGTCCCATATGGAACGAAATTTTCAGACTATAAGTTATTATGTTTATCCGACCTAGAATTGCCTTGTGAAACCACGAGAAAATTGTGGTTTAGGTTGGACCTTCATTTGCATATTTGAATGTATGTGGTTGCTTTTGTTATTTCATCATTTTTCTTGAGCCTTTAGTACTTTAGTCATGTTCGGTTCAATAATTCTTGAGTTGGTAAAAAAATAAAAAAACTCTTAAGTCGATTTATTTCTTGCATTTGTAGCCAAAGTCAAATTTTCCTTCCTTTCCCTTTAAGGTTGGTCCATATTTGTATTTTCCGAGTCAAAAGTTTTCCGTTAGAGGTCGGTCCATTTCTTCCTTTCTCCATTTCAGTCAAAAACAAATGCGGACAAAATCTGGGTGAGACCTAGGTTTGACGTCAGCCCAAGCATGTCTTCCTCGAGTCGGGTTTTCTCTCTGGACCCATTTCCTATTTCACTTGTTTTAGGCCCATGCTTAGTTTCTGCATTTGTTTCGCATTTAGCCAAATAAAAATAATGTGAATTAAGGTGAGTCTATTTTTGCATTAACCAAAAAAAAATCATCTCAATTAAAGGTGAGTTCATTTTTCTCATTAGCCAAATAAACTTTATCTCAATCAAGTCCTTTTTTACATTAGCTAAATAAAATTCATCTCAATTAACGTGAGTCCATTTTTTACATTAGCCAAATAAAAATCATCTCAATTAACGTGAGTCCATTTTTTGTAATAGCCCAATGAAAATCACTTCATTTTAAGTGAGTTCATTTTTGCAATTTTTCTTATTATTAGGTTGGTCCATTTTTGCATGGTTAGCCAAAATAAAGAATGCATTCATTTTCCCCTTAAGGATCTTTTTTCTCTTTTTGCATTTTGTTGGTCCACATTTTTGTGTGCATTAAAAAAAAGCATATTGTTTTCTTCTCTTAGAGGTCAATTTGTCTTCTCGGGCCATCTCCCTTAAATTTTCCACGAGCCAATCTTTAGCACATACTAATTTGGGACACATGATAGGGAAGCCCACCGAAATCAGGAATCTTGGCACGAAGCCGCTAGGGAATAAGAAGTCTACTTCAACACCGGCACATTCAACACCGATACGTTCCACATTAACAGGTAGCACATCGATACGTTCAACACCTTTATTAGCAACACCGGTACGTCGCCCATAGACAGCAGTATAGCACAATGCTCTTCCTAAAATGGTCGATGAACCACAGCAAACCCCCATCATGACGTTGTTCAAAGAGTTTGATACAAATTATAAACCAAAATTGAGACTTAAGATAAAAAAAATTGAGTCAATATCTAAAACCCTTGATCTTATACTCCAAACCCTAAATAAGAATGCTAATTGAACAAGAAAAGATGGAGAAGAAAGAAACCCTCAAGCTCAACCTCAACCATAGCTAGGCTGGAACCTTAACCCAAGCCCCGATCCGATCCACGAATAAATCGAATAGAGAAGCTGTTGTATGAATCTTCCATGTTGAATGACTACTACTTAGCCCAGAGATTCACTTCAATCCCTAAAGGCAAGTTATCCCTAAAATTCACCATGCCCGACATCAAGTTTCACAGGACTGAAAACCTTCACCACCACATAAGAAACTTTGTAAGGGCAATGACTTTAAAGAGTGTACCGGAGGACATATATCATATCATCTTTCCATGGACGTTCGACAAAGACGTCATGAAATGGTACAATGTTGTTCATCCATGCAACGTTATAAACTGGTAGGATCTTTGCAGGGAGTTCTTATATCAATCCTCCTATAATACTCGATCTACTAGTCACTCTTCGTGACCTACAGGTGATCAACCACGGAGACAAGGAGAGCTTCATTGACTTCCTCACTTGTTGGAGGGCAAAGGCTACCCACATAGAAAATCGACCTTCCGAAAATCAACATCATAAAACCTACATATCATCAACATTTGAAGTTCTTCCCTTTCATGGACTTCAAAACACTCCGAGATGCTCGGCATACTTATAGAAGAGGAGTAGGTAGCCACAAAATATGCAACCAGCGAGAGGACAAGTGTTGAAGTAAATTTTTAGAGTACGAGATTATTGATCCATAGAGATGGAACCGAATTAAAATAAAATTGCTAACAAGACTTGAAGACTCAAAAACCGATATCGAACCTAAACTCGAATTAACATGAATCATAGATTGAATATAAGATATGAGACTAAATTATCCTAAATTAACAATAAATTATTACTAAATCAGATAATCAAACTAAATTATCACGAAACTATATGAACAAAGAACTAACCGAGAATCAAAATGCAAAAATTCAATTGCAGTAAATTATATCTAAATAGAAAATCGAAGTAATAGAGAATTTAAAGTGCAAAAATTAGAAAATTATACTAGCCATTTGAATGTCCAAGTTGAACAACACAAACAACAAATCCAAAATTCAAATCCAAACTCGTATAGATTCATTACCAATATCAAAGCCTTGAAAAGAAATTTAACTACCCTAAATCGGAATCTAAAAATGAAAATCGAAAACCTAAAACTGAATTTAGATCTAAAGTTGAAAATTTGAGAAAGAAAATTGGAAACCTAATCTAAATTTTTTGGCTTGCTTCCCATGCTCATGCCCCGATTTGAGAGGTAAGCGTTCCGTTGTGGATAGAGATCGAGAAAATCGGCTAAAAGGAAAAAGGTAGAGAAAGAGATTGAGGGGGATTTTGATTCTATTCATGGGAGGGGGTAGGCAAGAAAGGAGAGAGAAAGTTTAGTTGAGATGGTCTCGCTTTGAAGGAAAAGATGCAAAGGGGAGAGAAATAAAGTTAAGGGGGAAGAAGGTATTTTGGTTTGGAGATGAGGGTTTCTTTGTGGAGCAAGAAGGCAGCAGAGGAAAGAGAGGGCTTGACGCGTGAGCTCGTTAGCAAAGGTGCTTATGGCAGCATGCCCAAGAGAGACAGAGAGAGAGAAATGGGCTAGTAGGAGATAAATGGAGTGACCTAATTCTTCATTCTTCACTTCTTTTTTTCTTATTTTTTGTTTTTCAACATTTCCTATAAAAATAAAATAATTAAAACTAAAATTCCTAATTTAGTAATTATTTTGAACAAAATAAGATGTAAAAAAGTATTAAATGTCATGTTTTTGGACTCAACAACAAGGGTAGGTTTGGGCAACCACCTTTTTAAGCACAAACACTTCACCATCCCAATGAGCTCATCACTCATCAAGGATGACAATAAAGTGTAGACTTCCGATTTCAGATCCATTCTAGGTCTATTTTCTTTTTCTTTTCTTAAAAAAACCAAATTAGTTTTTGAATTACAAAGACCTGATTTTTGCTATAACAAATACGTAGAAAGCCCATGAGGTCTGACCCTAATCCTAATCTTTTTCTAAATTTCCATGTCCAATTTTTGATTCCCTAATTCAAATCCATTTTTTCATACCTAGAGGAGTAGATATCAATCAGGAAGCATGCCATTCTGATCGGGCACCGAACCATCGGGTTCGAGGTTCACTATTCAACACCGAGTACATTGCGGTTCAAGCGGCCATTTTTCATTATGCTTTACTTTAGAGTAGGGGCTAAAAGTGCAATTTTACCTTTGTTTTTTTAATTTTTCGCATCATATAAATAAAAAAATTGCATTTATTCTTAAAATAGAGTCATGCATTCATCACCTTTGCATGAGCCAAAATTCTAAAAATAAAAGGTTAATAAACTAAGCATCATACAAGAATTATTCAATCAAGCATCATCCATCAACTCAGCATCGGGAAGGTCGCCCGCATCGCCATCTTCAAAGGGAACCTACCATGTCATCAACCAGTCAAAGCTAGTCAACTCTTCGACATTCGAGAAGAGGTAGACATACGCACCCAAGAAGAACGCGGGGACTCATGACTGAATGTAATGCCCCAATATAATCACTATATATAACACGCTCATTGTATAAATACGATATAATAAGGTAGCGAAAGCCACGTCATATTAGGGCGTTACCGCCGTCCCTCCTCGAGAGACTAAGCTAATGTTACGTTAGGATAACGCGATAATCTTTTTAATTTACACCAATATTTAAAATCCCATAACATCATACTCAATATTTACATAACATAACTTAACCACCAACATGAGTTTTCCTCACCAAAAGAAAGTTTATCATTTTAACGAGTTGTACCATCAACGGAAATAAAACTACACAAGTGAATTAAATCTGTAAGAGCTTCTTAACCAAAACCTAACCATCAAAACTAATTATAATATACTCAAGAGTAGGGCCAAGGCACGATCACTATTCCGAGTCATCATTTTCGGATTCCTTTGCTCTTGTAACTTCTTGCTCAATATTAACATGCTTTTCTTTCCTTAAAAGTATTTAAAAAACATAAAAACAAGGATGAGCCATAGGTCCAACATGTTACCCTTGTACTATAAAAATATATATTATAAGAGTCAATAAGCGCGCGAGATATTTGAAATCGGTTTCAAAAGCTATTTATGTGTAAAACCGTAGTAAATTCACTATACATTAATCATTGGAATAGTTTAGGATCCATTTACGTACATGAGGTTGCCATGATGATTCCGTGAGATCATTATATATGTGTAAACAATTCATTTATCCTGATCGATCAAGAAGGACCCCTGTGAACTGTGACTCGTAACTCTAACCGTATCTATGACTGTGAGTTGTAAAGTGGGTCCAAATTATTTGTATGATCAAAACTGTAAACACATTAATAAAGGTGAACATTTCGGAAAAGATACAAGCAATAACATACCTCGGTCGATCGTTGCCTTTTAATTTTGATTTTCTTTACTTGCTTGAATAGTCATTCCTATTGATTTTTATTTTCAAATAGAAATTTAATCTCTAAATTAATAAACTTATTAGACTTTCTTGTATGTATTTTTGATAAGTTTTTACATTCGTTTCCTTTAACTCTTCATATATTATCTAATTAAGTTATAATGTGTATTGAGCTATTCTGTTTACCTTACTCTTTAGACACTTTAATTATCTAAACCATTAACTAATTTAATGCTCTAATTCTCTCCTTAAATCAATTCTTGCCAAAACCGTTACACTTTTAATTTTATATGTCTCCTAGCCACTTACCTAATCATCCTCTTCCTAATTACAAATTTCAACTCCATAAAAATCACAACCAACTCCAATTAAACCTTCAGATGCATTTTCATCCATCTTTTTTTCAAGGATTAACATAATCCAAAGTTAACTAATTCACTTCCCTAACATACCTTTATAACTTAAACAATCCTCACACAACCAAGCAATCCATTCATACTCATCTAGACAATTAAACAAGCATATTCGATTATGACTAATCCCAAATTAATTTCCAATACCAATTTAACATATAACAAACCCTAAATCCAATTTAACATATATCCATATTTCAATTACTCCCAAAAGTTCATCCAAATTCACCACAACCAATTCAAAACTCAAATTTATTTGTCTAATTATTCAATTACAACATGAATTTGTAATAACATTTGCTTAGAAATTAAGGATTGGAGATGGTGGAGGTAGAATTGGATGGTGGTGGCTCGATGGTGGAGATTCGGTGGCTCAGGTAGCAGCATGAGGTGTCGGGCAGTGGTTAGAGGGCAGCGCCAGTCCCGGTCCGGTGGAAATAGCAGCGAGCGGAGGCGGGACAGCCTCGCTGGCATAGAATAGAGAGAAAAGAGGAGAGAGAAAGAGGTCGCCGACGGTAGCAAAGGTGGCGGCCGGGGTGCGCTGGTGGCGGATTGTTGACGGTGGCAGGTCCGGCTAAGGCTGGCCGGTGGTGGTGAGGGGGCAGCAGAGAGGAGAAGTGAAGGTAGGGAGATGAGAGAAAAATGGAGTGGTATTTGCTTAGTTTTCAAAACCCCCACCCACCTCCATTTTACTCGATTTCTCGATCCTTCTAGCATCTCCCTCCCCTTTTTTGTCGTTTTCTATTTTTTTATCTTGTTAATTTTGAATATCTCTTATCTATTTACTATTTCCATTACCACATGGTTAAGTGTATAACCACACTTTTGGAGCATTTTTATTGGCTTACATATCTTTTTTAACTTCTTTTTTTCATTTACTTATTATTTAATTATAAATAAACCATGTTCGAGACAGAATTTTACATTGTTTGAGTTTATATACATTTCTGCGCTCAAATGTAAATTTGTATGAATTATTATCAATTATTATCGCGATATTCAAATTTGTCTTTTATTTCGGTTTTAATTTTTTGCATGGCTCACTGTTCTTAAACAATACTAAGATAATAAAATACAAATTTAAAGTAATTAAATACGATTAAGTTTCGGGCTGTTACATCGAAAGGATCATATGAACAGCGACAAACTCCGGGAATACCCACGAGGAGACACAAATCGTTTACCATGCTGACATAAAGAAGCTATTAGCATACAAACCTAAAAGTTCACGATTAGAATAAGGCACATATTCTCATTGAACTTCATATTTTCAAAAAGTCAAGTCCCTTCGACCTTATTCTAACGAAAGTTTGAGCTTCAGACTCAAGAGCGAGTCAAGGTTCGGACACCCGGTCGAGCTTCGGACATAAGAGCGATCAAGGTTCGGACACGACGCCAAGGCTTCATAACCTCCCTATGGCTAAGTAAAGGCAACACCTGTGAAAAATGATCTCGCTACGGATCATTTTTAGGTAACACTTAAATCTATTTACATTTGGTTATTTCATAACAAGAATATTAGTGCAAAATTATGTAATCAATCTTCGGACCACGAACGGTCAAGTTTAGGCCCCTTATCCGAACTCCGGGACTTTTGATCAAGCCAAGCTCATGAACCTTATAGCCAGATTTCATACTTCACTACCCCAAGTCAAGTCCAGGCCCTCTTATCGGAGTTCGGGTCACGAGACGACCAATTCCAAATGCATCAACTTTCATGAAAATAATTGGCATCCGAGGCGAAGCCATCTAAATAGATATGTATCTTTTAGTGTCTAGTTTGACCTTTGTCTTTCGGACTCGGTCAAAGTGAGAGCTAACTATAGACACCTAAAAGGTGTCGTCCCTTTTTTATTTATTTTTGTTAGCCCAATGAAGAAATCACAATCTCGTTTGCAAGCTCGGCTCATAACCGAACTGAAACATTGTGACGAAGCTGGTTTAGCCCACAAAAACGAACCAACACCACAAAACAACCCAATTTGATTTTCCTTGGACCAAATTAGTCCATTTTAATTTATTTTTGGACAGTCTATCCAAGCTTGGGCTCCCAATTCTACGCCCGAATCAACGCTGGTCCCAAGCCTACAAAACGCAACACCTCACTCCTTTGTAGTGTCCAAATGCGGCGCGCTTACTTAGACCTCAATTTAGGTCATTTCAAGGGTCCGGTGGCGGGCCTAAGGGTTTTTGAGTTGTGTTATTTTGACTAGTTTAGATCCCCAATTTTTCTTTATCCTATTCCGACAATTTCGGACTGATTCTATCCTACGGCCAAAGGTCGGAGCCCTTTTAGGGTTTTTAAACCCTAAAAATTCCTATAAATAGAGGGCTCTCTTCCATCACTTCACACACCATTGGCAGCTAGAAAATTCCCCAAGCTATTGAAACTGTTTCCTTCTCTCTTCTCTACAGACTTCTCCCATTCTTTCTCTAAAATCCCCTTTCTAAACATTTCACAAAAGACCTTCTTTACCATTGCTCTATCGAAATCCGATCGAGATCCAAGCCTAGCAGATGGATCAACCTGAGAGCGTTATTCCGTACACCCGGAGTTTGTTTTTGTATTTTATTTAAATTTCGCCCTTTTATCGCTTTTCGTATTGTGGATTAAAAATATAATCATTTTAATTTCCACCACACCAAATGTAATTTTCTTTATTGCTTTTCTTCATCATTTTCTATATCACTTTCATTTAATTGCTTTATTTATTACTTTTATACCATGTTTTGTTTGTCTTTTATTTCCTTCTATTACATGCTGATTGCTTGTCTTTCTTAACGCGATTTAAACTCACCTTTTCAATTAGTAAATGTCGTCTTTTTGACGAGATAGAATGAAGAGTGCCCCTCTTTATTTCGTACCTTCGCCGGATCATTGGTTTAAGACCGATGGACTATTTTAAAACTTTTTCTGATTTTCACTCTTTGTACCAAATTTTAAAAAATGCTTCTTTTTATTTTTAAAACTGATTCGAAACTCTTTTTTTTTTTTATCTATTTTCTCTTTTAAAATTGCATCTCCACTTTTGTATAAGAATTAGTAAAAATGGAAATCTGGCTGACACCATGAGCCATTTTACCGAATTGCCTCGGTAATAATGGCTAGATGGCCGGAGCCGGACGAAGCTTTGGCGGGCCGACCCCGGCCCCTAGACTACCTTCCGAGCTTAGCTCTTGGTCCATATGGCTTTAGTTGTTTCACCCAATTTGGCTTTTGTGGAGGCTATATTTTTATTTTAACCCTTCGACTAAAAAAGGCATCCCAAGACTTCAAAAATTAATTTGAAAACAAAATAATTTTTAAAATCTCCAATCAACCCTTCTTAAAATCTCTGTTTCAAAAGCCTTACAAGCACACCTCGCGTGAAATCGATATTTGTGAGGAAACTCAATCCGCTCTTATTAGACGGGTCATGGCTCCTACACAACAAACATCACTTTCTCTCATCAGTGTATATAAATTCCTTAACCTCCTATGTTTCTTATCCCAATTTGTTTTTCAAACATGTTCTATTTTATAAATAACCACACACATTATACACAATATCGTGACCATTATATTCACCATATTGATCACAATCACTTGCATTTGTCTTGTCTTCCTCTTCTTTATTAATAAATAAATCCATTTTTTTGTACATGAAAATCATACATAACTTTAATTAAGTACGTATAATAAAACAAAAAGAAAAAATAAAACTGATGCAAAAATGTGAACTAATCTAGTGAAAAATAAATAAATACAAGTAAAAAAACATAATTATGCTATAATTATGTTATACATTAATAAAATCAAGTAATACAATATTAAATTTTAATTGGAATAAATATGTTAGTACTTGATTGGAAATGATGAGTGGTTGAGATTTGATCCTCTCACTTTCATTTGTATCTCCCTCTCATTTGATACACAATATATATATATATATATATATATATATATATATATATATGTGTATCAAATGAGAGGATACAGTGAGAGTGAGAGGATCAAATCTCAACCACTCACTTTAAATCCAAGGGTCAAGATTAAAACAAAGTTATTTTCTATAAAATTGTTGCATAGGTCTTTATTCCTTGACTTCTTTTTCCTCAACACCGCTGCCCAAACCCAAAATTAGGTGTTACAAATAACACCTATCTTATTTTTTAATATTTTGTAGGTTCAAGATCTGAATTTTCGGTTTGGGATTCAATATGCCTTAAATTAGATGCATTTGGGATAAGGTTTTTATAAATTCCGGTGGCTTTTCCATCGAAAAAGTAAAGTTGGTTATGGTGGTTTCAGGTAGGAGAGAGAAATGAAAAAACTAACTAGGGTTTTCTTATTAAAATTAAATATAGACCTTTAATTTAAATCTAATGGCTAATATTCACTCCTCTCCTCTCATTGGATATATATATATATATATATATATATATATATATATATATATATATATATATATATATATATATATATATATATGTTTGTATCAAATGAGAGGAAGAGATAGAGTGAGAGTGAGAGGATTAAATCTCAACCATTAATTTCAAATCTAAGAGTTAAGATTAAAATAAAGTTATTTTCTAGTATTCATGGGTGAAAGATATGAATTTTCGATTTGGGGTTCAACATGCCCTAAATTAGATGCATTTGGGGTAAAGTTTTCATAAATTTTGGCAGCTTTGCCAACGGAAAAGTAAAGAAAATGGAGCGTGAAGGGAGAGGAATGGACTGGATAATAGTGGACTCGATTGGTGGGTTTGCTGGCAATTAGGATGACGTCGTAGTGGGCTTTGGCGGTTTTAGGGTGGCACAATGGAGGAGGAAGTAATTAGTGTTTTTTATTTTGTAAATTAATCTCAATCACTTATTTTAATATAATGACTCATATTTAATCCTCTCACTCTCACCATATTCCTCTCCTCTCATTAGATACATCCCCCTCACACGCACACGCACACGCACACACACGCACACACACATACGGTCGCGACACTCGTTGTTCGTCCATCGTTAATGCCTCTAGTTGTACCAACATCTTTGTTTTGATTTTAATTTTTTTTACACTTTTCTTCATCAATTCCAATCAGGTACTAACATATTTATTCCAATTTCAATTTAAATTCAATATTGTATTACTTGATTTTATTAATATACTAGTTTTTGAACCCGTACTAACATACAAGTTATGCTTATAATATTTGTCTAAAAATATAAGATGTATATTATGTCATTCCTTTTTTTCTCTAATATTTAAAAAAAGTTTATTAATTTGATCATAAAAAATTAATGTAATTTAAAAGTTAGTTATATGCATTTTGACCATTAAAAAATATAGTTTAATACTTAGTTATATGTAAAAATGAATGGGCTTAATTTTTAACATTGAATTTTTGGACGGGAATAATACAAACTTTGGGGGTATTGGCTAAATTTAGTACGAACTTTTTTCTTGGTCGTGAACAGAACGGACTTTGGGGTAATTTTACAATATCGAACACTGCCGAATTTTGTGGGCGGAGACTCATCGGGAACATGACATGACAAATTTTTGGACACATGTATGGCGGAGTCAATTATTTGACTGGATTTATGAGTATTTATTGACGATTAAGGTAGTTTAATTTAATTAAAAAAAGAAAGAAAACAAAACTAAAAGTTTAGTGGAGTAGGAACCGCGGCCGGCCCGGCCCGCCGCTCTTCCCCACTATGTGTCGAGTTCTTTTTTTAAAGATTGATTTTGAAAATGGTTTTAGAAAGTCGATTTTGGAATATGGGGATGAAATTTTTTATTAAGATTTCGAATTTTATTAAATCTAATTTAAGGCGAATTAAGGAAAGTTGAATGACGGTTTTATTAATTGTTTTAGTTTATTAATTATTATCGAATTTCCAGGATCTTATTTTCTAATTAAGGAATAAATAAAGGTAGGGTTTGGGTCTTGCCAGTGAGGCTTTAGGGTCGATTGGTGTGAAAACACCAATCTGGACCGAGCCTCATCCGCCATCCACCCGAGTACAGCAGCAACCTGTGCCAGGCGGAGGCGGCGCCGGCCGAGGCGGGGTTGATGGAGCTAGGCTCGGCCTCTGCCCGGTGGGCAAATTCAGAACCTTGGTTCACTTGTTCTCGCAAAACACCAAGATGCAAATTTGAATAGAACAAAATGTTAACTAAGGGAGTCGCCGATTAGTTTTTAGGAAAGAAAAACTAACAAAAACAAAAATAAAGATTTGCTCTCTCGATCTTCGTATGGGAAAACTAAGAACGAGAAAAAGACTAAAAAGAACTCCATCAGTCTTTGAACCGAGAATCGGATTCGGGGCGAGGGTACGAAACGCAGGGACAAACCCTTTCGTTACGCCCATCCGAAGACGACCATTACTAGTTCGAGTAGTGAACTAAAATGATGTAAAACAAACGAGCAAGCAGCATGCGAAACGAAATTAAAAGCAACCAAACATAATAAAGAAAGCGATAAAGAAAAGAAAAGCGAGAAATTAAAGAATTACATCGGTCGGGAGGAATTAAAAAACCAATTATATCTCTTAAACCACAATACGGAAAGCGATAAAAAGCATGAAAGTAAATAAATCGTTCGAAGGCTGAAAGATTGCCCTCGGGTTGTCCCACCTCGCTAATCTAGATCTCCACACTAGATCTTTCGATGCAACGGCAACAAGTAATAGAAAAGGGCTTGTTTTTGTGAGATATGTGCGTACGGTGTGGTAATGATCGGTTGAATAAGTGCCCGAGAGATCAGAATAATTGAATATTCTTTAATTCTTTGCACGAATTCAACGGCGGAAAGCAATAATTAGATGAATGCTTAAGATTGGTTTCGACAAAGTGATGTTTATATGAGAGTATTCTGGTTAACTTTCCGCAGCGTGATGCTAAGGCAGGAAGCCGTATGGGAATGAGAGTCAAGGCTCTCTATTTATAGGAGAAGACCTAGGTCACAAATGACCTAAGGTTTGCCTCCATTCAGCTATCCAAAAAGTTGAAAATAAATTGGGCCAAATCCTAAGAGATAGAACCGGATCGGAAAGGGATAAAACCGGATGGCAGGCGCCGCCAACCGGGCACCCTAGGGTTTCGTGCCCTAGTTGTGTCTCCAAGGACTCTCCAAGCCAAAACACGAGTGTTCCACTTTGAAGACTCGGGTATGACTGACTAACCCCTTGAATGTGTTTTGATTTCATGCATTCATCTAAATTTAGGATAAAGTAAGAAGCATCCTAAAAGAAATTTATTTAACTAAGTCATATGCTTTACAATTCATTATTTCAATATGACTTATTCTTGATTGAACTCAAACTTAAGCATATTAAGTTTATCGACTAAGTCTAGCCCACTAAGTCGGACTCGGACTCGAAAGTAGAATCTGAGTTAGTTATGACAGACCGAGTAAGTCCGACCCACTCGGACTCGGATCCGACCCATTCGGAACTCGGACTCGAGATCGACCAACTCGGAACCAAATTCGACCCACTCGAGATCTAACCCACTCGGAACTCGGATTCGACCCACTAAGTCGGACTCGGACATTTAGTTTGCCTACGCTATTATTTGTTTAATCATGCGTAATTGTAAAATGTCTATATAACTCATGTGCCCATTAAGATTGAATGATTTATTTATGAGTTTTAGCATATCTGGAATCTGAGTATATTAAATATTAGACTTGAAATATTCCAGATTAATAGATTAAGGTAATTAGTCATTAAATACTTTATTTAAACTAATCCTTATCTAATTATGGACCAAAGTATATTTATACTTTGAGAACCATTGTGCTTAATATTTTTGCAGGTTTTTCTAATGTCAATTACCTGAAGAAAAAGCAAAAACAAAAGGCTTCGACCGTAAAAGCACCGCCGGACAAAAGCTGAAATTTCTAGAAAAGCTGAAATTTCTAGAAAAGCTCAAAACTTACTCGATAGCCTTGTCCATTCTTGTTTTGGGTAATATTTTATTTGTGAGTCTAACGGTCTTTTCATTCTGCTCTTTCAGTTTAAAAAGCTGGAAAAAGAGTTGTTGGAAGCTAGGACCAATGCACAACGGCTATTTCTAGGTGGTCCAGAAATATGAGTGACTCGGACTATCCGTTACAACGGCTAGTTCACTCAGACAGCTTCTACAGAAAGACGTTGGAGGCTCAACTGCTATCTCTTCAAGGCAGACTATTTATATAAGCCTTAGCATAAGATTTCAACTGACGAATGGAAGAAAAAGAGAGACCATATTGAACATCTTCTCTAGCATACAACTCCCAAACTGTAATTCTAATATTCCGAGTTATATTTTGCTTGAGTCGGTTGTATTGCAATTCTTACTACTCTTCTACTCTTTCTCTCGACTGAGTTGTAAAGGTTACCTCAACTCAATTGTCCCAAACTGTAAAGGTTACCTCAGTTTGGAAGTACCGAGGTTAGATAAGGGAACTTCTAACCCTGGGAAAAATTGGAGGATCCCAAGTTGATAAGGTAACTTTAACTTGGAAGTATTAGGTCGATCGGATAAGGTAAATTCCGAGCACTGGGAAAATTGTAATAGATTTGTTTGGGAACAAATCTGGGTAGTCATATTCATTGTAATTGAGGATTCAATTAGTGGATTTGACTTGGTGTCCGGATTGACACTTGTCCGTGGTTTTCTACCCCGGGAGGGTTTCCACGTATATCCGAGTTTACACTTTTCCGAGTCCAATCTAGACTCGGAATCGCATTCTGTCTCTATTCTCGTGCAAAAGAGTTTGATTTTCTCAAAAATCTTCCATCACCCTATTCACCCCCTCTAGGGTGACTTAACTTCTCCCGAGCAAACCTTCACACTTGATGCTTCTAGAAGGTAGGTGGGGCCACGACGTCGTTCTGATGGGGGAAGCTTATAGTCTCGTGTGGACTGTCTTGTAAAGTTTAAGCATAGCACTTTGATGCTCCTGATCATGAAATGCAACGTTTTAACGTCGTCTTTAGGTCTTCAACTCCTTGTACTCGGATAAAAGCAGAATGCGGTACTCTTGAACTTGGAATTTCTCGGCACACAACATCGGACTGGACAATCTCTAAGGGCTCGGCCCAATTCTTGGATGGTCCGAAAGAAAGAGGATTTGTGGACCGACCTAAGGCAAAAGGCTATTTATTTGGTGTTGGGGGTTTTTGTGATTTACTGGCTTATTGTGCACCCATCGATCATAGTCCGAGATCCGGATCCTCGAACAGGACTTGGGATTATCATCATCAGGCCAACAAAAAATACAGAAATAAAGAGATAAAGGATGACACTTTTTAGGTGTCTACAGTTAACCCCCACTTTGACCGAGTCTAAAGGATGAATGGTCAAAGTAGACACTAAAGGGTACTCACCTCGATTTTTGTAACGTATTATATGTTACTTGGAATTGGTTGTAATCAAACCTGAACTCCAAAATGGAACCTGAACTTGATCTTAATGTGTGAGTTCTGAAGTTCGGTAAAAAGAATCCTAAGCTTGGCTTGATCGAGCCTGAAGCTTGGTATATTTTGGTGCTGAAACTCCGATCTTTCTTTGATCTGAAGTTTGGCTAAATAATCTACTGTGCTAGCGTACTTGTTAGTGCATAACTAAATTGACAAAAGTTCAGTGTTTTACCCGAGTAATTCAGTCAAAAAACAAACTGATAAAACTGTTCCGAAAAAGCTAATTAGTGGGCCCGAAAAATCCCACTTGCATGCGCAAGGGACAAAGATCACATGTCTTGGTTGGACAAAACTGCATAGATTAGGGAGGTGGGCTAGGCTGCAAAGGTTGTCACTGACCTCTCGGTGCCTCGTGACCGGTGCCAGCCAACCTTTGGCGAGCATGACCCCGGCGTGTCCTGCCGGATTCCTTTGGTTCCCCACTACTTGCTTGACTCCTATGTTATATGCTTGGATGGCTTGACCGAATTTTCCTATAAAAGGGAGTATATGGTGTGTTTCATTTTGCACACCAACTCTTTTCCTTACTCTTGCTATTCTCTTGTATTGCCTTGCTTTGCCCCTTCTTGAAAACTAGTTGGTTCTCAAAAACTTCTTGCCTTCAAAATGTCTAGAAGAAGAGCTCATCCCGCTGAAAGAATCAGAGCAGAAAGTCTTACTCAAGACTCTTTCCTTGAACGAGAATGGCGTCCTCAAAGGGAATGGAATCCAAGCGACCTTTTAGTTAAGGCTTAAAACCATGTTTCCTCGTTGGCTATTTCTTCTTCGGTAAGCTAATTGGTTTAAACTTCTTCATTTGCTCATTTAAAGTAACTCTTTAACCAAAATCTTGTTGGATTTTGTCTTGTAGAAAAGCTCGATTCGAAGTAGTGGAGTCATCCCCAAATTCATGGAAACATGTGAGAGGATGAACTTTCCTCTAGAGAATGTCATGTACAATGTCGGGTTCGGACCTCTTTACATCGCTTTATACAATCTTACTGATAGGAGGGAGAGGGATCCCATTAGATCCATTAGCAAGTGCTTCTGGGATACTACTAAAACATTCCATCTTCCATTCGGTGAGATGACAATAGCTCCTTATAGCTTTGCTGTTTTATCCGGTTTGGGCTTTTCGGGAGAACCTTTAGCCTATGACCGGAATTTGTACAAAAATTGTGACTACCTTCGTCACCTCTTTGGCCCTATAGCCGACAAATTCCCACATAATAATCATTTCAAGTATACCATTCTTTTTGGACTTTTGAGGATGTTGTTTTCTGTTCTCAACATTCTCCTCAATAACAAATTAGGATCGTGCTTGCTCTTCTTTTGAGTATGATCCTCTTTTGCGACCAGGCAGTCAAGGTTCATGTTCACTATTTGTTGAACTTAGTGGATCTAGATAAATTAAATGAGCTAAATTGGGGTGCTCCCGCGTACACTTACCTCATTAGGGGTCTTTGTACCGAGTGTGCGGTACACAAAATCGGAGCCGGATTCCACCAACTATCTTCATTTGAATGACTTGTGGAAGATTATTGAGATATACTCAAATTCTTCTTTTTTCCAATATTTACACCTTTTATCTTGTGTGGATAAAAAGTCTTGATTTGTCAAAATGTAACCGTGGTTGTACGAATACTTCCCGCATCTCTCTCCTGGCTCAATAAATCGACCCATATTTCTGGCATTCGTGTCATGGGCCAAAGTCTACCTTCAACGTCCAAAGATTCATGGAGTAGACTTCTTGAGGTCATCCCTCGACCTTACGGACTCGGTATGCTTTTTCTCTTCTCAAAACTTGCTCCAAAACATGCTTAAGAGAACCTTGACCGCATTTTTAGCCCTCTGACCTTGCCCACGGCCTGTACCACTGCTTGTGGGGTTTCCCGTGGTGGACTCCAGCCTGGAATTTTTACTGTTTTTCGTCCGTTTTCTTGTTGCTCTTCATCCTTGCTAGCTGATTTCTTGATAATTCTTGTATGTAGGTCAATTTCCATCATTGGGCCCAACTTCAACTCCCTCAGAGTGTCCTTGTGGTACGAGAATTAAGCGAAAGAAGGATCTTGTTTGAAGGTCCTTTTGGGTTTTGTTGATATCTTAGGGAGATGGTCACTCCTCAAATCTGGGTTAACCCGTGGCCTCCGTTTGTCCCGGCCAATCCGCCTTCGACAATGTTCTACTTCCGTTCTCTTCCTCCAGATATGCAAGCGGCGGCTATGGTGGGGTATCTTTTTACCTCATTCTTAAACTTGAACACATCTGACGCCCATCATGGAGCACGTATTATGACCCAATTGGCGAGTTCTCAATTTCTTCTTTGTAACTTGAATTTCTGGTATGGAAATTAATCTTCATCTTTTGGGCAGCTCACTCCTGCTGATATCCATATCCCGAGCCTCGATGTGGATGTTACTCTTTCCGGGGACCTCCTCGTTTTGTAAGAATTCTAGAATTCCCGAAAGAGAAATGTGTTGGGCATCCCTTCCCTAGAAATTGGTGAGGGGTAAGAGTTATATGCTCTATTTCTTTTAGTTGCATGCTAAAGATATTTCCTTTGCTGATATTATCGAATTAACTTTGTAGTATAACCGGGAGCAATCTAGAACCATGTCTATCGATTTTCAATCTACTCTCTGAGGGATCCAAAACTTCTTAACTGAACGAGCTTTTCCTATTTTCCGGGTAGATCCTTGATTAGTAGAGTGCTATTATTATTGAGCTTCTAGTGATTTGCTAACCACTCTTTTGATCTTGTAGAGGCATCGATCTAGAGCTCCTTCTTCTGGTAGTCTCCCTAATGTCCTCGAGACAATCTCATGCTCCCAATCAACAAGTACCTTCTATTAGTAATGCTAGACAAGGTTATTCATGGCGTTCTTCGCGGCATGCCCCACCATAGGAGTGCTTCCGAGGCAGGACCTAGCACATCCGGACCTAACACTTCTGATGCGGGACCTAGTTATTCTGGGGAGAGTTTAGACATCCTTCCTTTGCAGGCCTTTGATCGTTACAGGAATCCTCTATATTTCCCTCGATCTTCTTATAGCGGTCCATCCCATAAGACTTCTTAATCTCAAGACCAAGGAGGTAGCTCGTATCACGGTGATGAGGGTGGTCGATTCTCTATGTTTGTCTTGGATGACTTTGGAAATTACATCTTCGATGACGACTCCGATGGTGATGCGTAAAAGACTCCTTACCGCTTCCACGCTTGTTGATTAATGAATCCTTGTATGGTATTTGTTTATTAATGTATTATTTTCTTTGTAATGAAGACTCTTATGCAATGGAATGAAATGCGGGACTCGATTCTAAAAATGCATTCTTTTATTTAATATGATGCACAAAACTTAGGACAAAAGTTGCAAAGCCAAAATTTTAAAAAAATGCACTAGCCCCCATTTCCCCTAAAATAAAATAATGAAAAGGAAAACCTCAAGTGCATAGTCCAAAAGAATAACACAGTATGCGCCATGGCCGAAGGCAAAAATATTCCAAGGATTGCTCGGGCCAAAGAAAACCACGAAAACAGGTCGGGCCACAGACATGGCCTGCACCGGCCACCTATAAGTCCTGGGGCAGTTGGGATTGGTCAGTGGTTGAGTTGCAATAGGATTATGAGAACTCCGGAAAAACCCCTATAAATAGGATCGGCGCGGTGCAGAAGAAATACAAACTCAAAAGCCTTCATCGAGGCAACTGAAAAACATATCATATCTCGGTCTTACATTCAAAACCATGAATTACATGACTGAACTAACTCGATGCATGCATGATATGAGTAACATGGATAGATCCGGGTTGACTAGTTATGGGTTGAATGTCTTATTCAGCATTTGCCAGGTGAAAATCTATTGGCCTTTCCTAAAAGCGGATGTGGCCTCACTGGGATCCTCACTACCATGTCTTTAGGTTTGAGGATAAGGAACTATGCCCCCTATCTGAAGAGTTCGATGCCATACTAGGCAGTTTTAGGCGAGACAAAACCGGCTATTCCCAAATCTTCAGAAAACCTTCACGAGAAATATAAATACCTACTGAAATTGAGTAATAAGAATCTAGAGTGGATTGTTATTGGGAAGCTGGGTGAACTTGACCAATCTGATGAAGCACGACCGCAGCATGTATGCCTATGTTGATCCCATTATCATCCTTAGGCGGCAGGCTATCATCACTTGTATGATAGGTGGCTTCTTGCTAGTAGGAGGTCATGAAGACTTGGCGCCAGCGTCCTTACTGAATCTAGTGGAAGCTAATGCTGAACAGAATTTCCATGAGAGCCCCTTGTTATTGCAGGTAAGCATAAAACAACGAACGAAAGCAAGCTAGCGTGGACCGGTCTGCAGTGCCAGCCAGAAGGCAGGTGTCCGGCGCCGGCTAGAAGACAGGTGTCCGGCGCCGCTGAGGCCGAGATGTCTCCGGTTTGCGCCTAAAAGACTCTAACTTTCGTTTCTGCCTTTTTATCGCTATTATTGTTCTTGGGCCTAAAAGAACTGAGTTTTGACTGTGCAGGACACTAACATTTGATTTTGCATCCGTGATGTGTAGATCTGGTTGATGGAGCATCTTCGGTTTATTGATGCTCCTCCAAAGTTGGATACATATCTAGTGACTCACTTCTACCGGTGAATACGAAAACCGGTGGTAGCTGATCACTCAGCGTCTTGGTGGGAGGAATACCTTAGAAATCACAATAACGATCTTCCACGGTATGTTAAACACTGAAAGGTGTCTCAGTTCAAAACACATACCTCACAACACCCGTTCATACGTCTACTGGGATTAGAGGAGTGTACATATTAGTTCCCTAGCCATGTGGTGCGGCAAAAGGGTAGAGAATAAGTAATACCATTGTTGGATTATACCCGACCCACTACCTTTGATTTGTTCAAAGGGCATGGTAGCTCTAAACGGTCCGAATATTGGAGAGTTCTGCCAAAACTGTTGATTCCTACAAACTTGCAGACACCTAAAGGCAAACCTAACATTGTCGTTTCTCCCTATTATCTAAAGTGGATAATAGAAGTAGATCTCGAACGACGGAAGGTGCTGAGATTTAGAGAGATAGATCCTGAAGAAGTTGTCTCTGCTGCTGCCCCTTTGCAAATTTGCGAAATAAACCCTCGGATGGCCAAAGAGTTTGAAGAAAGGAGGTCCCGTCGAATTCAAGAACTAAAATAACACACCCGGGATGAAGAAGTTGAGTCTAGCGATCCTAAGGGAAAGAAAGTAAAGATAGATTAAAGCTCAAACTCTTGGATAGAATAAAAGAAATGGAGGATTAGTTTTGCCTCTTTAGAACAGTGTTTATTTTTATTTACAAGTAGTATGCTTGCAATTATTTTCCTTTAGTTATGTATTTAGGTAAGTAATAGACTAACCTTTTATTAAATAAAAGTAAGTATTATGCTATACTTTTATATTCTTATCGCTCAAGTAGTAGACTAATCTTTTATTAAATAAAAGTAAGTATTATGTTATACTTTTATATTTTTATTGCTCACTTAGAGGTAAAAGCAAAAAATAGATAAATTGGACTGCCCAGACAAATAAATGAACCAGATAATCAAGGGAAAAACACGAAAAGGAGGGATAATCATGGCCCGGCCAGCCCATCATTGTCCGTGTTGCGGCCGGCGCCTGCCTTGGCTCAGCCTAGTTGGGCTGTACTCAGCCTACTACCTAGGGGTATGATAGGCGTAATACTTCTTCAAGCTGGTCTAAGTTGGTCTACTGAAAAATCTCTTCTCCATCCAAGTCGAGTTAATTTAATCGCTCCACCCGGTAAAATCTGACTAAGTATAAGCGGGTCTTGCCAGTTAGGCTTAAACTTTCCTCGCGGGTCCTGAATTGGTGCTCTTATCTCCTTAAGGACCAAATCCCCAATTTGCAAATCTCGAGGCTTAACCTTCTTATTAAATGCCCTAGATATGCGAGCCTAGTATATTTTGACATTATGTAAGGCATTGAGGCGCCTCTCATCCAATAATATTAACTCCTCATAATGTGCTTTGGCGCATTCCGCTTCCAGTCGACTCTCAGCAATTATCCTTAACGAGGGTATGGCAATCTCAATTGGAAGGACTGCTTCCATGCCATAAACTAATGAATAAGGCGTTGCTCCCGTAGAGGTTCTATATCCCCACAAAGCAAAAGGCATTTTATCTGGCCAATCTTTATAGGTAATCGCCATTTTCTCCACTATTTTCCAAATATTCTTGTTAGCGGCCTCAATCTGCTCCGTTAGTCCGAGGGCGATATAGGGAAGATTTGTGATGTTGGATTTTATATTTATCCAACAAATTTGCTACTTCCTTCTTAAAATGGCTACCATGATAACTTATTAACTCATGGGGCACCCCATAACGACAAATAATATTTTGGGTAATAAATTTGGCTACATTTTTCCACGTCAAAGTTGCATAGGAAGCTGCTTCTACCCATTTGGTGAAGTAGTCGACGGATACTAACACAAATTCGTGACCACTTGTTCCTTTAGGAGTCATCTGTGCCAATAATGTCTATTCCCCAAACTGAAAATGGCCAAGGTGAGGATAACGTTGTAAGAAATGACGGGGTTGGTGTTGTAAATTTGCATACACCGACATTTATGGCACTTTCTAACAAAGTCATGACAATCGATGCCATGGTTGACCAAGTAACAACCAAGCCTCCGAATCTTCCGGATCAACATTCTACCATTCATATGAGGTCCACACTCCCCATCATGAATCTCCTCCATGATGCACTTTTCTTCATGTTGATTAACACAAAGTAAGCTAACCCCAAAATTAGTTTTCTTGAATAGTTGCCCTCGATTGATGAAGAATTGGGCGGCCAATATCCTAATGGCTCATTAGGCTCTAGGTGTGGAGTCCAAGGGATACTCTCGCTTATCCAAATACTGATAAATATCATGATACCAACCGGTATGGTCGGTATTAGACGCTTCTAGTGTGCGGATGTGTGCAGGATGACTCCGCCCGCTCAATATGAACGGGCATTGAGTGAATGTCAGTAGAGATATTGATAATTGATGCTAATATATGATTTGACATGTTGATTCATGATGATGATGAACGATATTAAAAAGGGTGTACCAATAAATGTTTGAGCTTCTTGACCTCTACTTATTAGATTTATAAAAGAATATTTTAAATTAATAATTAGAATAAATTTTACATAAGAGTACAATGAATTGTTTCAGAAGAATTTCTTTTTAATTATTAACTGTAAAGAAGAAAATCAATCGACATACTAAATAAAATTAATAAGATACTTTAATATTCTTTTACAAATTAGTTATTTACTTGCTCATGAATAAGCTCTACTTTAATATTACTAGCTTGGATTCGCACACAATGTGTGCAAGCATACTAAGAATATAGTGAGATATCGGTAAACTATAGTAAAATAATCTTACATTTAAAATATACCACTATTAGCTACAAAATTGCATATTTCTACAAAATAAAAAAAATAGGATTACTTGAATATTCAGAATTTATTACGACACTAAAGCTCAAGCTACATCATACTACAGATGAAGAATCATCGTGATTGATTGGGTTTATACCTAATACCTTTTGCTGAAAATATCATTTCCATAATTCTGTTGATTAGATGACATTGAGAAATACAAATTTTATTGAAAAATATTTAAAAAGACAAAAAAATTTGCCATATTAGTGAAATATAACGAATAAGTAATACGAAATAAAAGTAGGTCATCAAAGTAATATTATAAAATGGTAAAGATTATATAACCATCTATAGAATTGTATACCTTGCAACTGATGTTGATATATAGACAGATCAATGGAGGCAATGGATCGGAATGATGTTGAAAACATGATGATGGAAGAGAAGGATACATGACACCTTACCCTGATAAAATCATAACCATAAAATTTAAAATAATAAAAAATGTAATATCATGTCGTTAAATGCCTAAAAATGAATAAAACACTCTATCACAATGTCAGATAATATTGTTTACAATCCTAGCGACTAAAGGAGATGACTAAGATGGGATCAAAGCTAATATAATATCGTAAGTAATTAAGCATTAGCTGTAACAGCCTCATTCAACCTGCATTCCTATTCAACAACCCACAAAATAAATACTATTTATTATCTCATTAATGATAATACCCAACATATTTATAAAATTATAAGAAAATATAAATCTTCTTATAAATTTTCATAAACTAGTTTTTGCCCGCGCCAAAGTACGGGATATATTAATATATATAAATATTAAAGAGAAATTTTTATCATTTAATAGGCGAAATTTCAATGATATAGTTGTTATATCAAAAAACAAATTCTAAATGACATAAAAATATTTTATAATAATAATTTCAACAAAATAATTTCAGAAATAAAAATTACGTAAATCCTAATTATGAATAAATTAATAAAATATCATCTCAATATTATTACTATTTATTCTATAACTCATAATAAAATGCATAATATTTATTTTATAAAAATAATGCCCAATAATGTAAAAATAATACTTAGGGAAAAAAGTGTCATGATATGAGCCAAAAATCTAATCGGCTAACTATACATTTTTGAAATTCTAAATGATATATTAAAATGCTTGTATATATAAACCAAAAATGTAATCGTCACATAGTATATATATATATATATATATATATATATATATATATATATATATATATATATATATATATATATATATATATATATATATATTGAGCAACATTTCAAACATTTACAAACCTTTTTGCATATAATCAAGAAAAATGGTTTAGTTGTATCCGCAACTAAAATGAAATTATTCCAAATAAAAATAAGATTTTTAGGTCATGACATTTATCAAGGAACTATCGGACCAATTACTAGAGCCATTGAATTTGCAGATAAATTTCCAGATGAATTAAAAAATAAAACTCAATTGCAGAGGTTTCTAGGATGTCTTAATTATGTGTCCGATTTCTTTCCAAAATTAAGACAAATCGCCAGACCTCTTTATAAGGGATTAAGAAACAACCCACCTCCATGGTCGGATGAACATACTCAAGTAGTCCGCCTTCTTAAACAAAAGGTCAAATCTTTGTCATGTCTAGGCATTCCATACCCAAATGCATTCATGATAGTTGAAACAGATGCATCCGAATTAGGATATGGTGGTATATTAAAGCAAAAGATGTCTACAACTTCCAAACAAACTCAACTAGTTAGGTAACATTCGGGAATCTGGAATCAAACCCAAAAAAATTATTCAACTATTAAAAAGAAGTTTTATCAATCGTTTTATGTGTTTCAAAATTTCAAGATGATTTATTTAATAAAAAATTCCTTCTTCGTATTGATTGCAAATCAGCAAAAGAAATTATTACTAAAGATGTTCAAAATCTTGTTTCCAAACAAATATTTGCTCGTTGGCAAGCAATTTTATCTTGTTTTGATTTTGATATAGAATTTATTAAAGGCAAAAATAATTCTCTACCTGATTTTTTAACAAGAGAATTCCTTCAAGGATCTTCTAGCTCTCAAAATTGATTTAGCCAGTATCGTCTTCAATTATCTGTTCGGACCTCAAGAAGATTATATTCCACGATTTCCTTGGATCCTCTCGCTGGTCCTTTTTACTCAATACTACAAGCTTCCAAGCATCATACTCATTAGTTCGAGAATTCAAGATCAAATGGTGGGACAAGTTTGATGTCAAAGCTGCCTTAGAAATTAAGACAGCTCCACCAACTCAACAAGCACCTCCTACTACACGGAAGAAAGAAACAAGTTCAAAAGGAAAACAAAAAGTTCAAGATGAAGAAATTGAACTACTCAAACAGAAAATCAAGCTCCTCAAGAAGCAACAACAGCAATTACTCCCGAAAGCAAGTACTAATTCATCTGATTCATTACTTCAATCAGATTATGATCCAATTGATGGGCAGTGCGCCTAGGATCCGTATAATATTTAACCCATAATGGGTATTCAAACAAAAAAAAAACAAAAAAAACTTCTAACGTTTTTTATGCGGGGTTTTACAAGTTTTTGCTTCGGTGAAATTTCTTATTTCACCTCTCAAAATCCACAGGAAGGAAGTGGACATTTCACTTGTTCACTCACTTGTCCACTTACTCAACAAAGCAAAGGACGATTATTAATGAATGAAGTGGACAGTAAAGTTGTTGGCAAAAGCTGTTCACTCACTTGTTCAAACACTTGTTCAAAGAAGACTTACTTGTTGCCACTTTGTTCAAGGAAGACTTACTTGTTCAAAAGGACACTATCTGTGGCCATGTGAAGAATTGTTAATCCTATTCAATTAAAGCTGTCAACAAAACAAATCATGTTTTTGTCCAATTAAGACTGCTCCAATAATTCAACATTGTCGGAAGATATTTTCAAGATTATGAAGCATTCTCAACCGTCCATGTATTAGTTAGTAATTAAATATTGTATTCTATAAATAGGTATTCATTAGTTCAATTGAAGGCATCGCTCATCGCTCACTTACACAAGCAAACACTTGCCTTCTCCTAAACTCACTCTCCCTTCTTCTCCTTCACTATCCAATCCCTCTCTCCCGAGAGCTTTTATTTCAATCAATTGTACAAGTTTCTATACATTCAATCAAAGTAAGTTTTGATTCATCTTCTTCTTCTTTTCAATTACATTTCGTTTACTTATTTCAATTTGAGTTTTAATCTTTTGTTTTGAAAAACCATTTTGTTTAACTAATTTGTCATCCTACCTCCCCGCTATTCAACCATACTTAGTCCCCGAGCTGCTCCCCTAGCTCTCCGATTGATCTCGTCGGAATTGATATCTTAGTTAAAATCGATTTGCGGGATGGTTAAAATCAGAATCGTAGAATTGGATCGATGATCGTAAGATTCTAATATTTGTTTGTAATAATAAAATTATTTTTTGTAGAAATAAAAATATTTGTAACATTCATAATTATTTATAAAAATCCGAGTGCGACTATACTCGTCGAAAAATTTTGATACAAAATATAATTATCTATAGCTACTTTATGAATTTTATTTAGAATTATAGAATTAAATTCTAATGAATCGAGGATCGTAGAATCATAGAATAATTTTACAATTGTACCATATATTTTTGAGTTAAATTAGGATCATAAGATTCCAATGAATCGTAGAATCGTAGGATTGTTATATCCACGTCGGGAGTTTAATAACCATCATTAAAATGCTGATACATATGAGTATAAATTATCAATAATAGGCTAACATATATCATTACAATACTAACACACAAAACTTCACTTCTACCCTCCCAATAAGATGAATAGATATTTACCTTGAAAATAATCCATCTAAAATTATAGAATTTATAAGCATACAGTTTATAACCATACATAAGGAGTACATTTCTATTAAAGTTTTCATATATATATATAAATATTATGCCTTGGTATCAAATGAATGTGTAGTCTTCCAACATTGTAAAAAATAAAAACTTTAAGGAGTACATATAATTCAACCATCATAAGATTCAATTATTTAAAATCTATGATAAAGTTTGAAGACTTATATTTTTATTGGTAATTAAAATCGCTAATAAATAATATAATCATGCATTGATAAAAGCTTGTGGCCTGAAACGGATTATGGGCCTGTTCGACTTTATATGAAAAACAGAATCTATTTATGTTTATGTTCGTTTATGTTCATTTATGTTCATTTATTTTTTTATTTTTTTATGTTCGTTTATGTTCTTTTATTTTTTATGTTTTTTATGTTCGTTTATGTTCTTTTATGTTCTTTAATATTCGTTTATGTTCTTATATGTTTGTTTATGTTTGTTTATATTCATTCTTTTTTTATTTTACTAACTCATTTACGTTCGTTATGTTCATTTTTGTTCGTCTATGTTTGTTTTTGTTCTTTTATGTTCATTTCTATTCTTTTATGTTCGTTTATTTTCATTTCTATTTATGTTTATGTGCGTTTTGTATGTAAGTTCGAACGGACCCTATATCCTCGATCAAACAAAAAAACACACATTGATGAATGTCAACTATTAACTAAGGGCTTGTTTGAAGTTACATACAAAACGCACATAAACATAAACATAAACAGAAACGAACATAAAAGAACATAAAAAGAATATAAAGGGCCTATTGGAAGTTACATACAAAACGCACATAAACATAAACATAAACAAACATAAACGAACATAAATGTACATAAAAGAGCGTAAATGAATATAAAAGAGCAGAAATGAATATAAAAGAGCGAAACGAACATAAATGAACATAAACAACCATAAACGAACATAAAAAACATAAACGAACGAAATGAGTTGTTAAAATAAGAAACAAACGAATATAAACGAACATAAACAAACATAAATGAACATAAAAGAACATAAACGAACATAAAATAACATAAAAGAACATAAACGAACATAAAAGAACATAAACAAACATAAACATAAATAGATTCCATTTTCCATGTAACTTCGAACAGGCCCAAAAGTGCATAAACGAACATAAACGAACATAAACGAAAAGAAATGAGTGTTAAAATAAGAAACAAACGAACATAAATGAATATAAAAGAATATAAACGAACAGAAACGAACATAAAAAACACAAAAAAAACATAAACGAACATAAAAAACACAAAAAAACATAAACGAACATAAAAGAACATAAACGAACATAAATATAAATAGATTCTGTTTTCCATATAATTTCGAACAGGCCCTAAAGATTAGACAATAATGTCCCATTAACAATTTTCTTTTTATATCCATTGATTTATTTGGAGAGAAATGTAAGGAATATTAAATTTTTAGAATATAAAAGTATATCAAAACTTGAAAATACTCATAAAAAAACCAAAAAATGGAAATAAAAAAACTTTTAATCAAAATATTCACTTATAAAAATTAAAATATTTAAATATAATGATGAGACAATATACGACATCATGATCATGTTTATCAGAAATTTTATACCCACTTAAATACTATCTTGTGTGGGTTGTTGTCATGACATGATAATGATATGAAATATAAAAAAAAAGAAAAGATTATAATTCCAAGTTGTATTAAAAGATAAAATACCTTCTAATTAAAACAATATTTAATTTGAGCTTAAATAAATAATTTTTATACACAAAGAGATTTCATCCCAACAATAGCCTAATTAGTATGTAGAGACTAAGAGATGAATATGATTATACTAATATATTTAAAGGGAGAACTAATTTAAAGTTAAAAAATTAATTTAGAAGGAAAATGAAATTTAAGGGCTAATTAGAAGAAAAATTATCTATGTTATATATTTATAAAGGAATCAATGTTTAAATTTTTTTATCACGGACTAATTTTTAAATTAGATTTAATTTTATTTAAATGATAATTTTGAACTTGGTAATTGCATAATTATTGGTAGCCATATAATATTTTCAATGGTTATTTTTTTTATAAATAAATATTTATAATAATATTTAGTAAATAAATGCTTAGAAATTTTAGTAAATAAATGCTTATATATATATATATAATCTTTCCATAAATTATATTTTAGATAAAATAAAAATAATTTATTTTAAATTTCAAAAGGATAGAAAAAGGAGGGAAGCAATTTGAAAGGGGTAATTTAGACAGGATTCAATGTGGTACAAGTAAGAATTCAAAAAAAAACATTTCAATTATAGTATTAGATAATATAATACCAATAAACATGAAATGGGCAATGAAATTGCAATCTCTACTTAGAAAGGATACATAAATGGAGAGAAAAAACATTAATGATATATAAGAAACTAAAAATGACAATTAATTATCTTCAATCACCTAACATGTCCAATTCCCTTCCTAATTTAGTGAGCAATGACGACAACGAAATAATTTGGCAAAATTATATCCCAAAAAATTGAGCACAAACGGTGAACATCTAAAATCAATTACATCAGAATGAAAAATTTTAACTGTCAACCACCCACAAAAATCAAAATTTCCAAGGATAAAATAAAAATATGTAAACTCAAACGAAGCTAAACCAAAAAATGATATTATATCATACTAATAATTTGTTATTAGAAAATTTTCTAAAACAAGGGAATAAGTCGAAAAGGTGTTCAATCTTAATTTTGAATTGGAAGTTGAAGCAGAAATATAAACATAATTGGTAGGGATAAGCATGTCCGACGGATATTTTGGAACATGACCGAAATCGGTTAAAGGGGTAAGGTTCCGGAACCGGAACCGTTTGACCAGTTCCGAATAAGCTTCTTGACATTTAGGAACCTATCAAATAGGTTCCGATTCAAGTTCCAATAATCAAACCCTAAAACCGAAACCCGGATCTTAAGACGGGTCCAAGTTTTGGAACCGTGGTATCCGGAACCGTTAACAATTTTTTAGATTTTCAACTTTTTCAATGTTTTAGATTTTCAACCTTTTCAATTATCAGCTTTTAATATGAACTCAAGGTAATTTTCACTTTTTAATTTTTAGTATGAGGTCCAACCCAATTATTGATTAAAAACTCCCAAGTAATAATAGTAAACACCCCCAATTTTTTTCTTTTTATAATAATAATGGTATGGACATGGTACCCTAGAATCGAAATCGTACCTCGCGGTTCAGGTTAAGGTTCCTAAAATTTAGGAATTGGTCAAATAGGTTGCGATTTAGGTTCCTAAACTTCAGGAATTGGTCAAATAGGTTCGGGTTCGGGTTTCTAGTTTTGGGACAAGGTATCCGGAACCGCTTACCCCTAATAATGGAAAGTTGGACTTTCATGTTTGGATTGAATTGTGCAACTTCAATCAACAAAAAGAATCAGATAAATCAAAGATATGGGAGAATAAGATGGAATCAATACTTGGTTACTTAATTGAAGATAGACGAGAGACGGTGAGGAGTGAAAACGTGAGAGAAATGAAGTAATGAGTGCAAATGGGGAGGCACATGAGAGACGAGTGTTTTAGTAACTACCAAACACCTACTCTTTCTCTCTCATCTATGCAAGTTACATCAATTTTGTCCAATTAATTTAATATAAAATAAGGGTAAATTTGGTGAAGTAAAAGTTATACGACATGCAAGCTCTATTAACTTTATATATAACATAGATCAAATTAAAAAAAAAAAAAAGAAACAAATAGCTACTTTAATGCAAAAACCAACCATAAAATCTATAAATACAAAAAATAAATAGCTACTTTAATACATCTTCTAAATCTAACTTTAAAATAAGGGGTTGGAGGTCACAAGCGAGAACTTTTCCAAGTGTTCCAACTTGGAAAGCACGCTAGTTGAGCTTAACAAAAACATGAATCCTTTTGGTACATGAGGGCAAGGGTGATGGAACTTAAAGATAGTGACCACAATTCAGCTTACTTCCACCACAAAGCTAACTCCAGGAGGTGAAGGAACTTCATAAAAGGCCTTAATGATGATAATGGTGCGGGGAGAATGGGGCCAAAAGGATATTGAGGCAATTGTCATGAACTACTACCGGAACCTTTTTCAAGCCTCCGATTGTGTCGGTATTGACGCAGCCCTATTGGGGATTGACTATGTGGTTACAGAAGATATGAATGCGAGGCTCCAAAGATTCTACACGGCATAAGAGGTTCGGATTTCTCTGTTCCAAATGCACCCCCACAAAGAACTCGGGCCCTAATGGTATGCATGCTATTTTCTTTCAAAAATTTTGGCATATTGTTGGTCCGGATGTAGTGTTTTTGTGTCTCGGTTTACTTGAGGGTAGGATTGATCCCTCCGTGGTCCATAAGACTACGATCACGCTTATCCCTAAGACCAAATCCCTAAATCCATGCTTGAATTTCGCGCTATTAGCTTGTGTAATGTCCTTTACAAGATTACAAGACTCTTGCTAATAGAATTAAGCCCTTCCTTCCTTATATCATATCTTGAAGGTTTGCTCGGGGAGAGACTAAGTCACCCTAGAGGGGGTGAATAGGGTGGTTGAAGATTTTTATGAAAATCAAACTCTTTTCGAAAGTACGGACATAAGCGGATTCCGAGTCTATATTGGGGTCGAAAAAGTATGAACTTAGACTTGCGGTAAAGAGTAAAGAAGCAGATTAAACCGACACTTTGAGTCCGTCCGAGTCTAGAATGTACTCGGAAAGTGAAGACACGAAAATACGTGGAAACCTCCCGGGGCAGAAAACCACGGACCGTGCTAATCCAAGCACGAAGTCAAATCCACTATTTTGAGTCCACAAAATACAGTAGGACCGACTAAACCCAAGTTGCTCCCTTGGACAACTCTTTACAAGTTTTCCTAGACTCGAAATTCCCTTATCCGATCTAGTACTTCCTAACCGAGATAACCCTTACAGGTTAGGGACAATTGAGCTGAGTTAACCTTTACGACTCAATCAAGGGACCTTACATAGAGAGTAAGAAAGAGAGTGTTTTTAACTAAGTACAAGACCTTACAACTCGGAATACAATGAATTACGAGTGGGAGTTGTAAGTAGAAGATTGAGAATGAATACAATGACTTTTGATCAAGTATGTGTATTAACAATAGGTTCGGCAATCTTCAAGTCTTGAGAGTTGGCTTCCTTTTATAGATGACCAAGCAACATAGCCGTTGTGTCCATTTTCTGACTGGAAGTTCCTTTATGACCGTTGTGAAGGATTTTCCGAGTCACTCGGAAAATATCCGTTGATATGTGAACGTTAGGCAACGGCTCTTGACTTCCTTTGGAGTGCCTAAAACCACTGGTGGTGTCTTCAAAAGTAAGGTGGAAACCACCGTTGAGCTTAGTGTTGCGGATTTCCATTTACGGAAACAGACAGCCACGACACGAGTGCGAGGCTAGGTCAAAGGTGGAAAAAGCCTTGTCTGCTGGTGATTTGACGTTTTGAAGTCGGGTACTTTTGTATTTCAAATATAGGAAAGCCTCGTTTGAAACACCTACAAAAGTAAATCAATTTGGTTCTCAAAGTATAAAATACTTTGGTCCAAGATTAGACACGAGATAATAATATAATTACGATAATTAAGTGGCTGATTATCCGGGTCGGAAAAGGAATGGAATTTTCCGAGTCTAATATTCATGAAACTCAAAATTCCATCTAAGTCGATCCGAAAGAGAATCAAGTTGACTAAAGAATATCGGAGGAAATAAACTTGATCTAGGCCGAGCATGAATTCAAGCCGAAATACCGAGTTAGAGCGCGAAAAGATAATGTTTGAATGATGCGATAAATCTGAGTGTCGATTGACTCGTAACCGAGTGAAACAAGGTCAGTGCGGATATGCTTTCGAGTCACTCGGAATCATGTGTAAATGCATAAGATGAATTCTTTAACACTCGGAGAAGATACTATATCACTCGAAAAGTTTCTAAGACACAGGGAATGACTTGGAATCAAAACTTTATAAGTAAGAAAGTCTTATACCTAATTCCCTAGATAGAACTCGGAAAGGTGAGATGTAAAGTCCGAGTCTTTATATCCGAAAATCAAAGTTCCTTTTGTATCGACCTATCTCATAATGGACAACATCCTTCTTACCCATGAACTTTTTCACACCATGAAAAACCGTATGAAGGGTAGAAAGGGGTATATGACTCTCAAATTAGACATGAGCAAAGCCTATGATAGATTCAAGTGGTGTCTCCTTGAGCGGGCTTTACTAAAAATGGGCTTTGATAGTGCCCGGGTCGGTTTGGTCATGCGATGGATCTCAAGCGTCTCCTTTGCCTTCTCAATCAATGGGCGGGTACGAGGCAAGGTTGTTCCTTCTAGGGGACTTCGTTAGGGGACTCGATTTCTCCTTACCTTTTCATTATTGTGGCGAAGCATTATTTAGAATGATCGGGAAAGTTGGAGAGCAAGGACTGGTGCATGGTGTTAAGGCAAGTCACAAAGGCTCGGAAATTACCCATCTATTTTTTGCCAATGACAGCCTCCTCTTCACGAGAGCAAACCGGCGAGAGTATCTCAATTTAGTTAAAGTCCTCAAGCTGTTACGAAGGAGCCTTGTGTCAAAGGATAAATTATGAAAAGTTAGAACTCTCGTTCGAGTAAAGGCGTCAATCATGAAATACAAGTGGAGTTCACAAATCTTTTGGGTATGAAATTTGTGGAAAAGCATGCTAAATACTGGGGGGCCCCACGATGGTGGGTAGGACAAAAAAAAAAAAAAGAAGTCTTTGTCGGGGTTAAAGAGCAGGCGTGGAAGAAACTTCAAGGGTGGAAGGAGAAGTCTCTTTCAAGGGCTAGTAAAAGGTGCTTATTAAAGCGTATCCCAATCCATCCTCATGCATATTTTTAAATTCCCGCTTACGCTGATTGTTGAGCTCCATGGATGTTTTGCTAGGTTCCGGAGGGGCAGTGATGGGAAGGAGCGAAAAATTCATTTGAAGAGCTGGGTCGCCTTATGTCACCCTAAGTGCTTTAGTGGATTGGGCTTTCACAAGTTGGACCTTTTCATCGATGCTTTGTTAGAGAAACAAGCCTAGAGGATTTTCTACAATCCGAACTCACTTCTCGGGCGAGTTCTCAAAGAAAAATATTTCCCTCGGCAGGTGTTCCTTGATGAACGACTTGGGTATGCATCGAGCTACACATGGAGGAGTATTTGGGGGTAAAATAGCTACTTGGAAAAGGGTCTCATATGGAGAGTGGGAGATAGACGTATCATAAGAATATGGGACAATGAATGGCTGGTGGATGGCGATGGAAAAAGGCAAGCACACCGAAGCCGTTGAACTCGGGGCTAGAAAGGGTGTGTGACTTGATAGATGAGTCCGGTAGCAACCGGGATGTGAGCAAAATTCAAGAGGTCTTCAATGACGGGGATCGTGATATCATTCTAGCTATCCCACTTAGTCAAAGGCGACCATAAGACCATCAAATATGGTACAACTCAAATGATGGAAACCTTTATGTTAAATAAGCCTATTATATGAGTTTGTCACTCAATATTGAGCTTTAGATGAGTTCCTTCCGAAGCTATGGTCGGCGAATGTCACGCTAAAGGTGAAGCATACTCTATGGCGCTTGTATACGGGGATGCTTCCTACAAAGAACCTCCTCCACCGGTAACATATAGCAAATTCCGATATGTGTTAGAGATGCAATGGATCGGGAAGATGTCCTTCATGCCGTAATCAAATGTCCTAAGATGCTAAATACTTGGTATTCACAATTACCAAACGTCATCCATTATATAGGGAATTATGCTGATGGAAAAGAGTTGCTTGAAGGGATGGTGGGAACAAATTAAGGGTGAGGAAATGCAACTCGCCCTCGTTTTTCTTTGGGTTCGCTGGCGAGCACATAATGAGGCGATTTTCCGTAACAAGGACATGCTTGGCTAGATCCTTTGAGATAAGAGTGTGAACCTCGTGAAACATTACAACTCGACAAATGAGACTCGTTGATACACGACCAAGACAGAAAGGCAGCACGACCAAATCCACCTGGAAACCCCTCAACAACCAATGGTGAAACTTAATATAGATGCTTCGGTTCACGCCGATGGCTAGGTGGGGCTCGAGACCATCGTGGTATGGTGGCGGCTACGGCTTCAAATCGGGTGAAGACCGGATCGCCGAGTAAGAGTAGCGGAGGGAAAGGCTGCCCTTTATAGGCTCAATCTTGCTCGACACTTAGGTTATGGGAGAGTGGTGTTGGAGACTAATTGTTTGGTTCTCTTTGCTAGGCTTAACTCTTCCGTTGATTCTTTGTGTGAGTTTGATTTGGTAGTAGGAGATTTGTTAGAGTTTAGTAGTGGTTTTAACGTTTGTGTTTGGAACCATGTAAAGCGGGATGAGAATGCTATAGCCCACTTGCTTGCTCATTTAAGCCCGATAGAGGCTGAATAGGTTTGGGTGGGAGTTTACCCTAATCAAATCGCTTTTGTGATTATTGTGAATTTATTATCAATGAATTAACTTCGCCGTTGACCCTTAAAAAAATTTAAACTTTAAAAACCAAATATATTATATATAATAATTGTATTTCTATTGAAATAAATTGTTGTCATTGATGTTGTGAAAAGTTAGTGCTAGTCTTGGTAGAGTGGAATTGCTTGGTTTTAAAGTTCACTCCTGGGTCTTCATATCGCGTACAAATCACAAACTGACCATGGATTTGTCGATATTTACGAATGCACCACCAATGTGAAAATTGTGCTCCTCATTCCGTATCGATATTTATCATACGGAATCAAACTCCCGTACACAATTGAGGAACGAAGGAAGAGAAAATGCAGCCAAATGAGAGAACAACATCAGGGTCGTCGCAAAGCCCTAGATCCCCTCAATCTCAACCTTATCTCTCAGTTTCAGTCACTGATCCCGTCAAATTGGGCAATGGCGTCCAAGCTTACATCTCTTACAGAGTCATCACCAAGGTAATTTTCTGCTCTGATCCTTCAGTTCTATTAATCATTTCGGAAATTTGGGTTTTCAAGGTTTGCTTGATTGATTCTGAGCTTCCTGTTGTTACTGACTTTACCAGTGTTGTTATTTGGAATATTGCTTCAAGTTGTTGATTGCCCTAGAGTTTGACCTTGTTTTTAGGGGTGATTTTTGTGTGAGCAAACATAAAATGTGAAGAAATTGAGTCGTTCTGAAGAAATCCAGGACTTTCAGTAATCACGTTGCTGGCATTGTTCTGAAGAGTATGGCGGGATATTAACTAGCCTTTAGATAAGTGAGAGTTTTGATTATAAAATAAGTAATCATGGAATTCTACGTGAGTGTTCACATTTAAGTCACATTTGAGTATGTTAGTGTATAAGTGTGCTTGCGTGTTGGATGCCTTATAAGGTATGAGCGAAGAGGACGTGAATGTGGTGTGGTGTTCTTTGGATTGTTCAAGAAGCATCTAGTTGAAGATTATTGGGTGCTTTGTGATGATGAACTGCATTAGATAGTGTAGGGATTGCTGTAGATAGTGTAGGGATTTTAAGATTGAAATATTATGTGTAAAGATAATAAAAGTTACTCCAAATTAATGATATGCTCAAGTTAGTGATATTTTTATGCTTTGCATGTTGGAGCGGTGTCTCTATTTTCTTTCATTTCCTTTTCCCGGTGAAATTCATCTGACGCTTCACAAGACATTTGTGTGACTAGAATCTAAGTCATCAAGTTATTGTTTGATTCATAGACTGGCAATTCACCAACTCTATAGCACAAGCGTTGATGGAAATATTTTGTTGTTGGTAAAGATCATAAAAGTTTTTCATTTTGGGTGAGTAGTTAATTGATTACCTCATGACGACATTGCAACACTGCTGTTGGGTCATACTGTAACAAAATTTGGATTCTAGTGAATTGGGTTCTCTTTCTCTGGTTGCACAGCATGAAAAATGTGTTTCATGTTAATGTTCATGCATGTAAAAAGGAATAAGAAAGATCCACAAGTTGTTTGTATGACATCTATCCCAAGATTTTGACTGCTATGAGTAATGCTAAGATCCCCACGAAGAATTACTCTCACTCAGATGATGCAACACCTTGCTTATGTTATACATTATGGCATGGGCATTTCAGATACATTAGCTTTTCTAAGTTATTCTGCTAAATGTTTAATTTCAAAATCTGTCTATTATAGGCATGACTGTCTTTCTAAGATAGCCTCTCTACTGATAACATTTGAATCTCCACCCACTCTACTCGACTTTAGTGGGATCAGTACTTGAGTGGTGGTTTTTAATTTTTTTTTTTTTAAATATGCTTGACTGCCTTGAGAACTTCCATTTGATAGGTGGCTTGCATGGTCTTGATCCAGTTCAAGGATTAATGGCATTTTCTGCCACTATTTGTGTGCCCACCTCCCTTTCTTTCCTTCCCATTTCATAATGGATGGAAATTGTCACATGGTTCTCTTTCTTTTTATTTTTTTGGGGCAGTGTGTGTGTGTGAGTTATATTAAACCTGCTGAACAAGCAGTCTGTGGGAACTTGAAATGGGGAAGATTATTGGTTTTAATGGCGGCCAAGGTTGAAATGTCTGGCATTATTTTAGGCATGTAATCATTTGTTTCTTTGGAAACTATATAGTGTTATTTGTTCTATAACTTTAAGGTTATTTTTAGGCATGTTAATTGTATAGCCGGGGTGGATAGATACTTACTTTTTATGCTTATATCCTTTTCGCATAGTCTCTCACTTGGACACCATGCCTTGTATGGAGACTTAGTGTAACATAAATTGCAACATTTCAATTGGGTTAGCTAGAGACGTATGCATGAATAAAATGGGGGCAATAGGCAGTCGATTTAGAAACAATTGTAACATGGTTTGGGAATTCTACATGTATGTAATGTTATCCTGAGGTTTGGCAAATAAGTCGTTTCTGTTAGGCTCACAAAAAGACTTTCTTCAATGAAGATTATTAATTCCTTCATGTTTTTGGTACAAACCTATCGCGATTCCATTTTTGTTTCACCTGGGCTATTGTTAAAAGGATTGAAAAGATACGTTGGTTGTCATTGGGAAGAAGCAGATAAAAAGCATGTGCCCCTCATGAGTTAGGATTTGATTTGCAGACATAACAAGGAGGTTGTCTTAATATAAGGACTTATAGAATTGGTGACCTTAGTGCTGTGGTATCTATGACCTGTGGCTAACAAAGATGACTATCTTTGGATTAATTGGGTACATGAAGCAGATTTGAAAGGACTACTATCCTTTAGATTGCAGCTGGTATTGGTGGAAAGTTCACACATCAAGCTGAAACTCAGGACTGTTGTTGCACAATATCACCTTATTACAGTGAAGTATACGATTTCATGATATTCATATTAGACTTCTTGGGGCAGGTCAGAGATGGGTGTTTGGAGATTAATATAGATGTAGCTTCCTTGCTCGCTGCATGAACACAATTTAAATGCTGCTTCATAGCAGACCTTTAATTAATAAGATAGACTACAACACTTCAGTATTTCAGGGAGGATTTATACTGTGTTTACTATGGGGAAGCTAAGGAAAGTCAATCTATTTAGTTTTTGATTGCTGTCATTATAAATTGGTTCGTCGTGGTGTATCACTGGGTCGATTTGAAGGCCCCTGATCGGCTGAACACATGGCCTCCTTGTTTCTCCGGCTACAGTAGTTTCCAATATCAACAAAGTGATTAGAGTTGCTTTGCTTGATTGTGCTGCTAATCTTCTATGGAAGGAAAGGTGTAGAAGGGTGTTTGCAGGTTGTTGTTTGGATTTTAGACTGGTTACTAATAGCGTCATGTTATTCACATATATACAAGGAAATTACAAGCACAGGTTAGAGTTTGAACGAAATAAATATTAGGTTAATTGTTTATAGACTTGCAAAGTATTGTTAACCCTTCCTGACCATGAGTTCACTCAACTTTTAATCTGTAAATATCTTCTGTTTAATAATGATTGGTCATTTTTATACCAGAAAAAGGTTTTTGGAAGGGTTCAAACCCTTTTAAAAATAATAGGAATAGGAGCTATGAGTTATGCAATAAATGGGCAATTGATAATGTGAAGAAAATAGCTGTAATGATGGATGGCTTGCTTTGCCTGTACCCAATTAAAATTTCGTTGATCACCCAAATGAATTTATTGGTGTAAAGTTGGATTATTCAGTGTCACTATTGACATGGGCATGAATTGTGGGCCTAATACCTCTGTCCGGGCTCAAGATTTGTATGTGACAATGTCCACAATCTGGGACCTTTTGACTTATGGCCGTATGCTAGAGTGGATGTTGTTTGCATGAAACCAAAAAGGAGTATGAACGAGTCTTATTCTAGGTCAGTATTAATTGATCTTGGATTACATAGATTTGAAAGCAAAGGTACTCAAGTTTATCAATGATGAATAAAGTCCACTGAAAAGTGCTGGTGACTTAATTGGCAACGGATGTGGAATTTGTGAGGATTGCCCATTAGATTGGTTCATAATTTTTATGGGATAGTATTTAATTTCCTACCATAATGAACCACTTCTTTCCTTTGATTTGATCCGTTGCCATGCTTGTGTATGTCTGTTGCCTTCCCATAGTTTTTGAATTTTTCTATCTGGTGGCGTCATGATTGCCCTCATATGTTTCTGCATGAAAGCACACAACTTTCTTATAAGTTCTATCAGTACGCTTTTTTTTTTTTGGGTCCCTTTTACATGCTGAGAAGTGGTGATATCTTTTTGATGAATTGTGTTGTCTGGTATTATGGGCATGTCTGTTGTGGAAGGTGCATAGATATGCAGTTTTTCTAGCATCGTTTGTTTGGTTTCTATAAGCTGGGTATTTTGAGTTTTTCATCTTTTCATCGTTTATTTATTCTCAATTTTAACGTCCGGTGGTGCGGACAAACTTACCTGATTATCAAGGACCTGAAAAGATTGTCATTCGACGATATAGCGATTTTGTTTGGTTACGTGATCGGCTTTTTGAGAGATACAAAGGCATCTTTATACCCCCACTTCCAGAGAAAAGTGCTGTGGGTAATGACTTCATGCCCTCCTCTTGATTTACTTTGTAAGGAACTCGAGAAATTTATGCTAGCGTGTGGTGCTTAGTTATTGAGTTTGTTTGTGATACAACCATGCACAAGAAATATTCTATTTGTGTGAAAAATATCTTTTAGCACCTTTGTTATTTTTTCGTAAAGAGTGGGACTTTTTGGTGGTTTGAATTTATTTTATAGAAAATATATGTTTTTTGTTCGGAAATGGTGTTATGTACTCCCTCCGTTTCAAAATACTTGTCATTTTAAGGTTTGAGGAAGTACCAAGGAAACACTAAATTCATGACAAAATTTTTGTTAAAAGACCAGGTTGCTTCAAGATTTTTTGGAAATGAAGAAAATCAATGAGAAAAGGAGAGAAATAAATCAATTAATAAGGATAAAATTGGTAAAAAGTCATTAATACGTCATTGGAAGTGTAAAGTGACAAGTATTGTGAAATAAAACAAGTTGGTTAAAGTGACATGTATTTTGAAATGGAGGGAGTATTATGTAGTATAATTTTCCAGGATTCCATATGCATATTATGATATTGATAATTTTCCACAAATTACTAGGTGATATTGTCTCACACAAGAAACAAGCTGGGATGGATGCTTCTAGGGATGACTTTTAAGGATTTTGGATGATTAACTAGTCATTTTAGTTTTTTTAAATTTAAAAACTAATAATTAATTAAGGTAATTTTTAGCCTATGACCCCCAAAAATATCACCCTTAATGTGTTATCTTATCTCACCACAGTTCCTTGGTGAGATGATTTCGCCCGCTTGGTAGGAGACTGTGCCACCCTGCCTTTCAATTGATACAGAATCGAGGAGGGCTGGGTCTTCCAGTATCAACACGAAAAAGCTGGAGATACAGGATGTTGGTTGAAAAGTTGAACTATTGAACTGTTAGCAGAGTACTCTTACAGTTCAGCTAGACAGGCTAGATAATTTTTATCATGGATATGCATTCGTTTGGATATTCATGAAAATAATACATGGTACATTTTCAATATAGTAGATGTTATTGTCTTTTTGTAATGTGAATTCGGTCATAAGCCCTTGGATATCAAAACTAGCTTTTTCTATTTGGCACCCAAAGTGACGCAGATTGTCTTGTACTTGTAGATGTGTGGGATATTTACCTTCTTTACACATTCTCTGTGTGGTGAGTGGTGACAGAGTTTGAAGCTTTATCTTATGTTCCTTTGATTTCGTTTTATGTCTCTCGTTTTTCAATTTATCATTTCTGATTCCATTGCCCCCTCCCCCTCAAAATACTGCTAATATTTTCGGAAGGTTGTCATTCTGGGTCATTTCGTATTAGACTGTCCACTAGTTTTCTTTGGACAGGGAGGCTGCATACGTCTTGATTTACTCACAACAGTGGCAGGGTATGTAATGGGTGTTATTTGTCATTATAGTTGGCCATTTCTTTTGTGATATGTACAAATGGATAGGAGAAAGTTGAAAAGTTGTTCCATCTTGCCTTCAAGTAGTGCTTGTTGCTATGGGATTTTAGAGACCATTGATATTGTTATCTAGGTTATTTCTGGTTTGAATTTCACATGAAAAGTTTGGGAGGGTGTGGACATGGTTTGCGGAATATTTTCCTTTGTCAACTTTTGCTGCTAAATTCAAATGCTTCTATTACTTAGATGAGCTATATAGGACTACTCAATGCACTTGGGAACATTGTAATTATAAAGATTGCACATGTAATTTGACTTATTTGCAAAACTATGCTGACATAAAGATCGTTTCTTTGCTATGATTTGCTAATTGCAGAGAAATTTCGCTTTAGTGCTGAATTTATTGAAATGAGGAGACAGGGACTGGATACCTTTGTTAACCGGGTAGCTTCACATCATGAACTTCGTCAAAGTGATGATCTGAGGTTGTTCTTACAGGCTGATGAAGAGGTCAATTGCTTCATATTCTTGTACGAATGCCTGAATGTTGTCGCATTTGCTACATATGCTTATGTGAAACAAGTCACTCGCCTTTTCAAAAAATCTTCTGTGGTGGTTATATTGTCTTAAAGTGATCCCATGACTGTTTATATTGGAAAACTAGTGATAGGAATTGAGGAGAAAGAGAGAGTTTGGAGAGAAGGGAGAAAGATTAACAATTAGGAATGGAATGAGCAGAGAAAGAGAAACAAAGGGGAAGAGTGAAGGCAGAAGGCATACAATTTCTATTCAATTAATCTATAATCAAGAAGGGTATTGATATCCTAGGACATAGAATATGCTTATAAGACTCTTTGAAAGAATTCCCAAAAATATCATAGATGAATAACAAACTCAATTTTCACTAAAACAATCGTGATCACACCCCTAAAGCCTAATCCAAATCCAAATCCGTAAGTTAGATGTTCTAAGCAGGGTGTTGGGGAGGGAAGGGGTCAGATGTGGTGTCCTTATCATGAAGTGCAAAGGGGCTGTTTCATTGGGCACTAGATTAAGAACTGAAACAGCCTACTACAATACTAACCTATAAAATGGTAGCAAAGAACGATTCTGAGAAGCCCTTTGCTGTAGTCCTCTATAACATAAGCCTAAAAGGTTGCCCAGGAGGGACTTCTTCAGCTACCTAGATAGTGGCCAACTCTGAATACTCTGTCATTACCCATAAATATACAAAAATGACTTGAAAATAAATTATTAAAATGCAAGAATTTACTGAATCCAATTCCTGATTTAGTCTTTCTTCCTTCAATCAAATTTATTAGCTTGTTTCACATAGTAGGGTAATTTACAATTATTAAATACAAAATGAGTTCGTATTGTCCTGAAATTCATTTGTCGTTTTAGTTCAAAATATCTTGTATGCATAGGGCATGCCAAAGCTATATGGCCAATATGAAAGACAAATTCAAACACAGTAAGCCAGAGATGTACTTAACTATATAAACCAAAAATTGAGCTCAATATGCCAAAAATCTATATAACTATAGATGTGCCAATTTTTACAGTCAAAAGTGAAAATTCTGTGATAAACCGAAATGGCTACAGTATGAGTTGTGTCTTCCATCGCTTTTATAATTTAGTTTTTCCTTACTAGGAGAAGAGGAAGGGGGTCGATAAAAAAAAGAGGTGTGGGGAGGCTATAGCTTTTATTCACAACCAACTTGTGCTTCCTCCTTTTTATTTTAAAAAAATACAACAGAACAAGTACTAATGTGGTGTGTGTCCTTGCTTTAAAGAGGCGGGTGGGGGGGAATTCAAATGTAGGCAGCCTTTATTATTATTTGCTACCCTTCTCTTCTTATCAGAATATCAGCTCATAGCTTGACTGACAACTTTTTCTCAAAAAGAGAGAATATTATAGAAAAGATGGTTTGGTGCTTATAGTCAGGGAAGCTCCTCCATGTGTGAGTTCGTGTTTGTGTTTGCTGTAAATTGGTATCTACCTATTTAATAACTTGTAAGTTTATCATGAATGGGCTGTCCAAAAACTGAAGCAACATTTTGGATCATGAATAGTGTGCTGCCAGAATTATATTGATGATGTTTGTTTTCCTGATTGTCAGACAATGGAGAGAGTAAGGGCCCAAGATATCGGTATTTTCAAGAAGAAGCCTTCTGATTTGATGCAAATCTTTAAGGTATGGTCAATGACACTTTGAAGTCTCATTCCTAAAACAGATTATAATCAATGACTCTGATTATCATATTGCATTTGAAAAGTTGAGTTTTCAGTTATTTATCACAATGATCTATCTGGATAGGCTCTCCCCCTCCCTCCCCGAGAAAGGAAATGTTTTGGAGCAAAATTTCTTGAAAAATGAGTGTTTTTACCCCTTGTAACTGAATTGGAAAAACTAATTGGCTAGAACTTGTTAATTAAAAATTAGATGTATGTCAACTACCTGTCATCATATTTGTTAGTACTGCAACATTTAACCCACTTATTATATAATTCAGTTGTATAACATTTTCCCTTCAATGTGAGAACAGGACGTACAATCCAGAGTGAGTGACGTTGTCCTGGGCAAGGAAAAGCCCGTGGAAGAAACAACACCTGAGTATGAGAAGATGAAACATTATATCTTTGAGCTTGAAGATCACTTAGCAGAAGCGCAGAAGCATGCATTTCGTCTTGTTAAAAGGCATAAAGGTGAGGACAAGCCTGCACAGTCCTGTGGTAGTTAATATGAGGATACCTGTCGGCATATTGCAAATATTGGGGAAAATCATGACTTGTGTTCATTGCTGCAGAATTAGGACAATCATTGTCAGATTTTGGGAAGGCTGTCAAACTCTTGGGTGCTTGTGAGGGAGATTCTCTTGGAAAGGCATTTTCTGAGCTTGGGACGAAGTCAGAAGCATTGTCAGTCAAGCTGCAAGCAGAGGTACGGTTATCTGATGATTTGTCTTTGGACTTGGTTGCAAAGTATGTGTTGTTTCTTTAACTAAGGGTTGTGATTATGCTGGTTAAAAAAGAGGATTGGACTAATTGTTTTGCGTGACATGCAGGCCCATCATTTGCTGATGAACTTTGAAGAACCTTTGAAGGACTATGTTCGTGCTGTACAGTCTATTAAGGTTAGTCTTGCTTTTACCTTTATCTAATGGATAACATTAGACGCTTGTTAGCCTATTCTCAGATTTTGAACTGATCAGAACATACATTTAGCACTTTATGGACAGTCCTGATTAATAGCAGAAACCCAAAGTAATGTTGAAACTGGATAACCAGACTGTGAGAGATTATACTGAATGTTCCCATTGAATTTAGTGAAATTTACTCTGTTTTGAATGGGTTTGTGTGTATAACATTTACATATTTGGCTTTCCCTAAGCAGGCCACAATAGCAGAGAGAGCTACTGCCTTCAAACAACATTGTGAGCTTTCTGAGACAGTGAAGTTGAAGGAGATAAATCTGTATGGTCCTTCTATCCTTATGTGTGATTATGATTGCTGCTATCTGAAAGATCTTTGTAAAGTCTACGCTATCTTTACATACTTTTTGTAATATAAATGTCGATCTATAATGCTTGGCATGCTATGTAAATTATGCTGTCATGTGATTTCAGTATTTTTGATAGCCTTTTGACCTTAGTTAAAAAAGTGCGCCTAGGTGTGAGGCGATGGTCCCCGCACCTCAGACTATCCCTAGGCATAAATCTGAAGGCACAGGGAGGTGCATACATCAGATGTGCCTCACCGAGGCAGAGGCAATGCACCTTCTGTGCAGCATTTCACAAGCATCTATGATGTAGGACGCTCTGAGAGCAATTCCTAGCTGAACACTCAATCAAATGAACTCACAATACTTAAAATACTCTCAATTTTATTCATTAAAGTGAGCCTTTCATCATTGTTATGAGGGTGTTTATATAAGGACTAAGACACCCACCAAACTAAAAGTCTAAAACTAAAAGGATTGAAAATTGTCGGAAGATAGCTGTAGAACTAAAATAGGATAAAAGATAATTATGATCCTAGAGAAGAGCATCTCTAGATTTCTATTTTCTGATTCTTCCTATAATAAATGTTTCAAAATAATCAATATATGTAACTTCCTATGTTGAGAATATTTCCTAATTCACTATATTTGGATTTTCTTCCTTTACTTGTCTTGCATTCGTGCGGGTGTAGGAGAGAGATTTGAAAATTAGACATCAAAATCCTAAAATTTCTTCAAATTAGCACTTACCCAAGTTATAGATGATGAATTCAAGTAATAGCCCTCAACAATTGCATGAAACTTTGGTTGATCTAAGCTTCAACTGAAATCCCTCCATTTCATAACCCTAATTCGCAAATCTCAACGTCTGGGGGAATTTGACCTAGAACAGCCTTTCACCTTGAGGCAAAGATTGGTGGATGTCATCTTTGATCATCGATGACTGAATGTTTCCTCATGCCTCGTGAACCTTTGTGCCTCATGCTTTTTAAAACTGAGTTTTTCACACCTACAACAATTTCCAGTTGATAGGAGACTGAGCCTGGCAAATGGTTTGGTGTAGATGGACCAGGTCCAGATCAGGACATAATGATCTTGTGCAAGTTTATCTGATGATACTGTCAAGAAAAATGCACTCTATATTGGTCAGATATTTGGTTCGAATCAGTCTGGGTAGACTCAATTCTGGTTCAGTCAGAATTTTCTAGTATGTGCTGTGTCTGGTTTCACTTGGTTCGGTAATAGATTATAGCTCTGTTTTGACTGGTCTATTTAGACACCCATGTCAAGATTTCTGCAGTTTCATATCATGAATTCACGTCTTACCTATTAACTCTTTCATTGACCTACAGAGACAAGCTTATGCTGACTCGGTCTGATAAGTATGGAGAAGCTGAGGCTGAGTATAGGCAGGTATAATAGCTTAAACATTGACATAGTTACCAGGAACGCTTCTCCAATCACTTTATCCGTGGATCAACTACTTATTGCTCCAATTTAGTCCAATTTAGGTTCAAGATCGCTTTTCGCGTAACACAGATCCCGGGGTTTAGGAGCGATCCCGGTGACTATGAACAATAGTGTTTTATGTGCTTTCAGCTTAATATCTCAAACATCTCTCGGTGGCTTTTGTCCATGCAGCTAAAAGCTGAAAGTGAGGAAGCTACGAAGAGGTTTGAGACAATTGTCCGGCTAATGAATGAAGAGATGGCACGCTTCCAGGAACAGAAAACAGCAGATATGGGACTGGCTTTCCATGAATTTGCCAAAGGACAAGCACGTCTAGCCAACAGCATAGCTGAAGCATGGAGAGGTTTGCTTCCAAAGCTCGAAGCCTGCTCTTCTTACTGAGCATGAAGACCAGAAAAAAGGTATGAGCAGCTCGAGTTTTGAATGAAAATGGGGTGGTTCAGAGGAATGCCAAGAGCATATTTTTCTTCTCTTTTTAAAGGAGGATCATCAGCTTTAAGAGCTTCTCCTGTTGTTGTAAAACTTTGGATTTTCGTCTTGCTTCAGAGTCTAACTTGTAAAGAACCCAGATGGGTGGCTTCAATGAGTAGTGAGCTCTCTGAGGACTTGGTGCACATAAAAGAAGATTTATAGACTTGTATGTGTATCATAAGAACTGTTGCATCATATGTTTAGGACTGACCATATCAGATGTGTTTGATCTTTGCCTTTTTTCTGTTAGCTGATGAGAGGTTAAATGATAGTTCCTCAGAATGTCTCAGGTTACATGGATGACGATGTCGTAGCCACTTGTCACAAAAAATCACTCTATTGTAGACTGGATTGTTTAGTCCAGGATTTAGCCTTTACAAATAATGACTTCTTTTAGGGTTGGTTCTGATGTTGGAATCACAGCTGATGACTACTATTGTTATCTGAGGTTGGAATCACAACTGATGAATTGCAATGACAGACGAGGCAAGTACAATTTAAGGTTTGTTCTTTTAGGTTGTTGAATGTGGTTGACAGTTATTTTTGTAAGGAGTGGGTGAGTGTGAGTGAGAGTTGTTGAGCATGAATTTTTTTGGGAAGTTTAGGTGAGTTTGGTTGCTTGTGAACTGGTGTGTGATTGTGTCAACTAAGATCGTAGCTACTAGAGTACTAGAGAGACAAGGTCAAGGAGATTGGAAATTCATGTGATCAATTGGAGTATCTCACCTAGAAGCTATGTTACGAAAATCAGACCGGATTGACCAGTTCAACCGGTTGGACCGGGAATAGACCAGTTCTACGGTTTCCAGTTACTATCAAAACTCGTTCCTAATAATAAATCGGAAAACCCCTGCCCGGCCGACCCGTGGTTAGACAAGGATTTTTCCAGTCATATGAAGTCTTTTTTTTTTTTTTTTTGGCTTTCATCTTCACTCTACCTTCGCCAGATCTCTTCGGCCGAACAACGAATAACTTTAGCCAGAAAAATTTTGGTGCCGAACGGCCACTGGCTGAGTAGCAAAGGGGGAAGGGCGGCTGAGAGCACATAGAAGTAGGGTCAGGCTGAAAGAGCAAAGGAGAAGAGGAGAACGGAGAGAGATTGCTGCAGGACCACAACGAGGGGGTGCTGAAGGAGCACAAACATAAAGGTTATGTTCTATTTAGGTGTAGGTGTAAGGAGTTGTAAAGCGCTGGAATAAGTTATAAGGAATGCCATGAGGAGGTATAAGGAGGTGTAAGAATCAGTAAGTAGTTGTAAGAAATATAAAATGTTTTACATAACTTGATAAAAATGTTCAATATATTTTTATATTTATGTACAACATATTTGTATTATATTTATGAATTTAATGTAGGTTATAAAATTTGTATATTTGTAATGTCAATTACATATGTATCAGTTTGATAATTTGTTTTCTTCTTTTTTTATTTTTAGAAAAAATAAAATTACGTTTAATACTTGTGAAAAGAGTTTTTATAGATGCATAAATAACTTTATGTAATAGATAGTTGAAAATGACCTTAATTTTATAAGTTTGAAACAAATGTTCTTAACTATTAAATGCTCTCAATTACTAAAATTAGTATTTAAGGACATTTATTTCAAACATATAAAATTAAAATAATTTTCAACAACCTATTACATGAAAATTATTTATGCATATATAAAAACTCTTTTCATAAATATGAAGTATAATTTCTTTTTTTTTTTCTTGAAAAAACACATCATTTTTTTTATCATTAAACATGTCATATATGCATTTGATATCACAAATATATAAATGTTATTAGTCTAATACGTAGAATTCATAAATAAAAATACAAATATGTTGCACATAACTATAACAATACACATATGAATACATTAAACATTTTATCAAATCATATACGACATTTTATATTCCTTCTAACTCCTTTCAACTTCTTTACACTTCCTTACAACTCCTTATAATTTATGCTAAATGGAATAAGGATGAAATAGCCCAAATGATTTTGTTACATTCAACTTGACTATTCACATATAAACTTAAACTTTAACAAAATGTTTGTAATGTTGTTCATGATAACTAGCTTAACCGTATTTGATACTTTTAAAATTGATTATTTGTTGGAATTTGTTTGTGAATTTCTTAAGACATAATTAAATCAATGTATCCAATGTGTATTAATTATCAAAATCCTTACAGATCTATACAAATAAATTCGATATACTCGAAATACCCAATGGGAGTATGAGTATAGGAATGGGGAAAATAGTGTGTAGGTATAACTATATCCACCACGTACATATCCCACGTTTATCCTTAGTAGACACCTTTACATACATAAATATTCACCAACAAAAAAATTTTCATTAATGATAGAGAAATAAATTCACAATAAATTTCAATATGAAAAATAATATGTAGTTGTAAGTATTTGTAAGCAGTTGTAATGAAGTGTAAGAACTTGTAAGAACTTGTAAGAACCTATAAGGAGTTGTAAAAAGTTGTAAGAAGTTGTAAGGAGTTGTAAGAAAAGTTACAAGGAGTTGTAAGGATGTAAGATAAAGCTAAATGGAATAGGGCAAAAAAAAAAAGCAGAATAGAAAAGAGAGAAAATGGGAGAGGGAAGGGGGCACACCACCCATATGTGTGAATGTGAGATGAAGGAAAAGTCTAGGGTTTGGAAAAGTCTATTTAGAGACTTTAAGGGGTTTGTTTTCGGCAAAGGAAAAGTGTTATGAGAATTTTTACTAAAAAGTAGTATATATGAGCATTTAAAAGTGCTATGAAAGAATTTAAGGCTTAAGTGTAAAAAGTGAACTATATGTTATTGGCTTAAATTTTGGATAGAAAAGATTAAATAAGATTTTATTATTTTTAGTAGTTTTGTGTAAAAATTATTCCGGGTATTTTATCCGATGTCCAGCTTTGTTGTGAACATGGTTAATTGATTATATGAGCATTTCGTTCAATTTTGGGTATTGTATTTTGTGCAATAGAAAAGTCCGAAAATTAATGCTCAAATTAATGTGTTTTGTATGAAAAACTAAAATAAAACTCAAATTGATGTAATATAATCTTTCACATTTATGTTAAGAACAACAATGAAAAACGACTGAAAACATAGAAAAATAATTTTATGATTAATTGGGTCATGCTCGGTTGAACCCAATTCAACCGGTGAACCAAATCAACCGGTGAACCAAATCAACCGATCTAACCCGATTTAAACAGACTCGACCGGTTGATCGATTAACCTACTCTTCCGACCGGGTCGATAACCGTGTCGAGCTTCTCTAAACATAGCCTAGAAGAAGTGAAAACCATTTTATACAAACTTTTGCAAATGACTATATAGCTAGCTAGCATTCCATACATGTACATGGTGAGAGTACACTAGCTTGGAGTCTTCTAAAAGCTAAACACTTCTCGGATTAAATATCCGGACTGTGATATCCTCAATGCTTCTATTGGACACAGCTTCGAGTTTCACTTAGAGGAGTCTTTGGGTAGTGCGATCGGTTGTTCAAGTAGGGCTCACAAGTGGCGAGTTCGAGATGGATACTTGCTTAAATATTTGGGAAACTACTTGTCGGTTGACACCGTTGTCTTTCAAGGTGATTACCCCACCTAAGGCACAATCCTCTCTTATTAGGCTGAGACACTTAATTGATCGAGATCGAGGTGAGTGGAATATTGATATGCTCAATGCGATATTCTTGCTCGTTGACACCGAATGCTTCTTGTCTATGCAGCCAAAGTCCGATCATGTGGTGTGGCATTATTTGGTGGATGGAGAGTTGTTAGTTAAGTCGACTTATCACTTTATCATGCAAAGTAATGCTGCACTCATTGCTTTTGGGAGTGGGGATGACTCTAAACCAAGTGGAAGGTGATTTAGGCTCTCAATGTCCTCGTAGGAGGTAAAATTCGTTAGCCAATTAGATGTCGCCACGTGGAAAATTAATTATTTTTATTCTACCTATTGCAAATTGCCACGTGTAAAATGGGCCTTGGAAAGCCTTTAAAATTAAAATCAAAGAAATCAAATTCGGCCAATCGAAGTTATCACGTATCGTTGATGATGCAAGAAATAGTAAATATTTCTTTTAAGAAATAATTACTAAACTATGAGCCAGGCCCAAATCCAAGCCAAACCCTAACTCCAAAGCTATAAATAGAGGTCATTTCCTTATTTTCACACATTCGACATCTGCGAAATTCGAGCTCAAGCTGCAACGACATCCAACTACTAGCGCCAGGATCGAAGTCGCATCGTTCGAAATCGAGTCAACGATTCAAATTCAAGACTCTCAGCACATCTAGATCAAGAACCATTCATCGTTCATCATTCGCCTCAACATCAACGTTCAAGATCAAGTTACGACGCCTCGAATCATTCAAGTTCCAAGGAGATTGAATTAGAGGATTACATTTATCGTATTCAATACGAGATTGTACCCATTAACCAAAAATCAATACAAATTATATTTGTTTCCTAATTTCCTGTCTTTATTGATTTTTGGTTAATGGGTACAATTTCTGTATTGAATACGATAAACATAATCCTCTCGATTCAATCTCCTTGGAACTTGAATGATTCGAGGGTGTCGTAGCTTGATCTCGAACGTTGATGTTGAGGCAAATGATGAACGATGAATGGTTCTTGATCTAGATGTGCCGAGAGTCTTGAATTTGAATCGTTGACTCGATTTCCGAACGATTGCGACTTTGATCATTGGCGCTAGTAGCTGGATGTCGCTTGCACTTTGAGCTCGAATTTCGCAGATGCTCGAATGTGTGAAAATGAGGAAATGACCTCTATTTATAACTTTTGGAACTAGGGTTTGACTTGGATTTTGGACCAGGCCCATAGTTTAGTAATAATTTCTTAAAAGAAATATTTACTATTTATTGCATCATCAACGACACGTGGTAACTTCGATTGGCCGAATTTGATTTCTTTTGATTTTAATTTTAAAGGCTTTCCAATGCCCATTTTACACGTGGCAATTTGCAATAGGTAGAATAAAAATAATTAATTTTCCACGTGGCGACATATAATTGGCTAACGAATTTTTGCCTCCTACAAATGCCCCTTCGAGCGTCACCGCGTGCACGAGTTTTGTTGAGTGCTTGGAGCAGCTTGTATCTCGAACATTTAGAAGATGATTGATACAAGTTGATTTTAATCACCTTCTCGATGTGAATGTTGGAATCACCTAGGTCACATGTTTGGACTTGTTTAGGTATAATTCACATGGCTCTTTTTTTTTTTTTTTTTTTTTCGGATGAGTCATCGAGAATTTTCTTTTAAAAATAAATAATAATGACTAACTATGGTTATACGTAAAAGTTAGTTTAGATTACAACAAAATTTAGTAGAGGGAATAAAACCCTAAAAATTCACTGGCTCACGCAGCCACCTATCTACATTACAATAACATTTTTAATTGGGAGATTTACAATTGGGTACCACTTTAATTTACAATTACCAATTTGATTATTATTTTTACACCTAAGTCACTTTCTCAAAAGTAAAAAGACCATTATATCCTCACCCCCTTCCTCTCTCTCCTCCCTTCAGCAGGTTCTCTCTCTCTCCTCCCACTTGTCAATCTCTCCCCCTTTCCTCTCCTTAATGTTGTCTTTCTCTCTCTCTCCTCTCCTTACTTTTACATATCTCTTAACTAAAATAATTTTTTTAAATAAAAATAAAATATATTTTATTTTAAATTATATTATTTTTATAAAGAATTTTGTTTTTCTTTTAGATAAAAAATTAATTAATTTATGTTATAAATAACTTTTTAAATTTTTTAATGAAAAAATTATTCCACATTTAAAGTTTAGTTTTGTTATGCATATTTCTTTTTATACTACCATTATGAATTTCTCTTATTATAAATAAATTATCTTATTTTCACACCAAAAAATAATGTATTCATTTTTATGATGTAATTTTAAACAAAATTTAAGTTTCAAGTAAAATTATTATTTTAAGTTCATATTATAAAACTTTGACTTTTAAGTTTTAGTTTTTTATTTCAATTAAAATATTTTAATTGAGAAAATATATATTTTTAAATCCTAAACGTTAATTGGTCAATCTAAAATATTAAATTAATAAAGTTAAACACTAAAACCTAAATGTAAAATATTTATAATAGCTAAAATCATGGTTAACTTTATATATATTTTCATAAATAAAATTACATAGATTAATTTAAATAAATTTTTAAGATAGAATTAAAAGTTACTATATACTAGGATTACTATAGATGTCATCCATGGTTAACCATGATGTTATCCTAGGATGACTATGTTATCATTTGAGGATAACATCATAGTTGACATATATAGTAACTCTAATATACAATAATTTTTAATTTTATTTAAAAAATTTATTTAGGTTAATCCATGTAATTTTATATTTATTTTTAGGTTAACATATGTAAAGTTAATTATGATTTTAACTATTATAAGTATCTTACATTTAGGATCTAGTGTTTAGATTTATTAATATAATATTTCAAATTGAGTAATTAAGATTTAGGATTTAAACAACATATATTTTCTCAATCAAAATATTTTAGTTGAAATATGAAAAAAAACTTAAAAATTAAAATTTTATAATATGAACTTTAAATTATAATTTACTGAAAATTTAAATTTTGTTTAAAATTAGATCATAAAAATGAATATATTATTTTTTTGATGTGAAAATAAGGTAATTTATTTATAATAAGAGAAATTCATAATGGTATTTTATTTTTGAGCAACATAATCATATTATATAAAAGAAACATGAATAACAAAGCTAAAATTTAAATGTAAAATAATTTCTTCATTAAAAAGTTTTAAAAATTATCTATAATACAAATAATTAATTTTTTATCTAAAGGAAAAAAACAAAAGTCTATAAAAATAATATTATTTAAAAATAAATATATTTTAATTTTATTTAAAAAATATTTCAAAAGAGATATAAGATTGGGAGAGAGGAGAGAGAAACATATAGTGAGGGGAGGAGAGAGAGAGAGGATGGCAGGGACACACTAAAGGCAGATGTGGAGGAGAGAGATAAGGGGTATAACTATCTTTTCAGTATAAAAAGCGACCCAAGTGTAAAAAAATCACCAAATTTGTAATTATAATTTAAAAGCTCACTTCATTGTAAATCTCCCTTTTTAATTTGCGGGTAATAGCACCTTTTCATTTCAACTCTCTAAACTGTTCAAAACCCATGAACTTCAACTTCTGAAAACGGGTCTCTCTCTCTCATCAAAGCCTTCCATGGCTTCACCTCTTTCCAAAATCACCAGCCCCTTCACTGCCCTTCTGTCGCCGCCCAGAACGCCGCTATAGCAGAAAGCTCAGTACCGGCCTCTCGCGCCTGGCGCCACCGTACTCGCCTCCTTCTTCACCGATTTCACGCCGCGGTTCGAGACATCCCTCCATGGGTTCCTCCTGGCAGCTTTAGTCTTCGCCGGAGCAACGCCTGCCGCCGCCGACTTCTTCCGGTTCCGAAGCCAGCGCCTCTCCGTTCCCGAGGCTAGCGTTTTTTCCGATGGAGTTTCACCCTTGATTGGCCTGATTTGGAATTAGGTTTTGGAGATTGGAGTTCTGAGAATTTTGGCTCGGAGTTCTTCTCCACCGACTTGGGTTGCTCGTGGCTTTCTTCTCTGGTGAAATCGGGCTCTCCCGCCTGAGATTCCTTGAGCTCTTCGGCCGAGTCGGCAGCCATGAGATCGGGAGTTGCAGCAGCGTCCATGGGACTTACGGGTCGCAGAACCGAAGAGGAGATGGACCCCCACGGCTGCCTGAGCTTAGCGGGTCGCCAAGTGGAGGAAGACGGGACCGAACGGAAGCAGCAGAAGAGTCGTCTTCTCGGGCGCCGTGGATGAATTTTTGGCGGGAGACCTGCCGGTGACGAGTCCTTGCTTCGGGTTCTTCTAGAACTTCCAGATTCCAACCTGTGTGCCTCTTGTTTTGCTTTCTTCTGGGGTTTGTGAAGGTTCCATTTTTTGTGTCAACTTGAATCAAATGCGTTCGAATGGAAAACTGGAAATTCAATTTGAGATTATAGAGCATTTGGCTTGGTGGGTACGGTTCGGAGCGAAGATGGAGAGAGATAGGGAGAGAGAGTTTGAATTTGTGTGAGGAGTTTCCTACTCAACTTAGATTAGAGGAACTGAATCACATTCGGAATTTGTTTCCAGGACATATTTTCAGAACAAGCTGTAGAAAACTGATAGCGATGAATTTTTGATTTTTGTTTTTTTTTGTTTTTGTTTTTTTTTTGTTGTTGGTTGTGGTATGTTTTGATGAAAATTTTACTTTGCAGACATCAGTTTGCACAAATTGCCCCCAAATGTTGCTGCGATATCTTTTCAGATTGGTACTTGAATTTGGGGTAGAATAACGGGTCATCCGATTTATTCAACTCGAGTGACTTAGAGCTTCGTAACAAGTCATCCAACTTATCCAGGCTTACGGACGTTAGAACAATTTATTTGATTCTAAGTCTCAAAACGGGTCATCCGATTTATTCAACCCGAGCGACTCGGAGCTTCGTAACGAGCCATCCGACTTATCCTGGTTTAGAGGCGTTAGAACAATTTATTTGATTCTCGAGTCTCAAAACGGGCCATCCGATTTATTCAACCTAGGCGACTTAGAGATTCGTAACGAGTCATCCGACTTATCCGGTTTAGAGACGTTAGAACAATTTATTTGATTCCGAATCTCAAAACGGGCCATCCGACTTTCCCGTCAAAGAGACATCCAAACGATTTATTCTGGTCGAGAGATTGGAGCCGCTTATCCGAAAAATTGACTTTTGGTTAATCCTTTGTATGTCTTACTCTCTTTAGGGTGTATGAACGGGTTAAAACTCTTTTAATGACTAAAGGATATATTTGGTGACTTGGGAATCTTTAATTTGAATGACTTGAGAGTACCCGGACTTGCACTTTGTTTGACTTGATAGTCTTGAGTTTACGTGACTTAAAAGTCTTGAACTTATGTGACTTGAGAGTCTTTAATTTGAGTGACTTGAGGGTACTTTTAGTGACTTGAGAGTCTCTAATTTGGGTTATTTGAGAGTCTTGAATTTATGTAACTTGAGAGTCTTGAATTTGTGTGACTTGAGAGTCTTGAGTTTACGTGATTTGAGAGTCTTCTATTTGTGTAACTTGAGAGTCTTGAGTTTACGTGACTCGAGAGTCTTCAATTTGTTTGACTTGAGAGTCTTGAATTTATGACTTGAGAGTCTTGAACTTATGTGACTTGAGAGTCTTGCATTTTGTCGACTTAGGAGTCTTGAACTTTGATATTATGTTACGTTGGCATTGGTTTTGAGTATATTAAAGTAAATCCACACTTAGGATCAAGCCGTACATAAACATACCCTAAAGGATCAAGCCGCACATAATTCAAACCGAAAGAAATGAATTATTTTATTGAATTTTTTCGTCGTTCACAGCTTTATACTCCTGCGGGCCAGGAGTAGTACATTTAATTTCAACTTGCAAAAATGAGCAGCTTAGGCTCTTGCTTAAGGGCTTACATGCAATAATGTTTAAGAATAATAAAACTTCAAGAATTTTCCATATACGGGATCAACTTATACCCTTTCAAGTATCGATCGTCTTGTAGGCACCATTCGTGTAGACTTCTCGCACCACATAGGGATCCTCCCACTTTGAAGTGATCTTGATTCCAATCTTATGAGACATGGTGATCGCCTTCTTACTCGGAAGTACCCGATCTTCAACTTCGCACGAACGCAGATCGAATTGTTTTTATGCCCGTGATAATATTCTAACTTCGTTAGGCCTAGAATCACTTGGTTGACCCGTATGGACCACAATGCGTCTTTTTACTCTCAGCCGAGCCATCCGTCTTTACGTCCGAGTGTTGAGACGCGCTTCATGCGAGAAGGGATAGAACTTTGTACTTCATTTGTATCGCCAAGACGATGGAATACCGAGTCTTTCTCGCTGAACCGGCGATGACTTAGACACATCTTTTTCCCTTTTGATTTTGTTGAACACCGAAGGTCTTGACCGCCCACTTCCTTTTATTCTATAGAATACCGAGGGTTTGGGATTTTGGCATCCCCCTATTCCGTGAACACGGAATGGCATCTTTCCGAGGTAGACGACCGCAACCTATCGAACATTGAGGACCTTGCGGTAGGTTGGACATCTTCATCATCATTGTCCTCCACCTCTTCTTCATCTTCGGGTTCTAAACACGAAGTCATGTTCACCGTGACTTTCTTAAAGAAATTTGTCGGGAAGAACTCCTCTAAGGTGATTGGAACAAGTGGCTCTTGTTCAAATAAGTTAACAGAGTTGGATTTCCCGTTTTTGCTTACCTTTGACCTTTTCTTGTTCTTTATATGCCTAGGATTCTTCCTTCGCTTTGCCTTTTTTGCGATGACAGATGGTGATTAAACATGACTTTGTCTCCTTAGTTTCGACGAGTGACTAGGGTCCATTCTTCTTGATCTTCATCCGGAATATCTACGATAGGATTGACTTCCATATGCGGTGCTTGTACCGTTAATGGCAAGATCAGTGGTTCCGCATTTCCTAATCGAAGTGTAAACAACTCTATTTTGGGAGACCGAGTTGGAGGGTTCTCTAGTTGGATGGAGGTACAATTGGTCTTGGCCGTGTCATCCACATCTAATATGATCTTTCCATCTTCGACCAATCGCATAATTCGCTCTTTGAGTGTGATACACTTCTCAAGAGGGTGACTAATAACCCTATGGTATTGACAATATTTTGGATCGAAGTCTTTTCCGCTTCTTCCGGTCGTTTTGGTTCGTGAAGTTCAATCACCTTGTTTTCTAACAAGTCATCTAATATTCCCGACAAGTCCGAGTCCGGGAATGGGTACTTCTTCTTCCGAAGCTCTTTTAGTGTGGGACGCTTTTGCGACATCCTTAGAGTATATGATCTTCTTTTGCTTTGACTTGGGCTTTTCCGTAAATTTGCACCGGCTCTCCAAGTGGAAATATACATTGACTCTGTTTTTGAAGACTTAGTACTCTTATTGTATTCGCCTTAATCCTTCTTTGATTCATATGAGGAGGAAGACTTATTGCGACGGCCTGTTATTGTCATCTCAATATCATGAGCCTTGGTAGCCAATTCCTGGAAAGTTTTTGGCTTGCTCACCTGCAGAATGTAAAGCAAGTCCCATTCCATGCCATGAGTGCACATCTCCACAAGCAGATGCTTCGGACAATCTATCCTTGCATTCGAGGTCGAGGGCTCTCCAACGAATTGATGTACTCAAGAACTGGTTTCTCTTTTCGCCGCCTTGCATTAGTCAGCTCCGTCATACTAACAACGCGTTGGGTGCTATAGAATCCGTTAAGGAATCCCTATTCCATCTCGCTCCCAATTGTTAATGGATTCTGGCTCTAGGTCCGTGTACCGCTCAAAAGCAATTCCTTTCGTAGTTCGGACGAACCGCTTCACCAACCTATCTCCTTCCGTGCCAGCATTGCTGCAAGTTTCGATGAAATGCGCAATGTGCCGCTTAGGATTGCCTTTACCATCGAATTGTTGGAATTTCGGTGGTTGATAGCCGTGCGGCATTCTTAGGGCATCGATCCTCTTAGTATAGGGTTTCGTGTACAGGTGAGACTTACGAGACCCTTCTTTTAGTTGACTCTTAACCGCCTTTGCAATTAAGTTCGGATTTGTTCAACGGACATTGAGGTCGATGAAGCCTCCTTTGGTTCATCATTAGATTCTTCATTGTGGTTGGACTCCTTATCGGACCCCTCGTTGTCGAGCCTTTGTTAGAAGCTTCGGATGACTTCTTCTCCAACTTCTCTGTCGAGCTAGCGATTTGTTCGCTTTGAAGCTTGATTTGTGCATCCTTTTCTGCGCTATATCTAGCAAGTCTTGCTAGTGTTTCCCTCATCTCATTAAGTTGTTCTTCAATATTGATAGCTCCCGTCACCATTACTGGCATGATGACAAGTGTTAGAGGATTCGGTTTCGTGAATGAGAGAACGACGAGTCTTTAGGAGACAGGGGCATGGAATCCCCACTCGGAATAACCATCAACTTCTTATTTAGACAGCATGAAGATAAGGTTGGTGTGAGCTTGGAGTTCGTCCATCCCGCAAGGAATTGTCTCGCTTCAAGTTGAAAACGAAACAGCCTCCCTCCTCCGGATCGATATGTGACACAGCTTGATTGACTCCTTTAAGCAGTGTTGGAGTCAAGGTTTCGTAGCTGAAATGGTGCAGCTATACTTGGTTCATTCACAGAACAACGAACAACAGCAGCAGCAGCTCTTGCCATACTTCTAGTCATCATTCTCGCTAGATGCATCGCCAGCGTTGGTGGATCCCCGAGAAGTGGATCTAGTAGTTTTGTTTTTGAAGATTGAGTGACTCGCGTTCTTGGGAGCCATGTGTTCTTCAAAAGATGTAGAGTGTTGATTTGTTTGGAGAAATAGATGAGAGGCAGAGAGGTCCCACCGAGCGTGCCAAAATTTGTAAACACAAATTTCGATTCTAAAATAAATAAAGACAGGAAATTAGGAAACAAATATAATTTGTATTGATTTTTGGTTAATGGGTACAATCTCTCGTATTGAATACGATAAACGTAATCCTCTCGATTCAATCTCCTTAATCTCCTTTTCGGTTCTGCGACCCGTAAGTCCCATGGACGCCGCTGCAACTCCCGATCTCATGGCTGTTGACTCGGCCGAAGAGCTCACGGAATCTCCGGCGGCAGAGCCCAATTTCACCGGAGAAGAAAGCCACGAGCAACCCAAGTCGGTGGAGAAGAACTCCGAGCCAAAATTCTCGGAACTCCAATCTCCAAAACCTAATTCCAAATCAGGCCAATCAAGGGTGAAACTCCATCGAAAAAACGCTAGCCTCGGGAACGGAGAGGCGCCGGCTTTGGAACCGGAAGAAGTCGGCGGCGGCGGCGTTGCTCCGGCGAAGACTAAAGCTGCCGGGAGGAACCCATGGAGGGATGTCTCAAACTGCGGCGTGAAATCGGTGAAGAAGGAGGCGAGTGCGGTGGCGCCAGCGCGAGAGGCCGTGCATCGAGCTTTCGCTATAGCGGCTTTCCGGGCAGCGGCGGAAGGGCGATGAAGGGGCTGGTGATTTTGGAAAGAGGTGAAGCCATGGAAGGCTTTGATGAGAGAGAGAAAGACCTGTTTTCGAAGTTGAAGTTCATGGGTTTTGAACAGTTTAGAGAGTTGAAATGAAAAGGTGCTATTACCCACAAATTAAAAATGTTATTGTAATGTAGGTAGGTGGCTGCGTGAATCGTGAATTTTTAGGGTTTTATTCCCTTTACTAAATTTTGTCTGTAATCTAAACTAACTTTTCCGTATAACTATAGTTAGTCATTATTTATTTATTTTTTAAAAGAAAATTCTCGATGACTCATCTCGAAAAAAAAAGAGCCGTGTGAATTGTACCTAAACAAGTCCAAACATGTGACCTAGGTGATTCCAACATTCACATCGAGAAGGTGATTAAAATCAACCTCGTATCAATCATCTTCTAAATGTTCGAGATACAATCGCTCCAAGCACTCAACAAAACTCGTGCACGCAGTGACTCTCGAAGGGGGCATTTGTAGGAGGCAAAAATTCGTTAGCCAATTATATGTCGCCACGTGGAAAATTAATTATTTTTATTCTACCTATTGCAAATTGCCACGTGTAAAATGGGCCTTGGAAAGCCTTTAAAATTAAAATCAAAAGAAATCAAATTCGGCCAATAAGAAGTTACCACGTGTTGTTGATGATGCGATAAATAGTAAATATTTCTTTTAAGAAATAATTACTAAACTATGGGCCCAGGCCCAAAATCCAAGCCAAACCCTAGCTCCAAAAAGCTATAAATAGAGGTCATTTCCTTATTTTTCACACATTCAAGCATCTGCGAAATTCGTAGCTCAAACCGCAAACGACATCCAGCTACCAAGCGCCAAGGATCAAAGTCCGCAATCGTTCGTAAATCGAGTCAACGATTCAAATTCAAGACTCTCAGCACATCTAGATCAAGAACCATTCATCGTTCATCATCTCGCCTCAACATCAACGTTCGAGATCAAGCTACGACGCCTCGAATCATTCAAGTTCCAAGGAGATTGAATCGGAGGATTATGTTTATCGTATTCAATACGGAGATTGTACCCATTAACCAAAAATCAATACAAATTATATTTGTTTCCTAATTTCCTATCTTTATTTATTTTAGACTCGAAATTTGTGTTTACAATTCCTTCAAGAATTAAAATGTTCGCATGGAGATACTGTTCGGGAGCTTTACCTTCGCTTTTAAATTGACTTCTCGCATCCCGAATTTTGAATGTGATGTTGTATGTGTGGAGCGCTAGAGGAGATTGATATCCATGTGTTGCTCATGGTCTTTTAATCGATGCATGTTTGGCGATAGTGTTGGCGATCCGGGCATGGTTGGTGATAAGGCGGTCAATTTTGGGTATGACTTTCGCAAGTCTCGAGTCCAACTAAACCCGATTCAGGCTTCTTTTCAAGCAGTTTGGTTGTCTAGCCGGGGATAGTGAAAACCAAATGGGAAAGATAAATGGAATAGACCATGGATGGGGAATGGTGGTTCGAGATAGCCAAGGGTAGTTGTTGTTTCTAGGGTTTCTTAGGGTCCGGCTTCCTTAGAGTGGAAATGGAGGATGCACGAGCATGTCGATTTGCTTTGTAGGAAGTACTCAAGTTGGGCCCAAAGAGTGTTGTGGTGGAAGGCGATTCGTTGGCCTCGACTCATCTCTAAGTTTTTTTTTTGATAGAAAGGAAAATTTCATTAATAAAAAACTATACGATATTTATGAAGATAATTTCTAACAAAAATAAATCTAAAATATCAAAATAAATATCTATTTTGACATAATAGTAAATATTCTTTTGTTTGTTTCTATATTTGCAACATCAATTGCCTACAAGCTGTGTTCTTTGACTTCAATATGTTTTTTCCGAACATCGTCGAGCTATTTATAATTTCATAGAATAGATCTTTATGTGATATAATAGATCTAACATTAAGGAAATATCACTTTGATCGAATCATATGAATTTTCATTGTTGAACCATTCGCAACCAAAATCAATGAAACTATTGATAAAAATATAAAAAATATACCCTCTAATCGAACCAACCACCCTTAAAAACTTGCACGTATTTGCAAGAGAAATAACTTGCAAAAAGTGAGAAACAAGACTCTCATAAAAAGGAGATAAATCCAAACTCTCACAAAAAGGAGAGAAACTCAAACTCTCACAAGAAGGAAAGACAAGTTTTTAGAAAGAAAATAACTTTTCTAATAAATTTCTTCAAACTCTCGCAAGAAGGATAGTCATAACTTTTTTCTCTTTTCTAAATGGTTATGATCCATCTGTTTAGATTTGGAGTGATAATCATCCAAGTTATGTCTTTGACTCGACTTTAGAGAACTATTGTTCATCTTTAAGCATGAATTAATATATATTTGCCCTCTTGTCTATAAAAAAAAAAAAGAAAAAAAGAAAAGAGCATTCCATGTACGTGTAGTACATTGTAATTTGTAACTACCGTAGTGTGAGGTAAAATTATACCTGGCAATCGGGTCATTCGGTTCGGGTTAGTTCGGTTCGAGTTAACTTCGGGTCGATCTTGTTCGAGTCCGGTTCGTTTCGGGTTTGGGTAAACTTCGGTTTGGGTAAACTTCGGGCCGATCTCGTTCGAGTTTGTTCGGTTTCGGTTCGGGTCAACTTCGGTTCGGTTCAACTTCGGGTCAATCTCTTCGGGTCGAGTTCGGGTTCGATTCGGGTTAATTTCGGATCGGGTCAACTTCGTGTTGTAATTGGGTCACTTTTTGGGTCAAAATCGATTCAAAATTGTACTCACAAAAGTCCATCCCGAGAGACCCAACAAAAAAAATGTGGGTTGGGTCACTTTTATTCGGGTTAAATCGATTCGGGTCCGATTCGGTTCGGGCCGGTTCGGTTTGGGTTCGGGTCATTTCGATTCGGTCGGAATCGGGTCGGTTCGGTTCGGATCAGTTCGGGTCGGTTCATTTTGGTGTTCGGGTCAAAATCGGTTCAACTGTTTCGGATGTCGGTTCGGTTTGGGTTTCGGGTCGTTCCGGTTGACCCGTTTGATTCGGGCCGGTTTTGCCGAGTCTAGCTAAAATACAAGTCTTACAAAAGGGTGCAAGGTTTGAAATGCTGCATGAGCAGTTGGAACGGAAAAATAACCCCTTCTGAGTGTTATAGGAATAATTGGTACACTATTTGGCTATAAAATATTTCCGTTTCACGTATATGTTGGATACAGTCTAACAAAAGGAAAAAAAATTGACAAGGTCCATGTCTCAATAAAATGCAAAAGTTACGGAGAGTGTTCGTTTCATTGTTTATTATAGTGCTTATAACTACTAACCAACAATAATTGTTGACAACAAATTATAACTATTGATAAACGTCAACCACTAATAATAATAATAATAATAATAATAATAATAATAATAATAATAAATCTATTATTATTGTTATTAGTTGTAGTAGTAATAGTAATAGTAGTGGTATATATAGTTATTGTTAACAATAATAATAATAATAATAATAATAATAATAATAATAATAATAATAATAATAATGTTATTATTATTAATTAATTACCGTTATCATCATCATCATTATTTTTATTATTATATTTTTTTATAATAGTAAGTAACCCCACCTAAAATTTCATATCTTACAAATATAACTTAGATGAGGGAAGACATAAGGGAGGCAAGGGGAACATAAGATTATTATTATTATTATTATTATTATTATTATTATTGTTATTATTATTATTATTATTATTATTGTACAACGTATGTTATTGGCCAAAATTAAGTATCAAAGTAGAGGAATTTTTTTTTAATGGACCTAGGTCCAGATTACACCATGAAACTGCATGTGTGTCACCTGGCAATAAACATTTGTTAGGCATAGTATTTTTAAAAATTTTTCATATTTAACATTTGGGTTATTGAATTAAACTAAACCGTACTTTGGAGGGTTTGGACGCTTATATACTATACTATAATATTGACCATTTATACACTGTACTTTAGGGGTATTTATTATTTTTAAACCATACCACTTATTTCTTGGATAGTTATATACTATATTTTAGTTTAAAGTTGTCCAGAAAAATAATTTTATTTAGGTATGATAAATACCCCTAAAGTATGGTGCATGAATGGTCAATATTATAATATGATATATAATCGTCCAAATCCCCAAAAGTACAATTTATTTTAATCCAATAACTCTTAACATTTGGTACTTGTTTTAATTATCTTCAAGTTATAATTATATTCATAAAAATATGTTATTTTTGTTTTTTGTTAGTGATAATTAATAAGTATTTGCTTATTTTATTAATAAAAATTTTTCAAATTTGGTAATGAAAATTGGTCTGAGACAAACTTTTATTAGTATATCGATAAACGTTCATAAGATATAATGATGAACATTTTGGAAATCTTTGATATTTTAATAATTAGTGTATGTTTTTTAAACTTTGACTTTATAATCATATTTTGACATTATTTCGTATTGAACATTTACTTAGCATAGCAATGGAGTTTGTTTGGAAAATTTTTATATTTTTTACATTTAGGCTATATTTGATTCTAAGAAAATAGGTTGAAAAGAAAATTAAATGAAAAAAATAAGCAGAAAAAAAAAGTAGAGAGAAATTAATTTTTTTCTTGTGTTCGGATTAAGGAAAAATAGAGGGAAAAAATTATATCATTTTCCAACTTCTTGCCCATCCACTATTGCCATGTAGATGAGAGAGAAAATTCTTAATAGCCTTGATTAATTAAAGCAACTCTATTTTTCTTGCCCATCCACTATTGCCATGAGAGGAGAGAGAAAATTCTCTCTCTTTTCTCCCTTTATGTCCGTACATGAAATTTTCTTTTCATTTTCCTCTCAATTGTGGAAGGAAAATATCATTGACCAAGTTGACATAATTCTCGTTGATTTTTTCCATCAAACTTTTATTTCTCCTTTTTCTTCAATTCAAACAAGGAAAAGAAATTCATTTTCTATAATTTTTTTCTTTTCGATTTTTCTATAATCAAATGGAGCCTAGTAGACCTGTCAATTCGGTGGACGGGTTAAATACGGATCGGGTGTATTCGGGTTCGGGTAAAATACGGGTCGGGTGTATTTCGGGTTCGGGTAAAATACGGGCGATCGTATATCGGGTTATACGGGTTTCGGGTCGACCCAACGAGTTAAGACCGCCTTTTTATCGGTTGTTTTTCTTTTTTAATTATAAATATTAAGCATAATTTTTGCTTAAAATTGCCAATAATTCAACGAAAAAGTATAGTATTTGTATTTTCTAAAAGGAATATTCAAAAATATTCAAAAATTTCATTATGATATTTGTGTAAGGTCCCATTGAACCGAGCGGGTTGGTCGCTTGACGCGTTTAAATAAGGCCAACGAAAGATTGGGTTAATAATGGGTTGAATAATAATGACTTGTTCCGTAATTATTAGTTTAAGGTTACGATGTTTATTTCACAGTTTATATTATACTAACGAGGTTCATATGCATGTTTAATGCATTTTAAAACAAATCGAGAAAGTTTTGACTTGGGTAGGCTTAATCGATCCATTTTATTCACTAGAAAAATTTGACTTTGTTTTAGTTTGGCTTATTGCCTACCTTAGGAGTTATGGTTTAGGTACAGGTAAACACAGTTTAAAATAAATAAGAATTAGAGATTTATAATAAACTAAAATTATTATTTTTAATTATAACATCAAAATTTTAAATCATTATAGTAATATTATTTCTACAAAATAAAAGTATATTAATTAGATGTGACTAGGTATATTCAGTTTACCAAAAATACAACAAGTATAACTTGTACACTTGTAGTATTTTAATATATTACACCATTTGAATCCATATATGTTTTTATTGAAATTAACTATGCATAATTTTTGTATATAATGGCTTTTGTTTATGGGGAATAAGTTGAGAAATGAAACTATATCGGTCTTCGTCCGTAAATGATTGCAATAAATATGTAACGTCTCTCTAAATAATCTAATATGATAAATAACCATTATTAAAAAAGTGATAAATTGAAGGAAAAATCATATAATGTGCATGAAACATTCAATCAACAAGTTACAAAGCTAAAATGGTTGTTTTTATTGCCTTGACCCAACGGGTCAAACGGGTTCGAGTCGGGTTTGACCCGCTAATTTACTGGGTTTTTCGGGTTCGGGTCGAGAAAATCATGTCCAAAACCCAAAACTTTCGGGTGGGTTCGGGTCGGGTTATCGGGTCGGGTCAATTTTTGCCAGGTCTAGAGCCTAGTGATTAGTTTGCTGATTATAAGAGTTATTGAGTGGTATACTAGAAAATATATAAGCTCACGATGCCTCTTGAAAGTTGATATGAGAGACGTCTATGACTCCATTTTCTCGAAGTTTGTTGATAATGTTCTACAAGGATTTTGTGTCCTCGAAAATTTTAGGCAAACGATCATGAGTTGTATAATCGGCACCTTCTTCTCCATATACATGAATAGAGGTTCTTATGGATATGTAAAAGGTGGAAAAGGTTTGATAGAAGGAGATCCAATTTCTCCCTTAATCTGCATCAAAAAAAAAAAAAATTCTCTCTTAATCTTTGTGCTTGTTGTGGAGTACTTCACTAGACTCGCTTAGAAAGCGGACCGTAGAATAATCTTTTAAATTACACTCGAGTTGTAAATCGATGAAGGTTTATTACCTATCATTTGTCTGTTGATCTCACGAGTATTTTTGTAAAGCTTAACCAACATCTATCGTGTGCATGAAGAATGCTTTCAATGTTTTTTTTTTCGAAGATCTAAGGTTGGTTATTAATGATAAATGACTCTCTCTCTCTCTCTCTCTCTCTCTCATATATATATATATATATATATATATATATATATATATATATATATTGAAAGGGTAAGTATATCAACTAAGCGGTAGCCTTTTTCTCAAGGGTTCTACCCAAATTATCCTCCATTAAAATGGAGAGAAAAGTAGAAGAAGGAAAAACGACCGAGAAAATAGAAGAGGAAATATAGAAACCAAACTTAGGTACCTAATCGGCAGCCATATTCCCTTCTCTAAAAGTATGTCCGATAAGCACCCAATTGTAACTTCGTAGAAAACATCTAGTATCATGGATGAGTGACTCGAATTTCCCAAGGATCCGGACAATGTCTTTAATATCTTCAATGACCACCTAGTTGTCCCCTTCAAGCACAATATCCTTAAGACCGGCCCGCACTCGCTGCTCTAATCGCATTACGCATAGCGTAAGCCTCCGCCACCAGCACCGAGCGGACTCCCAAATTACATGACCCTGCTTGGATAAATCTTCCATCCCAGCCTTCTAATAACAAACCCTCCCTCGGCTACCGACGATGACTTCGCTCCATCAAAGTTGATCTTGACGAGACGCTCCCGGTGGCTTGTGCCGTCTTAGAATCGTGTTGGTTGAGAAGGAGGATGATGTTGTGACTTTGAGTGTGTTTTGAGCTGGTGATCAATACGACCTTTATCTCTCCATTCTCGCCCATAGCATTTTGGCCCTTAAAATAGTGGCCAGTGTACTGAAATTCCCATTGTTAAAAATGGTCTCATTGCGACTTTTCTATATACTCCAAAGCAAATGAACCATTATGATCATCTAATTTGGTCTCTTCATATCCTTGGTAACGACGAGCATGTCCTTTAAAGTCAAGAAACGTTGTTGGCTCAAATCAATATCCAACCAATTGTGCTGGTATGCTTTGAGTGACACATCTTTAACAAAGCGACATTGAGAGAACACTACACCAAGAATCCAACAAGAACTTGGCAGTCTTACCATTACCTATTTTCCATCTTAACCCATTCTTGAAAAGCCCCCTTTCTTTGAGGAGGCACTTCCAAGTCCACGAGTCAAACTGTTTGGCTTTTCTTAGAAAAAAATCCTCGGTGAAAGGATATTTGGCCCTCATGATTTTCACACCAAAGTTATTGTCATCATAGAGATATTTGTAAATAATTTTACATAAAAAGGCTTGGTCCTATGTTTTTCTCAATCCAAGAAATCCCAAGTTTTTCGGGGTACAAATCTTGTCCCAAGAAACAAGATGTAGGCCTTTAGCATCCTGCGATTTTTTCAAAAGAAATTGCGATTATTTTTATCATGAGTTTCAATTGTGTTTTCGGTAGTTTAAAACTCTGCAGGCTATGGCCGAAGGGATTTAAGATTGGATTGGATCAAAACTACTCTACCTGCTTTGGACAATGAATTGGCTTTTCGGCTTTGAAGTTTCCTATCACTGACCGTAAGATATTAGAAAACGAGGCCTTATTATCCCTACCACTGAATACTAAACAACCTAGATATTTCCCTAGAGATTCTTTATGAGAAATAATAAAGCACGAAGAAACTAATCTTTTATCCATGGTAGTACCTTTTTTGAAAAAACCAAGGCTGACTAATGGTAATTAATAAGTTGTCCCGAATGTTTGCAAAAATCATTCAGGATGTTATGTAAATTGAGACAAGTCTAAAATTTCACCTTGTAGAAGAGGAAACTATCATCTACAAAAAGCGGACATGTTATCCTCTCGTGCACGAGGGCAAATCTTGATTCCAATTCCAGATTTAGACTGTAAGTCGGTAATATGGAGTCTATATGCAAGAACATCCATACACATAATAAATAGATAGGGCGACAACAGATCTCCTTACCTAGAAGGTTTAAAAAACCACAGGACTCGTCGTTAATGACAATGGAATAAGCTACAATAGAGATACATTTACGTACCCAATTGATCCAAGTATCATGAAAGTCCATATCTCTAAGGCATGAAAAAATGAATTCCCATTAGATTCTATCATAAGCCTTTTCCATATCCAATTTAAGTCCTATAAGGTACTTGGCCTAATATCTCCCTATAGTCGATGCACAACCTTAGCGTACCATCCTTTTTCTTTATGAACAAAATAAATTCCCATTAGCGTACCAAACCTTTTTTCTCAAATTCTTCTAATTGAGTTCTCAATTCCTTAAGCTCAGCTGAGGCCATCCTATAAGGTGCTTTGGAGATAGGCCGCGACCTCGGAATTAAATCTACCTCAAAATCTATTTCTCTTTGAAGTGGTACTCCGGAAGTTCTTTTGGGAATACATCGGGAATTCAATTACTATAGGGATATCCTGGAGTTTTAATTCTTCTATACTTTCCCCAAGTAACATAGCAGAAATAAGCTTGGCACCCTTTCCGTACAAGTTTCCTTGCCCTCATCAAAGATATAACGGAACACTCCGGTTTACTATTATTCCCATGAAAACACACTTTTCCTCCTTGACTACTTTTCAACACCACTCTTTTTCCCTCACAATCTATTTTCGCTCCGAACCTTGATAAACCAATCCATTCCTAACACCACTTCGAACTCGGCTAAGTCAAAGTAGATTAGATTGGTTGGGAAATTCCCTCCTAATATAATCAATGGGACATTTTGGTATGAATAAGGGCATTCTACCACTTGCTCATTTGGCGGATCGACTTGGTATTCGCTCATAACCCTATTACTTTCTAAATTCAATCAAGGCACAACTTGGGTCGAAATGAAACAGTGGGATGCTCGAGAATCAAATAATGCATAAAATGGAGTAGAATTTAAAAAGAGGGTTCCAGTGACTACTCTACCGAGTGGCAACTACATACCTTTTTTTCATCACATAGGCTCTGCCAACGTTGGCGGTATTAATAGTTGAGGACCTCGGATACATTTTGGTTATCGGTCTTGTTGCCCCTTTCTCTATTGCTTTCAGCCTTTTGGGATAATTGTACGCTCGATGCTCAGCACTTGCACACCAGGTGCACTTGTTGGTTCCAAACCCGCAATCAAGCTGCTGCGGGATTGGTCCTCCCGTATTTCGCACATGGTTTAAAAGTGGCCGAGTGTAGGATTCTTGGCCCGGGCAGGGGTAGTCTTCTTGGGGGTGGTGTTTTCACTCTGATTTCCTCGATCATTCCACTTCCATTTTGGGTTTCCCGAGCTATGAGCTCTCAACTCTTTCTTAATCCTCTCCACTTTAGCAGGACTTTCATACAACTCGTGGGTGGTTTTGATTGGTTGCCCAGCCAACTAGTGTCGGATATAAACAGCAAGACCCTTCTCATACCTTAACATCTTCATCCTCTCACCGACGACAAAATCTTGAGCAAAGCGAGAAAATTCATTGAATATAGCCGTGTATTGCCTAATGGTCATGTTTTCCCGTTATTATTAACTCTAGGAATTCCTTTTCCTTCATGCATTGAACTGAAGTGGGATAGAACTTAGCCCTAAGTTCCTCTAAGAATTTGGTCCAAGTGAACTCAGGCCCTTGACACCTCTCTTTGATAGTATTCCACCATATATCAACTTCTCCAATCGGATAGAATGTCCCTATTGTCACCTTTTTATCCTCGGGTACCTTAATAAATGTAAATATTTTCTCCATGCTCCTAAGCCATTCCTCCAATTCTACCGGTCAATTCTCCCACGATAATTTCTCTTAGCTACTCGTCGGCCAACTTTTCGGTTTTATTGGAGGTTCCAGTGGTGTGGTAGGGCTATGTATTTTCCTTAATAACTTATGAATAAGATTTCCCCAATATGTAGGGTTCCTACTTTCATTAGGATTGGAGTGGATGGAGATATGAGTTTGGGGTTGGTTGGTTTGTTGTTGGGTGTTGGTGAGTGGTGAGTGGTGGCATTAGGGGTCCCACAAACACATGATTATCTCCCGATCCTTCCTAGTTTTCACTCCCTGGTTGATTGTTACTTGTGTCTTACGATATTCTACAAAACAAATATATTTTTTTCTTTTAGTTTATTGACCTAAGTAAGACCTATGTTATGATATAGCTAGAATTCACAAAGAACTCACAATAAATAAAAAGGAATTTAAATAAATAATAGGAAGTGAACATTAACAAAAAAGGTGAATATGTGACATCGAATGTCATACCCAAACCATACTTTGTCCTAAATAATTAATTCCTATGGAACATGCCTCGTCCGGGGTTAGCCTAGGCCAGCGAGCTAGGTCAAACAGCTTTAAGTCCAAAAATATCATAGGCGGCCATCAATCGTAGTCGGTTTGGCTAGCATATACATAAATACATCCATGTTATCATCGAGACAAATACACACATCACATATGAAAAAGTCTAGCTAACTATACAAAATCATCTAGGCCATCATGGCCCAGTGGCAAAAGAATGGAGGCTATGTAAGCCTAATGATCCCTAGAGGGATCGTAGTCAAAGTCCCTAGGGTCGTCATCCTCCTTAGGCTTGGAGCTCATGTACACAATCTCCACCTCGTTCTCCTCAAGGTCCTTCTCAAGATCCTCCTTGGGATCCTCCTCGGGGTTGCCCTCGGATTCCTCCATAACAACATCCTTCTTATCGGTATCGAGCACCACAATCTCGGGTGAATCGGGGATGTCAATAATAATGTGGACTCCCCACGAGTCCTCGGAGAGGTCGGCAATCATTGGTAGGGGTTCATTATCCTCATCGGGATCCTCCAAAGGAGAGTCGGCCAAGTGAGGCTCGGGTTCGGCTCCGGCGAGGGTGAGGTAGTGGAACCCGAGGTGGTGGCGTCGATGGGGATGACGTAAAAAGCTTGGGGAAAAGAAAGGGATAAGTTGAGGTGTAATCCCCCGTACTCAAGCTATTCACGCATGAGTAACTCGTGCAGGATGACAGCCCACCAGGGCCCCGGAATCTACCCCAATCCGCCCCGGGTTTCCTGTAGTAATGAAAACATGGTATCGCACTCTAAAGTGCCTCCAAGGCTCGGTCAACGGTAGGGTTCACAAAAAGGCAATGAACTCGAACAAGTGAGCTGTGAAAATTCGAAAAGGGTTCCTGCATGTGTACAAGCATGCAGGTCTCGAGATAGGTAATGTGGTCGATTACCAAAGTTCCCGATATCATCATCGGGGACTATCGGTCAACGGGTATGCCTGGAAACGACATTTAAAACAACAAAGGTCAAAAGGTTAATCTTAAAGATCGTATTACCAAGGTGATTAGAATATTAAACATAATATCATTATTTACATCATCAACACTTTCATAGGAATGCATATAGAGGCACACTAAGCAAATCGCCCAAAGTTGCACATCCTAACCTAACTTGACTCACACGACACCTATATGGCTCACGGTTTCCTAATACCTATGCTCCGATATCACAACTATAACGCCCCCAAACCCCATAATCATTAGGTTAACCATAATGAATGATTAACTAGTAATTAGAGTAGCGAAAAGTAAGGTTAGAGGCGTTACTGCCGCTCCAAACAAAGAACAAGGCAACATCCAAAATAGGTTACATATAATACTTAATAAGTTTCAGGTTCGAAAAGTAAAAAAGAAAAAAAACTTCCAACCTAGAATAACATGGGTAGAGAAATTAATTAACATGCCAACATGGTAATGACTTATTGACAAGAAGACACGACATGCCACTACCACTCGTGAACCCCTAAGACATGCGACCAGCAAATAGCCTACTTCTTGCTTCCTTCCGCATTAGCCTTACCTAAAACAAAACAAAGAAAACATTTTAAAATAATGAGCCGAAATTTAGTGCGCTTATCCATGTACTATAAATATTAAGTGAAGATATAATTTTGAGCACATGCATTTCAATTCATTTATAAATCGAGCAGGAAGAATATAGTAAAATAATTATTCATTTGTTATCCGAGTGACTCCTTTCGATCATCGATTTCCCTAAATATGCGCACACCCAAGTCTAGTTGATAATGGCCAAATATATATAATATGATCATGATATAATATGATTGGTATGAGTTGGGCCACATAATTAGGTGACAAATAATATTTGAAATGGTTCATTTCATTAAGCAAACCTTTTGATATTGTTATATATAAGCACGTGGATTTTTGTAAGGCACAAGCAATAAATCTACCTTAGGTCTCGGTGTTATCTTCCTTTGATTCCTTTAGAGTTGCTAACTCAAATAATCGACTTGATGACCTTAAAAAATAATGTGTTTTATTAATAGATTCAATACTTTTAGTAACTAAATTTATTATCGTTATTACTATCGTTGTTATTATTATTACTATTGCTATCATTTTTATTATTATTATTTTCTTTTTGTAACTTTCTATGTCTAGATGAATTTATTAAAGCGAAGTACTTCATAGTTGGTTAAATCAAGGGGTTAATCTCAATAGGTTGAAGTTTTCTTTTGAAACTTAAATAACTTTTACAAGTCCAATTTCCACGTCCATAAACATCCAACCACATAACTCAATGCTATTTTATTTTTCTCTAACACAATCTCACAAAATCTGATTTAGGTCTCTTGCTCACCTAATTACTCAATAGGATGTTTATGGACGCTCATAGCTTGAATCGACCCCCTTATTATGCGATATACTCATAAAGTCCAATTACTCATTTCTCCGTAAACATTCAAAACTTTAATCGGTCCCTTTTTAATTTAGGTCTCTTGCTCACCTAATTACTTAATTCACTAACATTACTTAATTCTTCACTTGAATGCCTTACTCAATTCTTATAAATTACCTAAGTTCACTTATTTCCTTTAATTCCTTCAAATCACCAAATTCGCTATTTCCTTTAATTTCTTTAAATCACCGAATTTTCTTATTTCCTTTAACTCTTTAAATCACTATATTTGCTTATTTCCTTTAATTCATTAATCTCATTATATTCTCTTATTTTCTTTAATTCTTTAAATCATCAAAATCACTTATTCTCTTTAAACTACCAAAGTTACTTATTTTCTTAATTTCTTTAAATTATCAAAATCACTTATTCTGTTTAAACTACCAACATCTCTTATTTTCTTTAAACTACCAAAATCACTTATTTTCTTTAAACTACCAACATCTCTTATTTTCTTTAATTTACATTTTGATACATATACTTCAAAGAAAAACAACATTTTGTTAAATTCCTTACATAATATCATTTTTTTTCTAAGGTTCCATTTTAAGTTGATGTGTATGCCCATTTTATTTAATTTCTACTTCCAAATTTTTCCTTCAAACTTCAAATCATCACAATAACCAAACTTCTTCCTAAACTACAATTAACCATCCAATAATCCTTGTACACAAAATTTTCTTTGAAACTTAAATAACTTTTACAAGTCCAATTTCCACGTCCATAAACATCCAACCACATAACTCAATGCTATTTTATTTTTCTCTAACACAATCTCACAAAATCTGATTTTTACATAATGATTCATTGCATGCAACATCTAACTAATTATTTTCAAAAATTTAAGAAAGTGATTAGTTGAAGGTTTGAAGTTTTTACCCAAAACCACAAGAGAATAAGGTTTGAAGAACGTGGAAGGAAGGGCTGAGCTCCGGTGGTCGGAACGACAGTAACCGCAGTGCAGCGGCGGACGGCGGACGTCGTGGTTGGTGGAGGCGGCAGCCAAAGCGAATAGCAGCAGCAGTAGGGTGCGAGCAGAAACGAGTGTGCGGACAGCAACAGCGGCAGCGGTAGCTCCGATGACTCGGGCAGCGATGGCGGTCGGCAGCGGCAGCGGCTGGGTGGTAGTGATGGAGGTGGAGTGTGTGAGTGGAGTTTCTTTGGGAAGACAAAAAATGATGAGGGTGAGAGTTTTGAGGGTTGTTGATGTTTAAATAGCCAAGCTTCAAATCTAAAATTTTCTCTCTCCAATTCGAAAAATCCCAGCTTCCACTCTTTTATATTTACGCTTATTAGGCCCTCCATTCTCGTTCAAGCTCAATTATCCTAATAAGCATGCCCAAGTTAAAATGTCGAATTTAGGAATTCCCGCTTGAATGATTATTTATTAACTTTAGGCGTATAAATTAAAATCATAATGATTTCGATAACATCTATATATTATTATTATTATTATTATTATTATTATTATTATTATTATTATTATTATTATTATTATTATTATTATTATTATTATTATTATTATTCCTCGAATTATCGCGGAACATAATTTATTTATTTATTTATTTTTGGCCATGCATTGTTATCATCATCCGAGTTTTGCAACATGTAATATGATTACTTGCAACATGTAATATATATATATGAGAAATAAAAATGCGAATTGAAGTGCACGCGCTCATTAAAACTTCTTATTCTTGATTAATATACTAGATTAGGGTTGAGGCATTACACGGACCGAGAAACAGGATAGCATAACAGATACAATAGATAAAGCTCAACCATGAAAACAATATAAGTAGGTATATCAATACTAGTAACCTAAATAGTACCATAGCAGATCCAAGACAAACTAAATACAATAACTTCAATCGAGTCCAAGTAGAAGGTTCCAACAAATTGTCAAAAATTCAGAAATAAAAAGCAAAAGATGAAATTGAGGGAAAAGTAAAGGCAACCTAACCTCGAGCATTAAGCGGCTTGAAGGGAATAAGCAAACACAAGAGACTTACAAGGGCCATCCACCCATATCGTTCATGCTTTTCTCCCATGGTTCTGAAACAGACTAACTCTTGATGGGCATAAGAGATTTCTCTTTAGCTCATCCACCAACGATATCATAGACGGAGTACACAATCTCAAATATGAAGGAACACATGGAAAAATACGTCTTCAAGCTGGGTTCGAAACCCAAAATCGAAAGAGGTAGATCTAAACAGACAAAACTGAAACATGGTGGATGGGATAATGAATTGGGCAAACAACCACATGGTATCAACAAAAAAAACCAGAAAGGAAAAAATAGACGGACAAGGATAGATTTGTTCAAATTGATACGAGAAATAGCAAATCCATGAAAGGGACACCGCGAAAGGGTATGCATGAGATGGAAAATGAATCGAGTGCTTTGAAATTGACTAAATCAAAAAAGAAGAGGACATGGAAGGAGCCAATAATAAGACTTAAGGTTGACAAGTGTAACAAACACCAATAATCGATCTAAAAGAGGAGATGGGAAGGCCATAGACATACAAATCGGGAGGGAGACAGGATGGGGAGTAAGTAAATCAAGAAGATTAGAAGCTTTGAGAAACACGGAGACATCAAATATGGGACAACAAAGGTTATCGAGAGGGAAGAACGAACAGATCCGGTGGTTTAGGCTCTTTAAGTAACATGGAGGCCACTGAAATGGGGCAAGAAAGGTACTTGTCTCTCTAGATGCTCTCTCCTCTCTCTAGAGGGTTCCTTTTAAGATTTTTATGCACAATGCATATATATATATATATATTTCGAAGGTTCTACGTATAAAAAAAGACAATCCGATAAGGGCATATGAGTTTTAAGAGGGTACTCTTCCTCTCAAATGCTTGGGAAGGCCTAGTACTCCATCAAGAGTGAAGGCTAGTGATTGTCAACTACTGATTGGTAGAAATATTGCAAAGATAAGAATTTTGCATAGAAAGAATTTGGCATAATAGAAACCTATCTTATGCTACTAGAGTTATGCTCATCAATTATGTGCTAATGGGGCTATTTACATTCTAGTCATCTTGCTTTATATTTTCTCAACTTGTCATTAAAAGACTAGAGCAAGTACATAGAAAATTCATACAGGGGACTATTAATTAGTGTAAGAGACAACTTTTAATGGCTTGAACAATGGTTTGTCAACCCTAGAAATATTGAAGTTTGGGGCTAAAATCATGCGGAACTTGGAACATAAAATGCGAAGTTTCTTTGGGCTTTAGAACTTAAGTAGAATACTATGTGGGTCAAATGGGTTCATGTGCGCACTTTACTACAGGAACATAAAGTGTCGTTTATGTGGGCGTCGTTGTATATACCACTTTTGACTACGGTTCAAAACCGTAGTCATAGGTCAATATATGACGACAGTTCGGATGGAAAAATCGTCATCATAGGCTTATCTATGACGACGATTTCTTCATTTGAACCGTCGTCATAGGCCTTCCTCTATTGTTGAAGAAACTTATTACAGAGCACCTATGACGATGGTTCCTGCATTTGAACTGTTGTCATAGGTGAGCCTATGACTACGGTTCCGCCTTAAGAACCGTAGTCATAAGTCTGATTTTTTTAACAATTTTTCTCGTGTTTGCTTGCCCTATGTATAGTATAAAAATCATATACAAACCACAATCCAATACACTTTTCACCAGAACATATACAAAACAACAAACTTATCACATTTTGTATATGGTACAAGACAAGTGTAAAAATATATAAACCTATAACCGTATCACTATTAAAATCACAAACTTGACCAATCAAATAATGAAGAATAACTATAAATATGTACCTATTTCTTTGTACGGTTATATACAAACTATGCCCAACCTTGTTTTAACTCGTTGAGCACTTCATCTCGTATAGGGAGTGAGTGGCTTCTTTCTCGGGAAATATTGCACTCAATGCTGTAAAAGATATATTAATTAGGTCAAGCGTAAGTGTTAACCAAGCTGAAAAAGAATATAAATCAATTATAAGTGCAACTATACCTCTTTGGGACTAGCATTTAAATCGAGTTCAGTCACAATCTCTTTCATGTATTGGATGGAGAATGTAAAAGTCGTACTCTACGTTCCCCGGTTGTTTATGGCACTACAATAATAAAATAGATTCCCAACACATAGAGAATTAATTAGTACTTTATGTATCTAGCAAGTAATATGAAATGAAAAACAACTAAAGTAGACTTTAATAACCAAGAGAACCGCACCTTGACAGGGACAATTAATGGTTGTGCTTTCTTCACTTGTTTGTCTTTGATGACTCCGCCATAATAATAACGGAGTAGAGCACTATTTTTCAATCGGAAAAATAAAATTCAAGTTAGCATACCATTAAACGATTACTTAATAAAACAACACAAAATGATTAAAAGTATGAACTCATGACTTGACGACGTCCTTGATATCTTCCCTCATGTTGCGACCCGGAGGATCAAGACAAGTAAACCATATTAACCCTCGGATATAGGGAGGCAAGCATCTAATGGTGGCTGCGTAACCATAAATAACACATTTTTATATATGTATAACACCATATAAAAACTTCATCAATTAATTAGTTCATTATTTATCCACTTACCTCTCATTGAACGCTGCCAAGTACAATGTTTTATCATTTGCGGTATGTTTCATGACGTCGAAGATATAGGTGACTCATTCTTCACGATTCAGCCCAGCTCCTCGAATAATAGAAGTAGGGTTCGGAAACCGAACAAAATCCTTCCCAATCTTGTGCAACTACCTTACATATTAATTGTATGTAGTTAGAAATTAAAATTAATAGCAAAAAAAAAAAAACTGATTATGAATGTATTAACTCATACCATGTCAAGCGTAATAGGAATATGCTTGATTTCCTCCATGCACAAAAATTGCAGTATGTCGTCTAGGAAGACATAGACCGACATATCCGCTTTAAGTTGCCCAAATACGTGACCTGGCATGCTACGGATGAACGTTTGCCGTGATGACAAAGTCTCCACATAACTTTCCAGCGTAGCACACCAATTCGTGCGAGACTCCTCAATGGATTTGAGAGGGAGCTTCTTTGGACAACGAATGGGTGCCACTGAATGTTTGCTTGTGCCACTTGGCGCCCTTCATCCCACTCTCGGATCTATCTCCGATATCCTAGTGAGTAATCAATGCAAAAATCAAAACTATATATACGTGATATTAACAACAACTAAATCTAATATCTTAAATAAAAATGCATTACTGTAGTGACAATGACCAAACTCTTGGGCCAACGAAGAAAAGCGTTGACTATGTCGTCAATAGTGTGGAGGTTTGGTCCCCGGATTGGCAACTCACACTCGCCTTTCCCATACAGACACCTCTTTCACACTCACCCTCACCTCATCGGTTGCAAGGGTGTCCCGTGAATGACAATACTTGCCCTCCACGGGAAAACAACACCTAATGTCACAACATGCTCTAGGGAAGGTGATGAGAAGTTAGCTTGCAATTCGCCAGCTGCATAAGAATAATTATAACAATTACAATCATGGGATAACCTTTGACATAGAAGTTAAATAACCTAAAAACCTTGAAAATAAATAGACGAGTTTCCCTTTAAAGGTAAACATTTTCCCTGGATAATGACCCTCATTCGAAACAACAAAACATACTAAATAAGTAATTACTCAACGGACACACGCCGGAGTTATGCAATAACCACACGATATACACCATTCATTCAATAAGATTATACACCAATTAGTAAAAATATAAACATGCATGTAAATAACGACACTCATATGAAACAACAGGAACATCCACTATAAGTAATTATTCAACAGGATTATACATTAATTAATTAGTCAAAATATAAACATGCATACAAATATAATTAGGTTGCAAAATCTGAATTACCTCCGGGTAGAACTTCTAATTGGTCAACAGGTGAGGTCGCGTTTACTCCGGTCGGTGTGTTGGGTGACAATGGCATACCTATGATGGTGATGAAGTACGAACTCATCCGGGCCTCCATGTCCGCCACCTATGCAACCATTTGGAGCATTTCGGTTTGTTGTAACTCAATTATGGACTATGGGACTCTATTTGGGACATTATTTGGGCCATTTCAACCTTCATATACGCTCGGGTGGAAGTGACAGGCGCCTCTTCCTAGCCCCAAAGTGCTCAACTATCCCCACACACCCAACGACGGCTCGAACACGACCGGGACGCTCATGTCTTTGTAGGGCCAAGGCTAGCTTGTCCATCCTCCCAACGGTGTCGGTGACTTTTGAAGTCAATGTCTGCGTTAAAGACTCCTGTAAGAAGAAAAAAATATTATCATTTGACAATTCATAAATATAAACCGATAAGTTCTCAAAATAAATAAAGGAAATAGTAAAAAACAACTCACGAGTCGATGAGAAATAGCTTCTACATCGGGCGTAGTGAAGGTTCCATCTTTCTTCTTTCTTCCTTCAACCCACAGCTCGTCTCTATCGACAATAAGATGCGAGGTATCTATGCTGGAACCTTCACCGGATGTGGTTTGAATTTGTTCAAGCCTTTTCTTGTACAACCTCTCTTCCAACTTCGCGTATCCCCACGGGATAGCACATGAAGGTACGCATCACTCTTAATCCTCTTCCGGTTGGCTTCACCTATTGCCTGCACAAGTAATTAAGACAACAAAAATATCAATGCATAACACTTAAATCGAAAATAGTTGTATATAACACCGACAATTTCTTCCTTTTTATATCAATTCGACAATGAAAATATCGGTTCATAAGACAGCTCCCTTCTCATTGTCCTCTACATATGCCTTTCTCAAGTATATCTAACCACTTACATTTATAGAAAACCAACATCACACTATTTTTATATGAGATTAAATATTGAATGAAGTTTCATACGATTCAAACCCTCTAATTTCTCCTTAGAGCTACCCATTAACTTTTTATACAATCATTGATGATGTAGTATCAAAAAGGGTATCAAAGTAATGAAATTACAATGTATTCCGGAGAGGTGACATGTGATTCAAACGATCTCCAGTCCTCCTCGGTGATACAATTGTAGATCAACCATGGTCTACTTCTTGTTTTATCTCGCCTTGTTTTGTAGACCCATATAGCGGTAATGCGATATTTGAAGTCTCTAAACTTTTACTGCCACCGACATGAGGGTCTTGTGTTTCACGGAGGGGATCTCGGATTCGTTAACGTTCAAGTTGAACGTTCTCCGAAACATAAGACCGATATGCATTAACCATTTACAATATAAGTTGCAATACTAAATTAAGATGTAGAATATCATTCCAAAGTTTGTGCTTAATGAAATCATGGACGTCGACCTATTTTACGTAGTTGATGTTCAAGTGGGAGCGGGTTGCCGCATTAACGTAGCTCATAGAGGGAGCTTTATTCTCACCTACAGCATTTCCATGGCTATCAAAATCGACCCGTGTAAAGAAAGTTGGATTGTCTCTACTCCGGACCAACTTCTCCTTGTTCATCAAAGTTCGCCCCTCCGACTTTTTTGTACTTTTGGAAGAATCCATTTTATATTGCAAGAAATTATAAAATTTTTGACAAATAAACATGTACAAAAATTTGTGGAATGAAACACATAAGTTGGATTGAGCAGCAGCCAACATGGGTTGACCGTGTAGTCTTGTATGGCCCCGTGCTAGCCGCTCAGCACCCCGATTCCTCAATTTTGGCTGGTTTTTTTATCTCTTCTCTTATTTTCATATTCTATCCATTCACATTCCTCAAATATAAGATTAATCTACAAATTTTCTCTAAAACACCACGAAATATAAGACTCCTAAAATACACTTTCGAGTTTAGATCCGAAATTGGAAAGCACTATCTATACTTTCGAGTTTCATAAAAATGTCGAAAAATGACAAGGCAAATAATAACAGAATAAAAAATTCGCAATGGAATTTGGGGAAAAATGCTAAAGATAAAGAGAAAGAGACAAACCTGGTTGTGCCCGGAAAGAAGAATCGGCAAGAGAGGTGCAGCCACGCGAAGAGAATGAGGTCGGCGAAAGAGGTGCAGCCACGCAGAGAGACTTAGGTCGGAAAGAGAAGTCGGCAAGAGAGCGGTGCAGCCACAATGGAAACGTAGACAGAGTGAGTTAGGGGGAGGAGGTGCAACCATGACTTGAAACCGCAGAGTGGCACCGGAAACCACCAACCACGAAGAGAAGAGCAACCTAAGCGAGAAAGTGTGGGACTGAAAAATGAGAGACAATGTGAGACTCGACATTGATCGAGGGTTTTTACGTGTAGAAATTTAGACTACGAGTTCACTACCAAGAACCATCGTCTAAAGTTCTTAGACTATGGTTCTTTTACAAAACCGTCATACTATGACGACGATTCAAGTAAAAGAACCATGGCCTAAGGTTCACTACAACCTTTAGATGACGGTTTTTATGTTGAACCGTCGTCATATATACATTAAAAATAGCATTTTATTACGAAAATGCTATCGGTCCATTTTTCATGACGGTTTGTCCTTTTAACCGTCGTTAAAGATTCGTCGTTAAAAGTGGTTGTAGTAGTAGCATGTAAAAGGGGAAAGCATATGGGATTATCAAACTGGACCGGACACATATCAATATTGGAAGAAGTTATGAAAAATAAGGAACTAGATTCGGAGTATCTCCACTATTGATAAGTTCAACACCCGGACAACTTAAAGAGTTTTGTGCTCGTTTGGGCTTTGACAGTTCTGTGATACTTGGAAAAACTCATATTGGGAGTATTAGGGTATTGCATCAATGTTGCTGACTTCGAATGCTATATCTATGTTAGGATGATACTTATGTTGTTTGAGTTACTTTCTTGTTTAGTGATTCCTTGTAGTTAACGAGTATCATCATTTCTAAGTCTCCCTCAGCTAATGCTTTCTTTGTTACTGCACTAAGTTGTATGTTGAGTGTACTTGAGTTTGAAAAAGCTTATTGATTGAAGCTTATTTAGACCAGGTAGTCTGTTGAGTGTTGAAACAACATCAAAGTCACTTTTTTTTTATTTGACATAAATTATTGTGTCTACTAAATATGACATGTATGGCCTTATATACTGAGTGTATGTGCTTCTTAGCTTCTTCCATTTGTTTCTTGATTGTGAGGCTGCACAAGCCTTCTCCTTGAAAGTTGTTTGAGTTGCTCGGTGAGTGATGGCCTTGTCCCGACAACTACGATAGATTACGTAAGTTATTTTCTTGTTTGGTATCTTATTATGTATATATTTTGGGAAAAGAATGCTTTCATTTTTCCGAGGCTCTCTTGTCGAGTTGATTGCTTTGGATTCGGGGTAGGAACAACCGATTGCTTTCAAATGTAGATATTCCAAGTTTGGATTCGGGGCGGGAAGGGCATGAAGAAGCGAACACCTGCTTGAAACCACCGAGTGACCTTAGAGGATTCAATAACAATTCTTTCCATGGTAAGAAGAGATAAAAGCTCTCCTAGTTTTACTAACCCATCTTTTTGTTCTATTTATAAGGGATGATATAATGTTATTTACTAGGTTTTGTTATTGTGTTGTCAAATGTCAAACAAAAAATATTGATTCTTTGGATTTGGTGTAGAGAGATTGTAAGTGAACTTGGAGTATATATGGTGTTTGTAAGTGACCCGGGCTCTTATAAATTCTAATTTTCTCCATCGGGTTTGAAATGATAGCTTCAAACCGCTAAGATACATTATCAAACTATAGAGAGATTGATTCCGTTATATCTCGTTAGTATTGCAAATTGCAACAGCTTAAGACTCATTGTTGTACTAAAACCCTGTTATAGACAAAGCTCGATGTATTGTGTTCCGAGAGAAAGAGAAGAGCTGGCAAGTGATGGTTGCAACATAATTTAGGTTCAATTATTTTACATTTTTCCGAGCTTTAAATAGTGATCTATTGGGTGGTGTTCCCCTCCTTAATGCCTCAGTAAGGGCTGTACTTATACAACTTCATTCTTTTCCCTATGTTTGAGCACCAAAAAATGAACGAGGTCTGTCGGAAAATAGGCATGTGATACCTCTTTTCCTTTCTCTCTTTTCTTGCAGCTTTAAGTATCAATATGCGCGACAGGGAATAAGTAAAATATTCTATCTCCTGCCATTTTTGTTCACTCGAAAGCCTATTAGCTCAATACGGGGTAGCATTTGTGTAATGATACAAACAATGTGGGTTCTAATCCCACATAGGCTGTCTTTACACTACTACAGGAACTACTTGTAATGACGGTCTATAATGACGATTAAAAGGACAAACTATCATGAAAAATGGACCGGTGGCATTGTCGTAAAAAATGTAGTTTTTAATGTATATATGATGAAGATTCAATATAAAAACCGTCGTATAAAGTTTTTACTAAACCTTAGACCATGGTTCTTTTACTCGAACCGTTGTCATAGATGTGTATATGACGACAGTTCGATAAAAGAACCGTAATCTAAGAACTTTAGACGACGGTTCTTGGTAGTGAATCGTAGTCTAATGTTCTGCATAAAAACCTTCGGCCAACGCCGAGTCTCGCTTTTTCACTCTAATCCCACACACTCTCTCTTCGGTTGCTCTTCTCTCCGCGGTTGCTCGGTGGTTTTCGGTGGTTTCGTTGGCTTCCTATTCATTCTCTCTACGGTTTCCGATCGTGGTTGCACTCCCTCCTACTCACTCTCTCTGTATTTTCGGTTTTGGCTGCACCACTCTCTTGCCGAGTTCTTTTTCGACCTCACTCTCTCCGTGCCTACGGCTCTCTCGCCGACTCACTCTTGCCGACCTTACTCTCTCTGCGTGGCTGCACCTTTCTGGCCGACTTCTCTTTCCGGGCACCACCAGGTTTGCCTTTTTCTCTTCATCTTTAACATTTTTTTTTTGAATTCTATTGCGAGTTTTTAATTTTGTTATTGTTTGCCTTGTCATTTTCGGCATTTTCATTAAACTCGAAAGTGTTGATAGTGCTTTCTAATTTTAAATCTAAACTCGAAAGTGTAATTTAGCGAGTCTTATATTTCGCAGTTGTTTTAGAGAAAATTTATAGATTAATCTTATATTTAACTTATGTGAATGGATAGAATATGAAAATAAGAGAAGAGACAGAAAACGGCCAAAATTGAGGAATCGGGGTTACGGGCAATCAACACGGGTCATGCCGGACCACACGTTCAACTCCGTGTTGGCCGTTGCTCGGCCCAACTTCGTGTTTCCGTCCAAAAATTGTTGTGCATGTTTATTTATCAAGAGTTGTATAATTGCTTACAATATAAAATGGATTCTCGCCAAAGGTACAAAAAATCAAGGGGGCGAGCTATGATGAACAATGATAAGTTGGTCCGGAGTAGAGACGATCCAACTCTCCTTACACGGGTCGATTTTTATAGGCACGGAAATGTTGTAGTTGATCATAAAGGTCCCTTTATGAGCTATGTTGGTGCGGCAACTGTTTGGGCGTAAATGATGTATATTATATGCGTCCTAACACATGTTTTTGGCTCGTAAATAATATAATTTTATGATTTTTACTTATTTTATTTACTTTTGTAGTAAATAAGCCAAATCCAACAACTTGTGGAAAATAGAGCAAAAATGATGATCATTTCGGAAAATCAAGCTTCAAAGATCCATATTCAATTTGTCGTAGCCATATTGGACCATTCACAAGCCCATGTGAACGTTCCGCAAGAGTTTCAAAAGTTCGAATTAAAGTTTCGAATCACCACACTTAAAGTTCAAGTATTTGTTGTATTCCGGGACCTAAGAAAAACCTCTCAAGGACCCTTTGAGGCAATCATGAGTTACCAAGATCACCTCAGATTAGTCCCGGTGCCGCCCAACGAAATTCAAAGCAAGAAAAGGCCATTTGGAGGCCCCACGGCCTGCCCACAGGCCATGGCACACCCTGTGGCAGCGCCCACATTCTGACCCATGGCCGTGAGAGAGGCCATGGTGGCCCTATTTTGGGCAATTTTCTGTTTTTCACCCGAGAGACTTGGCACGGTCATGCCCGTGCCACTTGGTACGACCGTGTCAATGCCCCATGACTCATTTTGACTATTTTAGGCTATTTAAACCGGTTTTTGGCGACATCGTGGGGGAGGCCTCTTGGAGAGCCCTTGCTTAGGGTTTAGTTGTTAGATTAGTTTTATAATTAGCTAAAATTCCATTAGAGAGATTAAGTAAGTTAGAATAGTGTTGATTTGGGTTGAAGATTTTGAACCATGGAGTCTTGGAACACAAATGGCTAAGCTTTCTTCTTCCTTCTCTCTTTATTTCTTGCTTTGTTCTTGTTCATTTTGTTATATTAATTTTAGTTTAGTTAATGTTTTGTTTAAATGTTTGCTATTTTGTTGTTGATTTATGTTCATTTGTTTCGTTTATGCAAGTTAGTTTAGTTTTCTCTTTCCTCTCCATACTTATTTGCTATGTTGCTAGTTTAGACTTTACCTTGAATTTTCTCATGTTTAGTGAGTAGTTTGGTTGGATTGTGTTATGATTAGCTCTTTGATGGCTAGTTAGTCATGTATTAGGTTTAGTTACACCCAATTTATACTTTCAAATTTGAGTTTTCACTCATGCCTGAAGGTTTGCTCTTGGAGAGTCTTAGTCACCCTAGAGGGGGTGAATAGGGTGATGAAGGAATTTTAAGAATACTTGGAAGATTTAAGCTTGAAAAGAATGAACCGGACAATCTGAGTCTAGATTAGACTTAGAAAGGTGTAAACTAAGAGATACGTGGAAAGCCTCCTAGGGCGAGAAAACCACGGACGAGTGTCAATCCAAACACCAAGTCAAATCCACTAATTGAATCCTCAATTACAATGGATATGACTACCTAGATTTGTTCCAAAACAAATCTATTACAATTTTTCCAGGCTCGAATTTACCTTATCCGATCGACCTAGTACTTCCAAGTTGAAGTTACCTTATCAACTTGGGATCCTCCAATTTTTCCCGGGGTTAGAAGTTCCCTTATCTCGACCTGGTACTTCCAAACCGAGGTACCCTTTATAGTTTGGGACAACTGAGTTGAGGTAACCTTTACAACTCAGTCGGAGAGAAAGAGTAGAAGAGTAGTAAGAATTGCAATACAATCGACATAGAAGAATACAACTCGGAATATTAGAATTACAGTTTGAGAGTTGTATGCTAGAGAAGATGTTCAATATAGTCTCTCTTTTTCTTCCATTCGTCAGTTGAAATCTTGTGCTAAGGTTTCTATAAATAGTCTGCCTTGAAGAGATAGCCGTTGAGCCTCCAACGTCTTTCCGTTGAAGCTGTCTAAGTCAACTAGCTGTTGTAACGGATAGTCCGAGTCACTCAGATTTCTAGATCACCTTGAAATAGCCGTTGTGCCTTGGTCCTAGCTTCCAACAAGTGTTTTTCCAGCTTTTGTAAACTAGAAAGGTAGAACGAAAAGACCGTTAGACTCAAAAATAAAATATTATCCAAAATAGTAACAGTACAAGGTCGTCAATAAGTTTTGAGCTTTTCTAGAAATTCCAGCTTTTTGTATGGCGGTGCTTGAACGGTCGAAGCCTTTTGTTTTTTGCTTTTTCTTCAGATAATTGACATTAGAAAAACCTGCAAAAACATTAAGCATAATGGTTCTCAAAGTATAAATATACTTTGGTCCATAATTAGATAATGATTAGTTTAAATAAAGCATTTAATGACTAATTACCTTAATCTATTAATTTGGAATATTTCAAGTCTAATATTCAATATACTTAGATTCTAGATATGCCAAAACTCATAAATAAATCATTTAATCTTAATGGGCACATGAGTTATTTAGACATTTTACAATTATGCATCATTAAAAAATAATAGTGTAGGCAAAACTAAATGTCCGAGTCTGACTTAGTGGGTCGGAATCCGAGATCCGAGTGGGTCAATCTTACTCATTCTGTCATAACTAACTCATATTCTACTTTTTGAGTCCGAGTTTGAGTCCGACTTAATGGGTCGAATCCGAGATCCGAGTGGGTCGGTCTTACTCGATCTGTCATAACTAACTCATATTCTACTTTCCAAGTCCGAGTCCGACTTAGTGGGTCGAGAATCCGAGATCCGAGTGGGTCGGTCTTACTCAATCTATCATAACTAACTCGGATTCTACGTTCCGAGTCTCGGACTTAGTCGGATAATCTTAATATACTTAAGTCCGAGTTCGATCAAGAATAATTCATATTGAAATGATGAATTGTAAAGCATATGACTTAGTTAAATGAATTTCTTTTAGGATGCTTCTTGCTTTATCCTAAATTTAGATGAATGCATGAAATCAAAACACATCCAAGGGGTTAGTTAGTCATACCCGAGTCTTCAATGCCTACCAAGTGTTCGATGAAATGCTTGAAAGAGTTTTCATCTATGTTGAGCCACCTTTTTAACTTTAATTTAGTTTTCATTACTTAATATTCCCGCATCTTTGATTTGGCCTAGCTTGAGCAGCTCGGATTAAGCTCCAATACTTGAAACCCTACTCCCTGTGGTTCGACACCCTCGAATACTCACTCGAGGTCACTTTCATTTGTGAGTCGTAGAAACTACGATGAACAAGCAACTCCGCTCACACGTGAACATCAACTACGAGAAAATGGGCTGACGTCCCCGATTCTATTAAGGACAACCTTTGGAACGATATTAAGGTAAATGAAATATATCTCAACTTAGTATTGCAGCTTGTATTGTAAATGGTTATTATATATGTACTCATGAATATCATTCTTATGTTTCGGAGAACGTTCAACTTGAACACTAATGAATTTGAGATCCCCCTCCGTGAAACACAAGACCCTCATGTCGGGGTGGAAAAGTTTAGAGACTTCAAATATCGCATTGCCGCTATATGGGTCTACAAAACAAGGCATATAAAGCAAGAAAGTAGACCCCGGGAGGTATACAATTGCATCACCGAGGAGGACTGGAGATTGTTTGAATCACATGTCACCTCTCCGAAATACATGGTAATTTCATTACTTTGATACCCTTTTTGATACTACATCATCAAATGATCGTATAAAAAATTCATGGGTAGCTTTATGGAGAAAATAGAGGTTTGAATAGTATGCAACTTCATTCAATATTTATAGACAATCTCATATGAAAATAATGTAATGTTGTTTTTCTATAAATGTAAGTGGTGAGATATACTTGAGAAGGGCGGATCTAGAGGACAATGAGAGGGAGTTGTCTTATGCACTCGATATTTTCGTTGTCGAATTCATATAAAAAGTAAGAAATTGTCAGTGATATATACAACTATTTTCAATTTAAGTGTTATGCATTGATATTTTCAGTGTCTTAATTAATTGCATAGGCGATAGGTGACAGGTGAAGTCAAACAGAAGAGGATTAAGAGCAATGCGTACCCATGTGATGTCCCATGGGGGATACGCGAAGTTGGAGGAGAGGTTATACAAGCAAAGCTTGAACAACTTCAAACCACATCCGATAAAGACTCCAAGCATAGATACTTCACAACTCGTTATCGATAAGGACGAGAGGGGGTTCAAGGAAGAAAGAAGAAAGATGGAACCTTCACTATGGCTGATGTAGAACCTCTTATGCAGCGAATCGTGAGTTTTTTTTTACTATTTTATTTATTTTGAGAACTTATCTGTTTTAAAATTTATGAAATAATCAAATGATAATATTTTTTTCTTCTTATAGAAGTCTTTGTCACGGACATCGACTTTAGAAGTCGCCGACACCACCAAGAGGATGGACAAGCTAGCCTTGGCCCTAGAAAGAGGTGAGCATCCCGGTCTTGTTCGAACTGTCATTGGGCAGGTTGGGATAGTTGAGCACTTTGGGGCTAGCAAGAAGTGCCCTGTCACTTCCAGCCAAGCTTGTATGAAGGCCGAAATAGCCCAAATGAGGTCTTAAATGGCATCCCAACAGTCCATAATTAAGTTCAAACAGACTCCAAATGTCCCAAATGGTCTGTAAAGGTGGCGGAGATGGAGGCCCGGATGAGTTCGTACTTCATCACCAACATGGGTATGCCACTATCACCCCACACATCGGCCAGCGTGAACACAAGCTCACCCCGTCGCCCAAGTCAAATTTTTGGCGGAGGTGATTCAGATTTTGTAACCTAATTATATTTACATGCATGCTTCTATTTTGACTAATTAATGTATACTTTTGTTGAATAATTACTTACAGTGGATGTTTTTGTTGTTTCGGATGAGTGTCGTTATTTACATGCACGTTTATATTTTTGACTAATTGGTGTATAATCTTGTTGAATGAATGGTGTGTATTGTGTGGTTGTTGCATAACTCGGCGTGTGGCCGTTGAGTAATTATTAATTTAGTATGTTTTTATTGTTCCGGATGAGGGCCGTTATCCAGGAACAATGTTTACTTTTAAGGGGCAACTCTGTCTGTTTATTTTCGGGGTTTTTAGGTTATTTAACTTCTATGTTAAAGGTTATCCCATGATTGTAATTGTTATACTTATTCTTATGCAGCTCGCGAAGTACAAGCTAGCTTCTCATCACCCTCCCCTAGAGCATGTTGTTGTATTGGGTGTTGTTTTCCCGTGGAGGTTAGATATTTTTGTTCACGGGATACCCCTTTCAACCGATGAGGTAAGGGTGAGTGTGAAAGAGGTCATGCATGGGAAAAGTGAGTGTGAGTTGCCGATCCGAGGACCGGACCTCCACACTCGTTGACGACGTACTCAACGCTTTTCTTCGTTGGCCTAAGAGTTTGGTCATCCTCTCTATGTTAATTTATTTTTACTTAAAATATTAGATTTAGCTGTTGTTAATATCACGCATATATATTTCTCATTTTTGTATTGATTATTCACTAGGATATCGGGGACAGATCCGAGAGTGAGATGAAGGGTACTAGTGGCACAAGCAAACGTTCGAGTGACGCACCTTCGTCGTCGGAAGAAGTCTCCTCTCAAATCCATTGAGTCCCACACGGATTGGTGTGCTACTCTAGAAAGTTATGTGAAGACTCGTCAATAGAGGAATCGTTCATTTGTAGCGCCCCAGGTCACATGTTTGGGCAACATGAAGGGGATATGTTGGTCTATGTCTTCTTAGACGACATACTGCAATTTTCGCACATGGAGGATATCGGCGTATCCTCTATTACGCTTGGAATTATATGAGTTAATATATTCATAATAATTTTTTTTTTACTATTAGTTTCAATTTCTAACTATATACAATTAATATGTAAGGTGGCTGCATGAGATTGGGAAGGACTTCGTTCAATTTCGAAACCTAATTCCATTATTCAAGGAGTTGGGCAGAATCGTGAAGAACAAGTCACCTATATCTTCGATGTCATGAAACATACTGCGGACAAAATAGGGTACTTGGCGGCGTTCAATGAGAGGTAAGTGTACAAATAATGAACTAATTAATCGAAGTCTTTATATAGTGTTATACATACTTATATAAAAATGTGTTATTTGTGGTTATGTAGACACAATTGGATGCTTACTGCCCTATATCCAAGGAGTAATATCGCCTACTAGCTTGATCCTCTAGGTTGTGACATGAGGAAAGATATCAAGGACGTCGTCGAGTCGTGAGTTCATATTTTTAATCATTTTATGTCTGTTTTATAGTTAATAATCGTCCAATGGTATGTCTAACTTTAATTTTATTTTTCCGATTGAAAAATATTGCTCTAATGCGTTATTCTTATGGCGGAGGCATCAAAGACAAACGAGTGAAATTAAAGTCACTAATTGTCCCCATCAATGTGAGGTCCTCTTGGTTATTAGAATCTACTTTAATTGTTTTTCATTTCACATTACTTGCTAGTTATATAAAGTACTAATTAATTCTCTATGTGTTGGGAATGTATTTTATTATTGTAGTGCCATATACAACCAGGGAACATGGAGCGCGGCTTATACATTCTCCAAGTACATGAAAGAGATTGTGACCGAACTCGATTTAAATTCTAGTCCCAAAGAGGTATACTTGCACTTGTAATTGATTATATTCTTTTTTCAGGTTGATTAACATTTGCACTTAACCTAATTAATATGTCGTTTAAAACATTGGTTACAATATTTCCCGTGAAAGAAGCCACTCACTCCCTATACGGATGAAGTGCTCAACAAGTTAAAACAAGGTTGGGTAGAGTTTGTATATAACCGTATAAAAAAATAGGTATATATTTACAGTTATTATTCATTATTTGATTGGTTAAGTTTGTGATTTTAATAGTCATACGAGTTATAGGTATATATGTACATAGGTATATATATTTTTACATTGTCTTGCAAGCATATACAAAATGTGATGAGTATGTTGTTTTGTATATATTCTGGTGAAGAGTGTATTGGGTTGTGGTTTGTATTATGAATGTGTAAGTTTGTATATGATTTTTATACTGTACGGAGGGTAAGCAACACACGAGAAAAATTATAAAAAAAAAATCAGACTTATTATTGCGGTTCTTAAGGCATAACCGTAGTAAAAGGTCCGGTTGGAGCCTATGACTATGGTTTTTCACCTGAACCATAGTCATATGCTTATCAATGATGACTGTTCCTTCATTTGAACCATCGTCATAGGTGCTCTGTAAATAATTTTATCAACTGTAGAGGAAGACCTATGATGACGATTCAGATGAAGAAATCGTCGTCATAGATAAGCTTATGACTACAGCTTTTACATATAAATCATCATCATATAGTGACCTATTGTAACGCCCCTAGACCCACCCTAGGAGTATTACATGCTAGGGTCCCCGAGAGGAACCCCTAAGGCTACTTAAGATCTCAACTTGGGGTTAATAACCCTTTCTTAGATTGGCGGAAGCGTGTTTCTAGGTTTTCAAAGATTTTTCTGAAAATTTCGGCAGAGTTTCCTCTGTAATATGGCTAATCCCATAGGCTTAAAGCATTAACCCTACACGAAACACATTCATAAACTCAACGAGCCACATGCTCGGAGTATCAACAACACAAGCTCAACGAGCCACACGCTCGGAGTATTCACATAAGGCTTTTATATTCATAATCAAAACTTAAGTTCACATGCGTTTGATCTTTACAACATCTTTACAAACAAAAAACAGAAAAACATACGGTAAGCCCGGCATCTCCTATCCGTATGCTATTTCTAAAAGCCAAAAGCCACTCTAGGGAGTCTTACTTCCGTACCTGAAATGTTGGTGAGGTCATGAGCTCCACTAGCCCAGTGAATAACCCAAACCCAACCCCGGGTTTCACTTTGCACATTAATTCTTTAACAAACACACATAAGTTCACAATTCATTCATAACATGCGATTCACATCATACATGCTTAAGACATGCGAGATACTAGACTTACCAACTTGCCAAGAAGCATAATGACGTCAATTACTCATGAATTCAATCAAACATACTTCATTTATCTTTCTACGCAGGTAAGTCATAGAATCATTCATCATGTAAGACATTCATCACGTAAATCATTCACCATGTAAGTCGTTTATTACATAAATCATATCTTACTTCTTATCGTATTAGTTTCTTATGAAATTAGGATTCGTTCTTCTCTTCATTCTTCTTCTTGAGTTCAATTGTGCATTTCATAAATCATTGGTTCTTTCTTTCTTGTTCACTATGCACGATCATTCATTTCTTCATATCGTAATTCTTAAGTCTTCTTAGTTTCGAATGGAAAGAAGATTTATGTTCCGCTTTAAAGACCCAGTTCTTGGAGCCAAAATAATTTGTGGGCTCAGTTCTTAGAGGTAAAATAATTCGTGGCCTCAAGCCTTGCCTCACTCGAAGGACGCATATCGTCAATAATTCATGGAAGCAAAATAATTCGTGGCTTCGGGTTGACGAGACACTTCTATGGTCATAGCTTCAGAGGGTTCGTTAATTCGTGGGGTCTTAGATCAATAACGTAATCCTTTCTCCCTTCTTTAGTTCTTTATGTTTCTTATCTTCTTATTATCTTCTTATTACTTATTGAAGAGATGCACTTAATTCATATAATTCATGCTCAACATGTTGTAACTTCTTCAAAACAAGCAATTCACATAAGCAAATTCCAACTCAAGTATAATCAATCCAACTCAAACAGGCATGCTTATTTCACTTATAATCCATATACTTTAAGATAAACACATCCTCACACAAACATATCAATTATGATTTCTAATCAGCGAACTTATTGTTTTCATGATTGCGTAATATCGCGCATAGGTGGTTTATGGTTCTATAACTTTTCTTAATCGATCTATATCTCTTAATCTAGTCATATAGTTCCTTAAATTTCAGTTCTTAATTCAATTGCTCACTTAGTTCTGGTTTTTGCCCAAAACAACACATTTTCACTCAAAAATCTATATCTTCCAATCTACTTCATCCAACGCATACCAAAATTTACAGGAAATTCTCATAAATTATCAAGAAGCTACGAGTAAAAGTTTCAGGAATTTCGGGCTACGGATGACAAGCACAATGATGCAAATAGCGAGACTTTATTCATCGAAAAAATCTGCACTAAATCATGAATTCAATTTTCTGATTTCTCTCACTAATTCTATTCAAGCTACTTTCATCAAATTCTCAATACACAGCTCAATAATCATACTCAAAAATGCTCAAATATCATTAAATTCATGAACTAGGCATAAATCGTAACATGCTTTTCGATTGTGAGTTGCTAATTCGTGAGTTTAGGCCTCTAACTTCTTCAATTAACTTAAGGTTTCCAATTTCATTCTTCAATTTCAAGTTTAATCCACCTAATTCATTTTAATTTTAGAGGATGAATTCATATTACTCACCTTGAATTCTTAGAGGTTATAAGAATTTCGGTTTTGGAGGGTTTCGAATTAGGCGTTTGAATATACGTACTTTGCTTCTTGTTCCCGGGTTCTGGTCTCGTTCGTCCACCGTCTCACCCTTTGTTCACCGGTTGACGTTGCTCCCTTGCTTGCCGGCCACCCTTAGTTTGCCGGCCGCCTTTCCTTTGTTTGCCGTTTAGTTTTCCGGCCTCCGGCCGCTTTCCTCTCTCTCGCTTTCGCTCTGCTCACCCTCGCCCGATCTCCCTTCTCTCGCTCTCCCCTGCTTCTCCTCCTTTCGTTTCCCCTCACCTCTCGGTCTTTCTCTGCTCTCTTTCCCCTTTGCTCGCTTCCGCTTCTTTCCTCTATTCCCTCTCTTGTTTTCCTTGCTCTGTTTCTCCTCCTTCTTTCCTTCTAATGTCTCGATCCCCTCCCTCTCCCAGTACTCTCTCTCTCTCTTCGTGGCTCCCTCAAAGAAGGGCCACCTTATCTTCTCACTTTACACTAATCCACTTCCAAACCTAACATTTAATCCTCCTCTCTTTAATTCATTTCCCAACAAAGCAAATCCAACCATCTCCTTCCCATTTCTCATTTTCTTTTTCTTTTTATTTTAATTTCTAGTTTGGGCTTTCAAGTGAATTGGACTCAAAATATTTCACAAGCCCATTTTAACTAGCTCACGCTCGGGTTTCAATTCTCGGGTTTTAATTTCGACTTGAAAAATTCTAATTCACTTAATTTTAATAATTTCGAATTTTTCACTTAACTTTTAATAACTTAGTTAATTATTAAGCAGGCACCTGAATTTTTCGGGTCTTACACCTATGACTATGGTTTTGAATCATAGTTAAATGTGGTACATATAACGACACCCACATACACGACGTCGGTTAACCGTAGTTAAATGTCATTTTTAACCGTAGTTAAAAGTGGTTCCTGTAGTAGTGTTAACGCACTCAATATCCGAAAGGCATTTGTGCAAAAATTATTAATAAAAATAAAAATTTTTTACTGCCACTAAGAACTCAATGTGCTAAATTTGGTGTTCAAGCCCGGACGAGTCATTCTTTTCATTAATTAGCATCTTTTGCTGCATATTAGACTTGTCTAAGACCCCGGTAGTCTCCAACCGCACTACCACCAACTTTTACTCACATTGTTAATTTCAGCCATACTTTCACTTCCACCAACTTTTATAAACTCAATATGGCCGAAAATTACACAAAACAAATTCGGTTAACTCAAAATGGCTTGAAATATATTCAAAAGGTACTTAAACAAATTCATAACACTCAGTATAGCTGGAAACATATTCAAAAAGCACAATATGGCTGAAAATTACACGAAACAAATTTAGCTATCTCAACATGGCTAGGAATTGAACGTGAGAGGCACTTTAAGCTTTTGAAGGACATCCAATTCCTTAGACCTTTTCCCAGTTACTCTAACTTCATTCTCTATGAGGTGACATTTAGATTGGACGCAAAGAAGCTTAAGGTATTATCTCTTAGTTGCATTATTACGAACAATTAACATGAAAGCAAATATTAAAATAGCAATGCAACTAGTTACTACTTACTATTGTAACAACCAATTTTTTTTTAAAAAAAGTCTATATTATTATTATTATAATTGCTATTATTATTTTTCTTCTTATTATTATTATTATTATTATCATTATTATTATTATTATTATTATTGTTGTTGTTGTTGTTGTTATTTTTATTATTATTATTATTATTATTATTATTATTATTATTATTATTATTATTAATTGAGCATTAAACATGGCTAATTATTAAAATCGACACATGATTTTTTATGATTTAAGCACATGTTTAATAGATTATTGCTAAAATAGTGACTAAATACATATGGATAAGTAAAGAGACAAACTATTAAAGATAGGGATTAATTTGTATCATAATTTCTAGAAATAATTAGGGTACTTATTAAAACCTTTGAGCTATTATAACTTTAGAGTAGACCATTCATCTTTAGTTTTTCTACTCTTCTCAAGGTTAGATCACTCGCGCATCTTTTCTTATCTCCACTCATCTTTAGTTTTTTCTACTCTTCTCTCGACTCTCATCTTGAATGAAATTGTTCGTTTCTAGAGTTTATCGAAACTACCTAGAGATTACTTTCCAAGTGCAAATAGTAAGGTATAATGCATGTCAATTCCTTCATCAAAATTATCATTTTTAGTTAAAGAGTATGTGTGTGTGAGTGCAAAGATTTTCAAGTATTTTGTGACAAAGGATGCCTTCATTACCCATTGTTTATTGTTCATTGTTCGAGTGATCGCCTCGTTACGCATACTCATCGACTCATTGTTCATCGTCCCTTTCAAAGGGAATCATCGTCCATTATTGGGGCATCGAAGTATACGTGTTTTCTTATCTTATTTCTAAACAAAATGATTTTCACAAAATTGTTATTTTCATAATTGGGTGTATTCTATTGAGAGTTTTCCTTCTAATTCTTTAAATGTTTTATTGTTTTCGGGTAAAGTGTGAATGCATGGGGACAATTGGATCATCGGGACCCTAATCTAATTTTATTTTCTAGGTAGAATAAGTCTTCAACTATTTTAGTTATATTATAAATTCAGTATGAAAAATATACCCCCAACAAATGTTAGTAATATCGATTGAATAAATGATAAAGTTTATTTTCATTTCATTGAAAGTGTAGGCCTTACGTGTCCCTTTTAGACACGTGGCATAACACTCTAACAATTCAATTTTTCTAAATTTTATTTTGTTTCATGAGTAATTCCTCCAGAAAAGATAGAGTGTTACAGTTGGTATCGAGCATATGTTCAAATAAAATGGAGGAAATTAAGAAATATTAATAAATAGATGAATAAAATCATTAAGTTAAAAATTGAAAAGGTCGTGGGTAAATTATGGGGATATATTATACTTTTGTTTTTCCTATTGTTGTTTATATATTTTTCTTATTTACTTTCTCATACATGCTTTTGTGAAATATTTTGTCTTACTAATTAATCACCTTTAAGGAAAAAAAAAATAGAGGTGTGATCAAACACTTATTTTCTCATTTTGTTGTTGTTGTTGTTGCTGTTGTTGTTGATGTTGCTGTAGTTATTTATTATTATTATTAATTTAGCATTAAGCATAACTAATTATTAAAATTTGACAAATGATTTTTTGTGATTTAAGCACATGTTTAATGGATTATTGCTAAAGTACTTGTCTAGATACATATGGATAAGTAAAGAGACAAGCTATTAAGAATAGGGATTAATTTGTATCATAATTTCTAGAAATAACTAGGGCACTTATTAAGATCTTTGAGATACCATAACCTTAGAGTAGTCCATTGTTACTCCCCTATAAATACTCCCAAAATGTTAGGTCACTCACTTATCTTTTCTCATCTCCACTCATCTTTAGCTTTTTCTACTCTTCTCTCTACTCTCATCTTAAGTTAAATTTTTTGTTTCTATAGGTCATTGAAGCTACCTAGAGATTACTTTCCAAATGCAAATAGCAAGGTATAATGCATGTCAATTCCTTCATCGAAATTATCATTTTTAGTTAAAGACTATGTGTGTGTGAGTGCAAAGATTTTCAAGTATTTTGTGAAAAAGGATGCCTGCATTACCCATTGTTTATTGTTCATTATTCGAGTAATCACCTCAGTACGCGCGCTCATTGACTCATCGTTCATCATCCCTTTCAAGGGAATCATCGTCCATTATTGGGGCATCCGAAGTCTATGTGTTTTCTTATCTTATTTCTAAACAAAGTGAATTTTATAAAATTGTTATTTTCATAATTGGGTGTACTTGTGCTAAGAGTTTTCCCTCGCATTCTTTAAATGTTTTATTATTTTCACATAAAGTGTGAATGCATGGGGACAATTAGATTATCGGGACACTCATCTAGTTTCATTTTCTAGTTAGAATAAGTCTTTAACTATTTTAGTTATATTATAAATTCAGTGTCAAAAATATAGCACCAACAAATGTTAGTAATCGATTAAATCAATGATAAAGTTTATTTTCATTTCATTGAACATATAGGCCTTACATGTCTCTTTTAGACACGTGGTATAACACTCTAGAAATTGAATTTCTCTAAATTTTATTTAGTTTCATGAGTAATTCCTCTAGAAAAGCTAGGGTGTTACAACTATGAACGCCCATTACTCTCAAGGTTGTGCAATCTAATCCCTAACTAGGCGAAACTTGTATCATGTTGGGGGTGTTCATGATCATTTTGGTTCGGTTATTCGAGCTTTCAGTTAGCAATTTATGAAGCTATAATTATTGACTCGACTTTTACGGTTCTTTTACTTGGTCACCTTAGGTTTTTTTTTTGTTTTTAACATTTTAGTGTTATTTAGTCAAATAACTTATACGATTCTGAAGGTGTTCTTTATTTTGCAGTAGTTATTCATTCATCTCGTATAACTCAAATCATTTGTCTATAATGTTTACGACAAAGCAAGAAGATCTAGCAAAGATATAGGAGTGGTGATTCGTCACTACAATAATAAGGAGTTGAGCTGTTACGTTTGCATTTCGTTGGAAAGCCCGAGCACACAGATGCCCCGATGAAGTGCCCGAAACTTATAATCTAAGAACACATGACCTCTAAACGAGCAACTACATCAAGCTTAAACTAAAACATCCCAAAAAAGGGGCAAAAGTAGTATTTTGTTTTTTATGAAGGATCATAGAAACTTGTAGCCTATATAGGATTCGAACCCACATCATTTGTGTAAGTACACTAAAGGTTTGCTCGTGGAGAGTCTAAGTCACCCTAGAGGGGGTGAATAGGGTGATGAAGAAAATTAAATCATTTTTGCAATAATACAACCCAACAACAGATTCCGAGTCTAAATTGGGCTCGAAAAGTAATAATACAAATATATATGAAAACCCTTCTGGGGCGGAGAACCACAGAAAGTGCTAATCTAAACACCAAGTCAAATCTACTATTTTGAATCCACAAAATACAAGGACTGACTCAACTAGAATTTCTCCCTTAAACAATTCCTTACAATATTTTCCTATACTCGAAGTTCGCTTATCTAATCTAATATTTCCTGATTGAGGCAACCTTTACAATCAAGGACAACTGAGATGAGTTAACCCTTATAGCTCGAGTCAAGGGACCTTACTTAGAAAGTAAGAAAAGAATGTAACTGATTAGAAGACTTTCTTTACAACTCGGAAAATATTAAATATAGACTTGGAGTTGTAAAGAGAAGATTGAGTAAGAATGAGAACACAAATTAGTTCAAAAATTAATTTAGCTCCAGCAATCTGTTCAGCAATCTGTTCAGCAATCTTCAAGTCTTGTGGAGTGGTTTCTATTTATAGCCAACCAGGCCGAGTGACCGTTGAGTCTTGATTCCGGACTAAAATCTTCACTAGCTGTTGTAACGACTATTCCGAGTCGCTCAAAAAGATCCGTTGGGATGTGAACGTTGTGCAACGGCTCTTGGCTCAAAAAGATGTTCCAATCAACTGGTGGTGACTGAAAGCTAAGGTGGAAACAACCGTTAGACCTAGAGTTAGAGTTTTCTAGTTTAGAAACAAACAACCCCGACATGGTGTCTCGAGCCATGTCCAAAAGTAGCTAAAACTTGTCTGCTGGTGTTTAACAGACTAGAAGCCGGTTGTTTTTGTATTTTAAAAATAAGTTAGCCTCATTTGAATAACCTACAAAAGAAAACCACATTGGTTCTCAAAGTATAAAATACTTTGGTCCAAGATTAGGCATAGATAATAATTAAATCAGAATAATTAAATGCTTAATTGTCCTTGGCCTAAAAGAATGAAATTTTCTAAGTCTAATATTCAATATACATACATTCCATTTTGAGTCAATCCTAAAGGTGATCAAGTTAAATATATACATACCTCCTCCAGCCACCACCACTTACGATGCCGGCTTCTCTTTGCCCTCTCTCTCTCTCGGTCGCGCTCTCGCTCTCCCTCTTGTCCCCGCGTGGCCTTGCTCCCCTGCTTCCCGGTTCCCCTGCCGTGGCCTAGTTAGCAGCCAACCACCAGCCACAGCGGGCGCCGAAGCTAGTCGCCGTCCTCTGCCCGGTGGTCGCCGGTGCAGCCGCCACGCACCACCACCCCTGCTTTCCTCCCGACTTCCTTTCTTTGTACTTGAAGGTAAAACCCTAAACCTTGGATTATTACACTTTACTATTTACTTAGTAATTGTGATTGTAAATTGAATTATCTGATTTAGAAATATGTTTGTGGAGTGAATTTAAATATTGATTTGGGAAAATTCAAATTGATGTGGATGATTAAGGTTTGGTATTTTGGTGTAGAGATTGTGTATGAAATGTGAATGAATGTGATTTATTTTGGGAAATTATGATTTAGTGAATTAAATTGGGGATGTTTAGTTATAGAATTGAGTAAGTTGACGGATTTCATTACATTTTGAAAATGGATATATTGAGCAAACGAAAGGAAATTGTACGCAGAAATTAAAATTAGATAATGAGCAAGTGTAGAGGCGTGGGGAAAATTTGAGCACCAAGTATACCTGATTGTGGTTGTGAATGTGAATTTTTGTTGAGAGAATAATGCTCATGACCTTAAAGTAGTGTATGTATGGATTTTGAGCAATTCGGTAAATTGTGAAATCTTCCCATGGAAAGGCATTGATGGGTTAATTAATTACTTAACTATGGATTTTGAATGCAATGAAGTGAGAAGTAAGGAATAAACTAGGAATAAGTGTTTGATTAAATATATATATACATATACCTTTTCAATCCAAGTCAACTAATGAATCGAATTACATAAAAATCATTGATTATCTAACTAGCCTAATCAACTTCTTTAATCAATATGCGTTGTAGTCAATATTTGGAACAGAACTAATGCAGTAAAGTTGAGTAATACAAACGTTAGTTTAACCGATTTCGTATAAGTATAGGAAATGAAATAAATTGTTAACGCTTATACAAATTCAATTATTGAAACTCAAGAGAAACATTATTAACAACAAAAATCCATTTGAAACAGAATTGAGGCCACTTCCATTGCCGATTAGCTGGTAACTTGAATTTTTATAAAAGGGGAGAAACAAATATTCTCGGTTCGAGTACGTTCATTACCCGTACCTTTCGAAAATCCATATATTTTAGCAAATCTCAACATTTCTTATATAAACAACTAATAATGAATTATTTGCAAATTAAGTTTTGTCGCCTAATTAAGTGGTCCCCGATCAATTATCAATTATCAATTATCGGGGCTTATGCCCTTCAAGTCCACTCGCGCGGCTTCAACTCGGGTTCTCGATCGGCCCGAGAGGTGTGCACCTTATTCAAAGATCGCATCAATTACAAGGGGTTCCACTTTCGGATAATAACCGGCAAGCAAGTTTTACTCATACTCTCTCCCCCGATTTCGAACTAAAATGAATTGAAATGCGTGCGCTCAATTAAAATGTTTTCAAAGCAATTTGATTGTGCAGGAATGTTCGTATCTGAGTTTCAACTCACTTTTCAAAATATTTTACTATTTTTGTTTTAGGAAAAGCATTGCTAAAAAGTCAATTACCAACCAAGACCGACGAAGGCAAAATATAGCTGGACATGTTGCATTTGTGGTTCCGATGGTGTATAGATGCTCACAAGTGATTTCATCTCAATCGGGGCTTGAGACTAATTTTGAAGATCATTAGAGGTTGTGTAAGTTCTCACGTTAAAGAAGTATACGAGATTGTATTGAAATATATGCAAGCAAGCCTTTAAGTTATATTCGGGTCCCGTTTAAACACTATGTTTGCCTTAACCACTTAGGTTGTAAGTAGTTATCATCATAAGGACTCGACCCACATGTAACACTTAGATATGCAAATTGTATGTCATTTTTATTTCATTTACTTAGCCTGGTCCTATTCTTAGGACGGAGGTAACGTCTCCGATCGTTATATTCCGCTGCGGCCATACATAATATTCTCTAAGTCGGGGATTATTAGGTAATGGTGGTTGGGGCGTTACATGCTCGGAATGACTTTGGAATCAAAACTTAAAAGAGATCGATTTATACCTAAGTCTTCATGTAATACTCAGAATGTTTTAGAGTCAAAACCCGAGTCTTCAATCTCCCCTTTTTGATAAAGCCATTCCATACTTAAGATAGAAATTTGTTAATGTGAAACATGAGTTTTCATTTTCAATGATCGAAGTATCGAGCAAAGAGTGACGGATGATACATAAAAATGCAGTTCGGATCATATCATAACTTAGAACACTTATATGGATAATAAATCGGAGCAAAGAAATGAAATGAGCAGATTATATTAGAGTAGAAAGGCAAAAAAATAGTAGTGAACTCAAAAACAAGTCTCGTTTAGAAAAATAATTCATTCATTGCTCGAAAGAGGAGTGAACTCCCCTAAACTAAACATCAAGTTTTCTAGATTTTCTTCCTCTAGCATTTTAGCAAAAAGGAGGGAAGAAAATAGCATTCTGACAGGCCGCAAGCGCACGGTATATAAATTGTAGCTAGTAAAGGTCGATCCCACAAGGGCTCGATCTAGCAAGGCACTAAACTAGCCCTCTACTCAATTGCTAAAAAATTAGATTTTTTAGTTTGTTCTTTCTAACCTAGTTCTAACTATTAAAATTAGAAAATTAATTTAGACTTAAATTAATGGATAAAAACATCTAGGGATTTGCTTTCCTAACAATGGGTTTGATTATTTAAACATAATTTGTGCAATCATTCATTCAAATAAATCAAGGATCGATAATCACAAAATTCTACCGCTCTTTCGATGCTTAATAGAATTGCTCTAATTAACCTATCAAACAACTTTCGTATGCCTTTTAAGTTAATCAAAGTTAAGAATTTCAAATTATCAAAGTGATCCCCTAATTTACTATTCTTTTCTCAAATTTCGAAATTATGTAGAAAGGTTGGTTGTCGAATTATTCTATTTCACTTTTCAGTACATGATAGATTAATCTCTAATCACAAGCATCCTAGGCCTTCAAAACACTCATGAACATGATAAACACAACCTTCTATTGAATCAAAATCAGAATTCAAGCACAAATCATAGAAAACTAATCAAACTTCATTGTTTCGGATTACAAATCCCTAGAAAAACTAAACTACTCACACATGTTTATTGAAAGCTTAACTAAAATCCAATACATTGAAATCAAACCTCAAACAGCAAGAAATGAATAAGTAGATGATAGGCTTGAAGTGCTCCACTTGAATCTCTCGACTTCAAATGGAACCCCGCAACTGCTTCAATCTTCTTTTTCGATCTTCAAAGTTTTTTTTTTGGTTTGATTTGGATGAATGGAGGAAAGGAAAATGGAGGATGAACTATGGAGGATTACTGGACTGGCTTTTTGCAAGAATTGCTGAAAATCATCTTAAATAAGCCATTAAGAAGCAATCAAGAGCCGAAACCGTCAAAATCGAATCGTCTCGGCATAATTTACCTCCAACACGGGCCGTGTCCTCCGACACGGTCTGCCCGTTCTCGATGTAAAGGCTCGACCTCCAACACGGCCCGTTTCCTCGAAACGGGTTACCCGTGTTGGTTGCTTGGAAGGCATGCGTCAAATTGATTCGATTATAATTTCGTGTCCGATGTCCAAATGATGCGATTTTTGACTTTCCGGAAAGCTCATTGAGTCTAGTTTCTAATTCTTTCATCATTATTATTGCTTAATAAGTGTGGGAAAAAACATGATTAAGAGAGTAAAGAAGTGTCCTTACTCGCACCCTTCCGACTTTCCAACTCAATATCTTTTCTTCCTCAACGAACCGAGCTTATAATATGTCATTGGAAAGCTCTTTCAATAAAGACATTAGAAACATAGACTCAAAATAGCTTTGGACAGAAAATATGACAAAATCAGGTCCAAATCACAAGGAAGGCTGCAGAAATAGACCAAAAACGCAAAACCCAAGTGAAAAGCATAAATGGGGCATAAAGTACATAAATATGAACATAAATCCCCAAAAATGACAAGCAACTTCCTATGAAATCTAATGCAAAAATGGTACTTATCACATTCCGAGTACAACCGACGTCGAGAGGAGGAGAGATGGGCATTGCGCCTACACCGATAAGCTCGGGTAGAGGTGAATACTCACGGTGGCGGCAGCACGGGGATGTCCGGAAGTGGCTCTATGCTAGTCTGTCAAGCTAGGGGCATAACTTCCTTAGGCTCATCCTCCTAAGGCTCATCCTCCTAAAAGACAATAGAGGGTGGTGCTTTTGAGCTAGCAGCTTTGGACTAACCGACGTCCCCAGCCTTCTTCGACCCATTCGGATCATGATCCGAGGAGATCAGCTCTGGTTCAGGTTCCGTTGACCCTTGGCCCTTAGGTGGGGCAGCCTCTTCTTCTTCCTTCTCTTCTTCCTTCTCCTCTTCGAGGCTAAGGTGCTCCTTCTTCGGCGTCTGCTTTAGCTTCTTCTTCTACCTCAGCCGAGGTAGACTTGGCTGGACCGGAAAACTCCTCAAAAGTATCCGAAATGTCTCGGTCCTAAGCAGCCTTAGACCTGCATTCTTGGAGAAGTTGGAGCTGCTCGCGTTGCTCATGTAGAATGGCCTTCAACTCAAGCATAAGAGTCTCGAAACTCTTGGATCCGAGACTGTCCGACCTTCCGGTTGATCACAGGCCTTGGTAGATTAATTTGAGAGGGCGGACGAGTGTTCTAAAGTTGTTTCGACACGTAAGCTAGCTTTTCTACCATTACGGTAAGAGCTGCAGTCAAAGGAGGAGGAGGTGGTAGAGAAGTAGAGGGACCAGCAAAGGGAGGTGGAAGTGCTAGAGGAGTATGAGTCCGAGTGGGAGGGGGTCGGGGAGGTTTCAAATCGGATGAATGAACCCGCACACCGTGTTTCACTTCCCGGTATCCGTAGCCCCGAAGTTCTTTTCGCCAACAACAATGGTAGCCTCATAAACAACTTTGGGATCTAAGGGAAGAGTGATCTTGAACTGTTTGAAAACAAACATCAAGAGAGCTCCAAGGGGAAAAGGAGTGGATTTTTGAACCGAGCCGGCACGGAGGCCATCCGCTCGATAATGAAAGGGAAGAGGTCTACTTCATAGCCCTTCAAAATGTCAAACAAGGCTTTACGAATCTTAGAATTCAGATTCTCCTTGCTAGAATGATGAGAAAAGAAGTTTCTCATTAGAATGAAATAGAGCAGACCTTGCCTCAAATTTCATCCGAGTCACGGAGAAGTTCTTTCGTGACTCGGGTACTTCTTTGGCATACTTTTCAAAGAAGTCATCTGCGACTTCCATGAAAGGTATAGAGTTGGAGTTGAGAAAGAGAGAAGAAACTTTGAAAAGTTTCGAAGAAGAGGGAAGTTAATGCGAACAACCTTCCTTTGGACTTTTGAGATGATGACACCTTCCGAATGGGACATGTTAGCGTAGAACTCGGAGATGAGTTCCGGATAGATGAAATCACTGAAGCACAAATTATTATAAACTCCATTGTTTCAACCACGTAAAGGATGTGGTTTGGAAGAACTTATCATCCAACGTAAAATGTTGGGCGACGAAGATTTTCGAGGGGTTAGAGGTTCCTTCTTCGATATTTTTGGTACGGGGCTTCTTGGTTGCATACCCCAAGAGCTCTGGTGCTGAACCTCGCTTAGGCATTATCCGAGGTGAGAAACAGAGAAGAAACGAGAGAGCGAGAGAGAGAGAGAGAGAGAGAGAGAGAGAGCGCTTTGAATTCGAAACCGAATATGAGAGAACAAAGATTTCGAGAGAAGAGAGCAGAGAGCAGAGAGCAAATTAATAAAAAGAAGATAAATGGATGCTATTTATAGCAAAAGAAATGACCTTCAGCCTTCGATCGACATGAAGTTCAAACGGCAGTCTCGAGACGGGTGTGACGTTACGTACTCTAACGGCTAGTATTCCAAGCAACTTTCTTCCAACAAGCTAGAATTCTTTGATTGAAATGTGCGTCCGAGAGAAAGAAGAGACACTTTTCAAAAACATTTATGAAATTCTCTATTTATCTAGAGATAATCCCGGAAGTTTGATGTCCATTTTGCTCAAAAACTAAGTCTAACTCAATATGTTTTCGGAGTGACTCGGAACACTCGGAGAACTAATAGCTCATAGCTCGGTCTCACTATGTCAACTGATCCATTAGTTATTAAAAACATATAGCACATAACTATGCAAGGATAATTCACTTAGAAGACACATAATCATGCATTAATCATACCAAGCTCATTCCTAATAAAGAAAAACTGATCCTCACTAAGTGGCTTAGTGAAAATATCGACTAACTAAAATTTCGTAGGGATGAATTCAAGTTCAATATCACCTTTCTCGAGTGGTCTCTTAGAAAATGATACCTGACCTTAATATGCTTTGTCTTTGAGTGCTTAACCGGATTCTCGGTAATGCTGATTGCACTTTGATTGTCACACATGATTGGGATAAATGTGAATGATAGCCCTAGATCCTTAAGTGCTACTTGATCCACATAATTTGAGCACAGCAAGCTCCAGCTACAATGTACTCAGCATTGGCAGTTGATAGAGCTACAAAATTTTGTTTCTTTGAGTACCAGGAGATGAGGGATTGACTCAGAAATTGACATGCTCCTGATGTGCTCTTTCTATCAACTTTGTATCTAGTATAATCAGCATCGAGTATCCAGTGAGAGTCGGTTCGAGTCTTTTGAAAACCATAGACCAAGATTCCGAGTCCCCGCAAGATATCTGAAAATTCTCTTCTCCGCAGTGAGATGTGATTCTTTTGGATTAGCTTGAAATCTTTCACAAAGGGAGACATTGAACATGATATATGGCCTACTAGATGTGAGATAAAGTAGAGATCCAATCATATCTCTATAGAGTTTCGATCTACAGCCTTTACCTTTTTCATCCGAGTCCAGTTTCAAACTACTACTCATAAGTGTTGCTGCATGCTTCACATCTTGTAGTTTGCACTTCTTCAAAAGCTCCTTGGTATACTTGGATTGATGGACATAAATGCCATCCTTATCCTGTTTGATTTGTAGACCAAGAAAGAAGTTGAGTTCTCCCATCATACTCATTTGGAACTCCTATCTCATTAACGCAGAAAACTCTTTACATAGAGTTTCATTACTAGCTCCAAAATGATATCATCAACATAAATGTGAGCGATAAGAAAATCTTTCCCCTTGGTTTTTATGAAAAGAGTTTTGTCAATTTAACCTCTTTTGAAATCATTTTCAACTAAGAACTTCTTAGTCTTTCATACCAAGCTCTAGGAGCTTGTTTAAGACCATATAAAGCCTTTTGCAATTTGAAAACATGATTTGGAAATTCTAAATTTTTAAATCCAGGGGTTGCTCAACATAGAATTCTTCTTGAATGAAACCATTCGGAAAAGCACATTTGACATCCATTTGATAAAGCTTGATATTCATGCTAGATGCAAATGTCAACAAGATTCTAATTGCCTTAATCCTAGCAACAGGTGCAAAGGTTTCCCCACAATCAATTCCTTCTTCTTGATTGTAACCCTAGGTAACAACTCTAGCCTTATTTCTTACTACCAACCCTTCCTTATCCAGTTTGTTCTTGAAAACCCCTTTGGTTCCTATGACTGGGTGATTAGATGGTTATTTGGTTGGAGTCCAAATTTGGTTTCTTTCAAATTGAGTGAGCTCTTCTTGAATAGCATCTACCCATTCAGGCTCATTTAGGGCTTCTAGTGCATTTTTAGGTTCGAGTTAATAATATGAACGTGGAAAATGCACACAAATTATGCAAAGAATTATCAGTCTGGATGCATATTTGAAAGCTTTACCTGTCCTTTGGTTTACCAAGTTTGTTAGTTGAGTAGGCTTATCTTCAGTTGGTTGATCTTGCTGAGTCTCATTGACTTGTTCTTCAACATTCCGAGCTGGCTCTTGACTTTGTTCGATCCGAGTTGCTCCATTCCGAGTTGCCTCGGTAATTCGTTTTGACTCTTTTTGAGCTCGGCTTCAGCAAGGTCATCTTCATCTCTGTTAAGTCTAAGATCCGAGTATGTGGACTCACTTATCCTGCCAAGATCAATTTTATCAAAGACAACATGGATACTTTCTTCCACTTTGTTAATTCTCTTGTTAAAAACACTATAAGCTTTGCTATGAGATGAGTAACCCAAAATATACCTTCATCCGACCTAGCATCAAACTTAGTCAAGTGCTCCTTACCATTTTTGTGCACAAAGCACTTACATCCAAATAGTTTGAAGTAGGAGATGTTGGGTTTCTTTCCTTTGTAAAGCTCTAGGATGTTTTCTTCAAGATAAGTCCGATGAGGCATCTCGTTGAGTGTGTAATTTGTCTGTGTTGATCGCCTCAACCTAGAAATAATAAAGTAGATCATTTTCAATCATCTTAGTCCTTCCTATTTCTTCAAGAGTTCTGTTCTTTCTCTCCATTACTCGAGTTTGTTGAGGAGTTCTTCACACAAAAAGTTGTGAGAAATGTCATTCTTGTCACGAAATCAGTAAATTCCGAGTAGTCGAACTCCCTTCCATGGTCGGTTCGAATCTTTATGATCTGAGTCTAAGACCCTACTTGAATTTTCCTGCAGAGCTTAGTGAATTCTTTGAAGGCTTCATTCTTGTTCTTGAGAAAACATACCCAAGTAAATCGTGAGAAATCATCAACAACGACAAGCACATACGATTTACCTCCAAGACTTTTCACGAGAATTTCACCACACAAATCCATATGAATCAATTTAAGCACTTTGGATGTAGATGGTTTTGAGTGGTTTGAAAGATGATCTAACTTGCTTACCTTTTGTCTATGCTTCATAGATTTTATCTTTCTTAAATGCACAGTTGGGTATATCCTAACCAATCCATGAGATGCAAGTTTCTTGACAAGTATGCATGCTAATATGACCTTCTCTACGATGCCAAGTCCATGAATCATCACTTACAGATTCTTTCAAACAAGATAAATTCTGGCTTGGATCGGAGAGAGGAATAGTTTAGGTGTTACCTGACCTCGGACTCGAGAGCTTAGTCTCTTTGGAGACTGCATCGAAATGTACCGGTTGGTCCAGGTGAACATTACCTCTTGACCTTTGTCACATAGCTGAGAAATACTAAGGAGGTTGTACTTGAGTCCATTGACAGGGTAGACTGGGCTGACTGTGTTGTTTCCTTTACCAATTTTGCCAATCCTTACTATCTTTCCTTTGCTATTATCTACAAATGTGACTTATCCTCCTTTCAGATTTTCTAGCTTAGAGAAGAGTCTTGAATCTCCTAACATGTGGCGTGAGCAACCACCGTGAAGGTTTGCTCTTGGAGAGACTTAGTCACCCTAGAGGAGGGTGAATAGGGTGATGAGGAAATTTGAACAAAGACTGGAAGATGAAATTCAAAACCGACTTTGAAGTAGTCCGAGTCTAGATTGGACTCGGAAAAGTGTTAACTCGGAAAATACGTGGAAACCCTCCTGGAGCAAAAAACCACGGTTAGTGCTAATTCAAGCACCAAGTCAAATCCACTATTTTGAATCCACAAAATACAGTAGAAAGACTCAACTAGAATTACTCCCTTAGACAATTCCTAACAAGGTTTTCCTAAACTTAGAAGTTCCCTTATTTGATTTAGTACTTCCTAACCGAGGTAACCTTTCCGAGTTAGGGACAATTGAGCTAAGTTAACCCTTACAGCTCAGTCAAGGGACCTTACTCAGAAAGTAAGAATAAGTGTTTGTGACTGATTACAGAACTTACAACTTAGAAAGATGTTAAGTACAGAGTTGGAGTTGTAAGTAGAAGATTGAATGAGAATTATACAGAGAGAGATAATTTCAGCAATAGGTTAAGCAATCTTCATGTCTTGTGAAGTGGCTTCTATTTATAGATGACCAGGCAGATTAGCTGTTGTGATTATCTTCGATTAGAAGTCCTTTGTGACCGTTCGGAAAATATCCGTTGAGTTGTGAACATTGGGCAACGGCTCTTGACTCCTTTAGATGTCCCAATCCACTGGTGATGTCCGAAAAGTAGGGTGGAAACGACCATTGAGCTTAGCATTGAAGATTTCTAGTTTTAAAAACAGAAAACCCTAACACGAGTGTCCGGGCCTTGGTCCGAAGTAGAAAAACCCTTGTCTGCTGATGATTTGTCATCTTGAAGCCGGTTACTTTCGTAATTCAAAAAGTAGGATAACCTCGTTTGAATAACCTACAAAAGTAAATTAATTTTGGTTCTCAAAGTATAAAATACTTTGGTCCAAGATTAGACACAAATAATAATTTTAATGAAGATAATTAAGTGCATAATTATCCGAGTCTCGAAAGAGTGGAATTTTCCGAGTCTAATATCCATTATACTCAAATTCCGTCTCGAGTCGATCTAGAAGTAAAACAAGTCTTATAGAGAATATCAGAGGAATGAAACTTGATCTAGACAAGCACAGTTCAAACGAAACATGCTAACTTAGAAGGATGAATTAACACTGTAATTCAATTAAACTTAGATTACAAAGTCGGATTTGAGTTTATGCACGTTAGAGCAAATGTTTGAACATGCGATATGTCTGAATGTTGTCCGAGTGACTCGGAACTGTGTGAAATGATAAGCAAGAGTATGCTTTCCGAGTCGGTTAGAATCAAGTGAAAATATATGCAATAGTTTCGTAGCACTCGGAAAAGTTTTTAAAGCACTTAGAATGACTTGTAATCAAAACTTACAAGAGATGAAGTCTGTACTGATTCCTTGATGGTACTCAACATGATATATCCGCAAAGTCCGAGTCTTCAATGTCCCCCTTTTTATGAAAGGCATTCCATACTTAGATAGAAACTTTGTTAGTGATATAGATCTGCTTTTTCATTCTTTCTCAGGAAATAAGTCGAAACTTAGATTCTATCGGAGCAAGTAGGCTTAGATTGCATTAGTGCTAAAAACTAAAGTATCGAGCAATGATAGACTGAGTTGTTGAATCGGAGCAAAGAAAATTACTGAGCAAGAAATTTAAACTCGAAATAATTGAAACTTAGAAAACACTTAGTAAGAAATTGATACTTCATTAATATACAAAAATATATATACACAAAAGAGGGTGAGAGAAACTCCCCTAAACACGACAACAAATTTTTCTAACTATTCTCCCTCTTACCTTTAAGCAAAACAAAAAGAGGAAGAATGTATCAAGAAGATACAAATTTGTATGTCCGGACAAAAAGAAAAAATTTAAAACAGAAAAAAATTCTAAGGAGGGGATGGAGCGATCGAGTCGAGGATGGGGACGAGAAGTGCGCCTTCGCCGATAAGATCTTGAAGATGTTGACGAATGAGGCGGGGCAGCACCGGTATCTCCAGAATGGGCTCGGCTCCGAGTGGCTGACCCACAACTAAGTTGTCCGGAGGTTCATCCTCCCGGAAATCGACCGAGGGGTTGCTGGCTCTGCTGGCGACCGACCATGGTCGGCGAGGTCTTCCGACCCACTCGGACTACTCGTCGAGCCGATCACTTCCGGTTGGGGTTCTTGAGCACCTTGGCCCTCGGCTGCTTCGCTCCTGTTTCGCTTCCTTCTCCCCTTCTTCTTTCTCCTCGAGACGGAGTTGCCTCGGTCGCGAGCTCCGCTTCTTCTTCTTCTTCTTCTTCTTCTTCTTCTTCTTCCCCTACGAGAGGGGATTTGGCCGGACTCGAGGATTCTTCGATGTGTCCGAGTCGACCAGATCCTGAGCCACCTTAGAGCGCCTTTCCTGAAGGAGCTCGATCATCTCCTTTTGCTCCTTGACCAGTGCTTTCATTTTGAGAAGCACGTCTTGCTGCTCTCGGATTTGGGATTGAGCGGTTTTCTTATTGATGGTCATAGATCGAAGAACAGTCTTGAATAACCGAGAGGATGTCCTTGAATTCGATGGACACCGAGGAAAGCTTGTCCATGATGGCAGTGGAAAAGCAGAAGAGAGAATCTGAGAAACACCTGAGTGGAGGCACCGCTAGGTGGAGGAGGTAGAGAGAGAGGAGGTTGAGTTTGAGTGTGAGGAGGAGAAGGAGGCCTTAGTTCCGAGCTATGGACCCGGACACCTGGTTGGGTCTCTTGGTATCCATACCCAAGAAGTTCTTTCTTGCCAACGACAATGGTAGCCTTAGAAATTGCGTTAGGATCCGAGGGAAGAGGAACTTTGAATTGCTTGAAGATTAGGGTGAGAAGAGCCCCGAAAGAAAGTGGGGTTGACTTCTTGGTGCGAGTACGAGCGAGGCACGGTTGCCATTTACTCAACTATAGCAAGAAATAGGTCTACTTTATAGCCCTCAAGAATGTCGTAAAGAGGTTTAATGTGCTTGGAGTTAGGGTTCTCCTTGCTAGAATGCTAAGAGAAGAAGGTCCTCATCGGCAGAAAGCACGGAAGACGAGCTTCGACTTGAGTTGAGTCACGAAAAGTTTTTACGTGACTCAGGAAACTCTTTGGCATATTTTTCAAAGAATTCATCGGCAACCTCATTGAAAGGTATGGGGTTGCTTGTTGAGGAAAAGAGAAGAGACTTTGAAGAGACGGTGAAGAAGAGAGGTGTTGATGCAAACTATGATGTTTTGAACTCTAGAGTTGAGGATACCCTCGGAGCTAGAGAGGTTAGAATAAAACTCGAAACGAGTTACTGGGTATATGAACTCACCGAAACAGAGGAAATTGTAAACCCATGTTGGTTTGATGTGAGCCAACCACGAAAACTTTGTGGTCGGAAAGAATTTGTCATCCAACGTTAAGTGTTGGGTGACAAGGACTTTGAAGGATTGGATGGGCCTTCCTGGCTTTTGGTACGAGGTTTCTTGGTGGCGGAACCAAGAAAATTGGGGTGGGAACCTCTTTTCGGCATGTTTGATGAGGAAAAGAGAAGAAAGATGAACTTTTGATAGAGAGGGAAAGAAAGATAGACATAGCTCGACGAAAGTGAGCGAGTAAAAATAGAAAATGAAAGAGTAGAACGAGAGAGAGAGAGTTGAGAATGACAGTGCTTACTTGAGACTTCTTTCACTTATCTTGAGAGCGATGAAATCCTCTTCGAACGTAGAAAGCTTGCTCGAGTTGAAGTAAGTGAGAGAGAGAGAGTGAGTAGAGAGTAAAGTGGCGAAATGAAGGAAAAAGGACGCTATTTATAGAGAAATAAATATCCTTCGGTGTTCGTTCTAACCTGAGCTCTTCAACGGTCACCTCGGACCGGTGTGACTGATTCTGCTCTCCAACGGTTAGAATTCCACCAATTGTCTCTCAACGGCTAGTGGTTTGATCGATGCGCGCGAGAGAGAGAGAGAGAGAGAAAAGAGAGATTTTAAAAGAAATTTATGAAATTCTCCACTAATCTAGAGATGATTTCGAAGTTTGATGTCCATTTTAATCAAAATGCGAGTCGACTCAGTGAAGTTTCGAGTGACTCGAAACCGCAAACAAGTAATAACTCGTAGCTCGGTATCACTGCCTCAACTGAACTAATTGTTATTAAAGATAGAAAGCATATAACATATAATCATGCAAAGTAGTTTCACTCGGAAAAGCACATAATTATGCATTGATCATGCCAAGCTCATTCCTAATAAAGCAAAACCGATCCTCACTAAGTGGCTTAGTAAAGATATCAGCTAATTGAAGTTTGGTAGGAATGAATTCAAGTTCAATATCACCTTTCTTAGAATGGTCTCTTAGAAAATGATACATGACCTTAATGTGTTTTGTCTTTGAGTGCTGAAGCTGGGTTCTTAGTGATGCTTATTGCACTTTAATTGTCACACTTGCTTGGAATTAATTTGAATGTAAGTCCAAGATCTTTCAAGTGTTGCTTGATCTATAATATCCGAGCACAGCATGCTCCAACTGCAATATACTCAGCTTCGGCAGTTGATAGAGCTACTGAGTTTTGCTTCTTTGAGTGCCAAGATATCATGGATTGACCTAGAAGCTGGCAGGCTCCTAAGGTGCTCTTTCTATCAACTTTGTACCCAGCATAGTCGGCATCCGAGTATCCGGTGAGAGTCGGTTCCGAGTCTTTTGAGTACTTAGATTCCGAGTCCCTGCAAGATATCTTAATATTCTCTTCACCGTAATGAGATGTGCTTCTTTTGGATTAGTTTGAAATCTTGCACACAAACATACACTGAACATTATGTCTGGCCTACTAGAAGTTAGATATAGCAAAGATCACCTCGATAGAGTTTCGATCTACTTGCTTTACCTTTCTTGTTTGAGTCCGGTTTTATGCTTGCTACTCATAGGTGTTGCTTGCATGTTTTGCGTCTTGAAGTTTGTACTTCTTTAGCAGCTTCTTGGCATACTTTGATTGATGGACATAGATGCCATCTTTGTCTTGCTTGATTTGTAGACCAAGGAAGAAATTGAGTTCTCCCATCATACTTATTTGAAATTCCTCTCTCATTAACTCGGAAAAATCTCAACACGAGAATTTCATTAGTAGCTCCAAAGATTATGTCATCAACATAGATCTAAGTAATAAGAAAGTCTTTCCCCTTAGTTTTCTTAAAAAGAATCTTGTCAATCTGACCTCTTTTAAAATCATTTTCAATCAAGAAATTTCTCGAGTCTTTCATACCAAGCTCCGGGAGCTTGTTTAAGACCATAAAGAGCTTTTGTAATTTGAACACATGATTTGGAAATTCGAGTTTTCAAATCCAGGGGTTGCTCAACATAGACTTCCTCTTCAATGAAACCATTAAGGAATGCACATTTAACATCCATTTGATACAATTTGATATTCATGCTAGATGCAAATGCCGATAAGATTCTAATAGCTTCAATTCGGCAACAGGTGCAAATGTTTCCCCACAATCAATCCCTTCTTCTTGATTGTAACCTTGAGCCACAAGTCTAGCCTTATTTCGACTACCAACCCACCTTTATCCAGTTTGTTCTTGAAAACCCATTTGGTTCTTATGACTAGGTGGTCAAAAGGTCGTTTGGTCGGAGTCCAAACTTGGTTTTTTTCAAATTGATTGAGTTCCTCTTGCATGGCCTCTACCCATTTAGGTTCATTTAGGGCCTCTAGTGCATTTCGGGTTCGGTTAATGAAATGAATATAGTGAATGCACATAGATTTTGTAGAGAGGAACGAGTTCTTACCCCACTGTTGATATCGAGACAAAATGTTTTCTAGTGGGTGGCTCAAGGCATACTTGAATGCTCTACCTGTTCTCTGGTTCACCGGATATGTAGGTTGAATTGGTTGATCTTCGAAGTTTGTTCCGAGTGAGTTTGTTCATCTGATTGACCTGCAATATTCTGAGTTGGCTCTTGAGTTGTGTCATTACGAGTCATGTTGTTACGAGTCACTTCATTACGAATGACCACTGATTTGATTCTTGATAAGCTCATTTTCACCAAGATCATCATCTCTATTGAGCTTCGAGTCCGAGAATGTTGACTCACTTGATTTTTCCTGTTCAAACTCATCAAAAACAACGTGGATGCTTCCTTCCACTTTGTTAATTCTTTTATTAAAAATACGATATGCTTTGCTATGAGATGAATAACCAAGAAAAATACCTTCATCCGATCGCGCATCAAACTTGGTCAGGTGATCCTTACCATTGTTGTGAACAAAGCACTTACATCCAAAGGGTTTGAAGTATGAAATGTTGGGTTTCTTCCCTTTGTAGAGCTCGTACGGAGTTTTCTTCAGGATGGGTCCGATGAGGCATCTGTTCAATGTGTAGTTTGTTGTGTTTACCACCTCGGCCTAGAAATAGTAGGGTAGATCATTTCAATCATCATTGTCCTTCCTATTTCTTCAAGAGTCCGGTTCTTTCTCTCCATTACTCTATTTTGTTTAGGAGTTCTTGGTGCTGAGAAATTGTGGGAGATGCCATTCTTATCACAAAACTCTGCAAATTATGAGTAGTCGAACTCCCTTCCATGGTCGGTTCGAATTCTCTAGACCTAAGTCCGAGACTCAACTTGGATTTTCCTACGGAGCTTGCTTGAACTCTTTAAAAGCTTCATTTTTGTGCTTAAGAAAATAGACCCAGGTCAATCGTGAGTAGTCATCAACAATCACAAGCACATATGATGTACCTCCGAGACTCTTGACGAGGATTTCTCCATATAAATCCATATGCAACATTTCAAGCACTTTGGATGTGGAAACAGTTTTCGGATATTTGAAAGATGATCTGATTTGTTTCCCTTTTGTGCATGCTTCACAGATTTTATCTTTATTAAATGCACAGTTAGGCAATCCTCTAACTAAACCATGAGAAGCAAGCTTCCTAATGGTATGCATGCTAATATGACCTAATCTATGATGCCATGTCCATGAATCATCATGTAGAGATGCTTTTAAGCAAGATAAATTTTGACTTGGGTCGAGAAGAGGAATAATGTAGGTGTTACTCTGAGAGCTTGGTCTCCTTGGTAGTATCATCAGAAATATAATAGTTGGTTTGAGTGAATCTTACCTCTTGATCTTTGTCGCACGGTTAAGAGATGTTGAGTAGATTGCACTTTAATCCCTTCACAAGGTATACTAGGCTAACCAGATCATTTCCTTTTCCAATCTTGCATATCCCAATTATTTTGCCTTTGTTGTCATCTCCAAATGTGACTTTTCCTCCCTTGTAATCTTCTAACTCGAGAAAAGAGTCTTGGATTTCCTGACATGTGACGTGAGCATCCACTATCCAGTACCAATGCCCTTTTGTTCTTTTCTGAGCCACTTGCAAGTCAGAAACAAACTAACCTTTCTCACTTCCTCTAACGAACCCGAGTAACTCCCTTTCTTGTGGTCCTTTTACGAGGAAGAAGACTCTTGGGAACCCAGATTTGAATAACTTTGGATTTGGTCGGATTCTGAGTCTTTCTTTTAGAAAATTGAGTCTGTTTCTCTCTTTTTGAAACTCTTTCCTTTTATAAACAGGAGGAGAAGGCTGGTTTGGGCTCAGTCCTCCTTTCATTTTTATGAATAGGACCGTGCTCGGCCTTCCTGAACTTTACGGTTCCGGAATCCTTTTGAAAAGCTACGAGTAGGAGTTGGATTCCTCCTCTTTGTTAAAACCAAGTCCTTCTTTTCGAAGGAGACACATTGAGACCCTAAGAGCATGTCAAGGTTTTTCGACCTTGAGTAAATTTTAAAACAAGCTCTTGAGACTTATTGAGCTCTTACTTCGGATGCTCATTTTCTCTTCGAGTGACTCGGACTCGGTCTCATTAGATTGAGCACTAGTCTTGAGTTCTCTTAGAGTAAGTCTCGGTTTTTCTAATTCATTTTTTAAAGAGATGCTCTCGAAGTAACAAATTCAAGTTGTTCTTTAAATTGAGAAGAATCGGAATTGGACTTTTCTTCCAAAGTATAAATATATTTAGCTAAATCAACTTTAGAAAACTTGAGGAAGTATTCAATTACCTACGAGGATTTGTTTCCTCCTCTGTCCGAGTGATCCGAGTCGACTCTAATTCGGCTTCGAGTGCGAGAGGGCCATCGGACACTTTAAATCATCGGAGTCCTCATCATCTTCGATGAATCTTCATCACTCCAAGTGGCCATCATAGCCTTTTTCTTCTTTCTATCCCTCTTTCTCCTGGGACGAGTCTTTGACTATGTGTTCCTTGCTACCACATTCAAAACAGCTAGAGTTCTTAATTAAAGATAACTTTGAAGGGGAAGAATGTTTACCTTTTTATCCTTCTTGTCTTTCTTATAGAACTCTTCTCTTGGCTTCTTATCCCATCTCCTTTGCTTCATCATTCTTTTGAAGCCTCTGGCGATAAATGCCATGGGATCCTCTTACGAGTCGGAGGAACTCAGATTTGCTTCTCTGTTTTACGAGGCCTTTAGTACGATGTTCTTGTTAGTGCTGACCTCTGCATCCTTCTCTTCCAGGTGGATCTCATGGGTGAGTAGCTTCCCAATGAGTTCGTGCGGCTTCGGTAGGGACAGGTTCCGAGCCTCTTCGATGGCTGTAACCTTGGGACCCCATCTTCTCTTGGGTAGACTTCGAGTATCTTTCTGCACATTTCCTCATGGAAAATATTTCTACCCAGAGATTTGAGATTGTTAGTAATCTTAGTGAAGCGAATGAACATCCGAGTGATGTTCTCTTCTGGCTCCATCTTGAACAGCTCATACTTGTGAAGATATTGGCTTATCTTTGCTTGCCTGACTTGGCTTGTGCCTTCATAAGTGTTGACAAGCGTGTCCCACACTTGTTTGGCTGTGTCATAGGCTGACACTCGGTTGTATTCTTCTAAGGCGATGGCGCACATCCGAATGTTCATCGCCTTGAAGTTTTTTCGAACTTCTCTGCTTCTTCACTAGTGTACTCAGCCTTTATTTTGGGCACGAGTCTTGTTTCATCCATCTTCATTGGAATGTAGTTGCCTACTTGTATGATGTTCCAAACATCTTCATTGTAATCCAGTAGAAAACATTCCATGAGCTTCTTCCTGTGCACGAAGTTAGATCCTTTGAACTTTGGTGGTCTGTTGGAAGATCTTCCTTCATCGAACTCTCTATTGTTACGAGCCATTTGATCTTTAAACCTTTGGATGGTTAAATCCTTTTTGAAAGGTTAGGATCCGATACCAATTGAAGGTTTGCTCTTGGATAGACTTAGTGACCCTAGAGGGGGTGAATAGGGTGATGAGGAAATTTGAAGAAAGACTGGAAGATGAAATTCAAAAACTAAATTTGAAGCGATCCGAGTCCAGATTGGACTCTAAAAAGTGTTAACTCGGAAAATACGTGGAAACCCTCCTGGGGCAAAAAACCACGGTCGGTGCTAATCCAAGCACCAAGTCAAATCCACTATTTTGAATCCACAAAATATAGTAGAAAGACTCAACCAGAATTGCTCCCTTAGACAATACCTTACAAGATTTTCCTAGACTCGAAGTTCCCTTATCCGATCTAGTACTTCTTAACTGAGATAACCTTTACGAGTTAGGGACAATTGAGTAGAGTTAACCCTTACAGCTCAGTCAAGGGACCTTACTCAGTAAAAATAAGTGTTTGTGATTGATTACAAGACCTTACAACTCGGAAAGATGTTAAGTACAAGGTTGGAGTTGTAAGTAGAAGATTGAATGAGAATTATACAGAGAGAGATAATTTCAGCAATAGGTTCGAGCAATCTTCCTGTCTTGTGAAATGGCTTCTATTTATAGATGACTAGGCAGATTAGTCTGTTGTGACTATCTTCTAATTAGAAGTCCTTTGTGACCATTGCAATGGCTTTTCTTAGTGACTCGGAAAATATCCGTTGAGTTGTGAACATTGGGCAACGGCTCTTGACTCCTTTGGATGTCCCAATCCACTAGTGATGTCCGAAAAGTAGGGTGGAAACCACCGTTGAGCTTAGCGTTGAAGATTTCCAATTTTGGAAATAGAAAACCCCGACATAGTGTCCGGGCCTTGGTGCGAAGTAGAAAAACCCTTGTCTGCCTGGTGATTTGACATCTTGAAACTTGTTACTTTTGTAATTCAAAAGGTAGGATAACCTCGTTTGAATAACCTACAAAAGTAAATCAATTTAGGTTCTCAAAGTATAAAATACTTTGGTCTAAGATTAGACACGAGATAATAATTTTAATTAAGATAATTAAGTACATAATTATCCGAGTCTCGAAAGAGTGGAATTTTACGAGTCTAATATCCATTATACTCAAATTCCATCTAAGTCGAGTCTAGAAGTAAAACAAGTCTTATAAAGAATATCGAGTAATGAAACTTGATCTAGACAAGCACAGTTCAAACGAAACATACTGACTTAGAAGGATGAATTAACACTCGTAATTCAATTAAACTTATATTACAAAGTCATATCCGAGTTTATGCACATTAGAGCAAATGTTTGAACATGCGATATGTTCGAGTGTTGTCCGAGTGACTCGGAACTGTGTGTGAAATGATAAGCAAGAGTATGCTTTACGAGTCGGTCGGAATCAAATAAAAATATATGCAATAGTTTTTGTAACACTCGGAAAAGTTTCTAAAGCACTTAGAATGACTTGTAATCAAAACTTACAAGAGATGAAGTCCGTACTGATTCCTTGATGGTACTCAACATGATATATCTGCAAAGTCCGAGTTTTCACACTCGTTTAAGTACCAATGACCTTTCTTCCTTCTAAGTTATCCGCAAGACAAAAACAAACTATCTCTTCTCACTTCCTCTTACGAACCCAATAACTCCCTTTACTGTGGTCCTTTTCGAGGAAGAGCACTTTTGGGAACCCGGATTTGAATAATTTTAGGTGCTGGTCCGATTATAAGTCTTCCTTCCAGAGAACCGAGTCTCGTGTCTCTTTCTTTTGAAAATCTTTTCTTTTGTAAACAGGAAAAGAAGGCTTTTTCCTATAAGTCTGGTCTTAGCTTAGTCCTCTGTTCATTTGTATGAATGGGACCATGCTCAGCCTTCCTGAACTTTACAGTTACGGAATTAGTTTTGAAAAGATTAGAATAGGATTTTGTTTCCTCTTCTTCATTAAAACCAAGTCCTTCTTTCCTGAAGGAGATACACCGAGAGCCTAATAGCATATCAAGGTTTTTTGACCTTTCAAAACAAGCTCTTGAGACTCATTGAGCTTTCTTTTCAGTTGCTCATTCTCTGTTTCGAGTGACTCGGACATAATCTCATTTGCTTAAGGACTGGTCTTAAGTTCCGTCGGATTTTGTCTCAGTTTTTCCAATTCGTTTTTCAAAGCATTGTTCTCATGAGTAAGAGACTCAAGTTGTTCTTTGAACTGGAACGAGTCGGAATTGGACTTTTCTTCTAAAGTGAAAATATATCGTGCTAGATAACTTTTGAAAATTTAAGAAAGTATTCAACTACCTCATCAATATCCGAGTCCTTGTTGTCCGACTCAAATTCATCTTCCGAGTCCATAAGTGCCATGAGACACTTTGAGTCGTCTAAGTCATCTTCTTCATATGAGCATCATCACTCTAGGTAGCCATCATAGCCTTTTTCTTTCTGTCCTTCTTTCTCTTGGGACAATCTCTAACTATGTGCTTCTTGCTTGCCACATTCATAGCAACCAGAGTTCTTAGATAAAGATAACTTTGAAGGAGAAGAATATTTACCTTTTCTGTCCTTCTTATCTTTCTTGTCATCCTTTGGCCTCTTTTCCCACTTATTGTATTTCATCATTCTCTTGAAGTCTGGGGCTATGAGTCCCATAGGATCCTCTTACGAGGAGATTAGACTTTCACGTCCGCTTTATGAGGCCTTCAACACAATATTCTTTTTGGTACCGACCTTGGCATCCTCTTCTTCCGGATGAATCTCGTGGGTAAGTAACTTCCCGATAAGCTCGTCTCGGTCTTAGTTAAGAGAGATTCTGAGCTTCTTCAATTGCTATCACTTTGGGACCCATTCTCTTCTTTGGTAAACTTCTTATAATCTTTCTGGACATTTTTTCGTGAGAAATATTTATACCTAGAGATTTGAGATTATTGGTAATCTCGATGAACCGAACATACATCCGAGTGATGTTTTCTTCGTCTTCATCTTGAACAACTCATATTTACGAAGATATTGATTTATCTTCGCCCGCTTCACTTGGTTTGTTCCTTCATAGGTGTTGACAAGAGTGTCTCACACCTCTTTGGCCGTGTCACATGCCTGAGACTCCGTTGTATTCTTCTCGTGCTAATGGCACACATCGGTGTGTTCATAGCTTTGAAGTTCTTTTGAACTTATCAGTCTCTTCGATGGTGAACTCGGATTTGGCTTTTGGCACAATAGTTCCATTCTCCGTCTTTATTAGAATGAAGTTGCCTACTTGGATGATGTTCCAAACATCTTCATTGTTGTTCATCGAGAAACACTCCATCATCTTCTTCCAATGTGCAAAGTTTGATCCTTTGAACTTTGGTGGTCTAGTGGATGACCTTCCTTCATCGAACTCTCCATTGTTTTAAGCCATCCGATCTTTATACCTTTGGATGGTGAAATCCTTTTGAAAGGTTAGGCTCGATACCAATTAAGGTTTGCTCGTGGAGAGTCTAAGTCACCCTAGAGGGGGTGAATAGGTTGATGAAGAAAATTAAATAATTTTTACAATAATACAACCCAACAACAAATTCCGAGTCTAGATTGGACTCAAAAAGTAGTAAAATAGATATACGTGCAAACTCTCCTAGGGCGAGAAAACCACGGACAGTGTTAATCCAAGCACCAAATCAAATCGACTATTTTGAATCCACAAAATACAAGGACTGACTCAACCAGAATTACTCCCTTAAATAAGTCCTTATAATGTTTTCCTAAACTCGAAGTTCCCTTATCCGATCTAGTACTTCCCGACTAAGGTAACCTTTACAATCGGGGACAACCGAGCCGAGTTAACCCTTACAGCTTAGTCAAGGGACCTTATTTAGAAAGTAAGAAAAGAATGTAACCGATTACAAGACTTTCTTTCCAACTTAGAAAATATTAAATACGAGACTTGGAGTTATAAATAGAAGATTGAGTAAGAATGAGAACGGTAATTAGTTCAACAATTAATTTAGTTCCAGCAATCTGTTCAAGCAATTTTCAAGTCTTGTGGAGTGGCTTCTATTTATAGCCAACTAGGCAGAGTGACCTTTGAGTCTTGATTCTGGACTAAAATCTTCACTAGCTGTTGTAACTGGCCGTTACGAGTCGCTCAAAAAGATCCGATGGGATGTGAACGTCGTGCAATGGCTCTTGGCTCAAAAAGATGTTCCAATCAACTGGTGGTGACTGAAAGTTAAGGTGGAAACAAGTGTTAGACTTATAGTTGGAGTTTTCCAGTTTTGGAAACAAACAACCCCGACACGATTGTCCGAGCCATGTCCGAAGTAGCCAAAACTTGTCTCGTGGTGTTTAACGGCTAGAAGCCGATTGCTTTTTGTATTTCAAAAATAAATTAGCCTTATTTGAATAACCTACAAAAGCAAACCACATTGGTTCTCAAAGTATAAAATACTTTGGTCCAAGATTAGGCGTAGATAATAATTAAATCGGAATAATTAAATGCATAATTATCTTTGGCCTAAAAGAATGGAATTTTCAATATACTTACATTCCATTTTGTGTCAATCCTAAAGATGATCAAGTTAAAAGAGTTTATCATAGTATAACAACTTGATCTTGTCAAATAATTCTCAAAGAAATAAGCTAACCTAGAATAAAGAATTAACGTTGTAATTCTCTTTGCGTTGAAATACAATGTCGGTGCTCGGAATAAGAGTGTTAGAAAAATTATTTGAGCATGCGATAGTTCCGAGTGATGTCCGAGTGAGTCGAAACACCAGTTTAGGAGATATGCAATAAGGCACTTTCTCGAGTCGATCGAAAAGAACGAAAACTTAGATAAGAGTTTTTATAGTACTTACAATGACTTGGAATCAAAACTTAAGAGAGATAGGTTTTATACCCGATTCTTCATGTAATAATCAGAATGTCTTAGAGTCAAAACCCGAGTCTTCATACACAAATGCTCTACCATTTGAGCTAATAAGCAATATATAACTTAATCGATTACCTAAAGCTCCAATCAAGTTTTAGACATGGCTTAAACTAAGAGTCTTTAGACCAACATTCAACAAGTACATTTTCAAAATGGAATAAATTGTATGTTTGAAATACTGAAAATGTAATAAATTGTATGTTTGAAATAAAATTATCATGCAAGAATACATTATTTTTAGCATTAAAAATTAAAATTAATAATTTCCTTTGTGCCTGTGTAATCGTTAAGCAAGTTGGGATCCAATTTCAGGTTTCATATTATGTAGTTGCAGCGAAGATGAAAACAAGTATGTCTTGTGCACTCAATAAAGTCACTAATAACGGTTTAATTAAATTTTACCAACTAAGAACCCAAACTCTAATTTTCCTAAACCCTAATTTTGTAACTAGAAGCTGGACATATGCCTCAACAATCCATTGCAATTAGCCCCTCCCCCAAAAGCAATATGAGCATACAGTAATTGTATAAACTTTTGAGACAATAGTTGGACTAATATGCCATGAAATATACCTCAACAATCCATTGCCCACAAGGCTAAACTTATATGCCTTAACGATACCAATTGAAGAACAAATTAAAGAAAAAAAAAACAAAAACTCCAATGCACATATTGGTTTTGTCTAGAAACAAATTACATAAGGATTATCTCAATGCCTACGAGTGCACATATGCCTCAACAATCCAATGCCCAAAACGCACATATGCCTCAATAATCCGATGCCACAAGTTCAAACTAACACATTCTTATAATAGGAGAAAAATTAAAGATACTCAATGCATTAAAAACAACAACAAATTAGAGGGATTCTAGTTAATTCCAAATTGTCCTACTCTTTAAAAAATTTCAAACTACATAATTTGTAGTTAATTCTCTAAAAAATTGAAGATGAAAGGAAAATAATTACCTCGGTGAAATTGTGCAATTAAATAAAAAACCCTAATTTCGGCTTCCATTAAAATGCGGAACCAGCGAGAATGTGGACTCGACGATTATCATTGGAGTTGGTCCGCAAGATGGTGGATGAGATAGGGAGAGAAATGACATAGAGAGAGAGAGAGACGAGGTCGAGAGAGAGAGACGAGGGAGGGGTTCGGGCTTGATACAACAAGGAAATTCATGAGTCTATGACCCTTTCACAAAAAAATTCGTCGGAGTTGGTAAAGAGAGAGAAGGTCAACAATAGAGAGAGGAACCAACTAGCGATAGACACGGAAGAGGAAGCGGTCGATGATGTGTAGATAATGGTCACCGACGCGAGGTCGAGAGAGATAGAGAGGATTTAGAGAGAGAGGAAGCAAGGCAGTGAGGGGGTTTGAAATGTTGATACCTGGAAACCACTCCCTCCTAGAAACAAAAAAATATTTTTCCTTTTTTTAATTGAGAAAGGAGCCTTTTAATTACAGCACGTTGGATTAAGACTGGACGACTTAGATATGTGATGTTTACTTAATGGGTGGAGTGTACCTAAAGACAGGTGCTACGTGTGTATGTGTGTGTGTGTGTGTATGTGTGTCTATATATATATATATACTTGTTCAAACACTATTCAAAGAAGACTTACTTGTTCAAAAGGACACTACTGTGGCCATGTGAAGAATTATTAATTCTATTCAACTGAAGCCGTCAACAAAACGATTACTACTTTTATCCAATCAATACTTGCTCCAATAATTCAACATTGTCGGAAGATATTTTCAAGATTATGAAGCATTCTCAACCGTCCATGTGTTAGTTAGCAATTCAAGGTTGTATTCTATAAATAGGCATTCATTAGTTCAATAGAGGAGATCGCTCACTTACACTTGCCTTCTCTTGTACTCACAATCACTCTCCCATCTTCTCCTTCACTATCCAATCTCTCTCTCCCGAGAGCTTTTATTTCAAACAATTGTACAAGTTTCTATACATTCAATCAAAGTAAGTTTTGATTCATCTTCTTCTTCATTTCAATTACATTTCGTTTACTTATTTCAATTTGAGTTTTAATCTTTTGTTTTGAAAAATCATTTTGTTAGATTTACTTGTCATCCTACCTCCCCGCTATTCAACCATACTTAGTCCCCGAGCTGCTCCCTAGCTCTTCGATCGGTCCTGTCCCCATCCGGTATCGAGCCAAGTTTGTCTATTTAGTCGGTTGTTACGCCGTAACTAGCGTTGGTCAGCCACTGGTCAGCCCCGGGTTATGCGTTGGTTAGCCGTGTGAGGTGGTCCCGGTAGAGGGTGGTCCCAGTGGTCCCGGTAGTATGTGCTTAATTGCCTACTAGATATTCAAACAAAAGCTCAAATGGCCTCTTGGCTTCGAGATCATCTAAGTCTAGGTAGTAGTAAGAGTACTAATGTGGTCAATAACAAGGAAGTTAGTTGTCAAGTTGATTATACAAATTGGTCTATTCCAAAACAAAAGATAGAAACAATATATCAAATAGGCAAGTTTGATTCATCATGAAGAAACTTTCAGTATACATGAAGAATTCCAAACTCTCAAGTTACTTTCAAATATTTCTATTAATAGGTATAAAGAAAAATATAGATATATTCATTTTGGTATGATTCAAATAGCTCTCAAACCTTTAACAAGATTAGGATTAGATTGTCCTATATTCATGGCTCTTAGAGACAATAGATTAATTGGTTATAAAGATTCACTAATAGCTATGATTCAAGCTAATACTTGTAATGGTCCTATTTATTTCAATGCTTGTCCAAATTATTCGATCGATCTAAATGATCCCTGGATCATGGATACATTAATTTTAGATATTCACTTACAAAATGACTCAAAAGTACAATTTAGAGAACTTTCAAGAAATTTTGCTATTACTTATAGAATTTATTTTAAATTACTTACTTCTCAACTTAATCCAAAATGTTTATTAAAACCCTCTTTAGATGAGACAATCTTATTAAAAAAGAGTCTGAAAATATTTCAACTTTTACTCCTAAATTATTAAAATGGAATGAGATAACTATTCCTCAAGAATTTATTATTCAAAATATTAGGCCTCCTAGAAATATTGCTCAAAAAAATATTCAACAAATAATTGAAGAACCCGATGGTAGAATATTAATAAAATTTAATTCTAATAATGAAAGAACTAATTTTTCAAAACTTTCAAAAAGATTGATCTTCCTCGATCCTCCTTTTCTATGCCTCCAAGATCTACTAATTATGATTATTTAAAAGATAATCAAGTAGAAGATTCTCCTTCTTCCTCAAAAATCTATTACAAATCACCTATAGCAGAACCAGTTGATGAAACCAGTTCATCAATAGGTTCACCTACTCATTCAACTATGCAACCCCTTCTTACTCCTCTATAAATGTTATTTCAAAATCTTTTGAAATTAATAAAGATTATTTAAGAAAAGATTTCGATTCAATAGAAAATAGAGATAAAAAGCAATGGTTTTTATCTCATTTCGATATCAAAGCTCAAGCATTCATTAGAAAAGAATGGTATTCATTAATGGAAAGATTAGGATGTAATATTCTATTCTTGACATGGTGGACCATGTTTGCTCAAGAAAATAATTTACCAGATTCTCATGGTATTAAAGAAATTAATACTAATCAAGATCTTAGCAAAAAATGGACGTTATCGGATGGAAATATATTTCATTTTGTAACTCCTCCTTTGCAAGAGATTTTGATCCCTACGAATCAAGGTCATATTCCAGCCACCCCTTTTAAAGTAGGAAGAAATAATCCAGATAATTCTCAAGTAGAATTAGACGATATTAAAAAATATATCATCAAAATAATTATTCTAATGAAGTATTACATACAGTTTCTCAACGAAGTTAATATGGTTTCAACTCAAATTGAAACAATATCTAAAAAGGAAGATATTGATCAATTATCCAAAAATTAGAAAATCTAGATTTAAATAGAGATTCAAAGAAACCAGTATTCCTTAATGATATTTCATCTCCTCTTATTAAATTTAATAAAAATAAAAATTTAGAAATTTCGGACAGCCCATTAATTAAAAGAATTGATGAAAAACTCAAACAAGCGACCAGTTCAAGTAACACTCTTAATGTTTTAGATATCTCTCAAGAAGATCAAGATGTAACTAGTATTAATAAAATCTTTAATAAAAAGAAATTCCTTATTACTCTAGAAGTGCCCCTCCGGATCTTCAACTTGAATCAATAAAATCAATAGTTACGTAAGCCTTTGATGGTGGCTCTATCTATGAATGGAATTTAGATGGAAAATCCGAGCATGAGGCTTTAATCATTCTCCATAGGATGATGATGACATATGCTGCCTATACGTCCAAAGGTGCTCCAGAGACTCAAGCCTTTGATTTACTAATTTCGGGTTTCACCGGGTCTCTAAAGTCTTGGTGGGAAAATTACGTGACAGGACGAAGAACGTCTAAGTATTAAAAATCATAAAGAAGTCTGTGTACACTTTAGTACACACAGTAGTTGTCAATCTTTTAGGTACTCCAAAAGACATGTTAAGCGGTCAAGAAATTTTATTGACTAATTTAAGATGTCCTACTCTAGAAGATTACAATTGGTATAAAGACACATATTTTACATACTTATTAAAAAGACAAGATTGTAGACAACCTTATTGGAAAGAAAAATTCATATAAGGATTACCAAATTTATTTTCTCAAAGAATATTTAATAAATTAAAAGAAGTTACAGGACAAGATCCGATTCCATATGATCAAATTACATTCGGTCAATTATTAGGATTTATTAAAAAGAAGGTATTTCATTATGTAATGAATTAAAATTACAAGCAAGATATTCAACAGAAAAAGCAGCTACAAGAAAAGAGTTAGGTTCCTTTTTGTGAAGCCTTTTGTCTTCCGAAAGTAGAAGCTCCTTTTGTTCAAAAACGTAGAACAAATCAAATTAATAAAAGGAAACAATTCAATCATAATAATAAAACAAATACTCCTAATCCTATTCCTAGGAAAAATACCCCAAAAAGGAAAACTACTAATAAAACTACCTGTTTCAAATATGAAAAAACAGGACATTATGCAAAAAATTGCAAAGTTAAAGAAAAATTAAATGAAATCTGTGGCGATGATCAAGAAATTAAAGAGAAAATTATTTCTTTATTTGAACTCAAAGATACTCCAGTTAATTCTGATAATTCATCTTTTGATTCTGAATATAATAATCTTTATGAATTAGAAAGTAATTCAAGTAATTATTCATCAGGGAATGAGTCTTCAAGAATTTGTTACAAATGTATTAATATGATTAATACTACTAAAAATGAAAAAGAATTTTTATTAGACTTAATTGAACAAATTCAAGATCCTGAATTAAGAAAACAATATTTAGAAAAACTCAAAGGTATTCTAATAAAGGAAGATTTATTAAAAATGACTCCTCCTAATTTTAGTATTAATAAAATATTTGAAAAGTATGATACTCCAAATATTTTAAAAGTAGTCAATATTCAAGATTTAAAAATAGAAATCAATAATCTAAAAGAACAAATAAAAGAAATTAATCAAAATTTATGTTCTCTTCATACTAAAGACTTAGAATTAGAAACAAGATTATCATTAATTGAAAATAAATCAAGTACTTCAAATAACGATGAAAGCACTTCAAATAGTAATGATGATACCCCGGTTCCTCTAATCAACAATTTATTTCTACTATTAATCACGTTAAATATCAAAAGTGGTATATTTATATTACCCTAAAGATTAATAATGACTATGAATTCAACACAATTACTCTACTAGATAGTGGTGTAGATCAAAATTGTATTAAAGAAGGTTTAATTCCATCAATATATTATGAAAAAACTAAAGAAAAACTCCATAGTGCTAATGGAATGGCACTACAAATTCAATATAAATTATCAAATGTTTATGTACTGTAATCAAGGTTATTATTTCAAGAACACCTTTGTCCTAGTCAGGGATATAGGTCAAGAAGTTATTTTGGGCACCCCTTTTATTACTCAAATTTATCCTTTTAAAGTTGATCAATTTGGTATTCATACACAAATTCATGAAACAAATATTTCTTTCAAATTTATATCATCAATGCTTTCAAAAGATCTATCTTTTAAAAAGCATCCTTTCGTTAATATAATTTTTAACAAAGATTTCTTCTTTACAGACTCTCAATATGGATCAAGAAAAGAAAGAAAGAAATATTCAAACTCCACAGACATTATGCTTGTAAGAACGATTACTCCGATCAATCCTCAATACTCCATTCCCATATCCAACCCATTTCAAGCCTTACCTAGTCAAGAATTTCCTCCCTTAACCTATGCTCAAGCCTCTACCAAATTCCAAAAACCTACAATATTGAGTCCCTCATCCGATTCCAAATATTTTACCAAACCTACTAAAGAACATGTTGTGCTGTACTAAATATAGAACTCCTCAAACTCTCCAGACAACTCAATGAATTTGTCATGACTGTTTTTCCTCCAAAAATTTACTTTATTAATGCTAACCCTCAAAAAACCATAACTTTTTATGAGTTTATTCTGGTAGATTCAAAATCCATCGAAATTCAACATATTCCAAACCGCACTCACCCCAATCAAATCGCCTACTCCAAAGTAAGAATTCTTAAAGTTCTTAATGGAAAAGATTTTTCCAACAAATATTCAATCAAGTCATTTTCTCAACCATTCAATCCACCAAGCTATAATTCTATAGACTATGAAAATGCTTGGTACTATACTTTTCTATATAGACCATTCAACCATTCATGGTTCATTGTCTTTCACACTAGAACCGTGATTCAATTCCCTATCCGGTTTTACGAATGGTGGATGATCCTTGGATCTACACAAGACATATGGCCGGAAGAGATCAAAAAACATTACAACGAGTTACTCAAGTGCTTCAACTATTAGTCCGGACCTAAAGGAAATTACATTCCATAAAAAGTATGGAATTCCTTGGATTTTATGTTGGTCATTCTCAATCACTCAACATTATAAGCCTCCGAGCACCATATTCATTAGTCCCGGACTACAAGATCAAATGGTGGGACAAATTCAATGTTCAAGCTGCCTTGGGACTTAAGTCGAGCCCACCAACTCAACAGGCCCCTCTACTCCAAAAAAGGAAGAGAAAAATTCCAAAGGTAAAGAAAAGGTTCAAGATGAAGAAATTGAACTACTCAAGCAAGAGATCAAGCTCCTCAAGAAACGAGCACCAATTACTACTCAAAGCAAGCACTAATTCATCCGATTCATCACTTCAATCGGACTATGATCCTTTTGATGGGCAGTGCGCCCAGGATCCATATGATATTTAACCCAAAAAGGGTATTCAAAAAAAAAAAAAACCTTCTAACGTTTTTTATGCAGCTTTTACAAGTTTTTGCTTCGGTGAAATTTCTTGTTCCACCTCTCCAAATCCCCGGGAAGGAAGTGGACATTTCACTGTTCACTCACTATTCAAGGAAGACTCACTATTCAACAAAGGACGATTATTAATGAATGAAGTGGACGAGTAACGTTGTTGGCAAAAACTGTTCACTCACTTGTTCAAACACTTGTTCAAAGAAGACTTACTTGTTCAAAAGGACACTACTGTGGCCATGTGAAGAATTATTAATCCTATTAAACTAAAGCTATCAACAAAATGATTACTGCTTTTGTCCAATCAATACTACTCCAATAATTCAACATTGTCGGAAGATATTTTCAAGATTATGAAGCATTCTCAACCGTCCATGTGTTAGTTAGCAATTCAAGGTTGTATTCTATAAATAGGCATTCATTAGTTCAATAGAGGGCATCGCTCACTTACACTTGCCTTCTCTTGTACTCACAATCACTCTCCCATCTTCTCCTTCACTATCCAATCTCTCTCTCCGAGAGCTTTTATTTCAAACAATTGTACAAGTTTCTATACATTCAATCAAAGTAAGTTTTGATTCATCTTCTTCTTCATTTCAATTACATTTCGTTTACTTATTTCAATTTGAGATATATATATATATATATATATATATATGTATATATATATATATATATATATATATATATGTATATATATATATATATATATATATATATATATATATATATATATATATATATATATATATATATTTCAGAGGTTCTACGTATATTTGAATATAAGAGTTTCAAGAGGATACTCTTCCTCTCAAGTGCTTGGAAAGGCCTAGTACTCCATCAAGAGTGAAGGCTAGTGATTGCCAATTGCTGATTGACAGAAACATTGCAAAGATAAAAATTTGGCATAGAAAGAATTTGGTATAAATAGAAACCTATCTTATGCTACTAGAGTTATGCTCATCAATTATGTACTAATAGAGCTATTTACATTTTGGTCATCTTGCTTTATATTTTCTCAAGTTGTCATTAAAAGACTAGAGCAAGTATACAGAAACTTCTTACAGGGGACTATTGATTAGTGTAAGAGACAACCTTTGATGGCTTGAACAATGGTTTGTCAACCTTAGAAATATTGAGGTTTGGGGCTAAAATCATGCAGCACTTGGAACATAAAATGCAAACTTTCTTTGGGCTTTAGAACTTAAGAAGGATACTATGTGGGTCAAATGGGTTCATGTGCACCACATAAAAGGGGAAAGTGTATGGGATTATCAAACTGGACTAGACACATATTGATATTAGAAGAAGTTGTGAAAAATAAGGAACTAGATTCGAAGTATCTCCATTACTGATAAGTTCAACACCCAGATAACTTAAAGAGTTTTGTGTTGATATGCCAAAGATCAAATTGGGCCCTTATCTCTAGAGTAGGTGTAATGTTTCAAAGATTCAAATCATCCTATGGCTAATCATTTACAGTAGGCTACCCGTGAGGCAAAGAATAGCTTAATTCATGTCTCATATTAATAGACTGTGTGGTATTTGTTCATCTTTGAACATCAAATTTATAAGTCAAAGCATGCCTTAGGAATTGAGGAACAAAAGTACTTGCTTAGGCCAAGGTGTGTCAGTTAAGCAATGCCACATATGGATACTTAACATGAAGTAAAAGCTTGTCTAACAAAATTTGATTTGTTGTCTTAGTGTTGCCACTTTGTACAGCTTATGTAGATATGGGGAATGCAAGGGATTCTAGTAAGTCAGACCAGATGTGGAGAAAATAGTTCGATTGATTCTGATAAATTTAGTAATAGAATGACTTATACAGAAATGCATAGAAAGAATCATGCTGATTGGAACAAATTATGTGTGGATAGATAATGAGGGACTTAACATTATAAGAACTCCTCTTAGAAGGTGACTTTTGAGTTAAGATCTCACAAATGTGTATTTATCCCTGATTTTGGGAGTTGTATGTGAGTAAAGACCTTGCTTTTGTTCAATTCAATAGTTGATGAAAATTATCTCATATTATCAGTGAACATTTGTAAGTCATAGACTAATATTATTATGATAACAGTTATACATATTTATTTTGTTGACCTGCAATATTCACAAAAAATAAAAAATTTAAAAAAAAAAAGAAAAGAAGAAAAAATACGTACCATTAAAGTCAATCTCATATGTATACCATGAATCTATATTGTAATATGGACCTAGGTCTATCATATAAAAATTATGAAGTAAACTTATCGATAAAGGGGTTTCATTTGAATTAATTTTATGTCTATAAAATATTTAATCTAGTCTTGTGCAATTTTCACCTTGAGTAATACTCAAATGTATTAACTAAAAAAACTATTGACATATATCTTCTTTTAATTAATTGAAAATCATTTTATTGACCTTGATCTAAAATAATTTTTACCTTAATTGACATTTGCCAAATATAATTAAAGGATGCTATTTTTGATTAAAGATGACAATTGAGGTGCTGAAAGACTATAATGCCCTTAATATGTTAACTTTCTCTTTTATCCTGAAATTCCTTTTCTTATCTCATCTTCTTCTTTGTCTCTTCTTTTCTTCTGTTGTTTGTCTTCTTCTTCTTTTTCTTCTCTCTTCCATTAATTTTGTTTGATTTAAATCGAAAAATAGAGCCTTTATTATAAAGCCTCAGGGACCCATCTCTGATCTTCTTCTTTTTCTTCCTGTCTTGTCTCTTCTCTTTTCTTCTGCTAGAGGACCCAACTTAAAAAAGGAGGATATAACATCAAATGAATTTCTAAACATCAAACACGCAAATTCAGTAGCTAAAAATCGAAATTGAATCAATGAAACCCTAAATTCACTGCCAACCAAACAACTCCAACGATCACAAATATATAAAAGAAATAGAACAAAGAGAGAGAAGGGATACCTTCTTAGGTTGACCAGAGCTGCTAATCTCTCTCAAAGCTTTTACACCTCTCTCCAACGCCTCGGAATCAAATCCAGCCGAAGTAGTTATAGGGTAATCATTTTTCAGCTTCGCGCTGCTCGGGCTCGGGCGGTGGGGCTCCCCTTGGCGGTGCTTTGGGTACCCCTAGCGACGGGGCATTTCCGTACGGTGGACTAGTGGAAGACGACACGAAGTTAAAGCGGCCATCAACATACGCATGCTCAACCCCTATTGTAGCGAGCAACAAAGGCCGACATAAGCCCCGTTGCGCGCAAGCCTTGGCAGCCATTGTTGCTTCCTTACACCAAGCTCCTCGAGTTTGAAAGTTTCAATTCAAGAGTAACAATGGATTGAATCGATGAGAGAGAGAATATGTTTGGTGGAATTCAATGGCGAATTCAATGGACTTTAAATTAAGGGCATTATACTCGTTCAACACCTCAACCATATACCCGGCAATCGGGTCATTCGGTTCGGGTTAGTTCGGTTCGGGTTAACTTCGGGTCGATCTTGTTCGGGTCCGGTTCGGTTTCGGGTTCGGTCAACTTCGGTTCGGGTAAACTTCGGGTCGATCTTGTTCGGGTTCGTTCGGTTTCGGTTCGGGTCAACATCGGTTCGGTTCAACTTCGAGTCAATCTCGTTCGGGTTCGATTCGGGTTAATTTCGGATATAGTCGTAATCGGGTCACTTTTTGGGTCAAAATCGATTCAAAATTGTACCACTATAGGCACAAAAGTCCATCCCGAGAGACCCAACAAAAAAATGTGAGTTGGGTCACTTTTATTGGGGTTAAATAGATTCGGATCCGATTCGGTTCGGGTCATTTTGGGTTCGGTTCGGTTTCGGTTCGGGTCATTTTGCATTCGGGTCGGTTTCGGTTCGGGTCATTTCGGGTCGGTTCGGTTCGGGTCGGTTCATTTCGGTTTTCGGGTCAAAATCGGTTCAAGCTGTTTCGGATGTCGGTTCGGTTTGGGTTTCGGGTCGTTCGGGTTGACCCGTTCGGTTCGAGTCGGTTTTGCCGAGTCTACTCAACCATCACCTTTAATTAAAAATATCCTTTAATTATATTTAACAAATGTCAATTAAGATAAAAATTATTTTGAATAGGTCAAAGTTAATAAAATGATTTCCAATTAACTGAAATAGTTAATGAAATGTTAGTTATGCTATACTCTTATCTATGAAATATAACGACTCGTTAATTAATTTCTAAATGATGTCATATTTGAACAGTCTAATGTATCACTCTACATTTCTACACATTCCCTTCGTCATAATTCGAGTTTGAATTGGTTTGATTTTGGGTTAATCCAGCATATTGTCATCTTTACAGACATTATACCCGGCAATCGAGTCATTCGGTTCGGGTTCCGTTCGGGTTAGTTCGGTTCGGATGAACTTTAGGTCAATTTTGTTCGGGTCCGGTTCGGTTTCGGGTTCGGGTCAACTTCGGGTGAATCTCATTTGGGTTCGTTCGGTTTCGGTTCGGATCAACTTCGGTTCGGTTCAACTTCGGGTCAATTTCATTCAGGTCGGGTTCATGTTCGATTCGGGTTAATTTCGGATCGGGTCAACTTCGGGTCGTAATGGGGTCACTTTTTGGGTCAAAATCGATTCAAAATTGTATCCACTAAAAAAATTGTACCACTATAGGCACAAAAGTCCATCCTAAGAGACCAAAAAAATAAAATGAATTGGGTCACTTTTATTCGGGTTAAATCGGTTCGGGTCATTTTGATTTCGGTTTGTAATCGAGTCAATCATATTTCGGGTCGGTTTGGTTTCGGTTCGGGTTGGAATCGGGTTCATTAGATTTCGAGTTGGTTCGGTTCGGGTCGATTCATTTCGACTTTTGGGTTAAAATCGGTTCAACTATTTCGGATACTGGTTTGATTTTGATTTCGGTCTTTTGGGTTGGCCGTTTGATTCGAGTCGGTTTGCTAAGTCCATACAGGATAAGGGAGGAGAGAGAGAGACGTGGACTTTAATATTTAGAGAGCTCACATATCTGACCAATTATCCCAATCAGCCTATCCTATTCACGACCTCAAGCTCTGTCTCATCACATAAACCCCTCCCCCCCAAAAAAAAAAATTAAATAAATAAAACCATTTATTGCTCTCTGAGAAGCTTCAAGAGCTCAAATGGCTTCAGCAACTGCAACACAAGTAATTCTCCAACCACGAACACAGCTTATCTCAGCTAAGCCTCGGCCATTCATCCACACAACTGCCTTCAATCGCAATCATCTTTATCATAATCAGTTGCCAAGACCGAGACTCTCTTCGTCAGTCTCCGGCCACCGGAATTTCCCAGTTCTGGTCAAAGCATCACCTGGAAAAGACGGCGTCGTTTCATCGACTGATAATGAGGAGGGAATATCCCTTGGGACCATGAGGTTGTCTCGTGACATTAACATTCCCAGATTTGAGACTTTGCTCTTTCAGGTTCTTTTGATTTACTTTCATTTTTATCTGTTTTGAGATTCTGGTTTTTTTCTTTTCTTTTCTATTTTTTTAAATTATGATGTTTATTTTTAGGTAATTTTTTATGATAATTAATTAAGATAATTTTTTGGGTAACAGTGGGCAAATAGTTTGAATCAAGGAGCTCAGCTGCCCCTTCCTTGTCCAATGAAGGTCAGTTGATTTTACTTTTCGGTTGGCATTGCAACCTGATTTGTCCAATGCTAACTTGATAATCTGATTTGTGGTAAGTCTTCAAATTTTACTTAAGTCTGAAATAGAGTGGTTCAATTTCAACCTGATTCAAAATAATTTGTCCAATATGTTGTTGGTCTAATATGATAGTAAGTTCGATAAGGAAAAAAGATATGATACGAAAAATTCAATGGGTAAATAACCCGAAAAAAAAAGGATTATGACATGCATGATGATTGTTGTATAAATAAATTTTAACTGTCAATAATCTAAATTAACATGGACTCCAACTTCTCCTATACTCATTTAACCCTAGACCCTAGTATATTTGATCCATTTCGACCTCAAATGGATACAACTTAAGACCTTATTTTTTTTAACTTTAGTTTATAATTTTATAGTTACTTACCGTTCTTTACAATTTCTCATATCATTTCCAATTGTTTATAACTTCTTATAATTTTTCATAACTAAGCTTATAATTATCTTACAACTTTTTACACTCTTATAGTTTAGAGTGTTGAGCTTTATAGCCTCTTATTGCTAAAAAGAAGAGGGCCTAAAACCTTTGTCATGTGATTAAAACAACCCTTTTATCATGTCTTTAATAAAAATAAAAACTTTATGTCTTTATTGAATCAAAAATTTTTTAAAAAATGTTCTACGTGCATTAATGGCACAAAATTGGCGGAATTGGATAGTGTAAGTTTCACTATATTATCTAAAATTTCTTTGATTCACAAGGTAACGTTTGTAATTCGCCTTTCACTGAGGTGTTCGATTGAACGTTTTTTGGGGAAAATTTATTGGTATAGTCCAGAAATCCTACCAATTCAACAACTGATAATTAATTATAACTATACAAAATTTTGACCATCTCATATGTTAATTTAGGTTTGTTTTAATTAAAATCCAAATGATCACAAAGGGTATGAAGGGATTTGAACAACTTGATTCTGGATATGAAACAGGTGGACAAAATTGAAGGAGGGGTTAGGCTAGGGTTTGTGTCAATAGAGGATGGGAAGGCTAATGTGGAAGTATACATAGATTGCATTGTGTTTCCAGGAAGCAAAGATTCAGAAGGACACATGTTCAGGGCAATCAGAAAGGGAGTACTAAAAGACAGGGTGCCTCCTGGTGAACCCAGAATCATGAAGAGCCTTCTTGCTGCCCTTAAAACTTCTGCTGAATTAGCCAGAACCTGAAATACCAGAGGGCGTTTCTGTGCAGTGTAGTTAATTGCTCGTGTCTTTCAGAAAGCATCAGAACAGTTGATTGGTTAGCGAACGGAAGAGATTTGATTTGTCAGTATGAAGCAGTCTTTTATGTTCTGTATGACCCACATTTCACGGAGCACTTGTATAAGTAAAGTCACCTACAATATGCGTATTAAGACGCCTAAGAAAAGGAATAGATTGATACATAGTGTTGTTTTGCATCAAGCCGATAGCGAAAAAAGTATTCTTCTGAATTTGTTTTAACATGGTGAAATATGTATATAAACAAAAGTTAATGATTGCAACTGTTTCTTCTATTAAGGTCTAAATCAATTCCCTTATTTTGATCTAAACCAAGTTCCTGAATTGTTAAAAATGGTTTTTCCATATTAGATTAATCTCAGTACAGGTTGAACCAGTTTATGTCCTAGTTTGCTGGAATTAATTTGGGTATTGTAATATTCTTGGAGCTGCTTTGATCATCTCTTAAAGGAGTCTCATCCGCCACCATCATCACCTGAATGCCTAGTGCTGTTGAATGGCATTGGTGACGGCGAATTAGGGCTGTTGGATTTGTCGTAGGGCGTCTCTCTTTCCCCTTCGGTACTCTTAGGGGTGGATTTATGTGAAGTATATTGGGGTCTCGCACATCCATTATTTGGAAAAAAAAATATGTTTATGAATCCATCACAGGGTTTATGAATCCACCACAGGGTTTTCTCTTCCTTTTCTAGCATCCTTGCCCTCCTCTTCTATGATCCATTTCTTGGTTGTGTTAATTCTTTGTGTTTTTCATGTCCTCGTTCAACTCCTCCAATTCATCCACCCTATTCCTGCTATTGTTTGGTTTAGATTGGCAACATTTGTTCAAGATTTATTGTTGATTTTTAAAATGTTACAAACCAATTGCCCCACATAGACAAATTATAAGAAGACATACTAATTTATAGTTCAAGTAGACTACTCCACTAATTGCGAAATAATTTTAGATTGGAATCTCATCAGAGCTATAAAAAAATTTGCATAATGAATCAAGAATCAAGCTCAGGATTAGGAATTCCAAAGAATTTGTCAAGAGATATATTTGATGAGAGGCTTCTGTTCACAATAAAGATTTGTATGAAGACATTCCAAAATTTTATGCGTTTAAATAAAATTTCAAAAAAACAATTTATCTATGAAGAACAGCATCCTAATTTCCCATCTCCCCCTCCCAGAAAAAACCTTTTCTATGAAAAACAGCATCCTAACTTGTAACGCTAGTTTTCAATTAGATCCCCGGAAACATATATAAGCTCTTGTTGACTCCAGTAAACATTTTGGCTTTCCTCAGTTCCGGGGTAAAATCACCCCGGCCAAAAAAAGAGAACGAAAAACCCAAAGAGAGCCCCCCCGCCCCCCAAATTGTTTCAGAGCATTTTCTTTCCCCTGTTTTCACGAACTCAAAATGGAGAATGAAAATGGAGGAAGAAAGAATAAGGGAAAAAGAAGCAAGAAAGCCGATGGCGAACATGGAGACAAAAGGAAAATGTTCACTGCTGCTATGACTCTTTTGAGTCTAAAGAACATAAAACTCGACGATGAAGCTGCAGCCGAACTCGAAAGCTTAAAAGGAAAACATTTGGGAGCACCGTACACACCGCCAGCAGAAACATAACATCAAAATCATAATCGAGATGTTCATTATAAGTGGAATTGGGATAGGAGGAATCACCACCTACATGAAGATCACATAAGGAAGATGATCATGTTTAAAATTCACATGCATGCTCTTGATTATCAACCCCTTCCTGATCATCTAGTAAACAGGGGAAAAGGGCATGAAAATGTAGTATCTTTAGTCTTCAAGAAGGCCCTATTTAATCATTTTGCTCAGAGTCTGTTAATGGTGGAAATTAAGGATCAGGAGCGTGAGTTCGGGTAAGATTTGCAGTTTTTTTTTTTTTTTTGGGTTTCTTTTTCCTACTTTCCCCAACGTTTTAGTAAGCACATATTAGATAACAATAATTTGGTTTCTTGCTATTCAAGAAGAGCTTAGTTTTGCTGTTTGAATGTAGTAGACGAGGGATTATAGAGGTAAATTTGCAAGTTTTTGTGCTTGAAAGGAGAGGTATATCCTCAAAATGTAATTTACAGAAACTTATGCTAATGAAGTACTGATTACTAAATCTCGTTAAGTTGTTATTTACTGTAAGATGATTAGAATATCTCTCTCTTTCCGTTCAAAAGAAAGTGAAGTATGGTTACTATATTTCTATTTAATGAATTTATTTAGTGAAGGATCAACAGAAGACAGTTTGGCCGAGTGGTCTTAGGCGCCAGATTTAGGCTCTGGTCCGCAAGGGCGTGGGTTCAAATCCCACAGCTGTCTAGATATGTTTTACACTTAGGTTTTTGCCTCCCACCAAATAATAGCGTACGACGTCGTTTTCTTCGTGGGCCCTCCACTTTCTTTGCTTCTACTAGCTCGCATTCGGGAGTTTGGCTTACTGGTCAGGAGGGGAGAGAAAATCAAAATGGCAATGGCAATGGCAATGGCAATGGCGAGGGCGATTCAAAGCAAGCTCGGTCTAATAGCGATCGCTACTCAATCCAACAAGCTAGGGCTAGGGTTAGGGTTAGAGTCTGGGTTGAATTCACGCGACAACAAGAGGTGGATGGAAACCCTAGCCTTCGAGGAAGTCAGGGCTTCTAATTCCGTGGACAAACCCTACGATTCAACCGCGTTTGTGCTCCATGGACTTCTTGGATCCGGAAGGAATTGGCGATCCTTTGTTCGCAATCTCGCTTCGTATATGTCATCCAATTCCTTCTCCGGTACTAATTCCGCCTCTTCTAGAATAAAGAGAAAATTCTTGTGTTGTGTTTTGTACATGGAAAATTGAGATTCGAGAAATTGAGTGGGAATTGAAAAATAAAATGGGAATAATTTTAGGGTGAAAAATATATTTTTCTAGATCAATTTTGAGAGTGACAGGAGTTGATAAAATGTGGAAAGTCTTTGGCATTGATCTGTTATTTCTAACGATTTTTGTAGGATTTTTTGAATATCGATTTGGATACATCTCCTTTCATGATACATACTGAATGTGATGATTTCTTGTTTCTTGTTAGTATGAATTTAGATTATGGTTGATTATGGGGGTGGAGAATCATGGTTAGTTTAATGTTCAGATTTCCTGTGGGTGTTTTTACAGAATGGAGATTCGTACTTGTTGATTTAAGAAATCATGGAAGGTCGACTGAGATACAAGGTCTTCATCCGCCACATGACCTGGACAATGCCGCCAGGGATTTGGCAAATTTGGTGAAATTCCATGGTTGGGATTGGCCTGATGCTGTTATTGGTCACTCCTTGGGTGGTAAGGTTGCATTGCAGTTTGCTCAGAGTGCTGCTCGTGGGGATTATGACGACTCCATGGCGGTTCCAAAACAGGTATCAACTTACTGATTTCATCATCAGTATACCTAGGATTGTTGAATATCGTCAAGTTGTGAGAGCTTGGTTTGCGTGCTGCACTTTGTTTCTCCCGCTCACTATCAAGCTCTTTCTTGCTGATTCATAGATAGAAATTCCTGATATTGTTGCTATAAATGTTGCTTTGTCATATGTCTATTGTTTAATGAACTATGTTTCCATCAGTTGGAGCAAGTCAACGTTCAAACTGTGACTTTCGTAGTTTTGAATTGGGTTTGACACAGGTTTCTTTCGCGGGGATGTCTGATTAAGACTGCTACATCGACATTCTTTGCACCTAATTTAGTTTCATGATCTGGTATAATGCTTTTATGTATGATCAATTAAATTTTTGGTCAGATATATGAATACTCGATACTGAATACTTTAAAATTTCAAATGAAGCTTGTCAACTGTAAGGGATCAGTAATCATTAATTGACGGGAAATTTCACAATTGTGTTCGGAGGCTCCATTGATGAAACTATGTTATACTTCTCCAAAAGTCCAGTATAAGTTGCTTGATTGAATTGTTTCAGATTCTGATATAAGCTAACCAACCAAAACTTTTACTGAAATAGGAAGAGTATGTCGAATTTTTTTTCTTTTTTGTTGATTAATGTTCAATATCCAATCTGCTTTATGTAGATTCTATAGGCAAATGTACTTTGTTGCTTGAGATCATCGGTTTGCTAATTCGATCTGAAACTTTTAAATTACTATGTTATATGGAGAGTTTTAAAGTAGTATTATCTTGATTGGACTTCATTATCCAAATCCAAATCCATGCTCCAAAATCTTTCTTTGGTGGGCAACTTAGGCTGTTAGCCTTACCCCTGAGTTGCTAATTTCAGCTAGATGATAGATTAAAAACCATAACCTGCAACAACTAGTAAGTAAAGGTGGGGAGTAGAGGATATTTTCATGAAATATTTTGATGCTGCATTTTACTGTTATCTAAGATGAAAATTGCTTGACGTGACTTTTTCAGCTTTAAATGAACATGATTGGGTCTCATAATTACCATGTGATTTTACCATTTGATCGTTTGAGATCATTGGAGAAAGCAACTGACCAAGGCTACGGTCACTGATGCTCACATGGTAATTATGAGACCCAATCATGTTCATTTAAAGCTGAAAAAGTCACTCCAAGCAATTTTCGTCTTAGATAACAGTAAAATGCAGCATCAAAATATTTCATGAAAATATCCTCTACTCCCCACCTTTACTTATTAACAGTAAAATTCACATCATTTACTCTTGCTACCCTCCAGTATATTTCTCAATTGAGTAAATGAATGTTTCCATTTCCATTGTGCAGAGCAGCTCTGGGTACTGGACTCGGTACCTGGAATTGTGAATCCCGCAGACAGCGGTGGAGAAGTAGAGCGAGTTTTGGAAACCCTACAAAGTCTTCCTTCTCCAATCCCCTCAAGAAAGTAAGAGCTCCAAAAATTTGTTTGCATTTTTACTTTGTTAACTATTCCAAGGAGCCTTGTGCCCCATTGTCCCTCGTAAGTACAGATGTGTGCTTGATAAGAAATGTAATTTTCCTTCTTGAGGCAAAACAAAATTAATAATATGAAAGCAGCAGCTACATATAAGCTGCACTCTGATCAATCTTCAAAGAGTGAGGACAAACATGTGCAGCTAAAACTCCCAAATGAGACTATCCCATCCTCTCTTTCAAAGGTTGATTTCTAGTATACTGTACACAACTTAGACTCCAGTTCATCTTGATTTCTGGACGTGTTCCCATAATTACCTGGCATTTCTTTGCTATTTAGAAGCATGAGTGAGGAAACTCTCTCCTTAAGTGCCAGCAAAAGGTCATGGAGAGTTGATAGAGGAGCCTTTGCTATTTGCTTCGTTTGATGACCTACATGCTTTGTATAGTACTATATTGCTCTGTCATGGGTTAAGGAGTTCTATAGAAGTCTTGACTCTTGATACTTAATCTTGTGGTGCTGGGAATGGTGTTTTTAGCAGAATTGATACTTAAACATTGTTTGCTGTAGTAGGCCTCAACCTGTTTAAATCCTGGTCTTGCTGCAACAACCCCTCTCCCTCCCCTCCAACAGAAAAAAAGGAAAAAGAAAAAGTATGGTATTGAAATTGGACAATTTTATAGATATGTTGCACATTTGTAGCCAAGTAAAATGGCTTGACAGACTGGTTTTCTTGGACCCAATAGACCCAGCATGTTCTGGCTGCTCAGATCCTCTAGGTACTGACCCACTTACTGAAATTTTGTATTTGCACTTCGCACTGCCTATGTTTCATTCATGGGCTATCATCTGATTTCTAACATGCGCTTTGGTTTTGAGCTCCATCAGGTGGCTTGTAGACCATATGATGCAGCTGGGATTTTCTAAGTCATTATCTGAGTGGCTGGGCACTAACCTGAAGAAGTCTAGTGACCATGAGACGTGGGCCTTTAACCTTGAAGGTGCAGTTCAGATGTTCCACTCCTATAGGTTTGTTTCCGAGCTCTATCTTTTGGTTTTTATCCCCCTTCTTTTGGGATATCATATTTTTTTGTTTTTCCATAAACAAATAGTTGAAACATTGTTGAAAAGGGTTAAAGGAGACACACTTGACAGGTAAAAAAATCTCTGGAAAGATGCCCTCGAAGGAACGGAAGGGTACATTGGCCTAAGAAACAGACTCCCCTCGCCCAGTTACGGTGCTGAGAATAGTCTCCAGCCTAACCATCACCCACCAAGAGAAAAAGACTTGAAAACAATAAAACAGCAATATCAACAGCATCCTTTCTGAAAAAAACAGGAAGATAACTTTGCAACCACTAATGGCCTAGTCATTCCCCACCGCAGAAGAAATTTGAGCAAAATTTAAACAGAAAAAAGAAGCCCCAAATCAGCTCCGTCACATACGTGCCCCCCAAAAAAAAAAAAAAAAGAGAAAACAAATACCTCAGAGATGCACAGGTGTGTGGGGTTTTGGAGAGGTTAGGGGCTTCCTGCAAACCAGAACCTTTTTCCATGATTATGAGCTTCCCTTCAGACAGCCATGGAATGACCGTGAAGGATCCGAGAAGTTTCTGGAGTCTATTCCAATGGGATCTCAGGCTCCAAGCATGCCTCTGTTTTGATTTTTCGAAGATTCCCAAAACTATGCTTTGCAAAGTTCCCATTTATCCCTCCCTCCAACTCATGCTACCCTGGCTTATGAAAGGCCAACCTGTGTACATTTTATTTAACAGAATCACTAGAGGGGGCAACCATTCTTCAATACATGTCCTTTTCTTGTATGGCGTTCAAGTGTTAGTGAATCAGTATTTTTGGCTGTGTTCCTAGGAATATTTTTTCCCTATAGCCTAACCTCATTTGATCAAATTTGATTGTTGTTGCTTGTTATGCTATTTTGCCCGAGAACCTAAAGCCTAACCTCTTTTGATCAAATTTGATTGTTGTTACTTGTTATATACGCTTTTGCCCAATAACCTAATTTTTGAGCTCAACTGCATCAGTAACAAGGGAGTAACAACAAGGGGCTTTCAATATCTTCTTGTAGTTGCCATTTTTAGATTCTGAATTTTTCCCCTTCTAAACCTTTGATCTTTCTGTCTGGTTTGAGCAGGGAGAATGACTACTGGGATCTGCTAGAGCACCCTCCAAAAGGGACAGAGATTTCGCTTGTGCGGGCTGAGAACAGCGATCGATGGGAGACACATGTTATACAAAGGCTTGAAAAACTTGCTAGTAAGGAGAAAAATGAATCTGAGGGGAAATTTTCACTTCATGTTCTTCCCAAATCTGGCCATTGGGTTCATGTTGACAATCCAAAGGGACTCTTGGAGATCATTGGTCCAGGAATTGCTTCATTGGATTGAGCTAGGCTGTTAGATTCCATGGCATCTTCAAGAAGTATTAATCATTTGAAATTCTGAGCAAAATTGTTTTCCCCCAACTCCATCATGTGAGAGACCCTAGAAATGGAACTGTGTATTTGTTGATTCATGATCAACCTCTAATAATCCATTTCCACTGGTCAGTTCTGCTACCCCATACTTTTTTGCGTTATGGTCGGAGCTTGTTGATTTTGCATTTCAGAGACCTTTTATGATTTCAAATAACACTTTTAGTTGGGGGAAAATGTTTTCCTAGAAAATAATAATTTTCTAATTTCCTGCCTTTTGGTGAGGAATATGATGAAAAATCATTTTTCAAGGACTGTAGAAAACTATTTTCCATTGAAAAGGAGGAAGTTGATTTTCTGGATACGGTTAACAAAGAATATGATGAAAAATCATTTTTCAAGGAATGGAGAAAACTATTTTCCATTGAAAAGGAGGAAGTTGATTTTTGGATACACAAGGTGACTTCAAGGGTTTGCATTGAGACTTTACTATTTGATAACCGTTAGAGTATAAATATATTCCTGAGTTTTCAATCATCAATTTAAACTTTTGGTTGAGTTGGTTTCTAAACATGTTATTAGAGCCTTTCTTAGTAAGAGGTTTTAGGTTCGAGCCGTAACAGCCATATTGTTTATTGTAGAAGCTAAGGATGAGTCTTTGTTGCATCAACACTTTAAAGGGCATTCGCGTCTCAGCCTTCAACCATCAGTTTATTTTCCTTTCTACCAAATTGTAGCAAATATGAGGTTAAAATTATTTTTCTTGAAAAATCATTTTCTTGAAAAATCTAAAACAGAAAATGAATAATCTAAAACACACCAAGTCTAGTTTAGCATTTTAAATTTGGAATGGAGAAAACTGTTTTCCATTCAAGAGGAAGTTGATTTTCTGGATATCATGTGACTTCAACATTTTGTAAGGAGACTTCATTATTTGAGAAGTGTTAGAGTATAAACATATTCTTGGGCATTCAACTATCAATTTAAACTTTTGATTGAGTTGGTTCTTAAACATAACATTAGAACTTTTTTTAGTAAGAGGCCTTAGGTTCGAATCTTAACATTAATATATTATTTATTGCGAAGGTAAGGAGAAGTCTTCATTACATTCACACTTTAAGTTTAAAGGGTATTCGCGTTTGGGCCTTCAACCATTATTTTTTTTCCTTTCTACCAAATCGTACAAAATATGAGGTTAAAATTATTTTTCTTAGAAAATCATTTTTCTGAAAAAATCTAAAACAGAAAATGAATAATCTAAAACACACAAGTCTAGTTTAGCATTTTAAATTTGGAATGGAGAAAACTATTTTCCATTCAAAAGGAGGAAGTTGATTTTCTGGATATGGGGTGACTTAAACCGTTTGCAATGAAACTTTACCATTTGATAAGTGTTAGAGTATAAACATATTTTTGGGCTTTCAATCATTAACTTAAAGTCTAGGTTGAGTTGATTTTTAAATATGATATAAGAGCCTTTCTTAGTATGAGGTCTTAGGTTCGAATCTTAACAACAATAAATTGCTTATTGTAGAAGGTAAGGAGGAGTCTTTGTTTCATCTATGGTTTAAGCTTAAAGGGCATTGGTATTTAGGCCTTTAACCATCATTTTATTTGCCTTTCTACCAAACCATAGAAAATATGAGGTTAAAATTATTTTTCTTAGAAAATCATTTTCAAGAAAAATCTAAAACGGAAAATGAATAATCTAAAATACACAACTCTAATTTAACATTTTAAATTTGGATTGTAGTAACTGCTAAGTGAATAATCTAAAATGGAAATGTGGATCGATGTAGTTTATAACATAATAAAGCAATTAACATCTCACTTGTAGTAATTATTTCCTTTATTATTCATGGCAGAAAAATTACATTGAGGTACTTTAAGTTATGGCGTAATTATTTACAAGGCCTCATATATGAAAAAATACTTGTAAGTACTTCCTTTGTTATAATGTTTTCTTCGTTCCATTTCGACGTTGACATCACATATCTGACAAGTTGAATTGGAAATTTAAATTTTTTTGTTGAATACCAGTTTTCCTCCTACTTTCAACGACTACAACTTAAAACATCAATTTTTTTACTTTTTCTCATCTAACAAAATAAAATTTATAATTTTTTATATTGTGATTTTTATAGCTAATACATTTGAAAATTTTGAGCTTAAAAATTTATAATGTATTGTGATTTTTATGGTCATGTGATCATGAAAACAATAAAACGTAGTAATCTAGGACATGAGAGAGACAAAGAGATGTGAAAGAGAGTGATGCCTAGAGAGATGAGGAAAGAGGACGAACAGAGAGAGAGAGAGTGAGAGAGACAACATAACAAACTGGGAGATTGGGGGATGATTCGAGGTTTTTGATATTATAAAAATAAATTAAAATATCTTAAGGCTTTTTGGTTTAACTTTTTGTGGGAATTTTAAGGGTAAATTAGACTTTTTTATATTTAGTACCTTCATGGGTTAAAAGTGGAATAGAGAAAACATTATAACAAAAGGAGTAGTACATAAGAGTAGTTTTTCAAATCTTATTGACTTTTAAATAGTTACATCATACTTTAGCGTACCTCTTTATCGGCTTTTGTTATTCATGGTACTTAATTACCTCCTTTAGCCTACAAAAAATGATTAGAAATAGGGATCAAATCTAATGATGGGAGTTCAATCCGGACCTGAAAAATCCACCCCGATTCTCATGGGTATGGGTACAAAAATTTGTAAAAATTCATATATAGGGTGGGAATAATATAATCGGGTTTGAGTATGAGGTGGATACAGGTATAAGGTTCACCCGCCTCGAACTCGAACCCGCACCCGCACCCGCTTGGAATTTGTTTTTGCATGAAAAAGGTTGTTGGTAATGACTAATAGGCATGACCTTTGATTTTTGAGGGAAAAAGGGCCTAAGCCCAACTATGCTTGGACATATTTTGCTCAAATTAATCTAGTTCTCTTTGAATTCGCTTATTGTTCAAAATTATTATGTTCAAATTTGTTTTTTATATTCTCCTTGAGTGCGAATTGTGAAATTTGATTTCTGTAATTTGCTTATACTTTTGAGTTTTCGTGGCTAATCATCAATCATCCCCAATCATTACTAATGCCAAATTATACTAGCATAAAATCTGATGGGTATTATTGTTTTACATCTATATATACCCGAATAATATCCGATGTATCCAAAATATCCAATGAGTATGAGCATAGATAGACTTTTAATGCCCGATGGCTATGGGTATGGGTATGATGATTATTTTGAAAATAGGTATGGTGCGGGTACAACTCTACCCGTCCCGTACTCGCCCACGCTCATATTTTTATTCTAAACTTTTAATTTTTAAATTTGAATCGAATCCATGAGGAAGGATACAATAATATGCAAACTTTAATCGAATTAAATTTACTACTCTTAAATCAAAACAGAAAATATAACTCAGAAAATTAATTGCTAAAATTTACAAAAAATTTCCTAATAAACTAACCAAATAATTTGGATAGAATATAATTAACCTAAAAACTCAAAAATAACTTTTTTATAAATTTTCTGAAAATAAAACAAAAGATAAAAAATAGGAAAATAATAATAGAATCTAAAACAAAAAATTACACAAATAATAAAATTTATTAAAATAAATATGAAAATAAATGATAAAAGTAACCAAAATATTAAAACTAATTTTCTAGACCTAAACAAGCCCAAAAAACATAAAATCAAAATTTAAAACTTAAACTACGAATTCATTGAACCAGAAACCTGCACTAATCAAATTTAAGGACTAAATATGAAAAATTATCAAATCAATTTCAAAATTTTTGAAATGTATCACAGAAAATTTGGAGTGCAATAAACCATAAAATAACGTAAAACACAAAAATAATAACAAGAAACTAATTTAAACCTAATTACTAAAAAACATTTAGAATAAACATAACAAATAGTTGCAGAAAAATAATCTAAAAATTAAAATATATTGAGACTCCAAAGTAAATGAATCTAAAATTTACTAAGTCTAATCTAAAAGAGTAATCTTTTGGGGGGCTATTAAAGTAAATTCATAAGTATGAGTTGATCAATAGACAGGGATGGCACCAATTCGAAATGAGATTGCTAACATGACTTAATAAACACTAGATTCATATTATAATTTGACTACTAACCTAAACTAAACCAACATGAATCAGAGATTGAATCTACGATACGAGACTAAATTATCCTAAATTATCAATATATTATCACTAATTTAGAAACTAACATGAATCAAAGTGCAAAAAGTTATCACCAAATTAAAAAGTAAACTAACAGAAATTAAAGTACCAAAATTAGAGAGTTATAGCAGCAATTTGAGTGTCCTTGTTGAACAACACAAATCCACAAGCCCAAAATTCAAACTCAAATTCAGTCGAAGTCATTACCAACATCAAATCAACACTCGAATTTTTCTTGAATAGAAATTAAACTACCCTAAATTGAAATCTAAAAACGAAAATTGAAAACCTAAAACTGAATTTAAGATTTAAAACTGAAAATTTGAGAAAGAAATTGAAAACCTAATTTGACTTTTTTTGGGGCTCGTTTCCGTGCTTGTCATTTCCCTTTTAAAGCTTCACCCTCTTCCTTCGTTTGCTCAAGCCCCGATTTGAATGACGAGGTTGTCGAGTGCTGATAGAGAGAGAAAGTGAAGGGATAGAGTTGGAGGGGATGGGGGAATCGGTTGCTTGGACACAAAGAGAAAATGAAAGGTAGAGCTTGAGATGGTTTCTTCTTCGTGGACAACTTGCGTGAAGAAAGGTCGAAGAGAGTTTGAGGGCGAAAGGGGGTGTAGTTTGTCGAGGGAAAGCAATAGAGGAAAGACGAGAGTTTGAGAGTTCGAGGCTTTTGTTTGTGGTGCCTAGTCGAAGAGGAAAGAGAGAGTTGAGGTGAGAAGGAGTGCAAAAACTACGCCGAGGTACCTCGAGGTCTTGTGTAACTATTGTTTAGACCCAAAGTTCGAAAAATGATTCTAAATCCCCTTAAATTATGGTGTAAACTATATTGGTGGCCCAAATCTGACTTGGAGGGTTAACGGAGGTGTAAAATGTACCCATCATTTATCTCTCTTTCTCTTTGCTTGCTCTTTTTCTGTCTCTCCTTTTTCCCTCTCTCATCCCCTGCTCTCTCGACTCTTTCTCTATCTCTCGTCATGGCTTCTCGTTCTCTGTTCATCTTCTCTACCTGTTCTTCTTCCCTTTCCCATTCCCTACTCTCTGTTTCTCTCGTTCTCTCGCCCTTTGTGTTGTTCGCTGTCTCCCTCTTCACTCTTCTCTCTCTATCCCTCTCACTCCCCATTCTCAATCTTCCTCTCTCTATCGCTGCTCTCTTCGCCCCCTCTCTGTTTTCCCTCTTCATTCTCCTTCTCTCCCCCTTTTATTGCTCTCGCTCACAACCGACGCTTCTCCTTGGCCGGAAACGCTCGCCGGAGCAAACCCAACCTCACGACTTGGCCGGATTTGAGAGGAGGAGAGAGGAAATTGGGGATTTGCAACAAGTTGATAGGTTGATTGAAGGGATATTTGGGTTGGGATTTGGATTTGTTGGTCCGGTAGAGATGGGGGTATTATGGGTTTCCTCTATTTTAGGTGCTCTCCAATGGTGGAGCTTTTGAGGCCATTGCCATGGGAGATTGAGAGAGAAGAGAGAGACTTTGAGAGGGGAAGTGGATGAAGTTAAGGGTAAATTCGGGCTATTACACCTCATTAAGGGTAAATTCGGGCTTCTAACTCTAATTTTTAAAAATCCTGCCTAAACACTCGGTTTTCGATGTCATCATCCAGATTTGGGCCACTAATATAGTTTACACCATAATTTAAAGGGATTTAGTATCATTTTTCAGAATTTTGGGTCTAAAAAATAGTTAGACAAGAACTCGAGTTACCTCAAGCATAGTTTTTTGGAATGAGTGGGTCATGTGAGACGAGCTGATGGAAAAGAGAGAAGAAAGTTTGGGCTGGGTTTGGAGAGCAATGAGTTTGTGGCCCAATTCTTCAATTATCACTTCTTTACTTAATTTTTTGATTAGAAAGCCGCAAATAATGCACAAATTGATTTACTCACAAGATAAACTATAGAATCCACTAGCGAATCTTCCCTATTTTTCCTTAATTATTAGTTTAATTAGGTCAATCACTCATATAAACCCTCTAATTTTGATAACTCTAACACTAGTACATAAATTTCACAAACCATAAAATAACAACGTCTAGCACCTATAAGAATCACGGCCAATGCAAGCTGGTTTGCGTTTCCCACGAATGTTATTTCAAAGAGGGTGTATTTATTAAGAAATAAGGCTCTGCCTTTTGGAATTATTTTTTGTTGGTGAGTGTTAGAAATTATTTTATTTGGAAATTATTTTAGAAGTTCTCACAATAGGAAAAACCAAAAATCATTTTGAACAAACTGTAGCAATTATTACTACGTAGTCTTGGTGAGAAAGCCTGGATTGCAAGTTTGATTCAAAAATTGTTCAATTTCTGTAAAAATTGAGATGTATTATTAGAGAAAGAGAGATAAAAAAGAGTCACTAGTCACTTTTGAGTAAAACCTAACAAAAAATTGTACTTTTCAAATTTGAACTTAAATCGAAGGGACAATCAAAAGGAAAAAAAGCTATAATTAGGAAAGCTTTTCGAAAAAACTCCATTGATCTAAACCAATGATCTAGAGTTCGGGGTTAAGGTACAAAATAAAGAAGGTTACTCCTCATTCTGTCCTTTTAAAAGGACGAAATCTACTAATGAAATGAAAACAAAAATTGTGTTAAAAGTAAATCAAGTAAACATTATGTGAATTACCAAAATTAAACAATCAAAGCATGCATATGAAAGTCATAAAGAAAACAGGAAAGCAAAGCAATTCATCTAAATTAAACAATTACATCGGATGGGGAGAAAATTAATTGCAGTTACATCACTTCAAAACCAACAAAACTTAAATAAATAAACAAAATGAAATAAAGGGAATGAATGAATGGATCTGAGCCATTAGGTAGGCCCACTTGTTGAACTCTAAATTTGATTGCATTTCAGCAAAGTAATCACATGCAAAATGAGACTTTTATGAGGGAGAAATGATTTTTCTTTTGAGAGAGTTTAAAGAGTGAGACTGTGGATGAGGACAGAGAAAATGTGGGAGTTGTGAGGGAGTATATTAATTAGAGAAAGTGTGGGAATAAGCAAAGCAACTTGAGGTGTAAATTAGAGGATGGGAATTTTTACACCCTTTCGAGTCCAATTTTACTCTAAGCATACTAATAAAGCTAAGTCTTCATCAACGAGGCCATTACGATAAATAAATAAGCAAATAAATAAAAGTTGAGGCACTTTTTAGGCGTCTACGAGTAGCCCCCACATTGATTGAGTCAAAACAAGATAAAAAGTCTGAAGACTCGAGACACTGCTCTATATCTTTCCGAGTCATGCAAAAGGAATCGGGTATAACGATGTCATTTATATAGAGTTTTGATTCCAAGGCATTCTCTGTATCTTAGTAACTTACTTGAGTTAAAAGTATCTTTTCTATGCGATTCGGCCTTCACATATCTCTTTAATCGCTTTCGGTTAGCAACTCGGAAAACTTGTTCTTTATTCCGAGTCCACTCTCACTCGGAGTCTAACTTGTGGCTATTTACTCTATTGTTTGCGAGAATCGGCATTCGTAGTTCATTTCATGCTTAGTCTATATCAAGTTTTTCTATCTCTACTATTTGATTAGAACTTGATTCCTTGCTTAAGACTAAGTATTATGGAATTCCGAGTATCATGGATGTTAGACTCGGAAAATTCCATTTCTTCTCCGACTCGGATAATCTGTTGGTTAATTATCATGATTATTTTATTATCTCGTGTCTAACCTTGGACCAAAGTACTCTATACTTTGAGAACCGAAGGTGTTTTACTTTTGTAGGTTATTCAATCGAGGATATCTTTTCAAACTACAAAAGTAGCCGGCTTCGAACGTCAAATCACCAGCGAGATATGGCTTTTCACCTTCCCCGCTTTAGTCCCGGAAGATTGTGTCGAAACCGCTGCGCTTCCATATCCGGAAAACTGGAACGTCAAGCTTAACGGTGGTTTTCACCACACTTTTCAAGACACAACCAATGGTTTTGGGACTTCCAAGAGAGTTAAACCGTTGTCCAACGTCCATATTTCAACGGATACTTTCCGAGTGACTCGGAAAGCCTTTCACAACGGTCACGAGAGGACTCTCGGTCAGCGAGATGAAGATAACGGCTACTCTGCCTGGTCATCTATAAATGGAAGCCACTTCACAAGACTTGAAGGTTGCCGAACATATTGTCTATACACTTACTTGATAGAAGTCATTGTATTTACTCTCAATCTTCAACTTACAACTCCCACTCGTAATTCATTACTTTCGAGTTGTAAGGTCTTGTACTTCGTTACAAACACTTCTTACATTCTTTGTAAGGTCCCTTGACTAAGTCTGTAAGGGTTAACTCAGCTTAGTTGTCCCTAGCTGTAAGGGTTATCTCAGCTAGGAAGTACTAGATCGAGATAAGGGAATTTCGAGTCTAGGAAAACTTGTATAGAGTTGTCCAAGGGAGCAACTCGGGTTCGATCAAGTTCACGGTATTTTGTGGACTCAAAATAGTGGATTTGACTTCGTGTCTGGATTGACACGGGCCGTGGTTTTCTGCCCCGGGAGGGTTTCCACGTAAAATCTCCGTGTTCACTTTCCGAGTTCATTCTAGGCTCGGACGGCCTTAGTGCTCTTGCTTCTTCGATTCACCGACTTCGAGTCCAATCTTTTCGACTCTGTCTTTAGACTCGGAATCTGTCTTTGCAACATTTCCGCACAAAAGTGTGAATTTTCTAAAAGAATTTTCTATCACCCTATTCACCCCCTCTAGGGTGACTCGGACTCTCCCGAGCAAACCTTCAATTGGTATTAGAGCCTAGCCTTTTATAAAGGATCTAACGAGTCCAAAGGTTTAAAGATCGGATGGCTCGGAACACCGGAGAGTTCGACGAAGGTAGATCTTCCAACAGGCCACCAAAATTCAAAGGTTCAAATTTCGGTCACTTGGAAGAAGCCGATGGAATGTTTCCTTATGGATCACGACGAAGAAGTATGGGAAATCATACAACAAGGAAACTACATTCCAACGAAGACAGATGAATTCGAATGCTTCCAAAGACAAAGGCCGAGTTCACGCCAGCGAAGCGAGAGAAGTTCGGAAAGAACTTCAAAGCCATGAACATCCTCATGTGCGCCATAAGCTCGGAAGAATATAATCGAGTCTCGCTCGTGACTCTGCTAAAGAGGTGTGGGACACTCGGTCAACACCTACGAAGGTACAAGTCGGGTGAGACAAGCGAAGATCAGCCAATATCTTCACAAATATGAGCTTTTCAAAATGGAGCCGAAGAGAACATTACTCGGATGTTCATACGCTTCACCGAGATCACCAACAATCTCAAATCTTTGGGAAAGAAAATCTCCCATGAAGAAATGTGCCTGGAAAATTCTCGAAGCCTACCCAAGAAACGATGGGGTCCGAAGGTAACTCGCCATAGAAGAGGCTCGGAACCTCTCACTCTTGAAGCCGGACGAGCTCATTGGAAAGCTTCGACTCATGAGATACATCCGGAAGAAGAAGATGCTGAGGGTACTTCCAAAAGGAACATCGCGCTTAAAGCCGCAGAATCCAAAGAAACAAGTCCAAGCTCCTCCGACTCGAAGATGATCCCATGGCACTCATTGCAAGAGGCTTCAAGAGAATGATGAAGCACAAAAGATGGGACAAAAGACCAAAAGAAGAATTCTACAAAAAGGACAAGAGAGATAGAAAAGGTAAGTTTTCTCCATCCTCAAAGTTATCTTTGTCTAAGAATTCTGGATGTTTCGAATGTGGCAGCAGAAGATCACATAGTCAAGGACTGTCCAAAACGAAGAAGGGACAGGAAGAAGAAAAAGGTCATGATGGCAACATGGAGTGACGAGGATTCATCTCGAAGACGACGAAGACTCGGATGACTCGAAGTGTCCGATGGCAATTTCGCCTCGGAAGCTGAAAGAGAGTCGGACTCGGACTCGGACAACGAGGAAACCGATCCTCAAGAGGTAATAAACTACTTCCTCAAATTCTCCAAAGTTGATTTAGCTAAATACATCTTTACTTTGGAAGAAAAGTCCAATTCGATTCTTCTCATTTCAAGGAACAACTTGAGTCAATCACTACCGAGAGCACCTTTTAAAAAATGAATTGGAAAAGCTGAGACTCACACTCGAGAGAACTCAAGACAAGTGCTCAAACTAATGAGACCGAGTCCGAGTTACTCAGAAAGAAAATGAGCAACCGAAACGAAGCTCATTGAGTCTCAAGATCTGGTTTTGAAGTTTTCTCAAGGACGGAAGAACCTTGATATGCTCTTAGGATCACAATGTGTCTCATTTCGAAAAGAAGGTCTTGGTTTCAACAAAGAGGAAGAATCTAATTCTTACTCGGAATTGTTCAAAAGGACTCCGAACTCGTTAAGTTCAAAAAGGCTAAGCATGGTCTCATTCACAAAAATGAAAGGAGGACTAAACCCGGACCTATTTACAAAAAGAAACCATTTTCCTCTCGTTTCAAAAGGAAAGGTTTTTAAAAGGAAAGAGACACGGACTCGGTTCTCGAAAAGAAGGAGACTCGGAATCGGACTAAAACCAAAGTCATTCAAATCGGGTTCCGAAGCACCTTCTTCCTCGAAAAGGACCACGAGTAAGGAATGTTACTCGGGTTCGTTAGAGGAAGTGAGAAGGGTTAGATGTTCTCTATTTTGCGAGTCACTCGTAAAAGATCAAAAGGACACCGGTACTGGACAGCGGTTGTTCTCGACATATGTCGGGTGACCAAGGACTCTTTTCCGAGCTGGAGTCATATAAAGGAGGAAAGGTGACCTTTGGTGATGACAAGCAAGGGCAAGATAGTGGGCATTGGGAAGATTGGTAATGGAGACAATCTGGTGAGCCCAGTCTACCTTGTCAAAGGACTTAAGTACAACTTACTTAGCATCTCCCAGCTTTGTGACAAAGGTCAAGAGGTAAAATTCACTCAATCCAAGTGCTACATCACGGATGAGACCACCAAAGAGGTAAAGCTCTCGGGTAAGAGATCGAGTAATACCTACATCATCCCTCTCTCGACCCAAGTCGAACTTATCATGTTTAAAAGCATTTCTTCAAGATGATTCTTGGACTTGGCATCGTAGATTAGGTCATATTAGCATGCATACTATCAAAAAGCTTGCATCTCTTGGTATGGTTAGAGGATTACCTAACCGTGCGTTTGAGAAGGATAAAGTATGTGAAGCATGCACCGTAGGGAAACAAGTCAGGTCTTCATTCAAATCTCTCGAAGACAGTTTCCACATCCAACGTGCTTGAATTACTACACATGGACTTATGTGGTGAAATCCCCGTGAAGAGTCTCGGAGGTAAATCTTACATACTTGTTATTATTGATGATTTTTCAAGATTTACCTGGGTGTGTTTTCGAAGCATAAGAATGAGGCCTTTAAGGAGTTCTGCAAGCTCGTAGAAAGATTCAAGTTGAGTCTCGGACTCGGATTCAAAAGATTCGAACCGACCATGGAAGGGAGTTCGATTACTCGTAATTCTCGAGTTTTGTGACAAGAACGGAATTTCTCATAACTTCTCAGCACCCGAACTCCTTAGCGAGAATGGAGTAGTTGAGAGAAAGAACAGAACCCTTGAAGAAATAGCGAGGACGATGATGATTGAACACAACTTGCCTTACTATTTTCAGGCGAGGCGATAAACACAGCCAACTACACTCTCAATCGATGCCTCATCGGACCCATTCTGAAGAAAACACCTTATGAGCTCTACAAAGGAAGGAAGCCAAATATTTCCTATTTCGGATCTTTCGGATGTAAGTGCTTTGTCCACAACAACGGTAAGGATCATCCGACCAAGTTTGATGCTCGGTCGGACGAAGGAATTTTTCTAGGTTATTCTTCTCATAGCAAAGCTTACCATATATTCAACAAGAGAACTAACAAAGTGGAAGAAAGTATCCACGTAGTGTTTGATGAGCTTGAACAGGGAAAACCAAGTGAATCTTCATACTCGAACCGAAGCTCGTAAAGGATGATGACGAAGATGAGTCTATAAAGACTCGAAGGAGACCACTCGTAACGAGGAAGCTCGTAATGAGACACCTCTAGAGGTCGCTCGTAACGAGCAAGTCAATGAAGAAGATCACTTAGAGCAAGCTTCGAAGATCAAGCAATTCAACCAACAAACCTGGTGAATCAAAGAACTGGTAAAGCATTCAAATTTACTTCCAGTCATCCCCAAGAAAACATTATTTCGATATCAACAGTGGGGTAAGAACTCGTTCTTCTCTTCATAATCTATGTGCATTCACTGCATTCATTTCTCTAACTCGAACCCAAAAATGCACTAGAAGCCCTTAATGAACCCGAATGGGTAGAGGCCATGCAAGAAGAGCTGAATCAATTCGAGAGAAACCAAGTCCGGACTCGACCAACCGACCTTCCGACCACCCAGTTATAGGAACCAAATGGGTTTTCAAAAACAAACTGGATGAGGGTGGAGTAGTAGTCGAAACAAGGCTAGACTTGTAGCTCGGGGTTACAATCAAGAGGAAGGAATTGATTGTGGGGAAACCTTTGCACCAGTAGCTAGAATTGAAGCCATTAGAATATCGTTGGCATTTGCATCCTGCATGCATATTAAATTATATCAAATGGATGTTAAGTGTGCCTTTCTCAATGGTTTTATTGAAGAAGAGGTCTATGTCGAGCAGACCTCCTGGTTTTGAAAACTCGTAATTTCCAAATCATGTTTTCAAACTTCAAAAGGCTCTCTATGGTCTTAAGCAAGCCCCTAGAGCTTGGTACGAAAGACCGAGCAGCCTTCCTGGTTCAAAATGATTTTAAAAGAGGTCGGATCGACAAGACCCTATTCATAAAGACCAAAGGGAAAGATTTTCTCATTGTTCAAATATATGTTGATGATATTATTTTCGGTGCTACTAATGAATTTCGTGCCAAGAATTTTCTCGAGTTGATGAGCCAAGAGTTCCAAATGAGTATGATGGGAGAACTCAATTTCTTCCTTGGGCTGCAAATCAAACAAGACAAAGATGGAATCTTTGTCCATCAATCAAAGTACACCAAGGAACTGCCGAAGAAATACAAACTTCAAGATGCAAAGCACGCATCTACTCCTATGAGCAAGCAAGTATAAAACTCGACTCGGATGAAACAGTAAAGCAAGAGATCGAAACTCTATCGAGGTATGATTGGATCGTCGCTATATCTTACTTCGAGCGGACTGGACATAATGTTCGGTGTTTGCTTATGCGCACGATTTCAAGCTAATCCAAAAGAATCACATCTCACTGCGGTGAAGAGAATATTCGGATATCTCGCAGGCACTCGTAGTCTAGGACTCGTGGTACTCCGGAGACTCGGAACCGAGTCCGACTGGGTACTCGACGCAGTACTACGCAGGATACAAAGTTGATCGAAAGAGCACATCCGGAGCTTGCCGCTTCAGGTCAATCCCTAATATCCCGGCACTCAAAGAAGCAAAACTCAGTAGCTCTATCAACTGCGTAAGCTGAATATATTGCCGCTGGAGCTTGTTGCGCTCGGATTCTCTGGATAAAACAACACTTGAAGGATCTTGGACTAACTCTCAACTCTGTCCCAATCAAGTGTGACAATCAAAGCGCAATCAGTATCACTAAGAATCCCGTCCAAGCACTCAAAAACAAAGCATATTGAAGTCGGTATCATTTCTTACGCGATCACTCGAAAAGGGTGACATTACACTTGAATTCATTCCTACTAATCTTCAATTAGCCGATATCTTTACTAAGCCTCTTGGTAAAGATCAATTCGCTTTTATTCGGAATGAGCTTGGTATGTTAAATGCTTAGTTTTGTGTTGTGACTCTTGAATATTTACGTGCTATGTGCTTTCGTTGTCAATAGCCATTAGTTCAGCTTGATCATGTGATACTGGGCTGATAGTTATTTCGTGTTTCGAGTCACTCGAAACTTTTCTGAATCAAACTCGGACGTAAGAGAAATTTGGACATCAATTTTTCTGAAGCTATCTCTAGAACAGTGGAGAGTTTCGGACTATAATTTCAAACTCTTTTTCTCTCTCTTTCTCGAGCGCCGCGATCGGATCTTAACCGCAGATTTCAAACTACCGATATCTCAACCGTTGAAGAAGAACTGTCACACCGGGCATTAATGATCGATGGACGAGTGAGACAGAACGGAGTTACTTAACGGATAGTGAACGGGCGCGCGTACTCATTATAAATAACGCCTATCCATCTTTCTCTCGGTACTCTAAAACTCCTTCCCTCTCAAACGAAATCCCTCTCGCGGAAGTTTTCTACGTGAACAGTGTTCCCCGATCGTCCGCGGACGTCGAAGAAGCTCTCTTTCTCTCTCGTAAGTTTTCGATCGCTCTCTTCCCATTTTCTTCTACCATTTTCGTTTTCTTCTCTTCTACACCTCCTTCTCTTTCTCTTTCTCTTTCAAAAAGTTTCATCTTTTCATCTCTCACAATGCCTAAAAGAGGAAACCATCCCGACTTTCGGGTTTCTTCATCCTCCAAAAGGCCTCGCTCCAACAAGCCGAAAGCTCAACCCCTTCTAAACCCATTGTCACCCAAGCATCTTGCGCTGGACGACAAGTTCTTCCCAACAACCAAATTCTCCTAGTTGTCTAATATCCAAACCACCGGAGTCTACCCTTTCCTCGTGTTTCAGCTGAGTTCATCTATCCCGAACTCGTGTCCGAAGTTTTATACTCATCTCTCCCACTCCGAAAATGTTCTAACCTCTCGGGTTCGTAACATTACTGTTCAGTATCAACACCTCTCTCCTTCACCGTCTCGTTCAAAGTCTCTTCTCTCTTCTTGAACAAAGCAACCCTATCCTTTCACCGAAGTCGCCGACGACTTCTTTGAAAAGTATGCTAAAGAATTCCCGGGTCCGGAAAGAACTTTTTGTGACTCGGTTGAAGTCGAAGCCAGGCTTCAGTGTTTCCTGCCGATGAGAACCTTCTTCTCACAAAGCATTCTAGCAAGGAGAACCCCATCTCCAAGCACCTCAAAGCCCTCTTCGATATCCCGGAGGGATACGAAGTCGACCTCTTCCCTCCATCATTGAGCGGATGGCCGCTGTGCCAGCTCAACTTCAAACCAAGAAGAACACCTCCCTTCCTTTCGGTGCTCTTCTCACCCTTGTCTTCAAACAATTCCAAGTTCCTCTTCCTCTCGACCCTAACGCGGTGTCCGAGGCGGCCATTGTGGTCGGCAAGAAGGAACTCCAGGGGTACGGATACCGAGAAACTAACCCCGGTGTCCGGGTTCACAACTCGTAGCCGAGGCCTCCTTCTCCACCTCGGACTCGAAATCAACCCCTCTCCCTCTTCCGTCTTCACCGGTGGTGCCTCCACCTCCAGGTGCTTCCAAAACTCTCTCTCGCCCTCTTGTCCCCTGTCTTCATGGACAAGATCACCTCTGTGTCTTCCGAATTCGGAGACATGCTCAGGGGTTTCAAGTCTGTTCTTCGTGGTCCGACCATCAACCAAAAGACCGGTCGAGTCCCAAATCCGAGAGCGAGCAGTCTCTTGTTCTTGAGATGAGAGAGCTGGTTAAGGAGCAGAAGGAGCTGGCCGAGCTCCTCGAGAGAGACGGTCCAAGGCGGCTCAGGACCCGGATGACTCGGACACATCCGAGGCGTCTTCGTGCCTGAGCTCGACCTCCTCCTCGGACAGCGAGGAAGCGAGAGGAAGCAGAGGAAGAAGCTACGGATGCAGCGGAGGACGCCGAGGAACTCGCGGCTGAGGCAGCCCCTTCCGGCCAAGGGAAGAAGAGGCCGTGGCAGCTGCCGAGGGACAGCCTGCTCCCAAGCTCAAATTGCTGTACTCGGCTCGGACAGCGAGTCCGAGTGGGTCGAAGATCTCGCTCCTCCAGCGAGTCAGCCGGAGCAGCCCCTCCAGCCCCGAGGTCCCAAGGGAAGAACCCCTCGATCCACTTTCTCCGGGTCGGCCACTCGGAGCCGAGCCCTCGCGAATTGTTCCGGTTCTCCCTTCGCCGCGCTCAAGTACATCGTCAAGATCTTATCAGCGCCGGCGCACCTCCGCCTCCACTCGAAATCCCCTCCTTCCTAGTTGGAGCCATGCACCGAGTCACGATTCCTCGGTGTCTCCGAACTTCTGTTTCAAAACTTTCTCTTTGTCCGCACAACTTATGTGTATTACTTGTACTTTTCTCCCTTCTTTTTGTTTCTTGTTTTTCTTGAAAGGCAAGGGGAGAAAATGTAGTCGAAACTGGTTGTCTTGTCTAGGGGAGTTCTTTCCGCCCTTGTAATTTCTTTTAATGAATTGATGCATTTCATTATTAATTTCGAGTTCTTTCTTTTCGAGTTAATGAGTTCAAGCATACTTTAATTTGCTTTGATATAGTGTACATTGCTCCGATCCATTCATTATGCCTTACCTTTACTCAAACTACTCGGAATCGATCTATTTTTTCCTCTAACAAAGTTTCGTTTAAGTATGGAATGCCTTTCATCAAAAAGGGGAGATTGAAGACTCGGACACTCGCTCTATATCTTTCCGAGTCATGCAAAAGGAATCAGGTATAACGATGTCATTTATATAGAGTTTTGATTCCAAGGCATTCTCTCGTATCTTAGTAACTTACTTGAGTTAAAAAGTATCTTTTCTATGCGATTCGGCCTTCACATATCTCTTTAATCGCTTTTCGCTTAGCAACTCGTAAAACTTGTTCTTTATTCCGAGTCCACTCTCACTCGAGTCTAACTTGTGGCTATTTACTCTATTGTTTGCGAGAATCGGCATTCGTAGTTCATTTCATGCTTAGTCTATATCAAGTTTTTCTATCTCTACTATTTGATTAGAACTTGATTCCTTGCTTAAGACTAAGTATTATGGAATTCCGAGTATCATGGATGTTAGACTCGAAAATTCCATTTCTTCTCCGACTCGGATAATCTGTTGGTTAATTATCATGATTATTTTATTATCCGTGTCTAACCTTGGACCAAAGTACTCTATACTTTGAGAACCGAAGGTGTTTTACTTTTGTAGGTTATTCAATCGAGGATATCTTTTCAAACTACAAAAGTAGCCGGCTTCGAACGTCAAATCACCAGCGAGATATGGCTTTTCACCTTCCTCGCTTTAGTCCCGGAAGATTGTGTTAGAAACGCCTGCGCTTCCATATCCGGAAAACTGGAACGTCAAGCTTAACGGTGGTTTTCACCACACTTTTCAAGACACAACCAATGGTTTTGGGACTTCCAAGAGAGTTAAACCGTTGTCCAACGTCCATATTTCAACGGATACTTTCGAGTGACTCGTAAAGCCTTTCACAACGGTCACGAGAGGACTCTCGGTCAGCGAGATGAAGATAACGGCTACTCTGCTCGGTCATCTATAAATGGAAGCCACTTCACAAGACTTGAAGGTTGCCGAACATATTGTCTATACACTTACTTGATAGAAGTCATTGTATTTACTCTCAATCTTCAACTTACAACTCCCACTCTGTAATTCATTACTTTCGAGTTGTAAGGTCTTGTACTTCGTTACAAACACTTCTTACATTCTTTGTAAGGTCCCTTGACTAAGCTGTAAGGGTTAACTCAGCTTAGTTGTCCCTAACTGTAAGGGTTATCTCAGCTAGGAAGTACTAGATCGAGATAAGGGAATTTCGAGTCTAGGAAAACTTGTATAGAGTTGTCCAAGGGAGCAACTCGGGTTCGATCAAGTTCACGGTATTTTGTGGACTCAAAATAGTGGATTTGACTTCGTGTCTGGATTGATACGGGCCGTGGTTTTTTGCCCCAGGAGGGTTTCCACGTAAAATCTCTGTGTTCACTTTACGAGTTCATTCTAGGCTCGGACGGCCTTAGTGCTCTTGCTTCTTCGATTCACCGACTTCCGAGTCCAATCTTTTCGACTCTGTCTTTAGACTCGGAATCTGTCTTTGCAACATTTCTGCACAAAAGTGTGAATTTTCTAAAAGAATTTTCTATCACCCTATTCACCCCCTCTAGGGTGACTCGAGACTCTCCCGAGCAAACCTTCAAAGTCAAAATAGACACTAAAATGTACTTATCTATTTTTGGTGTCGCTTAGAGCACCAAATGTATGTAGTGCCGGGATGAGTTTCGAGAGTGGGCCTGAACTTGACTTGTATGATGAAGTCCGAAGCTCATCTAGCTGACTCAAGCTTGGATAATCAAAGTCTTGAAGCTCGGATACATGTGCCTAAACTTGACTATTTGCTTAGTCTAAAGCTTGGCGAAGAGCCCGAACTTGACTCAAATAGTGAAGTATGAATTCGACTAATTTTTAGAAGCCGATATATGGCCAAAAGCTTGACCATTTGGTCACGCTGAAGCTTGGTAAAAAACTATATTCCCCAGCTAAAATTTTATTAGTTATTAATTGAATGTAATTAAATTCAAATTTTACCTGAATTTGTAGTCGTACCTATACTAAAATCACATGAACTTCATAGAAGCCAAACGACCTATATTTAAATCTTTGCATCGTTGCTTGGTGTTTGAGCTTGATGATTTGTAGCCATACCCTTGTTAGTTTGGTGGTGGTTGAGGTTGATAATCTGAAGCCAAATCTTTGTTAAATGGATGGTGTTCAAGCCTGATGATATGTAACCAAACCCTCGTAAGTTTGGTGGTGGTTGAGGTTGATAATCTAAAGCCGGATATTTGTTGAATGGATGGTGACCGAGCCCGATGATCTACAACTAGACCCTTGTAATGGTTTTTGCCTTGATTTGGTCGCTAGGAGGTCTTAAAGCCTTGGCATCTATATGCTTTCATCGTAATAGGGATAGATACTTAATGTCTTTATGTAAGATTTTGCCTAGACTTGGTCACATGATGGCCTTAAATCTAAGGAAGGGCCTGAACTTGACTTGCCTCAAAGTCTAAAGCTTGATGTGGTGCCCGAACTTGACAATCTTGGATTAAAAGTTCAGCAGGTGTAAGAGCCATAACTCACGCACCGATGTGCTCCCCACGATTGTCGATTTTAGGGAGGTGGGCTTATTAAGAAATAAGGCTCTTATTTTTAAGTTGGTTGACGTTTTTAGAAATCATTTTTATTTTCGAAAAAGCATTTTAGAATTCTCGGGATAACAAATAGAAATGATATAGTTTAAGCAAACTCCAACGAAGACTCACTAGGTCAAGTAGCGAGACTGCTTAGACCAATAGCCACGCTTAGTAGGAGCCACAATGCCTGGATCTAGCCATCTAGGGCGCTTGACAAGACTTGGCTTGTGGCCCGGACTACCAAGGTTAGAGGTGTGTAGAAAAAAACAAAATCAAAAAACCAAAAAACGGATCTAAAAAATCGGTTAACGGAATAAATTTTTAAAGAAAATCGGTTCGGTTAACCGAACCGAATATTTTTTGGTTTATGGATCGAAACTTGAAAAATTCGGTAACCAAACCGATTTTTTTAAAAAAAATCATAGGTATATAAGTCAAAATTTATTTTATGGGATTGAAAAAATTATGTTTTGCTAGCCAAAAACTTCTCTTTTGTTGTATTTTACTTTTGTTAGCTAGAAACTTGTGTTTTGTTGCATTTTACTTTCGTTTTATTTCATAAGTTATGTTTCAAATAACGGTTAACCGCTAAACCGAACCGAAAAATTGGTTAACTGGACCTTTCGGTTTGGTTACGGTTTAAGATTTTACCGATTTGAAAATTCGGTTAACCGAAACTTCAGTTAACCGAAAAATCGAATCGGATTTTTAACTATACGAAAGTTCGGTTAATCGAATATCGGTTAGCGAAAGTGCGGTTAACCGTTTTGCACACCCCTAACCAAGGTAGTCTCGATCTCAATGCAGGGATTGCTGGTCTAGTTCCAAAATGAATTTCATTTTCTATAAAAAAAATCGAGATCCTTATTGGAGAGACAAACAGATTAAAACAGGTAATTACCAGTCGGTTTGATAAAAAACTAACAAAATAAATACACATTCCTAATTTAGAGCTTAAACCGAAGGGATAACTGAAAGGGTCAAAAAAGATGAAAATAAAGAAAGGTTTTAGAAAAGGACTCCATTAGCCTAAAGCAATGATTCGGTGTTTAGGGTGAAGGTATAAAATGAATAGGGAGCTCCTCATTTTGCGTGTTATAAAGTCGAATAAAGAATCATGTTGAAGAAACAAGTATCAAGCATGGAACATGCAATAGGAAAAATATAAAGCAAGCAAAACATGAATAAAGAAATAAAGAAAGCGAGTAAATGAAAGCGATAAAATCTAACTATTATATCGGGTAGAGTGGAAATTAAATTAAACTACATATTCAAACCATAATACGGAAATTGAAATGACTGAAATTAAAAGAAAAAATTAATGAAATTGAAAAGTTGCAAGCTCGTTGGCGCTCTCGGGTAGATCCACCTGTAGAGCTTGAACCCTAATTGGATTACTGGAAGAGTAATGACATGTTGGAGGAAGAAATCCAAGTAGGGAATGAGGGCCTTTTATGAGAGGTTTGTTAGAAGAAATAAAAGTTTTTGGTGGAGAGATTATACTTGAGAAAGTAAGAAGAATTTCAGTAGAATGCGAGCAAGTGTCAATAGAAAAAGGTGTGTGGACATGAAGGGCGAAACCCTTATATTTATAGAAGAGTTTATGGTTAGGAAAACCATAAACCTAGCCCCGAAACTAACTTATTATCGGGGAGCAGAACCATTCAAAATGATAGCATTAAGAGGATCCTAGGATTGGATCCAATGACCTCGTTAGTAGCGAGCGAGCGAGAGCGAATTGGGGGTTTAAAGAAAAACAAACATAAAGAAATGCTTAGATCAAATTCTTATTCAAAGTGTTCTTTGTGTAAATGGATTCGCCCAAACCACAACATTTAGAGATCTAGAAAGTTGTGCTTGGCCTATGTGTTTGAATTAGTCATAATGCTCGTGTTTTTAGGGTTGGGTAACCGGATCCAGGTAAGATCAAGGCTTGGGAGACTAAGCTTGGTTATGACAGTTGGAAATGAAAAGGGGTCGAATTTAACCCAAAAGCTAGCTTTTTGGGCTATTTTTGTGTGGCACTATTACAAGAATGGTCTTTAACAACGGTTATAAATGACTTTTGACGACAGTTTATCATCATTGTCTAGGTGAGCATTGTTAAATGTTAGTACCTTTTGACAACGGTTATACAATTGTTGTGAAAGACACTTTATAACAACGATTCAATAACAACAATCGTTGTCAAAGGTGAGATATATAACAACGGTTTTTATAATAATCGTTGTTAAAAGGCATGACTAGAATAACAATGGTTCTCCTTAAACGAGTAGTTAAAGATACTTATAATAACGGTTTTCCTCCGAACAGGTTGTCATAGGTAAGGACTAATTACAATGGTTTCTATGATAATCGTTGTCAAAACCTGGCCTATAACAAGGTTGTTTTCTGAACCATTGTCATAGGTGAGGACTATGATAGTCTGTTTAACCTTTGTGAAAACCTGGTTTATAAAAATCGGTTGTTTTTGAACCATTGTCATAGGTAAGGACTATCATGTTTTCCGAACCATTGTCATAGCTCATCCAATGTGGCTGTTACATAAGGTGTGGGGGCTTCTTTTCAAGAAAAACTTCAAACAATTCTGTAAAATGAATATGTTTACGTCAAGTCCAAGTAATAAAAAAATATCTCGATCATCGAAAATTCAAAGTTGGTAAAAATTGTAAATAAGTGGTTAGAAGTACCGAGTCTTGGAATGGACTTAGAATGGTCCAAATCCAATTGTGTCATAATTTCTTTCATTTATTGTACTTTGTAAAAGTCACACTCCACGTTCACCGATTGCTTGTGGCACTAGAAAGTTAACACATACATTATTAGGTAAACAATAAGTAATTTAGGTGAGATAATTCTTCAAGTTAAGCAACAAAACCTCACCTTAACATCAAGAATGGATGGTTGTTTACGATCACTTGCATTTTTTCGGCCCTTCTTTGAGCACTATATATGGGAAAAAAATGAAATTATCTAATAAAATGAAAGTAATTGAATGAAAATATGAGGCAACTCTCGAAAATGGCCGTAATTTCTTCTTGAGCACTCACGGGTCGACCCGGAGGATCGAGCCAATAAGCCACACCATGACACACCTCGGGAAAATGACAGCAAGCATCCAATGAGGACTTCGGTGACACAAACAATATCAAAAAACAAAAACATATAATTACAAATTTGTAGGTTAATAAATTAGGTTTATACACTTCTCGATGAATGCTACCAAACAACATGACTTCCTCATCCGTATCATTAGGTCGGATATGAAATTAGATTTCTCGTACAACGTTCGACCTATGGACTGGATAGCTTTGGGGCAACAAAAATCGACCGACTCGTTCCCCATGTTGCGAGTTAGGTCGTGCAACCACCTAGTACATATTAAATTTTGCGTAAGTAGTTACAAATAAAAATTGATGTAAATTCAGGGAACATTTAGTAACTTACATTATGCCTGTCATAATAACGGTTAGGCCAAGCTCATCCATGTTGCACAACGGCGAAATGTCCTCTTGTAAAAGTAAGAAGTCTGTTTCTCCTTCTCTGTCGTACCCCAACACTAATGCATGTGTTTTGACGTCGAAAATTGTATCGGAATCCCATTTGTTGACCAAATCTTTGAGACGTGTATTCCATTCACGAGCGGAGTTGAAGAAATTCGGGTTGGGCAGCTGGTTGCTTTGTCTTCCGACCGCAAACCGACTTCACGAGCTTCGGTCGGGAGCCGACTTTACGAGCATGGGAGCCGACATTGCAAGCTTCAAACTTAGAGCTGGCTTTGCAATCTTCTTCGGACGATTAGCTCTTTCGAGGTCCTATTTCATATGGGATAATACGGGTTATGCTTTAAAGGTCATAGTAATAATTTTTACGATGGTTAATTAAATTATTGGTTTTAAATTTGAAATAATACCATGGAATCGTCGAAGATGACCAAACCCTTGAGCTGAGCGACAAAACTATTGATTGCTTGTTTAATAGTATGCAAATGGGTTGAAGGGATCGATAACGAACTATCATATTTCTAGGAACCATGGTCTCGGGGAAAGGGGGCGGGGGCGGAGGCGAGCTTCCCCACAAATTGGCAATGAGTTTTTAAAATTTTTCCTTTTGGTTTTTGAAGATGAAAATGATTTTAGGGTTTTGAAGATTGATTTTAAAAAGTGGGGATGAACCTCTTATGTAGATTTTCGAATTTTATAAATCACTTTAAAATGAATTAAATCAGATTGAGTGATGGTTTTATTAATTATTTTATTTTAAAAATTATTTTTAAAAATCCCAGGATATTATTTCTTAAGCTGAAAAATAAAGAAAACTAGGGTTTCTTGAATCTGCAGTGGGGCTTTAAGGACAAATTGGTGTGAAGACACCGGTTTGGATCCAAGCCTCGCCTGCTGACCACTCGAGTCTCGACTTTCGCCGGCATCCGGTGGTCGGTGGCGCCGGCCAAGGGCCACGGCCGAGGTGGTCAACCTCGGCCTCTCGGCCTGGCTGGAAAATCTAGAACCCCCTTTTTTTTATTTGTTCAATCGAAAAGCGAGAGAAACAAATGTAGGAGAAATAAATCGAAAAGGAGTCACCGAGTTAGTTTTAGGAATGAAAAGCTAACAAAAAATAAAGAATACTCTTCCATTCTTAGTATGGAAAAACTAAGTTGAAAGAGGCTAAAAAATGACTCCATCGGTCTAGAATGGGGAATCGGATTCGGGGCGGGGGTACGAAACGTAGGGATAAGCCCTTCCGTTCCGCCCGTCGAACAACGCCCATTACTAGTTTGAGTAGTGAATTTGCTGATCCGGATCTCAAATTTGAATGCGGTGATGCGACAATGGTGAATCGGGAAGGGCTTTTTTGAATTTTTGGTGTTGGATGTGGGGAAATATGATGGAAATGAGTCGAAAAAGACCAACAGATCAAAATAATGACAGATGCATTCAATAGCTCTTCGTCTAGCTTTAGCAGCGTAACGCTTAGGGTTGATCCGTTGTTGAAACAAGAGTCTAAGCTCTCTATTTATAGGGAGAGGCTAGGTCACGAAATGACCTAGGGTTTTAATTCAATCAGCCGTCCAAATTGAACCAAATCAGCTGAAAAAATCACAAAAACCGCGCCGAAATCAAAAGATTGAATCGGATCTCGCGTCGCTCTAGGTTTGTTCAGCTTTTCCATGTTGCAATAGGATTCTAAGGCAAAACGCAGTGTTTTAGGCAAAAATGGACCTGGTATGCGGCGCTGGACATGATGTCGTTTTGAGGGAGGAAGCTCTATGTCTCGGGTGGGCTGTCTTGGAGCAAAACGCGACGGTTTTTATAGTTCCGATCATGAAACGCAACGCTAGACACGACATCGTTATGATGTCTTCGGTCTCCATGCCTAGTTGGGACATTGGTGATGAAACCCGACATTTTGAGCCCACAATCTCTCCGCACACGATCTTTGGACTTCAGTGGACTCTTGAGGTTTGACTCGGGCTTGGACCGTCCAAAAGAAAAAGGAATTTTTAGACCGACCCAAGGCAAAAGACTATTTATTTGGTGCTAAAGGGTTCTTTGTGGTTTGCTAACTTCCATCACACTAATCAAATACCGTCCGTGATCCAAATCCTCAAACATGACTCGGAATTTCATCATCGAGCAAACAATATAAATTATGAAAATAAAAGAGATATGGGATGACACGTTTTAGGCGTCTACGGTTAGCCCCCATTTTGACGGAGTCCGAAAGACGAAGGGTCAAAGTAGACACTAAAGGATACTTATCTCACTTTCATGCATTGTTTCAAATGCTTGGGCTGTTGTGTTATGTCCGGAATTGGTTGTCTGTTGAACCTGAACTCCGAGATAGAACTTGGACTTGATCGCGATGTATGCGTTTTGAAGTCCGAGTAAGAGGATCCTAAGCTTGGCTTGATTAGAGTCGAAGCTTGGTGAATTTTTATGTTGAAACTTTGATCGTTCTTTAATCTTAAGCTTGGCTCGATAATCTATTGTACTAACATGTTTGTTAGTGGATAATCATATTGACGAAAGTTCGAGTATTTTACATGAATAATTCGGTTAAAAATAGGTCGAAAATTTGATCCGTAAAGGCGATATGGTGGGTCCAAAAGCTTCCACTTGTATGCATATGGTGCCAAACATATACTTGCCACATTTGATGAGACTCTTCAAGCTAGGTCACCGATTAGGGCTACAAAGCTGCCAGTCAATGGGATGCCACCACGCCTCGTGGCCGGGGTCGGCCAACATTTGGCGAGCCTGGCCCCGTCGTCTTGTCGAATTCCCTTGGTCTCCTTTTGCTTTTTGACTTTTCTCTTGTATGCTTAGCTTGCTTGACCCGAATGGATCTATAAAAGGGGAGCTTAGTGTGTTCATTTTTGCACACTTCACTTACTTCTCCTTTTGTTTTCTCAAGTTTTGCTCTTGTTGTGCTCTTGCTTTGTTCTTTGAGAAAACTAGTTGGTTTTCGAAACTTAATTCTCCAAACATGTCTAGAAGAAGAGCTCATCCAATTAAAAGAACCTGGGCTGAAAAGTTAGTTCATGACAGTTGCTTAGAGTGAGAGTGTCATCCCCATGATGAGGGGAGCCCTAATGACCTCTTGGTGGAGGTTTGGAATCACGTGTCTTCACTCGCCATTACTCCATCGGTAAGCTTGTTGGCTCAAACTTCTAGATTTTCTTATTTAGAGTAGTGCTTCTACTAAAAATCTTGTTGGGTTTTCATCTTGTAAAAAGCTCAATTCGAAGTAACTGAGTCATTCCAAGTTTATGGAGATTTGCGAGAGAAAGGAACTACCCTTCGAAGACATCATGAATAATGTCGGGTTTGGTTTCCTTTTAATGCTTTGAGTCATTTGTGTGACAAAAAGAATGGGATCCCATTAGGGCTATTAGTGAGCATTTTTAGGATACCACTAACACCTTCTATCTTCCTTCCGGGAGATGACCATTACACCTTTTGATTTTCTTTGTTTTGTTGGGGTTTGGGCTTCTTGGGAGAGCCTCTAGTTTACGACCAAAACTTGTACAAAGATTGTGACTATCTACGTCACCTCTTCGGTCCTGTGGCTAGTAGGTTTTCTTAGGAAAATTTCTTTAAATATGCCATTCTTTTTGCAACGCCCCAACATAATCACTATACAAAACACACTTATTGGATTAATATACTATGACAAGGCATCGGAAAACAATGTCTTATTAGGGCGTCACTGCTGTCCTTACTCGAGAGACTAGGCTAACATTACAACAGAACACACGATCATCTTTTCAATTTACCCAACACTTACATTTAAAGTCTCGTAACATCAACCCAATATATACATAATTTTAAAACAACCAAACATGAGTTCGTTCTCCCCGAAATATATTATGGCATTTAACAATTTTACCATTAGCGGTCAACCCTAAAACACTCGAGAATAAAAATCAAAGTCCGGTCACCGATCCGAGTCAACATTTCCTGGTTCCTTTGCTCTTGACACTTCTTGCCCGATATTAAGCTTCTTTTCTTTCCCTAAAAACATTTAAGAGAACATAAACACAAGAATGAGCCATAGGCCTAGTACGCTACCCTTGTACTCGTAAAAAAATATTATAAAAGTCGGTGAGTGCGCGCGAGATAATTCAAATCGGTTTCAAAAGCTATTTATGTGTAAAATTGAAGAAATTTCACTATGCATTAATCATGGAAATAGTTTAGGACCCATTTCTATACATGTGGATATCATGGCGATTACGTGAGATCGTCATATATGTAATTGTGATTTGTATAAACAATTCATTCATTTATCTTGATCGATCGGGGAGGGCCTACGTGAGCTATGCTTGTGTTTGTAAACTATAAGCGTAGTACGTAAATTGTAATTATAAGCGTAATCGTATTCGTAAGCTGTAGCGTGTATGCAGTAATCGTAACTATGAAGCTGTAATCGTGATAAATCTACTATAAAGCGTGAATTGTGACTGTGAAATGGGTCCAAATTATTTGTATTATTAAAACAGGAAAATCAATCATAAAGATAAACACTTTGGAAAAGGTACAAGCAATAACGTACCTTGGATATCATTTATTTCCTTTCAACACTCCCACATGCAACTTATTCTTATATATTTTTTTCGGTTTAGTATCTCGTGCTCATAAGAGTCCAATTTGTAAGTTTCTAGCAATGTACATTAATTAATTAATAAATTAAACCACTAATTAGCTTGAATCTTTAATAACTTTTCATTATTTATTTAATTATTCATAAGCTCCTTTGCGGGTTTCAAGCCATTATAAGTCATTTTTCATCGCAACCAACACATTAAAATCATATCTTAAATTTGATGAATCAATCGATCACATATTTAAAATCTACAACTTTGATTCAACTCTCAAATCGTTTCAAACTTATATAAGAGCATTCAGAATGAATTTGGCGTAAACTTGCATTTATAACCCACTACTCAATCACAATTTCATACAAGTTCAAGTTTAAAAGTTGCGATTCGGTTCAACACAATTTCGGGTTTGATTCGTTTAAGGTTCGAGTTTATTTCAATTTACTCATAATCAATTTGCAAGAAGATTTAAGCCAAGCAACATTTACCAACTAATTAATTTGCTACACCGATTCATAACGAGAACTTGAACCTGCTGCATCCCCTTCCCTCGTTGCGTTTTACCAACATCAAATGCCATCAACAGTAACCAATTTGGATCCCAATTGGCCTATCAACTGTACCAAATTTAAATTCTCACATCATAACTCTCAACTTGTCCATCCAATTCGATTCATAACCAACTCAAACATGTGAATTCAGGGAACATGAAGCCACCTCATAAAAACAAGCAATGAAACCCACAAGTTTTCGTAATCCACACTCATTTCTTCCCAATCCATTCACATGAGAGATATCCTAATTTATGTCCATAAACTCAACTAAATTACAACATCCTAAATTCAACAACAAACTCATCTTGGCTTTGAAATTAATATTAATTTGAGAGTTTGCAATACCCACATAGTACTCTTCCTTTTAAATCCAAACATGACTTGCCCAATTCACATCCACATACTCCTCAAATCAATTTTAGCAAATCACATAATTACCTAATTAAATTCCACAAAAACCACCTCATCTATTTTTTTTTCAAGGGTTAACATCACCTCATTTTGATTACTCCACTTCCCTAACATGCTTTTACAACTCAAATAATCTTTGCACAATCAAGCAATCTATTCTCGTATAGAAATTCAACAAGCATATTCACAATTTGAATAAACTCAAATTAATTTCCAATACCTTATGAACATATACTCAACCCTAATTTCACATATAACTATATTTCAATTACTCCCCAAGGTTCTTTCAATTCCACCATAATCAATTCAAAACTCATATTTATATGTCTACTTGTTCAATTACAACATGAATTTGAGATAAAATTTTCTTAGAAATTAAGGGTTAGCGATATACCTCAAAAGAGGTTAGAGATGAAAATGGATGATGGGGGTTCGGTGTGGAGTTTTGGCTATTGGAGGGCGGCGGCTCAAGCATCGGTCGGTGGCGTCGAGCGGCGACGGCGGCCGAGGAACAGCACCGGCGGTGGGTCCGAGCGGCAAGAGCAGCGGCAGGGCAGGTTTTGCCCCTGGCGACACGAAACGAGGGAAAGGGGAAGAAAACTCGGTGGCGGCAGCAAGGTGTCGATGGAGGCGCCGGTGGAGGCTTGCTTGGCAGCGACGAAGGACCGGCGGTGGGTGGCTGGTGGTGGCAAGGAACGATTGTGAAGGGAAGTGATGAAGGAGAGAGGATGGAGTTGTGAGAGTTTGGGTTTTTGATTTCGAAGTAAGTAATAGCCCCCTCCCCTTTTGTTTCATTACTTGCACCGCCATCATGTTCCAACGAACTTCTTTTTTTTTTTTTCATTAAGCATATCAATTAATCTTTCTAGCTCAAAATCTGTGTTGTTCCGACATATGTATATCCGTATGAATTTAAAAATGTTCAAATAATTATACTGTACCTATAAACATTTATTAATTCGTAATGAAATAAATTATATAATTTTAATACGTACGTCCGCCCACAATTTCACATGACTCACTGCTTTCAAACAATATTAAGACGATAAAACACAAATTTAGAGTAATTAAATACTATTAAAATTCAGGGTATTACACTTTTTGATGCTTTTGAGGATGTTGGGTTTTGGGCTGAACATACTCCTCAACAACAAGTCCAAGTTGTGCTTGCTTATTTGTTAAGCACATTAATTTTTTCGACCAAGCTTCGAAGATTCATGTTCACTATTTGGTGAACTTAGTGGACCTTGATAGGATAAAAGAGCTTAACTAGGGTGCACCCGCATATACTTGCCTTATAAGGGATCTTTGTGCTTGGTGTGAGGTGTACTAAGCCCGAGAAAGACTTGAATAACTGTCTTCAACTATGTGGCTTGTGGAAGATCATTGAGGGATGCTCTATTTCTTCACTTATTTCGATAAACTTTTATCATTTGTGGATAAAAATCTCACTTGTTTTGCAAAAATTTTAGCCGTGGTTGTGCAAGTATTTCCCACACCTTTCGCTCGTCTCAACAAATCACCTTACATTTTCCACCTCAGTATCATGGGCTAAAATCTATCTTCGACAACCCAAAGCCCATGACATAGGCTTTTTATGGTCCACTCTCAATCATGTGGCTTCGGTATGTCATTTTCAAGCTTTAAATTTGAACCAAAATACACCCTGAAAAAATTTGCTTAATTGTCCAACCGGCCGCCATCGGCCACTGCCTATGGTGCGCTTGTGGGCATAGCCATGGTGGCCGGCGCTTGCCACAGGCGGGCGTTTGGCCACCCAAGTCTTGCCATTTTTTGCTTTTGCTTACTTGTTTCCTTATAAGTCTTGTGTGTGCGAGGCCAATTTCCATCCTTGGGCCTAACGTCAACTCCCTCCAAGTGTAGTCATTGCACGGGAGTTAAGTGAGAGGTGGATCTTATTTGAGGGTCCTTTCGGTTTTTGTTAGTAGCTTGGCGACAAAGTTACGCCTAAAATCGAGCGAGAGGAGGATCTTATTTGAGGGTCCTTTCGGGTTTTGCTGGCAGCTTGACGAGAAAGTTACGCCTCAAATCCGCGATAATACTGAGCCTCCGTTCATTCGTAAAGATCCACCTCAAACCATGTTGTACTTTTGTTCCCTTTCTCAACTAAAGCAAGAGGAAACAACCACCGGGTATCCCTATACCTAGTTTCTAAATTTGTATATGAAGACTCGGACTACGAATTTATATCATTCTGACTACTATCAAGGGCTCAGGTACAAACCTCATCTCTCCTAGGTTTTGATTACAAGTCATTACGAGTGTTATAGAAACTATTGCATATGTTTTCATTCGATTCGACTAACTCGGAAATCACATTCTTGTTCATCAACTCACAATGATGCTTCGAGTCACTCATACACTACTTAGATTTATCGCATGTTCAAACAATCTCTCTAGCACTTTTAATCTAAGTTCGACTTCATATTCTAAGTTAAAGTGAATTACGAGCGTTAATTCAACTTTCTAAGTCAGCATGTTTGTTTGAAATGTATTTGTCTAGATCAAGTACTCATACTTTGATATTCTCTTTATAACTTGGTCTTTTCTAAGACTCGACTCGATGGATTACGAGTATAATGAATATTAGACTTAGAAAATTCCACTCCGCTAGGTCTCGAGATAATTATGCACTTAATTATCTTAATTAAATTATTATCCGTGCCTAATCTTGGACCAAAGTATTTTATACTTTGAGAACCAAAATTTGTTTACTTTTGTAGGTTATCTAAACGAGGTTATCTCATTTTTGAAATACAAAAGTAGCCGAAGCTTCAAGTTGTCAATCACCAGCGAGACAAGGCTTTTTACTTCGAACAAGGCTCGAGATGCTATGTCGGGATTGTCTGTTTTCAAAACTAGAAATCGTCAACGCTAAGCTCAACGGTGGTTTCCACCATACTTTTCGAGACACCACTAGTGGATTGGGACATCCTAAGGAGTCAAGAGACATTGCACAACGTTCACATCTCAATGGATCCTTTTGAGCGACTCAAAAGAACCGTTACAACGGTCACAAAGGACTTCTATTCGGAAGATAGTCACAACGGCTAATCCGCTTGGTCATATATAAATAGAAGCCAACTCTCAAGACTTGAAGATTGCTTGGAATTATTGTCAATACACATTACTTAAGCGAAAGTCTTTGTATTCATACTCAATCTTCTATTTAAAACTCCCGACTTGTAAATCATACTTTACGAGTTGTAAAGTCTTGTAACCGAGTCACATACTCTTTCTTACTCTTTAAGTAAGGTCCCTTGACTGAGCTGTAAAGGTTAACTCATCTCGGTTGTCCCTAGCTGTAAACGTTACCTCGGTTAGGAAGTACTAAATCGAGATAAGGGAACTTTTGAGTCTAGGAAAAACGTGTAAGGAATTGTATAAGGAAGCAATTCCGGTTGAGTCGATTCTTTGTATTTTGCGGATTCAAAATAGTGGATTTGACTTGGTGCTTGGACTAGCATCGGTCGTGGTTTTCTGCCCCGATAGGGTTTCCAAGTATATCCGAGTTCACTCTTTCACTAATAGAAAGCCGATAATTTGCGACGGAAATAGCGACAGAATATCGGTCATTAGCGACGAAACTAGCGACGAAATTTTTACGTAGCTAAAAGACGGGTTGCTAAATTTTAGCGACGGATATATTCAATTCCGTCGCTATTTAGCGACAGAAGAAGATTCGTCGCTGCTTGAATTCAGCGACGGAATGTTACGTCCGTCGTTGATCCGTCGCTATATAGCGACGGACCGGCGACGGAATTTCTTTCGTAGGCGATGCCATTCAGCGACGGAAATGGTTGTATTTCCGTCGCTGAATTCCGTCGCTGATTTGTGGTCATCCGTCGCTGTTCAGTCGCTGATCCATCAAAAATCCAAAATACAAATTTCTAATTATTCTTTACCCTAGTACAAAAATTGTGAATGGATATACAAATCCAACATTCACATATGTGACACTTACATTTGGCATTTACATATGCCGGCCACAAATAACTCATCAAAGTTGGATATACAAATCCAACTTACTTGTTCAAAATCATGAACAACCAAAACATATTTAAAACAAATTCATAAGTTCAATAAAACAGGCAAATAAAAGTTCACAAGAAACCTTAAACACATCCAAACGAGTTCGCAAAGTGATGATCACCAATATACGGAAAAGTGTTCCATCACATTGAAGAACCCAGGAGTTGGCATTATACGTAAATCGGAAAGACAAGGCAAAAGTCAAACAATATAGGTGTCAAAGAACTCCATTTGCTTCAAAAACCACGGCGAGCACATGAGATGGCATTATGAGAATGTAAGAGAGGATGGTGTCCTCTGTCATCCTTTAGATTGGCTTCTAGCATGTGCATCAAACTCCTCTCTTACATTCTCATAATGCCATCTCATAATGCCATCACATTGGATATAAAGGTGCAACTTAACTTCATCGGGATCCTTATACTTCCGATTTCGCATTTGCGATATGGACACCTATATTGTTGATTATGTACAAATTCCGATTGGCTTCTAGCATGTGCATCAAACTCCTCAACCCCGTCTATAAACTCTTGTCTATACCCAACTCTACCGGGTAATAACCTATGATACATCCATCTACGATGCGTAGGCCCGTCCATATATATTCGATTGCCATTAAACAATTTATTAAATTATTAGTTAATAATACCAATACATGGAGATGTTATATGATTACATATTTTCTATAATGAACAGAATCTATATATAACCATTATGCATTTAACATATATTTTTTTTATTATACATAAATTTCTTTAATTTCTATATTTTACTTGTAAATATTTATATCATAATTAAACTAATCATACCTATAATCATACCTAATTAGCATAAACAACCTCACACAAATAAACAACAAACAATTACACATATATAAATCACAAAAACCATTTACCCTCAACTTCAACAATAATGTCCAACAAATCCAACACAATTACACATTTTTTCTTTTCAAATTCATCCACAAACAACATTAATTTCCAACAAATTACATATATTCATCAATTTCAAGTTACATTTTTAAAAACCCTAAATTTAACTTCAATAACATTTACTCCATAAATAACACAATTGCACATTTTTCTTTTCAAATTCATTCACAAACAACATTAATTTCCAACAAATTACATATATTCATCAATTTAAATTTCAATTTTATAAAACCTTAAATCTAATAAAAATCAACAAAACCATACCTTCAAAGAATGGGCGGCACCGGCGCAGCACGAGCGGCGACGGCGGAAGGACAGGCGTTCGGCGGCAGCAGCAGCAATGCGTCGGCGGCGTCCTCCACCCGAGCGGCAGCGTGGCGGGACACGGGTTGGGAGAAACCAAGGAGAACGCCGAAGTCTTTGGCCTTCGTGTTCCTCAGCGGCGGAGGAAGGGCGGCGGCCGGCAGGAGGGCGGCGGTGAAGGGGGCAAATCGGCGGCGGGAGTGGGGGTTGGGGGTGGTGAATCGGCGGGGTTAACGCTCGGAACCTCGACTCTCTCTCTCTCTCTCTCTTTGCTCTGCGAAGTTCGGTCGGCCGAAGGCCGGATCTGGATATATTATTAATTAGCGACGGAAAATTCCGTCGCTAACTACTAAATTAATTTGATTGTTTTTTGGGGTTTTCTGTCATCCGAAATATCGGCCTCTCCCTAGCGACGGATTAGCGATGGAATATTCCGTCGCTAAGTGTGTTAGCGACGGAATGTTCCGTCGCTGATTTTAAAATAGCGATGGATACCTTTTTCCGTCGCTAAGTCCGTCGTTGTCGACACGAGTGTTATTTTTGTCGGTCTACGTCGCTGATTCCTTCGCTATGTGGCAACGGAATTGTTTCAGTCGCCAATTTCCGTCGCTATTAAGCGGTTTTGTAGTAGTGTTTTCGAGTTCAATTTAGACTCAAATTGTCTTGATTCTTCTTTTCAAGCTTTAATCTTCCAAGTTTTTTAAATTTCCTCATCACCCTATTCATCCCCCTTTATGATAACTAAGATACTGCAAGAGCAAACCTTCAATTGGTGTCGAGCCTAGCCTTTTAGACAGGATCTAACAATCCAAAGGTCTAAAGATCAAATGGCTTAGAACAACGGAGAGTTCGATGAAGGAAGATCTTCCAGCGAGACCACCAAAGTTTAAAGGATCAAATTTAGTACACTTGGAAGAAGCTCATGGAATGCTTTCTACTAGATCACGATGAAGATGTATGGAACATCATACAAGAGGGAAACTACATTCCAATGAAGATGGAAGATACAAGACTCGTGCCTAAAGCAAAGTTCGAGTACACCACTGAAGAGGCGAAAAGTTCGAAAGAACTTTAAAGCGATGAACATTCGATGTGCACCATCGGCTCGGAAGAATACAACGAGTGTCGGCTTGTGACACGGCCAAAGATGTGCGGGACACTCTTGTCAACACATATGAAGGAACCAGAAAAGTAAGACAAGCGAAGATAAGTCAATATCTTCACAAATACGAGCTGTTCAAGATGGAGCCGGAAGAAAACATCACTTAGATGTTCATCCGCTTCACCGAGATTACAAACAATCTCAAATATCTAGGTAGAAAGATTTTCCATGAAGAGATGTGTAGAAAAATTCTCGAAGTCTACCCAAGAGAAGATGGGGTGACAACCATCGAGGAAGCTCAAAACCTCTCACCACTAAAGCCGGACGAGACTGATTGGGAAGGTACTTACCCATGAAATCCATCTGGAAGAAGAGAATGCCGAGGTCGGCACTAAAAAGAATATTGCGCTAAAGGCCTCGGAAAGCAAAGGAGAAAATCCGAGTTCCTCGGACTCGAAGCATATCCCATGGCACTTATCGCTCGAGGCTTCAAAAGAATGATGAAGCACGAGAGATGAGAGAAAAGGCCAAGAGAAGAGTTCTACAAGAAAGATAAGAAGGATAGAAAAGGTAAACACTCTTCCCCTTCAAAGTTATCTTTAACTAAGAACTCGGCTGTTTTGAATGTGGCAGCAAAGATCACATAGTCAAAGGCTGTCCAAGAAGAAAGAGGGATAGAAAGAAGAAGAAGGATATGATGTCCATATGGAGTGATGAAGATTCATCTGAAGAAGATGAGGATTCGGACGACTCAAAGTGTCTGATGGCACTATCGGACTCAGAAGTTGAATCCGAGTCGGACTTTCACAACTTAGACAATGAGGAGACGAATCCTCGGGAGGTAATTGAATATTTCCTCAAGTTTTCTAAAGTTGATTTAGCCAAATACATTTACACTTTGGAAGAAAAGTCCAATTTTGATTCTTCACAATACAAAGAACAACTTAAGTCTCTTACCTCAAAGAGCATTAGTTTGAAAAATGAATTGGAAAAGCTGAGACTTACTCTAAGAGAACTCAAGACTAGTACTCAAGCTAATGAGGCTGAGTCCGAGTCACTTAGAAGAGAAAATGAGCATATGAAACAAAAGCTCAATGAGTCTCAAGAACTTGTTTTGAAACTTACTCAAGGTCGGAAAAACAATGACATGCTCTTAGGCTCTCAATGTGTCTCCTTCGGGAAAGAAGGACTTGGTTTTAACAAAGAGGAGGAATCTAATTCCTACTCGGATCTTTTCAAAAGGATTTCGAACTGTAAAGTTCAGGAAGGCTGAGTATGGTCCCATTCATAAGAATGAAACGAGGACTGAGCCCGGACCAGCTTACAGGAGAAAACCTTCTCCACCGGTTTATGAAAGAAAGATTTTCAAAAGAAAGAGACACGGACTCGGTTTTCGAAAAGAAGACTCGAGAATCGGACCAAACCCAAAATTATTCAAATCTGGTTTCTAAGAGTCTTCCTCCTCGAAAAGGACCACAGTAAAGGGAGTTATTGGGTTCGTTAGAGGAAGTGAGAAGGGTTAGTGTGTTTCTAACTTGCGGGTAACTCAAAAAAAGACAAAGGTCATTGGTACCTAGACAATGGATGCTCATGCCACATGTCGGGAGATTCAAGACTCTTTTCCGAGTTAGAACATTATAAGGGAGGCAAAGTCACTTTTGGAGATGACGGTAAGGGTAAGGTAGTTGGAATAGGCAAGATTGGAAAAGAAGACAATCTGGTCAGCCCGATCCTATCTTATCAAGGGATTAAAGTACAATTTACTCAGCATCTCTCAACTGTGTAACAAAGGTCAAGAGGTAACATTTAGTCGGACCAATTGCTATATTTCGATGCAAGTACCAAGGAGACTAAGCTCTTAGGTAAGAGATCGGGTAATACCTACACTATTCCTCTTTCCGATCCACGTCAAAACTTATCTTGTTTAAAAGCATCTCTACATGATGATTCTTGGACATGGCATCGTAGACTAGGTCATGTTAGCATGCACACCATTAAAAAGCTTGCATCTCATGGTTTAGTCGAGGCTTGCCTAACTGTGCATTTAAGAAAGATAAAATTTGTGAAGCATGCACAAAAGGGAAGCGAGGTCAAATCATCTTTCAAATCTCTCAAGATCTGTTTCCACATCCAAAGTGCTTGAAATGTTGCATATGGATTTATGTGGTGAAATCCCTGTAAAAGTCTCGGAGGTAAATCATATGTACTTGTAATTGTTGATGATTACTCATGATTTACCTGGGTGTGTTTTCTTAAGCATAAAAATGAAGCTTTCAAAGAGTTCGGTAAGATCTGTAGGAAAATTCAAGTAGAGTCTCGGACTCAAATCGGAAGAATTCGAACCGACCATGGAAGGGAGTTCGACTACTCGGAATTTACAGAGTTCTTTAATAAGAATGGTATCTCCCACAACTTCTCAGCACCAAGAACTCCTCAACGGAATGGAGTAGTGGAGAGAAAGAATCAAACTCTTAAAGAAATAGGAAGGACAATGATGATTGAACATGATCTACCCCACTATTTACGGGCTGAGGCGATTAATACAGACAAATTACACTCTAAACAGATGCCTCATCGGACCCATCTTGAAGAAAACTCCATACGAGCTCTACAAAGGGAAGAAACCCAACATTTCATACTTCAAACCCTTCGGATGTAAGTGTTATGTTCACAATAATGGTAAGGACCACCTGACCAAGTTTGATGCTCGGTCGGATGAAGGTATTTTTCTTGGTTATTCATCTCATAGTAAAGCATATCGCATTTTCAACAAAAGAACTAACAAAGTGGAAGAAAGCATTCACGTTGTCTTTGATGAGATTGATAAGGGAAAACCAAGTGAATTAACATTCTCGGATTTGAAACTCAGTCGAGATAAAGATGATCTTACTAAAGCTGAGCTCGGACAGAGTCGAGGAAAAACAACTCGGAATGATGTAACTCGGATTATCATGACTTAGATTGAACCAGACTCTAGAGCTAGCTCGGAATGCTGAAAGTCAATCAGATGAGCAAGCTTAATCAGATCATACCACTGAAGATCAACCAATTCAACCTACAAATCTGGTGAACCAAAGAATAGGTAGAGCATTCAAATATGCTTCGAGTCACCCACTCGAAAACATTTTGTCCGACATCAACGAGTGGGGTAAGAACTCGTTCTTTTTGCAAAATCTGTGTGCATTCACTGCATTCATATCATTAACTGAACCAAGAAATGCACTAGAGGCCCTAAATGAACCTGAAAAGGTTGAGGCCATGTAAGAGGAACTTAATCAATTCGAAAGAAACCAAGTCCGGACTTTGACCAAATGACCCTCTAACCACCCAGTCATAGGAACCAAATGGGTTTTCAAGAACAAACTGGATGAGGATGGGGTGGTAGTCGAAATAAGGTTAGACTTGTGTCAAGGTTACAATCAAGAAGGAATTGATTGTGGGGAAACGTTTGCACCAGTTGCTAGAATTGAAGCAATTAGAATCCTATTGGCATTTGCATCAAGCATGAACATTAAATTATATCAAATTGATGTCAAATGTGCTTTTTAAAATGGTTTCATTCAAGAGGAAGTCTATGTTGAGCAACCCCTGGATTTGAAGACTCGGAATTTCCAAACTATGTTTTCAAATTGCAAAAGGCTCTCTATGGTCTTAAACAAGCTCCAAGAGCTTGGTATGAAAGACTGAGCAATTTCTTGGTTGAAAGTGATTTTAAAAGAGGAAAGAATGTCTTATTGTTCAAGTTGCAAAAGCATGAACATTAAATTATATCAAATTGACAAAACTCTTTTCATAAAAACCAAGGGGAAAGAATGTCTTATTGTTCAAATCTATGTTGATGATATAATCTTTGGAGCTACTAATGAAAATCTCTGTCGAGATTTTTCTGGCCCAACTCGGATATCGACTATGCTTGGATACAAGGTTGATAGAAAGAGCACCTTAGGAGCATATTAGTTTCTGGGTCAATCCCTTATATCTTGGCACTCAAAGAAGCGGAACTCGGTAGCTCTATCAAGCTGGTGAAGGTGAGTATATTGCAGCTGGAGCATGTTGTGCTTAAATTCTATGGATCAAGTAACACTTGAAAGACCTTGGACTATCATTCAAATCCATTCCAATTAAGTGTGACAATTAAAGTGCAATTAGCATCACTAAGAATCCAGTTCAACACTTAAAAGACAAAGCATATTGAGGTCAGGTACCATTTTCTAAGAGACCATTCTGAGAAAGGTGATATTGAACTAGAATTCATTCCTACAAAACTTCAACTAGGTGATATCTTTACTAAGCCACTTAGTGAGGATTAGTTTTGCTTTATGAGGAATGAACTTATCATGATAAATGCATGATTATGTTTTTTTTGGTGAAATTATCTTGCATGATTATGTGTTATATGTTTTCTTTCTATGTCTTAATAACAATTAGTTCAGTTGAACCAGTGATACTGAGTTAGGAGTTATTATTTGTTTGCTCGTTTCTTAGTCACTCGAAACTTTACTGAGTCAAACTCGGTTCTTGAGAAAAATGGACATCAAACTTCGAAATCATCTCTAGATTAGTGGAGAATTTCAGAAATTTCTTTTAAAACCTCTCGTTTTCTCTTTCTCTCTCACGCGTATCTATCGAGAGAACTAGCCGTTGGGAGATAGACACTGGAATTCTAACCGTTGGAGAGCGGAACGAAACACCGGTCCGAGGTGACCGTTGGAGAGTTGGGCCGGAACGGATACTAAAGGACATTTCTTTCTCTATAAATAGCATCTATTTTCCTTCATTTCGCTACTTTACTCTCTACTCACTTACACTCTCGCATTCTTGCTCTCAAGCAAGCTCGGTACTCTCAAGCAATCTTAAGCTCTCGGTACTCTCTTTCTCTCTCTCTTCTTCGAGCTAACTCATCATCTTCTCAAAGCTTGTTTTTCTTCTCAAAAATTCCTTAACCATGCCGAAAAGAGGTTCCGTTCCAGATTTTCTTGGTTCTCGCAACCAAAAACCTAGAACCAAAAGTCAAGAGGGTCCTTCTAACCCCTCTAAGATCCTTGTCACCCAACACTTGACGTTGGATGACAAATTCTTCCCAACCACAAAATTCTCGTGGTTGAACCACATAAAACTACAGGGGTATACAATTTCCTTTGTTTCGAGCAAATTTATTTACTCGGAACTTGTCGTCGAGTTCTACTCCAACCTTTCCAGACTCCGAGGGGATCCTCACCTCCGAGTTCGTAATGTAGTAGTTCGTATTAACGTCTCTTTTCTTCACCGTCTATTTAAAGTTTCATCTCTCTTCCTCAACAGACAACCCCATCCCATTTGACGAGGTTATCGATGAATTCTTTGAAAAGTATGCCAAAGAAATCCCCGAGTCACGCAAAAACTTTTACGTGACTCGGATGAAGACCGAGGCTCGTCTTCTTTGTTTCCTGCTGATGAGAACCTTTTTCTCTCAAGCATTCCAAGCAAAGAGAATCCAAACTCAAAGATTCTCAAGGCTTTATTTGACATTCTTGAGGGCTACGACGTAGACCTCTTCCCAGCGAATTATCGAGCACATGGCCTCTGTGCCGGCTCGGACTAAGAAATCCACACCTCTTCCTTTTAGGGCCCTCCTCACTTTCATTTTTAAACAATTCAAGGTCTCGCTCCCCTCGGACCCTAACGAGGTATCCGAGGCTTCCATTGTAGTTGGCGAAAAGAGCTTCTCGGCTATGGATACTAGGAAACCCAACCGGGTGTCCGGGTCCACGACTTAGAACCGAGGCAACCCTTTCATCCGCCTCGGACTCGGACTCCACTCTCACTCCCTCCTCCACCTAGCGGTTCTTCCACCTCAGGTCCACCTTCCTCTGTCTCTACCGCTTTGTCTACCACAATGATAGACAAACTCTCCTCTATGTCCATAGAAATCAAGGACACTCTCCGAGTCCTTCAAGATCGTTCTTTAGTCTATGACCATCAACCAAAAAATAGCCCAATCTCAAATTCGAGAGCAGCAAGATGTGCTCCTCTAGATGAAGGCCTTGGTTAAGGAGCAGCAGGAGTTGATTGAGCTCCTCGGAGAAAGGCACTCTAAAGCAGCTCGGGACTGGATAGCTCAAAAACATCTAAAGATTGCTCGAGCCCCGCCAAATCTCCATCCGGAGAGGTAGGCGAGGAAGAAGAAGAGGAGGCTACGATCGAAGCAACTCCTTCGAGGAGAAGGAGGAAGGAGAGAAGGAAGAAGAAGAGAAGGAGGAAGAAGAGAAGGAGGAAGAAGGAGGAAAAAAGGAAGAAGGCGAGGAACAAGGTGCTCCCGCTCCTTAACCGGAACTAATGTTGGTCGATCGACAACAGTCAAGCCGGAGGAAGCACCTGGATGACCTTGTTCGGGTTAGCCACTCGGAGCCGAGCCCATCCTAGAGATACCGGTGCTGCCACTACCCGGATCTTCAACCTATTCACGTTTATATCGGCGAAGGCGCACTTGCTCGTTCATCCACTTCAACTCATACCACTCCCACTCCACCGTCTTAATTTCTTTTTTGTTTTTGTTTTTGTTTTTTTTTTTTGTCCGGACAACTAAATTGTATCTACTTGATACATTCTTCCCCATTTTGATTTTGTTTTTGCTGAAAGGCAAGGGGGAGAATAATTAGAAAATTTGTTCTCTTGTTTAGGGAGTTTTCTCACCCTCTCTTTTTGTATGTATTTTTCTATGCTTATGAATATATGAATGAAGTTTCGAATTCGTGCATATTGCTTTCTATGTATTGCGTCTCTCCGGGTTTGAATTTCTTATTTTATTTTGCTCCAATATATCATCTCATTTATTTATCTTGCTCCGATATAACTAACAATTTTTTCATCAAATGAGCTATCCGCAACAATATTCTAAGTCCGAATCACTTCATTTATTACTCTATTTCACAACGATATTTTATTCCAAGCTCGATATATTCCTCACCAATTGAGAAAGAATGAAAACTCTTGATTATTTCACTAATAAAGTTTCTATCCGAGTTTGAAATGCCTTTCATCAAAAAGGGGAAATTAAAGACTCGGACTACGAATTTATATCATTACGAGTACTATCAAGGACTCAGTACAAACCTCATCTCTCCTAGGTTTTGATTACAAGTTATTCCGAGTGTTATAGAAACTATTGCATATGTTTTCATTCGATTCTAACCGACTCGAAATCACATTCTTGTTCATAAACTCACACCGATGCTTCGAGTCACTCATACACTACTTAGATTTATCGCATGTTCAAACAATCTTTCTAACACTTTTAATGTAAGTTCGACTTCATATTCTAAGTTAAAGTGAATTACAACGTTAATTCAACTTTCTAAGTCGACATGTTTGTTTGAAATGTATTTGTCTAGATCAAGTACTCATACTCCGATTTTCTCTTTATAACTTGATCTTTCCTAAAGCCGACTCTAATGGATTCCGAGTATAATGAACATTAGACTAAAAAAATTCCACTCTGCTAGGTCTCGGATAATTATGCACTTAATTATCTTAATTAAATTATTATCTATGCCTAATCTTGGACCAAAGTATTTTATACTTTGAGAACCAAAATTTGTTTACTTTTGTAGGTTATCTAAACGTGGTTATCTCATTTTTAAAATATAAAAGTAATCGGCTTTCTTTTATTAATATGATGCAAAAATTCTAAGGAAAATTACAAAGACAAATCGAAAAAATTACAATAGACCCTATTTCCCCTAAAAGAAAATAATAAAAATGAAAATGGGAATTAGTAAGTGCATGATCCGAAATAAAGGGCTTGACCGAAAATGGGTTAGGGGCGAGGAACAAATAATGGCCCAATGAGTGCTCGGGCTAAAAAATAAGGTGGACTGGATGGTCTAGAAGGTCGCGGCACGCCGCCACGCAAGAAATCGAGGCTCCATTGGTCTTCGGTGGTATGGTACGAGTAGGACTTTGATCCTAGAACTGCTATAAATTGGACCCTTGCTTGGATACCGAAAATTATGCCTTCTAACCTTCTTACTGCAATTCTTTCGGAAAAACATATCCTAAAAATTCTTTAGTGCCTTTTACTCCCTTCTATTTTCAAAGATGAATTTCATGACCGAGTTATCCTGTTGGATGCATGAGATGACAAATGTTGAGAGGGTAGGATTATCCCAATATGGGATGAATACCCTTTTCAAGCATTCGACAAGTGAATGTCTATTGGACTTTTGCTAAGGGCTGCTGTGGCCTCACTGCGATTCACACTACCACATATTCGGGTTTGGGGATAAAGAATTATTTCCCTTGCCCGAAGAGTTCGATGTTATTCCGGGCATCCAATGCCACACGAAATCTGTTATGCCCAAATCCTCCGAGAACATGCACAAAACCTACAAACGCCTTACGAAACTTAACAATAAGAATCTAGGTTGGATTCTTATTGCGGATTAGGTGGACCTAATGAATCCGATGAAGCATTACCGATCGAAGTACTCGTCATCAAAGTCTATCCACATTTCAAGACGTAGAGCTATCATCACCGTCCGAGAGGTGACTTTCTGCTGGTAGGAGGCCATATGGATATGGCGCCTGCGGCAGTATTAAGCATTGTTTAGCAAGTTGGAGGATTATTTTTCCACGACACCGCTGATAGTCGTTGAAACTCTTATAGGGTTAGACCGAGGTTGAGGCCAATCCGAGAGGAAGACTTTCTCTGGGAACCACCTATTATTACGAGTAAGCAAAACATAATAATCGGGACCAAACGACGAAACAAGGTCGGCGAAGCCACCGAGGCTGAAAAAGCCTCCGGTTATATGCCTAAAGTCTCGATATTTTGTCCTTTTGTCCTTTCTTGAAAAACCGACTTAGAGTACCCTCATTCTTTGAAACTATTTTTAGGAGACTATATTATTAGGATTGTTTTTGAAGTGATCTACATTCTACTATAATTATTATTGTGATACTTACTGTTAAAAATTTGTTTGGCTCCATTAAGTTTTAATAAATTTACTAAATTTCCCCTTTCCCTCTCCCTCAGGTTCCCTTTCAATGGCTTCCTCTCTCTCCCCCTTAATTTCTCAGATGGCTTCCTCTTCCTCATGCACTCTTCCCTCCTTCTAATGGAAGCTTTAGTCTTCGCCGGGGCAGTGCCTGCCGCCGCCCACTTCTTTTGATCCCGGAGCCAGCGCTTTTCCGGTGGGTAGGTCTCTATCGGGAAGTTGTCAATCGCGTCATCGTCTGTCTTCAGCCCCGCCGACGGTCGACGGCTTCGTTCTGGACGAAGGTGGAGACACTGCTTTCTGGCTTCGACCCAACTCCTCTGCCCGTCTCCTCTCTTTTCTCCGACAGGCTCTAAACTAGGATGGGACTCAAATGGACGTCGTGAGGATGGCCATTACAGCCCTCGTCGTCCAGAATGTCGCTCGCTTCTTCCGGTCCTAGAGTTAGACCTCTGCCTCGGCTGCGCTTGAAGATGGAATTTTAAGCCATGTTTTTTCTTCGCCCTCTTGTTTATTGGGTATGCCCAGATGAAGTTTCACACTAGATTTGTTCAGATTTGGAATTTGGTTGTGGGGATTTAAGGTTCTGTGAATTTTGGTTCGGAATTGAACTTTGAAGTAGAGGCTTTCAGAGAGTTTGAATTGGTTTCTAACTCTGAATTAATTGGGACTGTATTCTGAATTGGACGAATCAAGTCAAATCCTCCTCAGAATTGGTTTATCAGACGCAGCTGCCTGTGTAATTTGGCTTATGAAGAGAGAGAGAGAGAAGGGAACCTGTGATAAATATTTGGTTAATATTTGCTTATGTTTTATTCCAAATGAGAAGCTTGCCCATTTCAACCTCAGACTGTCTAGAAGATGATAACTTGTCCTGAACTAATGTTGTTGGACCTTTGATAAGGATTCATTTTAATAATTAACGGAGAGAGAGGAAGCCATTGAAAGGGAACCCGAGGAAGAGGGTGAGGGAGAGGGAGAGGGGGTTGGATTTAATTCCTCTATTTTGAATTTAAGAAACTCGGGCTGAATTTGCAGGGAAGAGAGAGAGAAAGGGAAACTGAGGAAGAAGACGAGGGAGAGAAGCAATTTAGTAAATTTATTAAAACTCAGCGGTTTCAAATAAATTTTTAACAGTAACTATCCCAATAATAGTTACAGTAGAATGTAGATCACTTCAAAACAATTCTAATAATGTAGTCGCTAAAAATACTTTCTAAAAAATGAGGGTACTGCTTAAGTCGTTTTCGTCCTTTCTCTCTCTTGTTTTTTAATTTTATTTTTGCTCATGTTGGGTTGTAAATAAGGTTGAATTCGATTGTGCATGACTCGTTGTGATATTTTTATCGGTTGTATGCAAATTTGATCAATGGAACATCTTCAACCGATTCAAGCTCCCGCACGAGTGGGCTCTTATCTTATGACACACTTCGTCAACGGAAGTAGTTAGATGTAGTAAATGATCACTCAACTTCTTGGTGGGAGGATTGGCTTAAAAACCACGAGTACTACCATTCAATGGTACATTAAACACTCGGAAAATGTCCCAATTTATGACACATACCGGATAACAACCCTTTGTACGCCTGTTGGGTCTAAAAACCAGTACATACTACTTCCCGACTGTGCATTACGACAAATGGGACGAGAGAAGGCTATCCGTCATACCGACCGTGTTTGACTCGCTACCTTCAAACTGTTCGAAAGTTTTTGTAGTTCTAGGCGAGTTAAGTTATGGCTGGAGTATTGGATAAACCCGCCGAAACCGTCGAAACTCCGTAGACGAGCGTACCATTACAATATCGACATATTATTTGGAGTGGATAACGGAAGTAGACCCCAAACGTCGTAAGGCACCGAAGGCTCGAGAGCTAGATCCCCAAGGAGCTATTCCCACTATTGCACCACTCCAAATTCGTGAAGTAAACCCTCGATTAGATGAACGAGTCCGCATAAGGGAATATGAGGTCAAGAAGATGAAGAGAAGAGGGCCCGCAGAATTGAGGAGTTAAAGAAACACATCCAAGATGACGGGGCTGAGTCTAGTGATATGAAAGGGAAGAAAGTGAAGATATACTAGGGCTTAATTATTTTTAGGGAGAATTTTTAGGAAGAATAAAAGAATTTTAGTTTTGCCTCTTTAGAACAGCTTTTATTTTTTTAAAAGTGTGCTTATTTTTCCCTTTTTATTAGCTATGTATTCGGGTAAGTAGTATGCTTACCTTTTATTAAATAAAAGTAAAAAGTAAGTTTTATGCTAAGTTTTATGCTTTATATTATTTTTAGTCGCTCACCTAAAGGAGTAAATAAATTGGACCGCCTATTTGGACCGTCCTTAAAATAAATTGAAATAATTAAAGAATTAATTAACCAAATGGACCATCTAATTGGACTGCCCAAAATAGAATAACAATTAATTAAATGAACAGATTGTCCGATTGGACCGTTGGAACGAATAATTACGGAACTAAAACCAAGGGAGATTGTTCGGTCCGACCAACCCACCGTTGTCCGGGTGAAGGCCGGCGCCTACTATACCGCAGACTTGGTTAGGCTAGGCTTGGCCTGTCACTTCATTCGTTTAGTTAACATGCTAAACGTAATATTTCTTAAGCTAATCCCGGTTTGTGTATTGAAAAATCTCTTCACCATCCAAATCATTCAATTTTATCTTGGCGATATTTGATTAAGTACAAATGGCTCTTGCCAATTAGGTCTAAACTTTCCTCGAGGATCCTGAATTGGTGCTCTAATCTCCTTAAGGACCAAATCTCCAACCTGCAGATTAAAAGGCTTCACTTTCTTGTTAAATATCCTTGATATACGTGATTAGTATATTTGGACATTATGTAAGGCGTTGAGGCGCCTTTCATCCAACAACACTAACTCTTCGTAGTGTGCCTCTTAGCCCATTTTGCTTTAGGAATTTGACTCTCAACAATGATCCGTAAGGAGAGAATGACAATTTGTATTGGAAGGATTGCTTCCATGCCATACACTAGGGAATAGGGTGTTGCTCCCATAGAGGTTCCGATAGAAGTTCGGTAGCCCCATAAAGCGAAGGGAAACTTATCGGGCCATTCATTATAGTTGACGACCATCTTCTCCACTATTTTGCGAATATTTTTGTTAGCGGCCTCGATTGCTCCATTAGTCCGAAGGCGATAGGGAGAAGATTTGTTGTGTTTGATCTTATACTTTTATAGTAGGTCTGCTACTTCTTTCTTGAAGTGACTGTCATGGTCATCGATCAATCCATGGGGTACCCCATATCGACAAAGGATGTTCTAGGTAATGAACTTTGCTATGTGTTTGGACGTCAAGGTTGTGTAGGAGGTCGCTTCTACCCACTTTGTGAAGTAGTCGATTACTACTAACATAAATTCGTAACCACCCGTTCCTTTGGGGGCCGCTTTGCCAATGATATCAATTCCCCAAACCGAGAATCGCCGAGTGTGATGGAAGTGTCATGAGAAACTATGGTGGATAGTGTTGTAACTTTGCATACACCCGACACTTATGGCATTTCTTAATAAATTCATGGCAATCTGCTGCCATGGTCGACCGATAGTATCCAGGCGTCTAAATTTTCTAAACCAACATCCTCCCATTCATATGGGGCCCATATTCCCTACCATAAATTTCATCTATGATGCGCTTTACTTCGTATTGGTTGACACAAAATAAGCTAACCCTCGTGTTGGTTTTCTTGTACAACTATCCCCGGTTGATGAAAAGCTGGGCCGCTAGCATCCTAATGGCTCATTGGGCTCTAGGCATGGAGTCCAACTAATATTCTTATTAATCATGGATGCTAATTTAGCTAAAACATTTATGAACTGGTTGTCATCCCTAGGAAGGTAGGTATACGAAATACTTTCAAAATGTTTTAATAATTCAACCAAATGTGCTCGGTATGGTGCAAAGGCTTCACTACGTTCCTTCCATTTTTGCGAGATCCGATTAATGATAAGACTGGAGTCATCGAAAACCCCGATGCTCTTGGCTCCGATCTCTATAGCAACTTAAAGTCCCATGATGCATTCTTCATATTTCACGACGTTGTTGTTGACTTCAAAATCCACTTTGATTGAAATAGGAGTATATGCTCCCTCCGGTGAGACTATAAGGATCCTTACTCCGAATCCCTTCGATTAGAAGCGCCTTCAAACTACATTGTCCATACTTCTACCTCTACTTGTAAAATGCTTTTGTTTGGAAAGTCGAGGTGTTCGAGTTGTGATTCGATTACGGGTAGATCGGTTACGAATTTCGACACTATCCTTCTTTGGATCACTTAACATACTTGAGTTCAAATTTTGATAGCATTACTCGTCCATCTAGCTATCTTGCTACCGATGGTTGGTTGCTCAAGGATGTACTTGATGGGATCCATCGGTGCTACCACATGCACCGTGTGATCCTCTTCATTGACTTGTTCGTTCCGAGCGAGCTCTTGAACTATCTCATTCCGAGCTTCCTCATTCCGAGTGACATCATTCCGACCCGGTTGGGTCCGAGTCTTTGTAGGCTCGACTTCGTCATCATCTTTCCTGAACTTTAGTTACGAGTATGAAGACTCACTACGTGGATGCTTTCTTCCAATTTGTTAGTACGATTATTGAAAATGCGATAAGCTTTGCTATGAGAGGAGCACCCTAGAAAAATACCTTCTTCGACCTAGCATCAAACTTGGTCGGATGATCCTTACCATTGTTGTGGACGAAGCACTTACATCCGAATGGTCCGAAATAGGAAATATTTGGCTTCTTCCTTTTGTAGAGCTCATAAGGTGTTTTCTTCGAATGGGTCCGATGAGGCATCGATTGAGAGTGTAGTTGGTCTGTGTTCATCGCTCTCGCCTGCGAAATAGTAAGGCAAGTTGTGTTCAATCATCATTGTCCTTGCTATTTCTTCAAGGGTTCTGTTCTTTCTCTCTACTACTCCATTCTGTTGAGGAGTTCGGGTGCTGAGAAGTTGTGAGAGATTCCATTTTTGTCACAAAACTCGAGAATTCCGAGTAATCGAACTCCCTTCCATGGTCGGTTCGAATCTTTTGAATCCGAGTCCGAGACTCAACTTGAATCTTTCTATAGAGCTTGCTGAACTCCTTGAAGGCTTCATTTTTATGCTTGAGAAAACACACCCAGGTAAATCTTGAAAAATCATCAATAATAACAAGTATGTAAGATTTACCTCCGAGAATCTTCACAGGGATTTCACCACATAAGTCCATATGCGATAATTCAAGTACGTTGGATGTGGAAACTGTCTTCGAGAGATTTGAATGAAGATCGACTTGTTTCCCTCCGGTGCATGCTTCACATACTTTGTCTTTCTCAAAAGCACGGTTAGGTAATCCTCTAACTAGACTATGAGATGCAAGCTTTTTGATAGTATGCATGCTAATATGACCTAATCTACGATGCCAAGTCCAAGAATCATCATGGAGAGATGCTTTTAAACAAGATAAGTTTTGACTTGGGTCAGAAAGAGGGATGATATAAGTGTTACCGGATCTCTTACCCGAGAGCTTTATCTCTTTGGTGGTCTCATCCGAGATGTAGCACTTAGATTGAGTTAATCTTACCTCTTGACCTTTGTCGCATAGCTGGGAGATGCTAAGTAGATTGTATTTTAGCCCCTTGACAAGGTAGACTGGGCTCACTAGATTGCTTCCATTTCCAATCTTGCCGATGCCCACTATCTTGCCTTTGCTTGTCATCTCCAAAAGTGACTTTTCCTCCTTTATATGCTTCTAGCTCGAAAAGAGTCCTTGGTCACCTGACATGTGTCGAGAACATCCGCTGTCCAGTACCGGTGTCCTTTTGATCTTTTCCGAGTTACCCGCAAAACAAAGAGAATCTAACCCTTCTCACTTCCTCTAACGAACCCAGTAACATTCCTTACCGTGGTCCATTTCGAGGAAGAAGGTGTTTCGGAACCCCGATTTGAATGACTTTGGGTTTTGTCCGATTACGAGTCTTCCTCTCGAGAACCGAGTCCGTGTCTCCTTCTTTTTGAAAATCTTTCCTTTTGAAACAGGAGTGAATGGTTTCTTTTTGTAAATAGTTCCGGGCTTGGTCCTCCTTTCATTTCTGTGAATGGGACCGTGCTCGGCTTTCCTGAACTTTACGGTTACGGAATCCTTTTGAACAATTCGAGTAGGAATTAGATTCTTCCTCTTTGTTGAAACCAAGGCCTTCTTTTCGAAAAGAGACACATTGTGATCCTAAGAGCATGTCAAGGTTCTTCGACCTTGAGTAAACTTTAAAACCAGATCTTGAGACTCGGTGAGCTTCGTTTTAGTCGCTCATTTTCTTTCTCGAGTAACTTAGACTCGGTCTCATTAGTTTGAGCACTTGTCTTGAGTTCTCCGAGTGTGAGTCTCGGTTTTTCTAATTCGTTTTTCAAAGAAGTGCTCTCGAAGTGATTGACTCAAGTTGTTCTTTGAAATGAGAAGAATCGAATTGGACTTTTCTTCCAAAGTAAAAATATATTTAGCTAAATCAACTTTGGAGAATTTAAGGAAGTAGTTTATTACCTCTTGAGGATCAATTTCCTCATTGTCGATTCCGAGTCCGACTCTCTTTCGGCTTCGAGTCGAGATTACCATCGGACACTTTGAGTCATCCGAGTCCTCGTCGTCTTCGATGAGTCTTTATCACTCCATGTTGCCATCATGGCCTTTTTCTTCTTCTTGTCCCTTTTTCTTTTTGGACGAGTCCTTGACTATGTGGTCTTTGCTGCCACATTCAAAACATCCAGAATTTTTAGACAAAGATAACTTTGAAGGAGAAGAAAACTTACCTTTTCTATCTCTCTTATCTTTCTTGTAGAATTCTTCTTTTGGTCTTTTGTCCCTTTGTCCCATCTTTTATGCTTCATCATTCTCTTGAAGCCTCTTGCAATGAGTGCCATGGGATCGTCTTCGAGTCGGAAGAGCTCGGACTTCCTTCTTTGGATTCCGAGGCTTTAAGCGCAATGTTCCTTTTGGTAGTATCCTCAGCATCTTCTTCTTCCGGATGTATCTCATGCGTTAGAAGCTTTCCGATGAGCTCGTCCGGCTTCAAGAGTGAAAGGTTCCGAGCCTCTTCTATGGCAGTCGCCTTCGGACCCCATCGTCTCTTGGGTAGGCTTCGAGAATTTTCCGGCACATTTCTTCATGGGAGATTTTCTTTCCCGAGAGATTTGAGATTGTTGGTGATCTCGGTGAAGCGAATGAACATCCGAGTAATGTTCTCCTCTGGCTCCATTTTGAAAAGTTCATATTTGTGAAGATATCGACCGATCTTCGCTTGTCTCACCCGACTTGTACCTTCGTAGGTGTTGACCAAAGTATCCCACACCTCTTTAGCAGAGTCACGGGCAGAGACTCGATTGTATTCTTCCGAGCTTATGGCGCACATAAGGATGTTCATGGCTTTGAAATTCTTTACGAACTTCTCCGCTTCGCTGGTGTGAACTCGGCCTTTGTCTTGGGAATGATTCTGAATTCATCTGTCTTCATTGGAATGTAGTTTCCTTGTTGTATGATTTCCCATACCTCTTCATCATGATCCATAAGAAAACATTCCATAAGCTTCTTCCAAGTGCCCAAAGTTTGATCCTTTGAATTTTGGTGGCCTGTTGGAAGATCTTCCTTTGTCGAACTCTCCGGTGTTCCGAGCCATTTGATCTTTAGACCTTTGGATTGTTAAATCCTTTCCGAAAGGCTAGGCTCGATACCAATTGAAGGTTTGCTCGGGGAGAGTCCGAGTCGCCCTAGAGGGGGTGAATAGAGTGATAGAAAAATCTTAGAGAAAACACACACTTTTGCGCGAGAAAAGAGACAAAGACAGATTCCGAGTCTTTCAACGAGGTCGAAAAGATTGGACTCGAAGGCAATGAATCGGAAAGAACAAGAGTAGTAACGCTGTCTCGAGTTTAGAATGAACTCGGAAAGATAACACTTAGATTTTACGTGGAAACCCTCCCGGGGCGAGAAAACCACGGCCCGTGTCAATCCGGACACGAAGTCAAATCCACTATTTTGAGTCCACAAAATACCGTGAACCGACCGAACCCGAGTTGCTCCCTTAGACAACTCTATACAAGTTTTCCTAGACTCGAAGTTCCCTTATCCGATCTAGTACTTCCTAGCTGAGATAACCCTTACAGCTAGGGACAACTAAGCCGAGTTAACCCTTACAGCTTAGTCAAGGGACCTTACAAAGAATGTAAGAAAGAGTTTATAACTTAGTACAAGACCTTACAACTCGGAAAGTAATGAATTACAGAGTGGGAGTTGTAAGTTGAAGATTGAAAGTAAATACAATGACTTTTCTCAAGTATGTGTATAAACAATATGTTCGGCAACCTTCAAGTCTTGTGAAGTGGCTTCTATTTATAGATAACCAAGCGAGTAGCCGTTATCTTCATCTCGCTGACCGAGAGTCTTCTGTGACCGTTAATAGAGGCTTTACGAGTCACTCGGAAAGTGTCCGTTGAAATATGAACGTTGGACAACGGTTTAACTCTCTTGGAAGTCCCAAAACCATCGATAGTGTCTTGAAAAATGAGGTGGAAACCACCGTTAAGCTTAGCGTTCCAGTTTTTCGGATATGGAAACAGACGGCTTCGACACAATCTTACGGGACTGGAGCGAGGGAAGGTGAAGAGCCATGTCTCGCTGGTGATTTGACGTTCGAAGCCGGTTACTTTTGTAGTTTGAAAAATGTATCCTCGATTGAATAACCTACAAAAGTAAATCAACTTTGGTTCTCAAAGTATAGAATACTTTGGTCCAAGGTTAGACACGAGATATTAAAATAATTATGAGAATTAAGCAACCGATTATCCGAGTCGAAATGAAATGGAATTTTCCGAGTCTAATATCCATGATACTCGGAATTCCATCCGACTTAGTCTAAGAGAAGAATCAAGTTCGATAAAGGATATTAGAGAGGATTAACTTGATATAGACTAAGCATGAAATAAACTAAGAATACCGACTATAACGAAATAAAACAAATAACCACAAGTCGATTCGAGTGAGAAACAACGGAATAATGGTATATTCAAAATGCGATTATTCTAAGTGAGGATGGACTCGGAATAAAGAACTAGTTTTACGAGTCAGCTACGGAAAAGCGATAAATATGATAAGTGAAGGATGTACCACTTAGAGAAAATACTATTTTACTCAAATAAGTTTCTAAGACACGAGAGAATGCCTTGGAATCAAAACTCTATATGTATGAAATCGTTATACTCGATTCCTTTTTCATAACTCGGAAAAGTATTGAGCAATGTCCGAGTCTTCACTTTTGGCGCTTCTCCGGGATAAACTTTCACAGCGAGACTCCATTGTCCACCAAGGTTAGGGGAATGAACTTGTTAGTGCAAGTTACGGTTAAATAAAGGATATTGTTGTGTGCAACACCTTTTTCCATGGAGATGTTTCTAATCAAAAGTAATGATTCCGTACCCACTATTGACCAATCCTATGACTTCCTCGGACATGGTTTCAGGAGAGACCTCGATCTTGCTAAGTGCCTCAATTAAGGCCTCGCCTATGTTTTTGGGAAGCAGATATGAGTTTCCTTATAGAGATGTCGGCTTTTAACTTTTTCAAGTTGTTTCAAGATTGGGTCTTCTTCTTGAGCAAATTCGGGTTCTTTTCGGGCTTCCTAAGTCTCGTTGTGGACCCACAGGTGCATTATGTCTGTCCAAATCTAGTAAAGAATTGGATTTACGGACCTTTAGGTTCTCCCTAAAAATCTTCTTCTTCTAAGGGTGGTGTGCCCCGAAGTCATCGTCATTGTCACTATTGTCTTTGGTTTCGTACACGTCTTCCTCATCGCTTACCCATAATCCGTTGACTTCTAGGTCTAAAGGAGGCAAGCTAAGAACATAGGGGGTAGCTTCCCTTAAGGGATTGAAGTTTATCCCTTATGGTCAAAGTAGTGATTATCGAACATGGATGACTCCCTTAACATTTGTTCTATCCGATCTATGAGGTGGATCGAGGCTTGGATTCATGTTTGGGACTCGCTTAGAAGAGATGGACTAGGTGGAGGTAAAGGAACTCCTCCTTTTCTTAATCATTTTTCTTCCGTATCTCTCTTACTATCCTCAATAGCTTTCGGGATAGCCTTAAGATCACTTGCTATGGACTCTATTTTCTTATCCCGAGCCTCAATCTTACCTTTCATTTTTTGGCTGAGGTTTCATTGAGCAAAAGAAGAATAGGAGATTGTTCCGGTGTTTCTTCTATTGGAGGGAATTTTTCTTAGGTACTATCCTATGATGGAAAATAGACTGAATCGGTGTGGTATGCACCCAAGTATGTCATACTTGGTGTAGACCGCAGCGTAGAACATGGTATAGAGCGGGGAGAAGATATGTCGGACTCCTTGTTGAGACGTTCTAACCTTTTGGAGCTCGGATTCAGACGATACTCAATTGCAGTAGACTTCCCTATTGTGTAGCCCAAAGGACGATGCTTAGGATCATGCGAAAGAATACCACTTTTGGGAGGAAGGCGCTTAAGTGTGAGACCCAAAGGGACTAAGAATGCCTTTTATTTTTATGCACATAAGGAATGCACGACATGTGAAATGTATGCAATGATGCTTATGACTTAACTTAGGATGATTTTATGGTTTGGGCTAATGCCTAATTGGAATGCATAAATGATTGTTCCTAACTAAAGATGGATTTATTTTGGCTAAATGAAAGATGAAAATAAACTCACCTAATTGAGATGAATTTTATTTTGGCTAATGCTTGAATGTACTCATGTAATTGAGATGAATTTTGTTTTGGCTATATGAAAGATGAATATGGACTCGCCTAATAAAGATGAATTTTACTTTGGCTAAATAAAAGATGAAAATGGACTCACCTAATTGAGATGAATTATATTTTTGGCTAAATGAAAAATGGAGATGCAAATGCGAGAAAAATATGAAAAGATCAAAATCTAAAGACTGGTTGACTAAAGAGATAGAGGGGATCTTGGTTAGACCCTTTTGGACTGATTGGCAGTAACTACCTAGACCGCCTAAACCAGGAAAGATTTTAGGATGATTGAGAAGTGAAATTAATGGACCGACCTAAAAGGAAAGGTAATTTTAATGGACCGACTCTAGGAAATTTTTATGATATTTTATTTGCACCTTTAAAAGGGCTAATCAGCACTCCTCACATATCCCTCAAGGCTCACAAGTAGAAGATTAAATCTAAAAAAACAATCACACTCATCCAAGCATGCAAATGAAGAGACAAGGTACCACTTAGAGACCAAGGGCCTATGGTCAAAAGAGGGTTAAAACTATGTAGGATACATGGTATCTCATAGTCGGAGAATTTAGTCCTCTCGTGGGGTGCATGACAGGATATAACATTGAATCCTTGGTGCCTCTCGGTGAGCCAAGAGCTCGGCCAATGAGGGAAGAGGTAGCGCCTCCGTTGACAATCAAGCCTAATTAGGCCCCATCTTGGACGCGATGGGAGCCTCTTCCAAAACTCGTTTTAAAGGGGATAAAGCCTAATGGTCCACCAACAAAAATAAACCATGTTCAAAGTTTCCTAAATGCGATATGCCTAATGTAAATACATTATTAAAACTCACTACTCAAATTTTCCAGTTTCGGCCTCTTAATAAGTGATTTGTCCTCAGCGGAGTTGCCGCTGTAGAAACCACAGTCCCTCAGGGGGAAGAGGGGCGAGCTTCCCACGAATTGGTGATGGGTTTTTAAAATTTTTCTTTTCGTTTTTAAGATGAAAACGATTTTAAGGTTTTGAAGATTTATTTTAGAAAGTGGGGATAAACCTCTAAATATAATTTCTAAAATTAATCTTCAAAACCCTAAAATCGTTTTCGAGGGCGAGGGTACGAAATATAGGGATAACCCTTTCGTTCCACTCATCAAACAACGACCATTACTAGTTTGAATAGTGAATTTGCTGATCTAGATCTTTAATCTGGATTTGGTGATGCGAAGGTGGTGAATCGAGAAGGGATTTTTGTGAATTTTTGGTGTTGGATGTTGGGAAATAGGATGGAAATAAGATGAAAAAGACCAAGAGATCGGAATACCGATAGGTGCATTCAATAGCTCTTAGTCTAGATTCAAGCAACGTAATACTTAGGGTTGATTCATCTGTTGAAATAAGAGCCTAAGCTCTCTAGTTACAAGGAGAAGCTAGGTCACAAAATGACCTAGGGTTTTAATTCAATCGACCTTCTAAACCGAACTAAAATTAGCTGAAAAATCACAAAAACCGAGCCGTAAATCAAAACATTAAAGCGGATCCTGCGGTTGGGGGCGTCGCCTATATTTGGTTTGTTCAGCTTTTTCGTGTTGCAACAGGATTCTTAGGAAAAAGCAGCGTTTTAGGTAGAAAGGTAGAAATGGACGTGGTACGCGTCACTCGGACACGACGTCCTTTTGAGGGAGGAAGCTCCGTGTCTCGGGCGGACTGTCTTGGAGAAAAGTACGGCGTTTTGATACTTCGATCATGACACGACGTCATTCAAATGTCTTCGATCTCCATGCCTGGTTGGGACGCTGGTGATGAAACGCGGCGTTTTGAGCCTGGAATCTCTTTGTACACAATGTCGGACTTCCGTTGACTCGGAGGTTTGACCCAAGCTTGGACCATCCGAAATAAAAGGGATTTTTGGATCGACCTAAGGCAAAAGGCTATTTATTTGATGCTAAAGGGTTCCGTGTGGTTTATCGGCTTCCGTAACATCAATCAAATACCGTCCATGATCCAAATCCTCAAACAGGACTCGAGATTTCATCATCGGGCGAACAATATAATATACGAAAATAAAAGAGATAAGGGATGACACGTTTAGGTTTCTACAATTTTTCCCTTCCATCAATTCTTTCACTATCACCTTAACTTAATCATCCAAGAGTAGTACCCCATGAACGAGGGCACCTGGCTGGCGGTGGTTGAATAACAACCTTAGCCACAATGTGATTGAAAGGAGGGTGATGAGAATCTATGATGCGAGTGGATTGATCGCATAAGAATTAACATAATAATTACAAATGTGCATAACATGTGTTATCCGAAACAACAAAAACAAATAACCACTATTACATATATGACTTTTTATTACTATCGATTTACAATGGTTAAAAACAAAAACCGTCATCCAAAATGAGGCGGTGACATTTTTTAAAATAAGTGGTCTTTTATTACACCTATTACTACGGTTCTTTAATTAAACCGTAGTAATAGATCAGGTCATCAACTTTTTAGTACGGTTCAAGGAGAGAATCGTAGTAATAGATGTTCTTTATTACTGCGGTTCTTTCATTGAGCCATAGTAAAAGTTTGTTAGAAATTTTTACTACGAGTTCGATGAAAGAACCGTAGTAATAGATAACACCTATTATTATGGTTCTCACCTTGAACTGTAATACCTATTACTATGGTTCTCTCCTTGAACTGTAATAAAAAGTTATTGTTAACTTCAAAAAGTCTAATTTTGTTTTCTCTCTCTCTTACCGTTATAACTGCCGCTTCCTCTCTTTCTCTCTCCTCCTCCTCCAACTTGCTGCTTCCTCATTCTTTTCCTCTCTCTCTCCCTAATTTCACTAGACTCCAATCCATAATCTCTCTCCCTTTCTCTCTCTCTCTCTCTCTCTCTCTCTCTCTCTCTCTCTCTCTGGTGTCCTAAGGCCCTCCCTAATCTCTTTCTGTCTTTCTCTCTCTTTTGAAATCAAGCATGGAAGACCCTCCATATTGGGATCTATTTATTGTGGTCAAAAGTTGTAACACCACCACCACCACCATGACCACCACCACAACAACGGACTGGTGGCTTCATGGCGGTGGGGATGAGAGAGAAGCGGACTATGCTCAAGGGAGAAACAATTAGTGGAGTGTTTAAAGAATTTAAAGCATTGGAGAGGCAAGAAAGGCGAATTGAGGAGAGAGAGAAACAATTGGAGCAACGTTTACGGGCAGTTGAATTGGCATCAAAATCCCGGACAAGGTAGAGATAATTAGTTGATTTCCTTCTTCTGTGAGTTTCTTCGAAGACTCACACAAAAATGGTGTACCAATTAAATTGAATTTGGTTTTCTTGGTTTGACAAAAGGATGAAGAAGAGGAAAGAAGAGGAGGATTAAAAGTGGAATGGATGTTTTCTCGCTAACTGTTTGACAAAAGGATAAAGAAGAGAAAGCTTGATTTTTAAACATATTTGATTTTTTGTGCTAACTGTTTCCTTTCATTCGTTTTTAGATCTCGTATTATAGATGTTTCTTTATTTGGTATTCCTTCACTCCTTTAGATCTGTATTCCTTTAGTTTTTTACATGTGTATTTCTTTAGCTTTTTAGATCAACTTGCTTTTCTTGATTCGTTTTTCTTCACTTTCTTCCTCAATTTTTAGTTTTAGACCTTAAATTTCAGAGCTCCTTTAGATCATAAAATTTTAGATCCGAAGAAGCTCTACTTTTTAATAATTATAGCTATTACTACAATTACGGAGAAAGAACAATAGTAATAGATATACCTATTATTACGGTTCTTTCTCCATAACCGTAGTAATAGGTGTTATATCACTAGGGTTCAAACCGTAGTTAAAAATGTCGATATGTTATTACGTCCACATACATGGCGCCGATAAACGTAGTCAAAGGTATTTTGGAATCCTAGTAAAAAGTGGTTCTTATAGTAGTGAACATCAACTAACACAATGACTATGCCTTGAGAGAAAAGAAAACATAAACTACGAAGAACTCCGTAAAAAATGGACAGATTTTCCCCAAAAAGTTAACTCCCAGTGATAAGGACCCTCATTTGAAAAAAGACGTATAAATATTATATGTTCACTCACCGGCCACACACGAGTTCCACAATAACCCAAAGTACACATTAAACTATACGTCGAGCACATATCCAAATTATATACACCATTGACTCAATGGCCACAAGCCGAATTCCAAATCAAGCATACATTGAAAGTTAAACCTAGTAGAAAAAATGCATTAGATAGCAAATCATACCTTCTTTGTTGATTCGGAAACATCATCGGGCGAGCTTGCTTTCCTGCTCACCGATGTATGTGATGTGGGTTAACCTTTATATAGGGCTTCGAAGTGGGTTGGCTACATGCCAATGTTGGAGAAGTACCCCTCACAGCTTGCCGTCACTTGAGACATCACTTGCTATCGAATGTCGGACGTCATTTGGTCTCTCCATTCGAACAAGAGGGCTTAGACGTCGACGAGGTGGAACCGGTGTTGCGCTTCTATCTAGCCCCAAAATGTTGAACAATACCCATGTAGCCACCGATAGCTCGAACTCGACAAGGATGTTCATCTCTTTCTAGTGCCAAGGCTAGCTTTTTTTCCTCTTTCTTCCTTTGACCCATGACTCATCCCTGTCGATAGTAATTTATGAGGGGTCTATGATGACACCTTCATCGGTTTCATTTCAAAGTTTTTCAAGCTTCGTTGAACAACTTCTTATTCACTAGTGCGTATCCCTTGACATGAAATGGCAATACATATTAAACTTAAAATAGAGAACGAATGTTGAATTACCGGAAAGTCTTCTGCATTGACTCGTTCTTCAAACGTCTTCCATTCATCCTCCTTGATGAAGTTGTTCACCTCCCATGGTTCGCCTTTTAAGTTGGTAGGCTTTGTTTTGTATATACTCATTTGGGGCAAGTTAGTCTTGAACAAGAGAACGACATGCATTAGTATTAATACGTGTACACTAATAAGATAGGCATTAGTATAAGAAAAACTTATACTTGAGACATCATTCCTAACGTTTTCTTTGACGAGTTTGGTACTTCTCGCCAATGATCGAAGGTGATCAGCACGTGTGTACGAGGCTACGACACCTATATAGCTATTGAAACGAACTCTCTCCTTACCAATGGCGTTGCGAGTGTGATCAAAATGAACATGACGTAGCATCAAACAATTTTCATGGCTACGTGTTAACTTATCCTTTGTCATTATAGTTCGGCCTCTCATCTTCTTCGTAGTAGTAGATAAAGACGTAGAGGGAGTGCCCTCGCTGCTCCATTATAACTTAAAAAGGATACGTAAACAATTTCGGTCCTTTTACTCAAACCATTCATACTTAGGAGCACGCTTAAGTCCAAACTCTAACAATTTCAAACATATTTCAACATTTCTTAAAATCATAATGCTTTTCGACCCTAAATTATAAACCCTAAATTGTCCATACACTCACATATAGCTTAGTCGTAGAAAAAGAGACAAGTGTCATATTGCTCAAAGTAAACTATAAATCCTAAAAATGAAAATTTTCCTTCATCGTTAGTCATCGGTTACCAAACCCACTTTTGAAAATTTTTAACATTTCAATAATTCAAAATGAATAAACAAAAGCAGAGACAAGTGTTCTCATTCCTCAAAGTGAACCCTAAACCATAAAAATTAATTTTTTCCTTTAACCACTTCCCATAATTTACCAAACCTACATCTCAAAGTCTAACATGTCAACAATTCAAAGGGAAAAAAAGAGAGACAAGTTCGATACCTAGAAGAAACAATATAGAGAGTGAGAGAGAGAGAGAGCCGAGCAAAAGCGAAGGAAACCCGAGTGAAGGTGCAGGTGAATGGGGACGACGGCGGTGGGAGTGACCTTATCGGTGGTCTCTGGATTAGAGAGGGAAGTTGAGCGAGAGTGAAAGAATCGAGTGTTTTATGCAAGGAGAGAGCGAGAGCGAGAGAAATGTTCATAGAAAAGGGAGCGAGTAATTCATTTAAAACAGACTTATGACAACAGTTCATACTAACAACCAACCGCTCTTATAAGTCACACATATGACAACGATTTATTAAAACAACTGTTGTCACAGAGTCCGCCCATGGGCGTGGGCACCTGTGGGTGCCCCCGTGGTGGGAGGCGAGCAGTTGCTCGATGTGCACACTTATAACAACGGTTCATGTGAGGAATCGTTGTTATAAGTCACACATATGACAACGATTTTAGACAAGAAACCGTTGTCATAGGACGTTCACAACGTTTACTACACATTAATCATTGTCATTTAACTTTGACATCGGTTCGTTGATAAGAACCATTGTCATAGGACTTTCTTAACCGCACCTTTGACATTGGATCTTATGTACAATCGTTGTTAAAAGTGCGGCTTCTTTATAAATAGACAAGTTCCGCCCTCACTTTCAAAATCTCATTTTTTAACCCTAAGCTTCCTTCATCTGTCACTTTCTCTTTTATCATTTCCTCGTAAAAAATCGATATCTATACCACTTTGATTAGAATCCGGAAACTCAATGAATGGAGTTAGTAGACATGACTGCACCCCATGGAACATTTACTTTAAGGGGAGAGAGAAATAGTACCATTATGGCCGTAGGGGAAAATATGAACTGTCATTATGCTCGAAAACCACAAAATCACCGACACATAAATCATCATGGTATTGACTATACCGGCAATTGGGCCATTCGGTTCGGGTTCGGTTCGAGTTAGTTCGATTCGGGTTAACTCAGGTAGATCTTGTTCGGGTCCGGTTCGGTTTCGAGTTACGGTCAACTTCGGTTCGGGTAAACTTCGGGTCGATCTCGTTCGGGTTTGTTCGGTTTCGGTTTAGGTCAACTTCGGATCAATCTCTTTGAGTCGGGTTCGGGTTCGATTCGGATTAATTTCGGATTAGGTCAACTTCGGGTTGTCACTTTTTGAGTCAAAATCGATTCAAAATTGTACCCACAAAAAAAATATACCACTATAGGCACAAAAGTCCATCCTGCGACACCCAAGGAAAAAAAAGTGGGTTTGGTCACTTTTATTCGAGTTAAATCGATTCGGGTCCGATTCGGTTCGGGCCATTTCGATTAGGGTCGGAATCGGGTTCATTAGATTTCGGGTCGGTTCGGTTCGAGTCGGTTCATTTTGATTTTCGGGTCAAAATCGGTTCAACTGTTTCGGATGCCGATTCGATTTGGGTTTCGGGTTGATCCGTTTGATTCGGGTCGGTTTTGCCAGGTCTAGTATGGACAAAATTCCATCGAGCTATCCTTGAGCTTCAGTTGCTCACCATCATCCTCACTCCTCGTCACAGTTTTGAGTTCCCAAACTTTCTCTCTTATTGTCTATAAGTTCTGCAGTAATTACCTTTATATAAACCTTCAAAGTTGTGGTGTATGAAATCATGTATTTAGATGATTTTGTTCACTTCAGTTGTTTGTTTAATATATTATAAAATGCATCGATTACAAAGGACAAAGCCTTGTGAAGGAGTAATCTATAGAAAAATTACAGAACAACTATGAATACTTTTTCTCAAAGCTTTCTCCTGCGTATTTAATGCCATTGACATATATGACAACAATTCCTATAAAACTAGAGTTGTTAAAAGAGTTAATGATCCCTTTTCAACAAGGGTTCCTTGACAAGAACCGTTGTCATAACTATTTAACAATGGTTACATAATACAACCGATTGTCATAAGACTTCTTTGAAAAGAATTATATGTCATAGGCGCTGTGTTGGAGTAAATTTAAGGAAAGTACGGGATTTTGTTGAACCACATAGATGGAACCAAATTTAATTTAGATTGCCAAACGAGATTAATGATACTTGAAACTAACCTTATCCTATTAACCTAAATTCAAAACTTAACTATTAATCTAATTTAAACTAACATGAATTCAGAAATTTAATAGAAACATGACTGATTTATCCCAAATTACTAACAATCAGAATTTAAATAATAAGTACTCAGAGATTCGATACTAACCATCAATAACTAAATTCGATCATCTAATAAATTTAACAAATAGAATTCAATAGCTTAAGGCGAATATTCAGAAGATTAAAACAGCAAAGTTAGAAATTAAAGTGAAAATTTAGAAGATTATACCAGAAAATTCAAATGTCCATATGCAATTCCACAAATTCACAGTTCAGCTTCGAATAAACGAAGGTCCAGATTCAGCCAAGCAATTCGACAATCCAAAAAATTCGGGGAAATTCTAAAACCGAAATCGAAAACTAACAATTGAAATTCTAAGAAATAAACACTAAAATTGAAAACTAAACCTAAAATTTGAGAACTAAAAACTAAGAATTGAAGAAGAAAAGTGGAAAAACTTGGACCTACGCGCAGCTCCGGCCTATAACGTTGTCACCGTCGTCGTTCAGCCTCCCCTGGTTTTGTCTCGCCGTCCTCCTTTTATGCTCTAAGTCTCTTCCTCTTGTTGTGCTTTCCAGCCTCGCCCAGGTCCCTTCCTTGTGGATAGAGTCCGAGTAGAATGAGGATAAGAAGTGTTGGAGATGGATTAGAATTCTGGTAGCTAGGGTTTCGGTGAGGGTAGCGCGAAGAGGAAGAAGATGATGGTTAGGGTTTCAGATCTGGTGCCGTGAGGAAGAAGGAGAACACGGTTATCGGCTGGGATTCAGGGTCTTGGGGGTGCCGAAGAGGAAGAGGGTTTAGGCCAGAGGGGAAGCGAAAGGAAGAGGAAGACGGGGGCTATGGGTTCTGGCGTTAGACGAGAGAGAGAGGCATGAGGCAAAGGTTTCTGGTGAGAGGAACTGGAAGGAAGAGGGAGAGCGTGATGGTGATAGGGTTTTTCGGTGCAGGACCGAAGAGGGGGAAATGGAGGGTATGGGTCTGGTGGAGCAGGCCGTGTGATGAAGAGAGCTGAGGGTGTTGTGGGCTAGGGTTGCTGAAGGGGGTTTAAGTGAGTGAGGGAGGGAAAGGTCACGTGGGCTGGTTAAAAAGGGCCTTCAGGTAGTACAGTTTTGTGCTTAATTTAGCCCGACTTCAAATGGACGATCTCATCCTGTAATTATCAGCTATTCGTATTATTTTTAAATTCTTCCACACTTCTTACAAATTAAAACAAATTAAATTAAAAGCCCTAATTTAGGAATTATTACGAACGAAATAAGATGTAAAAGGTATTAAAAAATATCATCTTTTTAGACTTAACATGCTGCACCTATGCCAACTGTTACGATTTACAACCATTGTTTAATGTCACATACCATTGTCTAAAGTTATATTTGTCTATAAATATATGATTTATGCCATCTTTCATCATATTGATTGCTTGTTCTCTTTCAACCCAAGCCACATTCATCTACTACTTTCATCTTCCACTGTCCTCATGTTTTCGATAAAGGTACCTAGACAAGCATGTAATCATCTAAATTCTTTACTTATGAGTGCTTGGGAATTTTATACTTCTTACAAGTGCACAATTTGCTTTATAACATTAACTCTTTGTTTCTTCTATTATCATTTTACTTCTTAGAAGATGTAAAGGACAAAGAGTTAACATTGTAATGTCCCTTACATCTCAAAGTGTGGCACTCATAAGAAGTGGAGAATTCCACTCATAAGTATAGAGTTTGGATGACTACCACACTTGTCTAGATACTTCATGGAAACATGAAGCGAGTGGAAGCTCTGAACCAAATTTATGCACTCATATATGATACTTAGAGTTCTTCCACTTGTTGCTGATATTAATTTCTCTATTTACATGCTTTGATTTGTTGTATTTATATGGTTTGATGTATTTAGATGTATATATGTATTTTTCTATAAATAAGATACTTTATATCATCTAACCTTTTTCTCGCCCTTTATCAATTTGTTTTAGAGCCTCTGTCTTCATGTTTTCCATGAATACACCTAGACAAGTCTACTAGGTCCCTTCATGGAAAACTTGAAGATAGAGGCTCAAGCAAATTGGGAAAGAGCAGAACAAATGTCACCGACGACAACAGTTCTTAGCAACGATCCGTAGTCATATATCTTCTTTTGACAACGGTACCTTTAGAAGAATCGTAGTCATAGTCTTTTGACTACAATTTCTTGAAAAGAACCATAGTTATAGTCTTTTGACAACAATTCCTTTAGAAGAAACGTAGTCATAAGCTTTTTCTTAAGAAGTATTTTGACAACAATTGGCATATGTTCGAGAGTAATTTTTTATTACAACCCTACCCGATTCATGAGCAACCCCGATCCAAGTAATTTCCAGGTTTGTTGTCCCCTCATTTTTAGGGTTTTATCCCCTATATATAATTGAAGGTTGCTTGTTATAATTTCCATTGCCTCATTTTTTCTCATTCTATCTTTCGCTTTTATTTGTGTGCTTTAATAATAACCACTTCGATTGTGGAGGAGCAAGCTTTGACAGGAAATGCTCCATGGAAGAATTGGAGAACAACCATGAATCCTTAAAAAATAATTTAGTTACTAGAAGCTCGATCCTTCTTCTAAGATCTCTTTTTAGGAAATTCAAAAGAGTTAGATACACAAGTTCGAGACTTGTATCTTGAATCTTCCTACGAGACAAGGTTATTGTTATGTGTCAAAGCTACCCCGATAAAAACTTTATCCGTTGGAAGTATTCAAGAAATATTAGTTGTTCTCATGTTGAATCTCCTCAAAAGAGATCCTTGGAGAAGGATAAGTTTCTTGTAACTAAAATCTTTTACAACCATTCATAGTTGTTCTCTAATTCTTTGATGGAATACTTCTGTCAAGGCTTTCTCCTCTTTAATCGAAGTGCACTCGACCTATGACAATAGTTCCTATAAAAGAATCGAAGTCATAAGCTAATTGGACCTATGATAACGATTCATATCAAAGAACCATAATCAATATTCTGACATATGAAAACAGCTCATATAGAGAACCGTAGTCATAGGCTTAGAGCTTACTTATAACAATGTTTTTCCCAGAACCGTTGTCAAAAGTCAATTCCTTTGAAGATATTATTACAAAAAGCCCACTGCCTCATTTTTTACAACGATTTTCTATATAACCATTGTTAAAGGCCCATTGTTAAAAGTCATTTTTATGGTAGTGTGGGCTTGTTATTGACTTAGTTTTTGAGCTCAAATGAAAACTACCACTCTGTCTTTGTTCAGAGCTTATCCCAAGCACACAAATGAGGATATGTCATCATCACCGGGCTGACCGAATTAAATAAATAAAACACTTTTTAGGTGTCTACAGTTCGCATCGACTTTAACCGAGTTTGAGTAAGAGGAAGATTAAAGTAGACACCGAGATGTACTTATCTGTTAGTCGGGATTACTTTGGACACTAGTTTCGATGTCGAGGATTGGCTGCTAAAGATGACTTGAAACCCGGCGATAAGCTCCGAACTCGACCGATGGAGTCCGAAGTCCGGTTGGATGATTACTGAACTTGGCTAATTAAGTCCCGATGTCCAAATTGGTGTGGCTAAACTTAATTGCTCTTGCATCCGAAGTTTGGTGGGGTGTCTAAACTTGGCCATGCTTGGATCTAAAGCTCTACGTCTATCCACTTTCGTCAAAATAGGGTCAAATGCTTGATATCTTTATGCAAGAGTTTGGCTTAGAGTTTGTCACTTGAAGACTTAAAATCTAGGGACGAAGCCTTAACTCAACTTACTTGAAAGTATGAAGTTCGACGGGGTGCCTGAACTTGATCACTCTTAGATCTAAAGTACGACGAGGTGTCCTAACTTGGTTGCTTTTGAACCTAAACCTCAACAAGGTGCTTGCGTTTTTAATGGTGTAATGCCCCCACATTTGAGTAAGCTTGAATGAGGCGATGGTTAAAGCATGGATGCTATGCAACCATGAGAATAGTTTATGGTTTACCGGGGTTGTGTGCCTTACATTTTTGTTAAAAGGCAATCATGGAGATCTATGAACCGAAAAATTGTGAATGATGGGGTCATGTGTCCCTACTTCGTTGTCTCCGAGATTCAATTGTCATGATCCTTAATAAAACTTTCGGTTGAATAATAGGGTCATATGCCCATCTTGTCATGCTTTGCTTGAGGAAAAGACCCTAAGACCATTTGATGTTGATTAAGGGTTATGCACCCTTTTCCTTTTGATGTCGTTTTCGAGCATTTTCTATATTATGTCGTAGCTGGTTATGCATTCTTACTTATTGCACTTGATGTGAGTGGCTTCTTGAGTTTGTGGAGAGAAAATAAATCAATGACCTTTGTATGATGCTTATGTTGTTTTTTCATGTTGTATAATTTTTTTATTTTGACTATATATCATGCATACCATTAGAGACAAGCTATGTTATGCATGTCCTAAATGAAGACACAAATGCATACTATTATGTAAAATGCACGAATGAACTAGTATGATTTGCACTTGTAGCCCTCACTCACTTGTGAAAAAAGGTAGCTGAGTTATGGACCTGTTGATGGAGTCTTTGCACTTAACCGAGCCATGAATTTTGGCCAATTGTCATACTTGGATGTGGGAACTTATTTGACTATGTATCAATATACATTTGGTGTTCCCAATTAATTTTTGTTCTCCTATAAATTGGAAATGAATATTTTTGGAAATGGAACAAAATTAGAAATGGATTTGAATTTGGACATTGGTATTTGGGAATTGGAAATTGGAAATGGGAATTTGGAATTGAAAAATAGGAAAAGGGAATCGAAAATTGAGAATTGGAAATTAATTTTAAAATGAAAAATTGAAGATCCGGAATTTGAAAAAGGAAAAGGGTGATTACAATTTAGAGATTTGGAATACGAACCTTTTGGGCTTCCTATGTATCCATTATAACGAAATCATGCATTCGTAGTTTAAGATTGGGGGTTTAGTTTTTCTTAGAAGATTTTTAGAGGTTTATTATTTGGAATTTTTGAGAAATAGAAATGGGATTGGACCTAGGATAGGCCTAAAATAAGGAAGTGCATATTTTATTGTCATCCTTGATGAGTAATGGACTCATTGGTTGATGAAGTGTAGTGATTCATCGGATAGCCTTTCGCAAGGGAGTTACCTACACTTGTAACATGTCCTCTTGTCGCTTGCGACTTTTGTGGTTGTGGATGCTAGCTCTTGTTGTATAAGCATGTCAGCATCTAGCAGTGTTTTGAAGCTCATGAAAGCCAAGAACCTCAAGTGTTGGTGATAAGTAGGTTTAAGGTTTTTGAGGATAAGTCTCCCCGATCTTTATCGGAGGGTCGATCCACCATGTGGGTGGCTTTTGCCCTCCATTGGGTAAGGAAGTTAGTGAAATTTTCTTTCTCTTCCTGCCTTACTAGCTCCAGTTCTCGGAGGGTGATGGGCATATGAGTATTGGTGTAGGAACTCTTTCCTATGGTCAACCCAGTTTGTAACCTTACATGGGTCAATATCTTTGTACCACTTCATTACATCTTTGTCAAATGTCCAAGGGCACATTCTTTAAAGTCATAGCCCCTACAAATTTCTTCATGCAGTGGGGGAGGGGGTTCTCGGTGTTGTTCAATTTGATGGCAGGCATTATAAATTTTAGTAACAATTTGTCTTTTGCGATTGAAGTGAATCCCGTGTGGATCAAGTAGTTGAAGGTCTGCTCTTGGAGAGGTTAAATCACCTTAGAGGAGGGTAAATAGGATGATGAAAGATTTTTGCGGATTAGCTCGGTTTTCAACAAAGTCAAGACTTAGAAGACAACTCGAGTCTAGATTGGACTCGGAAAGTACACAACACATAGATTACATCAAAACCCTCCCGGGGCAGAAAACCACGGACAGTGCTAATCCAAGCACTAAGTCAAATCCACTATTTTGAATCCACAAAATATAAGGATCGACCCCTTATAGAATTGCTCCCTTATACAATTCAATACAAAGTTTTTCTTAGACTCAAAAATTCCTTTATCCGATCTCGTACTTCCTAACTAAGGTAACCTTTATAGCTAGGGAACAATTAAGATAAGTTATCCCTTACAGCTCAATCAAGGGACTTTACAAAGAAATGAAAACGTAAGAGTGATTACAAGACTTTTCACTTTACAACTCAAAAAGTAAGAACTTAAGAAGTAGAGTTGTAAAAGCTAGAAGATTGAGTGAGAGTAGAATATGTTCGGTTCCAACAATCTTCAAGTCTTGTAGGAAGTCTTCTATTTATACTCAACAGGGCTGAGTAGCCGCGAGAGTGAATCTAGACTTGAGAGTTTCACTAGCCGTTGTAACGGTTAGTCCGAGTCACTCGAGAAAGGAGTCGTTGCAAAATGAATGTTGTGCTTTAGTCCTTGGCTCAAAAAGTATTCCATCCCACTGGTGGTGACTAAAATCTGGGGTGGAAACAACCGTTAGACTCAAAGTTGATGTTTATCGGATTTCGTAACAAACAACCTTAACACGGTGTCCGAGCCTTGTCTAGAAAAGGTGTTTTTCACGTACTGTTAGTGTTTAACGGTTAGAAGCCGATTGCTTTTGCTTTTCAAAACAAGATTAAAATACTTTAATCAACCTGCAAAAGCAAATCGAAGTGGTACTCAAGGTATAAAAATACTTTGATCCAAGATTAGGCAAAGATAATAATTAATTCATAATAATTAAGTGCTTAATTATCCTTAGCCTAAAAGAATAGAATTTTCCGAGTCTAATATTCAATAAGTTCAAATTCCATCTTGAGTCAATCCTTTAAATGATCAAGTTATTAAGATTAATTAAGTAAAATGCATAGACTTGATCGGGTAAATAATTTCATACAATAAACCGACTTAGAAAAGAGAATTAACGCAGTAATTCATTTTCGGTTAGAACAATAAGTCGGTGCTCACAATATGAAGTGTCTGTGAAATTATTTACTTATACCAACTTTCCGAGTTATACATGAGTCTTCGATCTTCCCCTTTTTGATGAAAGGCATTCCATACTTAAGATAGAAGCTAAACGTTGAAAGAGTTAAGTTTTCAATGCATTTTGATCAAAGAAAAATATCGAGTATTTTGATCATATATAACTCAGAGCATACTTATCAAAGTATTATGAGCAAGTATCGGAGCAGTGATAAAGTATATCGAGTGAAGATAAACTATGAAAGATATAACTTAGTTATGCTTAGAAATTGGGAAATTTCATTAAAACTTAGAAAATATCATACTAAAATACTTTAAAAAATTAAGAAAGAACCCCCTAAGCTAAATATCTATCTTTTTCTCTCCCCTATGAATTTCATCAAAAAATAAAGTAGGGTGGGATTAACGAGAAAAGTGCAAAGATGTTGGACAAAAAATAAAAATCGAAATTAGGAGGGAAGTGAAGCGGTGAGGATTGAGGAAGAAAAACGGGGGCCTCGTCTGCGTTTGTAGCCTTGTGTAGATACAGGCTGGGGAGGTGGCAAGAGCAAGGGAAAGTCCGAAACTTGAAGCGCACTCATGCGAATAAAAGATTGTACATCCTATGGTTCTTCTTCCGAGCCCTCGGTCTTTTAAGCTTCAGGCTATTGAGCGAGGAGAGGGCTTTAGGCGGCCTATATCACCAACCTCTTCTAAGGAGATCACCTCAGGTTCTTTCTCCCCTTAGCCCTTAGTCTGTCTTCTTTCGACTGAGAGTCGGAAGAGCTTGAGGACTCGAGGAGGATGCTTCTATAGAGTGATGGTGTGAGTCCTCAACTACTTCGGATCTTCTCTCCTAGAGGCAACAGATCCGATCTTGTTGGTGCTTGATCACATCTTTGAGCTCACCGACTAAGGCTTGACCGTGATCAATTTGTCTCGAGCCTCGCTCCGGAAATGAGTTAAGATTGGCATGAAAGCACTGGAAAGCCGCCACGATTGACTACAACTCTTTGGCTAGAGCAACAAACTGGGATGCCACTTTCTAAAGCAATTCGAGAGAAGGGGAAAGCTAGGAAGATGAAGGTCCAGCGAGTGAGAAGAGGAGTCTTAGAGCCTTTACGAGTCCGAGGTGAAGGAGGAGGTGTAAGCTCGAAGTATGAACCTAGACACCATATTGTATTTCCCAGTATCCTAGTCCAACAAGCTCATTTCTGCCTATACGAGATAGCTGGCTCCAGAAATTTGTGTGGATCGGAAGGGAGATCTACCTTGAATTGAGCAAAGATAGCATAGAGTAAAGATCCAAAGGGAAACGGGGTCTTTTTCGATATGAGGGAACATAAGTAATCTGCTCCAAGATGAAAAGGAAGAAGTCAACCTCATACCCTTCAAGGATATCATAGAGAACCTTGAGAACTTTGCTGTTTGGGTTCTCTTTAGAGGGGTAGAAAGAGAAGAAGGTTCATATCAAGATGAAGCAAAGAAATCTTGCTTCTAAGGTCATCCGAGTCACGTAAAAGTTCTTTCTGGACTTAGGGATCTCGCTGGTGTATTTGTCAAAGAAGTCATCAGCGAATTCATTGAATGAAATAAGGATGGAGTTCAAGAAAAGACACTTCACATTAAAAGGATTGTGAAGGAGAGAGAGATTAATATGAATGATTTTGCCTTGAACAGCAGAAGAGATTATGTTATCTCTTGTAGACATGTTTATATAAAACTCGGTGACGAGTTACGGGTAGATATATAGTCGTAGAAACACAAATACTTAAAAGTACCTATGTTGAGAGTGGATTTGGTCCAAGAGAAAGTGGTGTTAGAGAGGAATTTCTCCTTTATGAAGTAGTGCTGAGCCACGATGAGCTTTTGGCCATCATAGGCAAGGGCTTTGCCCTTAGACGAATCCTTTTGAGGATTGTCGGAGCGGGTGGATTCGGTTTTTGACTTCTTTGTGGTTGAACCTTCTTCCATGGCACTTCCTTTCTTAGGCATGATTGAGAGAGAGAATGAAAGAAATTGAGAGTAAGAGAGCAAAGAGAGTACATGAATAAGAGAGAGAGAAAGTAGAGAGTTACGAGAGCAAGGAGTGTAAGAGTGAGAGCAAGAAATAGCAAAGGGGTGTTATTCATTGAAGATTTGCTCTTAGAGAGACTTAGTCACCCTAGAGGGGGAGGTGAATAGAGTGATGAGGAAATTTGAACAATAAATGGAAGATTAAAGTTTCAAACGAACTTTAAGACTATCCGAGTCTAGATTGGACTCGGATAAGTATGAACTCGGAATTTACGTGGAAACCCTCCTGTGGCATAAAACTACGGCCAGTGCTAATCCAAGCACCAAGTCAAATCCACTTTTTGAATCCACAAAATATAGTAGACAGACTCAACCAGAATTGCTCCCTTAGACAATTCCTTACAAAGTTTTCCTAGACTCGAAGTTCCCTTATCCGATCTAGTACTTCCTAACCGAGGTAACCTTTACAGCTAGGGACAACCGAGCTGAGTTAACCCTTATAGCTCAGTCAAGGGACCTTACTCAAAAAGTAAGAAGAAAGTTTGTGACTGATTACAAGACCTTACAACTCGGAAAGATGTTAAGTACGAGTTGGAGTTGTAAGTAGAAGATTGAATATGAATACAAAGACTTTTGCTTTAGTATGTGTATTGACAATGGTTCCAGCAATCTTCAAGTCTTGAGATTTGGCTTCTATTTATAGATGACCAAGCAGCTTAGCCGTTGTGACTAGCTTCGATTAGAAGTCCTTTGTGACGGTTGTAACGGTTCTTCGAGTCACTCGAAAAGATCCGTTGAGATATGAACGTTGTGCAACGGCTCTTGACTCTTTAGGATGTCCCAATCCACTGGTGGTGTCTGAAAAGTAAGGTGGAAACCACCGTTGAGCTTAGCGTTGAAGATTTCCAGTTTTGGAAACAGACAACCGTGACACGGTTCCTAGGCCTTGATCAAAAGTAGAAAAGCCATGTCTGCTGGCGATTTGACATCTTGAAGCCGGTTACTTTTGTAATTCAAAAGAAGGATAACCTCATTTAAATAACCTACAAAAGTAAATCAATTTTGGTTCTCAAAGTATAAAATACTTTGGTCCAAGATTAGACACGAGATAATAATTTAATTAAGATAATAGTGCATAATTATTCGAGTCGAAAAGAATGAAATTTTATGAGTCTAATATTCATTATACTCAAATTCCATCTGAGTCGATCCGGAGAAAGATCAAGTCAAATAAAGAATATCTGAATAAGAATACTTGATCTAGACAAATATAGTTCAAACAAAACAAGCTAACTAGAAGAGATGAATTAATGTGGTAATTCACCCAAACTTGGAATATGAAGTTAGACCTAAGTTTAAACATGTTAGAGCAAGTGTTTGAACATGCAATAGATCCGAGTGTTGTCCGAATGACTTAGAACTACAAATGTTAAATGATGAGCAAGGGTATGCTTTCCGAGTCGATCGAAACAAATGAAAACCTATGCAATAGTTTACGTAACACTCATGGAAGGTTACGTATCACTCGGAAAAGTTTCTATATCACTTAGAATGACTTGAAATCAAAATCTACAAGAGATGAAGTCCAGTACTGATTCCTTGATAGTACTCGGAATGGTATACATGCAAAGTCTGTGTCTTCATTCATAAAACACGAGCTTTCATTAAAAAAGCCTTTCGACTCAGCCCTCAAAGTAACGATTAGCGGATCTGTTGAGTATTCCAATGAGTAATGGCTATCTCGAAACTGCTTCCCTCTAACGATTAGGTTTCGGACCGTTCGCGTGCCGAGTGAGAAAAAGAGATTTTCGAAAACTTTTCCAAGATTCTCCATTGATCTATACATGATATCAGAATTTTGATATCCATTTTTCTCAAAAACTAAGTCTGACTCATTAATGTGTCCGAGTGACTCGGAACACACTTAGAAAAACTAATAACTCATAGCTCGGTTTCATCTTGGTTCAACTGATCCATTTGTTATTCACTCGGAACATATAACAATCAATCAAACTCACAATAACTTATGCAATAAATCAGAAAATCATGCAATCAACATACCAAGTTCATTCCTAGTAAAGCAAAACTGATCTTTACTCGGAGGTTTTGTGAAGATATCATCTAGTTGAAATTTTGTTGGAATAAACTCAAGTTCAATATCACATTTCTCATAATGGTCTCTTAGAAAATGATACCTAACCTCAATGTGTTTTGTTTTTGAGTGCCGAACTAAAGTTTTAGTGATGTTGATGGCACTTTGATTATCACAATTGATTAGGACAAATGTGAATGACAATCCAAGATCCTTTAAGTGTTGCTTGATCCAGAGAATCTGAGCACGAGCAAGCTCCAGATGCTATGTACTTACCTTCGGTAGTTGATAGAGCAACTGAGTTCTATTTCTTTGAATGCTAGGAGATAAGTGATTGATCCAAAAATTGGCATGCTCCTGATGTGCTCTTTCTACCAACCTTGTATCCGAGCATAGTTAGCATCTGCATATCTAGTGAGGGCCGGATCCGAGTTTTTGACTACCATAGACCAAGTGTCCGAGTCCCTGCAAGATATCTAAAAATTCTCTTCACCGTAGTGAGATGTGATATCTGTCCTACTAGATGTAAGATAAAGTAGAGATCCAATCATACCTCTATAGAGTTTCGATCTATACCTTTAACTTTCTCATCCGAGTCCAGTTTAGTACTACTACTCATTGGTGTTACTGCATGCTTTACATCTTGTAGCTTGTACTTCTTTAATAGTTCCTTGGTGTATTTTGATTGATGAACATAGATATCATCCTTCTCTTGCTTAATTTGCAGTCCAAGGAAGAAATTGAGTTCTCCCATCATGCTCATTTGGAACTCCTATTTCATCAACTAAAAAAACTCTTGGTATAGAGTTTAATTAGTAGCTCTAAAAATAATGTCATCAACATAAATCTGAATGATAAGATAATCATTCCCCTTGGTTTTTATAAATAGAGTTTTGTCAATAAGACCTCTCTTGAATTTATTTTCAACTAAGAAACTGCTTAGTCTTTCATACCAAGCTCTAGGAGCTTGTTTAAGACCATACAAAGTTTTTTGTAGTTTGAAAACATGATTTAAAAATTGAGAGTTTTCGAATCTAGGAGTTTTCTTAACATAAACTTCTTCTTGAATATAACCATTGAGAAATGCACACTTAACATCCATTTGATAAAGCTTAATGTACATGTAAGATGCAAATGTTAAGAGAATTCTAATTGTCTCAATCCTAGCAACAGGTGCAAAGATTTCCCCACAATCAATTCCCTCTTCTTGGTTATATCCTTGAGCAACTAATCTGGCTTTGTTTTTTACTACCAACCGCCCCTCATCTACTTTGTTCTTGAAAACCCATTTAGTTTCTATGACTAGGTGGTCGGAAGGTCGTTTGGTCAGAATCCGGACTTGGTTTCTTTCAAATTGAGTTAATTCTTCTTACATGGACTTTACCCATTAAGGTTCAAGTAGGGCTTCCGAGTACATTTTTAGGTTCAATAAATGATACGAATGCTGAAAATGCATATAGATTTTGTAAAGAAGAATGAGTTCTTACCCCACTTGTTGATGTCGAAATGATATTCTCATGTGGGTGATTAGATGCATATTTGAAAGCTTTAACTCGTCCTCCGATTTACCAGATTTGTTGGTTGAATGATATGATCTTTAGTTTGTTCAGCTTGTTAAACATCTTGATTAGCTTGATCTTTAGTAGTCTGAGCCGGCTCTTGAACTAACTCATTCTAAGTTGGTTCGGTTTCTTTATTCTTGTTCATTTTGAGCTCGGCTTTAGCTATATCATCTTCATCTCGGTTGAGCTTGAGATATGAGAAAGTGGATTCACTTGTCCTTCCATGATGAATTTCATCAAAGAAAATGTGGATACTTTCTTCCACTTTTTAGTTCTCTTGTTAAAGATTCTATAAGCCTTACTATGAGACGAGTAACCCAGAAAAATACCTTCATTTGACCTTGTGTCAAATTTGGTCGAATGTTCCTAACGATTACTATGCACAAAGCATTTACATCCGAATGGTTTGAAGTAAGAAATATTAGGCTTTTTTCCTTTGTACAGCTCATAGGGTGTCTTCTTCATAATAGGTCCGATAAGGCATGTGTTAGTGTGTAATTTGTTGTGTTAATCGCCTGAACACGAAATAGTAAGGTAGATAATTTTCAATCATCATTGTCCTTCCTATATTTCTTCAAGTGTTCTATTCTTTCTCTCCATTACTCCATTCTATTGAGGAGTTCTTGGTGCTAAGAAGTTGTGAGAGATACTATTCTTGTCACAAAAGTTTGCGAATTCCGAGTAATCGAACTCCCTTCCATGGTCAACTTGAATTATCCCGATCCGAGTCTCAAACTCCACTTGAATTTCCTGCAGATCTTAGTGAATTCTTTGAATGCTTCATTCTTGTTCTTAAGAAAACATACCCAAGTAAATTGTGAGTAATCATCAACAATAACTAGCACATATGATTTACCTTCTAAGCTTTTGACAGGAATTTCACCACAAAAATCCATATGAATCAATTCAAGCACTTTGGACGTGGGTACTGTCTTGAGTGGCTTAAAAGATGATTTGACTTGCTTTCCTTTCATGCATGCGTCACAAATTTTATCTTTCTTAAATGCACAGCTAGGTAAACCTCTAACTAATCTATGAGATGCAAGCTTCTTAATGGTATGCATGCTAATATGGCCTAGTCTATAATGCCATGTCCGTGAATCGTAATTTATAGATGCTTTTAAGCATGATAAATCTTGACTAGAATCTGAAAGAGGAATGGTGTAAGTGTTACCTAACCTCGGACTTGAGAGCTTTGTCTCTCTAGTGACTGAATAAAAAATGAAGCAGTTGGTCCGAGTGAATCTCACCTCTTGTCCTTTCTCACATAACCGAGATATGCTTAGAAGGTTGTACTTGAGCCCTTTGACAAAGTAGCACTGGACTGCCTGAATTTTCTCCTTGATCAATCCTTCCAATACCAACTATCTTACCTTTGTTATTGTCTCGCAAATGTAACTTTTCCTCCTTTCATTTCATCTAATTCTAAGAAGAGTCTTGAGTCTCCGGACATATGTCGTAAGCATCCACTGTCTAAGTACCAATGACCCCTTCGTTTCGAGTGACCTGCAAAACGAAACAAAGTAACCCTACTCACTTCCTCTTACAAACCCAGTAATTGTTTTTATGGTGGTCCTTTTCGAGGAAGAGTACTTTTGGGAACCCAGATTTGAATAAGTTTAGGTTTGGTATGATTCTAAGTCTTCTTTCTAGAGAATTGACTCTATGTCTCTTTTCTTTAAAAACCTTTTCTTTTGTAAACAGGTTGAGAAGGCTTTTTCATAAAAACTGGTCTAGGCTCGATCCCTTTTCTTTGTGAGTGAATGGGACCATGCTCAGCCTTACCGAACTTAATAGTTCTGGAATCAGTTTTGAAAAGATTGTTATAAGAGTTATCTTTCTCTTCAGCATTGTATCCAAGACCTTCTTTTTGAAATGAGACACATTGAGAGCCAAGTAATGAATCAAGGTTTTTCGAACTTGAGTGAGTTTTCAAACTAACTCTTCGGACTCATTGAGCTTCGTTTCGGTTGCTCATTCTCCGTTCCGAGGCACTCGGACTCGGTCTTATTATCTTGAGTATTGGTCTCAAGCAATTTCAAATTTTGTCTCAAGTTTTCTAATTCCTTTTTCAAAGTGATGCTCTCAAGCATTAAGAGACTTCAGCTTATCTTTGAATTCGAAGATTCGAATTAGACTTTTCTTCCAAAGTTAACATATATCTAGCAAGATCAACCTTAGAAAACTTAAGGAAGTAGTTGATTACCTCTTGAGGATCTATTTTCTCAGCATCCGATCCACCACTGTCTCGAATCGGATCCAACTTATGAGTCCGATAGTGCCATTAGACACTTTGAGTCATCAAAGTCACTATCTTCTTCCGAGTCATCATCACTCCAGGTAGCCACCATAGCCTTTTTATTCTTTCTATCCTTCTTTCTCTTTAGACAGTCTTTAACTATGTGCTCCTTGCTGCCACAATCAAAACAGCCGAGTTCTTAGTTAAAGACAAATTTGTAAAGGATGAATATTTACCTTCCTTGTCTTTTTTGTAGAACTCCTACTTTGGGTTTTTCTACCACTTTCTGTATTTCATCATCTTCTTAAAGCCTCGGGTTATAAGTGCCATGGAATCTTCTTCAGAATCTAAGGAGCTCGGACTTTGATGTCTTTCTTCTAAGGCCTTGAGTGCAATGTTTCTTTTGGTGTTAACCTCAGCTTTGTCTTCTTCTAGGTACAGCTCATGAGTGAGTAGGTTGCCAATGAGCTTATTCGGCTTCAACTTAGAGAGATCTTGAGCTTCTTCTATTGTTGTCACCTTAGGACACCCTCTTCTCTTGGGTAGACTACTTAGAATTTTTCTCACAATTTCTTCATTAGTCATCTTCTTTTCAAGAGACTTTAGATTGTTGACAATCTTAGTAAAGCGAATATACATCCGAGTGATGTTCTCATCAGATTCCATTTTGTACATCTCTTGTGAAGGAACTGACTTATCTTTGCTTGCTTCACTTGGTTGGTTCCTTCATAAGTGTTGACCGGTGTATCCTACACTTCTTTGGTGAGATATTAACATTGACCTCCCTCGACGTATTTGGAAATCATTTTTAAACCCTCCAGGTATTGGTATTTATTTTTACTCACCCCGACCGGTGAAGGTTTGCTCGGGGAGAGACTAAGTCACCCTAGAGGGTGGGTGAATAGGGTGGTGGAAGATTTTTCAGAAAATCAAACTCTTTTGAACAAAGTACGGTCGAAGCGGATTCCGAGTCTATATTGTGGTCAGAAAAGTATGAACTCGAATTGCGGTGAGGAGTAAAGATGCGGACTAAACTGAAGCTTTGACTCTGTCTAAGTCTAGAATGTACTCCGAAAGTGAAGACACGAAAGAACGTGGAAACCCTCCTGGGGCAGAAAACCACGGACCGTGCTAGTCCAAGCACGAAGTCAAATCCACTATTTTGAGTCCACAAAATCCAGTAGACTGACTGAACCCGAGTTGCTCCCTTAGACAACTCCTTACAAGTTTTTCCTAGACTCGAAGTTCCCTTATCTGATTTAGTACTTCCTAGCTGAGATAACCCTTACAGCTAAGGACAACCGAGCTGAGTTAACCCTTACAGCTCAGTCAAGGGAACTTACTTAGAGAGTAAGAAAGAGAGTGTTTGTAACTAAGTACAAGACCTTATAACTCGGAATATAATGAATTACAGAGTGGGAGTTGTAAGTAGAAGATTGAGAATGAATACAATGACTTTTGCTCAAGTATGTGTATTAACAATAGGTTCGGCAATCTTCAAGTCTTGAGAGTTGGCTTCTATATATAGATGACCAAGCAGCTTAGCCGTTGAGTCCATCTTCGACCGAGAGTCCTTTGTGACCATTGTTAAGGGCTTTCGAGTCACTCGGAAAGTATCCGTTGAGATTTGAACGTTGGGCAACAGTTCTTGACTCCTTTGGAAGTCCCAAAACCACTGATGGTGCCTTGAAAAATAAGGTGGAAACCACCGTTTAGCTTGGCGTTGCAGATTTCCAGTTTTGGAAACAGACAGTCATGACACGGTCTTACGGGGCTAGGTCGGAGGTGGAAAAAGCCTTGTCTGCTGGTGATTTGACGTTTTAAGCCGGTTACTTTTGTATTTCAAAAAGTGTAGCCTCGTTAGAATAACCTACAAAAGTAAATCAAATTGGTTCTCAAAGTACAAAATACTTTGGTGCAAGATTAGGCACGAGATAATAATATAATTAAGATAATTAAGTGACTAATTATCCGAGTCAAAAAAGGAATGGAATTTTCTGAGTCTAATATCCATGAAACTCGAAATTCCATCTGAGTTAGTCTAAGCGAGAATCAAGTTACTTAAAGAACATCAGAGTGAAATAAACTTGATCTAGACTAAGCATGGTTCGGACTAGAAGCGATAACTCTAACGAGAATAAGACCTGTAACATTAAGTCGGACACTGAGTGCGGTTATGTGAATACTAGTCATTTGAACATGTGATACTTCTATGTGATGAGAGACTCGGAACTGAGTGAAACAACATGAGTGCATATATGTTTTCCGAGTCACACAGAGACAAGCAAAATTACATGAAATAATTGCTATATCACTTAGAGGAAATACTATATCACTCAGAAAAGTTTCTAAGGTATAGAGAATGACTTGGAATCAAAACTCTATAAGTGAGAAAGTCTTATACCTGATTCCCTTGTTAGAACTCAGAAATGTGCGGAGTAAAGTCTGAGTCTTCAACCGGAGTAGTTAATATTTGAGTTATACATTGACCATTGTTCTTAATAATAGAAAACATCCAAATATGGTGAGTGTGCTTATGTGGCATAAGAAAATGAGGTAAAGTGCTAGAATTGCCCCCTTTGCAGTAAAGAAAAGGCTTCTTTTTCCCAAAAAAATTAGGTTTCTTTCTTTCTTGGCCTATTCAACTGTAAACGGAGGCTCCATTGATGAGCCCTCATTTCCCCTTTCCATATATGGTGACTGTGAAAGGAGGTAAAGTGCCAGAATGCTCAAATTAGGTTTTCCTCTTTCCTTTCGCAATTTAAGGGAGCTTCGATCGAAATCACCTTGGTTCAAAAATGAACGAGTAGAGGAAGAAATCAGTAAGGTTTTTTAATTTGATTTCGTTATTTTTTTTTATTGAAGACCTCCATTAACGAGTTGAAGAAGACCACACTATTTGAACACCTCCATTGGGTTTGAATTTGTTTATATGTGAAAATTAATATGTACAAAAAGCAAATTGGGAGGTGTATTTGCAAAAATTGAGATCTTAGTTCTGGAATTATTGCAGGTGATAAGACCACGCTGTTGAAGGAAACATGGAAGGTTCATCAAGCTTTGGGTTCCCTAGTGATAATAGGAAGGTTCATTGCCATAGATGTAAAAAGTTCAGTGAGGTGGAGTATTATGTATCAAGGTCTCAAAAAACTTTCTCAGACCATATTTTGCTTGTATGAACTGTGGTGTATTCCTGTGGTGGTCTGATGAACATAAAGGAATTAAAGGCACAAGGATGGCTTCACAAAATAGGGCAGTAGGCACAGTAAAAGGAAGGCATCAAAATGCAGATGATGGTTAGTATGTTGATGACATGAGAATTGATTTGAAGGAGCATATGGCAAGGGTGCTTTAAGAGGGTAAAGAAATGAGGATTGAGGTGAAAAGGACATTGGATAGGAACTTCAACTCAACAATGATTATACTTATTCTTAATTTGTGCATTCTGTTGGTGGTTCTAATTTTATTAGTTCTAATGTTAGTTAGGAATTAGGTAAAGGATATACTTAGTTTAAAATTTTGGATTATATAATGTAAGGAAGTGATGCTTTTATGACAATTATAGTCAAAGTGTACTGTTATATGATTTATGAGAAGGACTTATAGTCTACTTTATTTTAAAAATATGATTTGTAGTCAATGTGTATTGTTGTATTAGTCTAAGCAAGTTTAATAATTGGCTTTGCACAACTTGGAAAGTGTTTTACAAAAAGATTACACAACTTGCAAAGTCCATTTTATTTTGGAAGATATAAAACTGCATTCTTGTATTGCATTTGTCAAGATGAAAACATATTTTTATACAACTTGTAACAAGCATTGTCCCCGTAAAAAAGTAAGTTGTAGCCCCACATATATTACACACAAGTCCCAAAATAAAAGGCAAATGCAATCAACTTTAGTTGTCTTGTGGCTACAGCTTCACCTAACACAATAATAAGACAAAAGGACAACTCATAGACAGTTGTCAACTATGTTTTCTCTTCCTATTTCATGGCATCCAAATCTTTTTGTTGTTGCCGTGCTTGGTTGCTAATTTTCCCTCTCGAGGAGGTTGAGATCTAGTTAGGGTCAACACCTTCCTTGCAGATGCTATGGTGGATGTCGTTGGTGCAGATGAAGATGTAGGCTGCTAGGGAGGCTGCTGCGGAATGATGGCGAGATGAAGAAAAAGCCTGGCTGGCCACAACATATCTGGTGTTGGGTCTTTCATATAAAGGTAGTGGTGGTGGTGCTTGCTTCTTTCTTGGCCTACCCATAGGATTCTTCTTCTTTGATGAGGGTTTCTTCTTGGACTTTGGCTTCTTGTCGGATTCAATGGACAAGTGCTTGAGTTGTGCCTAATTTGCTTGCAAATCTTGCACTTTACAGTATTACTTCTTTTTCTTTCTTCAGACCTTCATCTCGACCTCTTCTTCTATCCTTCCTAGGTCTGCCCCTCTGTTTCTGCACTGGAGGTGGGCCTAAGAGTGGTATGTCATCCATTGCAGGCCAAAAATTGGATATTGTACGACATTGATCTTAAAGCTATAAGCAGCCTTGTATGTGTCTACACTATACCACTCATGAACACAATCTTAAGGACTTTCATTCATGAATAGACCTGGGCAACGGGCCGGACTGGGCCCGCCCACTTAACGGGCTGGGCTGGGCAGCAACTTTTTAAATGGGTCGGGCCGGGTCATGGGTCAAATGGTGGCCAGCAGCGATTTATTTAACCCAAAATACCCACCACGGGTTCCCCCACAGGCTGTGGGGCAGGTCGTGGTGGCCAGCAGTAGTTTATTTAACCCAAAATACCCACCGCGGGTGCCCCCACAGGCTGTGGGGCAGGCCGTGGTGGCTAGCAGCGATTTATTTAACCCAAAATACCCACCGCGGGTGCTCCTACAGGCCGTGGGAAGGTCCGTGGAGACCTCCAAAGCAATTTTGGATTCCCACAACCTGAGGGCTTTGTCCCGTGATGCTTGTAAACCTTGTATGTTGTGTCGAGAAGAAAGTTTAAGAATTTAAGTATGACTTTGGGCCTCATGAAGCAATTGACTAAATACATATGTGAAGAAATAATAGAGATAACAACCATAACGTTAGATGGGAAGTTGATTCCTAGATTACGAGTCCTTCCGGGTAGTAAACTTGGGTATATGCGTGAATCATAAGATTAGTCTCCTAATTATACAGTATAGGAGTTGGTAAAGGTGACACATACCACACAAGTCCTGCCATCCTTCAAAAACCCTTGTATTCTAACTATACAATCTAGTACGTCCAGAGTCATGTGCAACTTTCAATTAGTCTCCCAAAGTGAATCATAAGATTTTTAGCAAAATTATCAATGTAATAGTCGAAATGAATGGCACCAATAAGAATTGATATAACAGGCAGATTTAAAATATATCCCCGAAACCATGCATGGCTAGCAACTTAACTTGGGTTGCAGTAACGAAGCTATAAGTAGATCAAAGACGACGTTTAAGTTATTTTTCGTTTTATGATGCTAAAATATAGCTAAAATAGCAGTAATATTGAATTATGATCTTTCAAATTATTCAATATAATTAATAGCCTCTCAGTACTGGCTTTGATTTCGTTCCTATAAAGTTGTCAAATTTTAAGTTATAAACAATATTTATTAAAGGTCTGTTTGACTTTACATGGAAAACAGAATTTATTTATATTTTATATTCGTTTCTATTTATATTTCTATTTACAAGCAATATTCATTAAGAGTTTGTTTGAATTTACATTAAAAATAGATTGTATTTTTATTTGATATTCGTTTTTATTTATATTTTTATTTATATATATTTTATATTTTTATTTTTATTTATGTACAAATGTTTGAAAAGACTTAAACCCAAAAATTATTTGAAGGCCGATTTTGGGTCCATTTACCTTACATTTTTCGCCGTCCTCAAACCCCCCGCCTCTCTCTCTTTCTCTAACAAGGGTAAAAGTTGCAATGGCGTAGGAGGGGCATGTGCCGCCCTCGAGAACTTTTTCCAATATTGGCCCTCACTTTTCCAACTCATTGACACCTCTTATTCCGGAAAAGCTTTCGCGGACACAGAGCAGCAAAACCATGGTGGCCCGGTACCCGCCCAGTCCAGGCCCAAAAGTCACTTAATGGGTGGCCGATTTCATGCCCAATCCATTTAACTTATCAAATGGGTTTTGACCCTATTTTTTCAACCCACCCAATTCAACCCACTTGACACCCTGTCCAATACCCAGGTCTATTCATGAACTTTATGCACCTCATAGCATGCTTACATGGAATGCCTGTTATATCCCAATACTTATAGTCACAAGATCTAGAGTTTAGGCTAACAACAAACTTTATCCTATCCTTAGACACTTCAAACTCAGCTTCACTACAGAACCTAATAGTCAGTCCCCGTCCATCTTTTTCAAGCACATCTAACTTAGCCACAACACTAGGCACTACTTTACCTGATCACTTTGTGCATTGTTCCTTCCTCTCATTCATCCAGTCAGTACATTTCTCTCTAATTGCCTCACAAAGGAGGAACACAGGTTTGTCTTTAAAACCATTGTATATATTATTAAATGACTCAATAAAGTTTGTGCAATTGTCAAGGACCTTACTAGAGGTGTCAAATAGATGTCTGCACCAGTCTTGTTGGGGCTCTTCATGCAACCAAGTCACTGCTGCAGGGTTCTTCTTTTCAAGTGCATCAATTCCCTTCTTATACCCAAACTAATTATATGCATACATTGCCTTCCTTGCCAACACCTGCATCTTTGGTCCTGGGAACAACTTTTTATAGTTCCTCATGAAGTGCACAACATAAATCCTCTTTTTAGATGTAGAAATAACAACTTCTATTGCAACTATGACACCCTAAAAAAATTTAATAATTAGGCATATTATACATGTCATTGCAGGTCAAAAAAACAACAAAGTAATTGAAATTACCTTTCCTTTGTCTGCAATAAAGGTATATTCACTAGATAAGTTATCTCCAATTACTCCCTAAGGCTATTTAAGAAGTAACACCAATTGTCTTTGCTTTCCTGATCAACAATAGCATAGGAAATAGGGAAGCAATTATTGTCTCCATCTAGACCTAGTGCACTTAGAAGCACTCCTTTAATGGACCCTTCAAATGGCAACCATCAACTCATACAAATTTTCTACATCCAGCGAGGAACCCTTGCTTGCAAGCATTTAAGCATATGAACATTCTGAAGAATACAGGGAGGCCACCTTGTTTTTCAGGATCATGCCACTTTATGTAACACAAGCTACCTGGGTTTGAATGCTTCATCATTTCAGTGTACCTTGCTAAGTACTTGTATCCCTCTTCTTGTCTCCCATATATAGCATCTAATATTTTGTTTTTGCTCTCCTCAATACATACACAGGCCTTACAATCCCAAACCTATCCATGAGTGTAGTTGCCGTGCTTGTCATGTCCATTGAAGGGTTTGCTTTAACATCGTCATGTAGTTTCCTTGCAATCCATGGTGCACTTGCAGCAGGGTTATTTTCAATGAAAGAGCAATTATGAGACCCTTTTAAGACCTTAACCTGAAATGTAGTGCCATCTTGAATAAGGGATGCATGGATCCTCCAATTACATTTCCTGTCCGAACACACTACTGTGTATCTATGGTTGTCATTCTTCAACCACTGCGAATGGTAACCCTGCTTGACTTGGAAATCTATAATGACGTTAAGGAAACACTTCTTGTCTTCAAACATATCCCACTGCCTTACATCTACTTTACCATCAACTTCTGGTACCTACCATCTTTCCCCTTCACACATTTTCTCATTAGGATCAAGCTCCTCATCAGACATGTCGTCAAAAATTTCATCTTCATTTACCAAGGAACATTGACTAGCTGAGTCACTACCTGAGTCACTTGTCATTAGAACCCTCAGTAGGATCATCAATATCTGAGTCACAACTTGGGTTAGTGTCATCATCTGAATTAGAATCAGGTTGGCCACAATGCTCGGGTTCTTGAATGATAATACCCTTTTGCCCCCAATTTGCGGTGTTACTGTTTCTGTTTGCTTGGGTTCATAAACCATTTTTCCCTTCCCTTTGTCAATTACTGAAATGAGGGGTTTGGTTCCACATGAACTAAACCACTTTTAATGTAACCACTATCTATTTGTGGCAACCCTCCTTCACATTCATTAAAGACATAGTCATTAATTGATGCTATGATCCCATCCCATATTGAGTCTTCATCCCCCTCCTCTACTTGTGCAATCGGTGTTAGCAACAGTATTTGATTCAGAATTACTAACATGCACCAACTCTACCTCATTCTGTATTTCATTGTCAGCATTCACAATGTCTCCATCAAGTCCCTCAACAATCTCATTCATTGCAGTTAGAGCATCCCTTTCAAGTATGACAAACTCAATTTCTCCCTTAATATGCCATTTTATAGCCATTTCGACAAGCTGTTTTTCAGTATTGATTGACCATCTTTGTCTAGGCCTATCTGGGCGATATGAAACTCTACAAAAATACCTATGAGCAGCTTCTACAATAGGCTTAGCAAGAAACTGTCGAGCATCTCTATACAAATCAATTGCCCCATATGTTTCAAAATCCTTCTTCCCCACTTTAAGTCTCCATCCCTTAAACCTTAAGAACACTACTAATTCAGATGACATCTACATCAACAATTTGAAACAAAAAAACCAATTACGATATTATCATTCACAATCAGAACAAAAACTTCCACTACACCCATATTGCAATAATTTAAACATAACACTTGAAATTCTGAACCCTAGATTTTGCCAACAAGCACAAACATGAAAATTTCATACTCGAAAACTAAATACTCACCTCAGAACGTGCAATCGCTGAACAAAATTTCGTTCTTACGTAACCCATATGACGTTTCAAGCACGAACTCGGATCTCACTCGACAATTGCGTTCCGCCAAGGCCTAATTCGCTTCTCCACCAACTGAAATTGCTAGATTGACCACTTTATACAAGGGAGAAACGGAATCTTGCACTCGATTAATCGTCAATGCTCTCTTTTTTCTTCAACCCTAAACCTAGACGAAGTTCTTCACTTCGGGGAAGGTGAGATCGAGGAGGAGCATTTCATGTTTTCTCTTTCAAGGCGCCAATAACTAATGGGCGGTAGCATAGTCATTGTATTTGAAAAATCAAGGACAAACTTGTCCTTTTACATTTCCGATTGGCTTCTTGCCGGTTTTTTTCTCTAAGCCCAGGATGGGTAAAAATAAATACTAATACCTGGAGGGTTTAAAAATATTTCCAAATACCTTGAGGGAGGTAAATGTTAATATCCCCTTCTTTGGTTGTGTCCCATGCGGACACTAAGGGTGTGCAGAAAAACCGAAACCGAAAAACCGATCCGAAAAATCGAAAAACCGATTTAAAAAATCGGTTAACCGAATAAATTTTGTAAAAATATCGGTTCGGTTAACCGAACCGAATTTTTCGGTTCGTGGATCGGTTACAGATCGGAATCTAAAAACTTCGGTTAACTCTGTGGTTAACCAAACCGGTTTTTTCAAAAAAAAATCCTACATATATAAGCTAAAAACTTAAAAAACCCTAATTTGTTCGCCAATGGCCCTTTCCCCTTTTTGCCGGTGGCCCCTCCCCTTTTCACGTGCCATTGTCATTGCTCTTGCTTTTTGTTCATATTCAATTTGTGTGCTGCGTTGCTATGTGCCCTTTTCTTCTCACCTCTTCGAAAATTTCAGTTTTAGATCTGAAATTTCATTTTTGACTTCGGTATATGCCTCCCTCTCTCTCTCCCCTCTCTCCTGCCCTCCTCGAGGTCGCCCACCTTTCGCCTACTTGCTATTGCTGTCGCCATCGCCGACGCTACTAGTGGTGTTATCGCCAGCGACAATCTTCTTCTTCAGATTTCTCATACTCTCTCAATCTCTCATTGGTTTTCGTAGGCGGTTCAACGATTAACCGTAAAACCGAACCAAAAGTCGATTAACCGAAACTTTCGGTTGGAGTTACGGATCGAGATTTGGCCGATCTCCAAACTCGGTTAACCGAAACTTTGGTTAACCGAAAAAATCGGATCGGTTACGGATCAAAATTTTAACTATCCGAAAGTTCGGTTAACCGAAAGTCCGGTTAACCGGTTTTGCACAGCCCTAGCGAGATACTCTATTGTATTCCTCTGAATTGATTGCACACATCGAGTGTTGATGACCTTGATATTCTTCATGTATTTCTCATTCTCTTCGAGTGATGAACTCGGACTTCACCTTGGGTACAAGTGTTGTTCCTTCCATTTTCGTGGAAGTATAGTTGTCATTGCGGATGATGTTTCAGATCTCCTTATCATAATCCTAATGAAGCCCCCTATCATCTTCTTCCGATGATACGAAATTTGAACCCTTTTATATATATATATATATATATATATATTCAAAATTATAGTTTTAAACTTTAAAAAATAGCTAAAACCAAAAATGGAAGGTAAAAAAATTAAAATCACTTAATTATTTATGTATATTAAATCCTAAAGGCCTTTTACCTTTGAAATATTTTTTAACAAAAAAAATTAGAATCACACGACAATTAAATTTAATTTCCAAATTCGATATTGACCTAGGGTATTTCTAGAATAATTGCCTCAAAATTGCAAAAAATCAAGCTGCAATTTATTTTCATCAAATTATGAATTAATAAGTTACTTGAGCAAATTGTATATACTTGAGTAGACCTGGCAAAACCGACCCGAACCGAACAGGTCAACCCGAACGACCCGAAACCCAAATCGAACCGACATCCGAAACAGTTGAACCGATTTTGACCCGAAAACCAAAATGAACCGACCCGAACCGAACCAACCCGAAATGATCCGAACCGAAACCAACCCAAATGCAAAATGACCCGAACTGAAACTGAACCGTACCCAAAATGACCCAAACTGAATCGGATCCGAATCGATTTAACCCGAATAAAAGTGACCCAACCCACATTTTTTTGTTGGGTCTCTCGTGATGGACTTTTGTGCCTATAGTGGTACAATTTTGATTCGATTTTGACTCAAAAAGTGACCCGATTACGACTAGATCCGAAATTAATCCGAATCAAACCCGAACGAGATTGACCCGAAGTTGAACCGAACCGAAGTTGACCCGAACCGAAACTGAACGAACCCGAACGAGATCGACCCGAAGTTGACCCAAACCGAAGTTGACCCGAACCCGAAACCGAACCGGACCCGAACAAGATCGACCCGAACCGAACCCGAACCGAATGACCCGATTGCCAGGTATATACTTGAGGTATTAATTTATTATTTACTATATTTAATGAACTTTTTATTTTTTTGATACCATAGAGTGCTAAAGTGTCAAGATAATTCTTGTCATTTTTATAAAAATGAGCAACAAATAGAGTGATAAGGGGTCATTTTGACTTATTTCATCGGTTTATTAGTACTGTGAGCTAAAACGTTCATATGCTCATATACCATGTATCTTTCCTGTTGAGCTATCGACAAGAATTGAAGAAAACATATTATTCAATGATGCGATGTGAGAGAAAAACAAATCCTACGTTTTCTTCATTTTTTTTTTTTTTGGTACCTTTTTTTCTTTACGTTGAACATAGCACATCAAGCAGCCGGGAGGGGCAAGTTACATTATTGTTTTTCTATTGACCCAATGGTAATTTATTTTAATATTCTAAAACATATTCTTTATGTTCATGGTCCCTCTTACTTCAAAAATTTATTCCCTCCTTAAAATATGTCATATCACCGAATTTATAACAATGAGTCCATATATAACTCTTGACCGAGAGGACCATAATTTTTTTTGGTTCAGAGTAGCCATAAATAGCGCTACAGTACAATTACAATATGATGTGGAAATAGAAGGATCGAATCAAATGTCTAATGTACCTACGACCTCAATTTTAATCAATAGGTCAAAACCTCATTGGCGCCGGAAGCACCATAATAAATATGTATCCTGAATACTCGGGTATGACTAAATGACTCCTTGCTTGTTTTAAACTTAATACATTCATCTAAATTTAGGATTAATCAAGATGCATTCTGAAAGAAGTTCACAAGATAAAGTCATTTGATATAACCGTTATTAATTTGACATGACCTGTACATGACTCGACCCAAGACTTGGATCTTAAAAGAGTACTTATAAAAGTCTTAGACTCAATTCTACTTCAAAAAGTAGAAACCGACTTAGTCATATTAACTAAGTTTGATTGAGTTACTTGGTTCTCAGAAACTAACTTACCAAGTATGACTCAAATGTTAAGTTTTTCAAAGTAATTTCACATTTAATACATCACTTTGAATATGACATTCTTCATAAAATGAACTAGAATTAATTATATTAATCTACTTAAGCCAGATTCATTACGTTGTAATTAATTAACTTGACAAAATTGAAATAACTCATGTACCCATTTAGGTTAAGCTTATTATTTATGAGTTTGGACATATCTGGATCATCAACATATTTAATATTAGAGTAAAAGACTTCCAGATTAATAGATTAAGAATAATTGGTCTTTAAATACTTTCTTTAGACTAATCTTAATCTAATTTTAGTCCAAAGTATTTTTATACCTTGAGAACTATTCTCTAATTTGTTTTTGCAGGTTTTCTAAAGCGGAATTATATCAAAGAAAAGAAAAAAGCAAAGGCTTAATAACCGTTGCAGATCTGCGAGACATAAAAGCCAAAAAACCTAGAACAACTCAAACCAAGCTGACAAGCTTGTTTGTTGCCGTTTTAGATAATTTCTTCTTTCCGAGTCTTACGTATTTTTCTACCTGATTTTTGGACTCTTGGAGTTGGTAGAACAACTTTTGGAAGTTAGGACCTAGGCTCAACAGCTAATTCAAAGATGGTCCGAAACTGAATCCTTATAATATCCGTTGTAATAGGTAGCTAGCGTAGTTCTTTCAAGATGAAGACTCAACGAATTTCTCTCAAAGCGGACTATATATAGAAGCCTTGATACAAGATTCTCATTGTTGGAAAATATAAAAGATCAATTAATCATTCACATCTAGTTTACAACTCCTTCTTTTTAATCTTACTCTTTACGAGTTGTAACACTAAGTATAAGAAAAGTATTATAATCACTTTCTATTCTTCAAACACTTTTATAGTCTTCCCTTAACTGACTTTGATAACATAACTTCAACTCACTTATCCCAAGTTGATAAGGAAATTTCAACTTGGAACTACTAGGTCAGATAAGAAACTTTCAAGCTCTAAGGGAACAAATCTAGGTAGTCATAATCTTTATATTTGAGGCTTCAAATAGTGGATTTTGACTTGGTGCTTGAATTAACAATGTCTAAGGTTTTCTGCCCCAGGTGGGCATCCTCGTAAAAACTACTTATCTTCTTTTCATCTCCTTTCTAAGTCACTCTAGACTTAGTTTAACTTTTGAGTAGTAAGTTCTTGTTGAACTTCAATTTTGCGAAAAGATTCTTCAACACCCTATTCACCCACTCTAGGGTGATTGGACTTTCACACTAAAACATCTATCTCAACTTGCACATGCCCATTCATGAAATAACGATCACCTTAGAAGAAATCATGGTTCAAATAATGTATTTGGAACAAGTAAATCATCTATGGAGCCAAAAATCTCTTTGCCTGGCCAATTAAATGGGAAAAAATAAACTTGAATGAGTGCCTTCCCCACACCCCAAAAAGAAAGAGGAAGGTGAGATGAGATTGTTAAGATTGAAGGATCACACTCAAACAATTAACAAAGAAATGAGAAAGAAATGAAATCGAGACACAAGCATTTTTACTTGGAAAACCCAATTAGGAAAAACCATGAAATGGTTGCATTAGGTTTGATAGCATACAAATCTTTATTTTACTATTACATATAACAATAGAGGTTTATAAGTCATTATATAGCCATAATCTGCTTACTAGAAAGCAAAAAAACACATAATGGATGAAAGACCAAGTGCCAAGCCGAAATATTGTTTGGCATAGTCATGATCATTCCAGAGTTTTGTCTTCCCATCTTCCTTGAAGGTTTGCTCGGGAGAGTCCGAGTCACCCTAGAGGGGGCTGAATAGGGTGATGGAGGATTTTCGTAAAGATTGAACTCTTTTTCCAAAGTAGAGACAGAAAGCAGTTCTCGTGCCTAAAACGAGGTCGGAAAATCATGAACTCGGAATCTTAGTAAAAAGCAAGGAAGTAGATTCAAGCTGCGATCGAGTATGTCCGAGTCTAAAATGAACTCGGAAAGTAAATACACAGATATTACGTGGAAACCCTCCTGGGGCAGAAAACCACGGACCGTGCTAATCCAAGCACGAAGTCAAATACACTATTTTGAGTCCACAAAATACCGTAGATCGACCGAACCCGAGTTGCTCCCTTCAACAACTCTTTACAAGTTTTTCCTAGACTCGAAGTTCCCTTATCCGATCTAGTACTTCCAAGCCGAGATAACCCTTACAGCTAGGGACAACTAAGCTGAGTTAACCTTTACGACTCAGTCAAGGGACCTTACTTAGAAAGTAAGAAGAAAGTGATTGTAACGAAGTACAAGACCTTACAACTCGGAATATAATGAATTACGAGTGGGAGTTGTAAGTAGAAGATTGAGAATGAATACAATGACTTTGCTCAAGTATATGTATTAACAATAGGTTCGACAATCTTCAAGTCTTGAGAGTTGGCTTCTATTTATAGATGACCAGGCAGCATAGCCGTTGAGTCCATCTTCCGACTAAGAGTCCTTTGTGACCGTTGTTAAGGACTTTCCGAGTCACTCGGAAAGTATCCGTTGTGATATGACCGTTGGGCAACGGTGCTTAACTCTTTGGAAGTCCCAAAACCACTGGCGGTGTCTTGAAGGATAAGGTGGAAACCACCGTTAAGCTTGGCGTTTCGGTTTTCCAGATTTGGAAATAGACAGCCACGACACAATCTTCCGGGGCTAGGTTAGAGAAGGGGAAAAGCCATGTGTGCTTGGTGATTTGACATCTTCAAGCCGGTTACTTTTGTATTTCGAAAAGTGTATCCTCGTTTGAATAACCTACAAAAGTAAATCAAATTGGTTCTCAAAGTATAAAATACTTTGGTCCAAAATTAGACATAGTTAATATTATAATTAAGATAATTGATCGACTAATTATCCGAGTCGGAAAAGGAATGGAATTTTCTGAGTCTAATATCCATGAAATTCAAAGTTCCATCCGAGTTAGTCTAAGCGAGAATCAAGTTATACAACGAATATCGAGTGAAACAAATTTGATCTAGACTAAGCATGGTTCGGACTAGAAGCGCCGACTACAACAAAATAGGACTTATAACATGAAGTCGGATCCGAGTGCCGTTAAGCAAAATACTAGTCACTTCAACATGCGATAAATCTAAGTGATGACAGACTTTGAACTAAGTAAGACAGCGTGAGTGCATATCCATTTTCCGAGTCACTTAGAGACAAGCAAGAAATACATGAAGTCAAAGTCATATCACTTAGAGAAATATACTATATCACTCGAGAAAAGTTTCTAAGGTACGAGAGAATGCCTTGGAATCAAAACTCTATAAGTGAGAAATTCTTATACCTGATTCCTTTGTTAGAACTCGGAATTGTGCTTGAGTAAAGTCCGAGTCTTCAATCTCCCCGTTTTTATGAAAGGCATTCCATACTTAGACAGAAACTTTGTTAGTGATAAAGATCCGCTTTTGAATACTTGCGCATGAAATCGGATAAGTAAAGCAAGCTTAATGTATCGAGACCATAAAGAATATATGCTTAGCAATGAAATAATATTAACTCGTAAATGGTTGCAATAATCAATAATCACAGAGAAAATTGAAGAGAAAGCATTAATTCATTGAAATTAAAGAGAGTACACATATGAAGAAACTCCCCTAAACAAGACAACAAATTTTCTATCTATATTCTCCCCTTGCCTTTCAGCAAAAACAAAAAATAGGAAGAATATAGCAAGTAGTACATATTTGATGTCCGGACAAAAGAAAAATTTTCGGAAAGAAGAAGAATCGCGCGGATCGTGGAATTGTGACACGAGTGCATGGCGCCTACAAGGGAGAGGGGGATATCCGAGTGGAAGAGGAGGGATGAGAGGTACGCCAGCACTGGTAGGATCTTGACGATGTGCTTGAGCGCGGCGGAGGGAGGACCGGGATTGCCGTCAAGGGCTCGGCTCCGAGTGGCTGACCCGTAACGAGAGGATCTAGAGGTTCCTCCCTGTGGACCTCGGTAGCTGGAGGGGTCCGCTCGGTCTCACCCGCTGCCTTAGTGCTTGGAGCAGCAAGGTCTTCGACCCACTCGGACTCGCTGTCCGAGCCGAGTACTGCCACTTGAGCTTGAGGAACGGTTTTACCCTCAGCTGTCTTTCCTCCTTCTTATTTGTGAGCCTCCCCTGCCCGGAAGGAGCTGCCTCGCCGCAGGCTCCTCGGCGTCCGCTTCTTGTTTGTCCGCTTCTTCTTCGTCCGCTTCTTCTTCCTCCCCGCTTTCGAGGAGGTCATGGCCGGGCTCGAGGACGCTTCGAAGTGTCCGAGTCACCACGGTCCTGAGCCGCCTTGGACCTTCTCTCCTAGAGGAGCTCGACCAGCTCCTTTTGCTCCTTCACCAAGCCTTTCATTTCAAGAACCAGTTCTTGCTGCTCTCGAATTTGGGACTCGGGCTGTTTTTGGTTGATGGTCATAGATCGATAAACGAGTCCTAAATGACCGGAGCAAGTCCTTGATTTATGAGGACACAGAATTAATTTTGTCCAGAAAGAGGAGGACAAAATAGAGGAGAGAGACTGAGAAACACCTGAGGTGGAGGCACCACCAGGTGGGGCTGGGAGAGAGAAAGGGGTTTCTTTCCGAGTCCGAGGCGAAAAGGTGGCCTCAGCTCCGAGTTGTGTACCCGGATACCAGGTTGAGTTTCCCGATACCCGTACCCTCGAAGTTCCTTTTTGCCGACCACAACGGCAGCCTCGAAGTAGCGTTAGGGTCCGAGGGGAGAGGAACTTTAAATTGTTTAAAAACAAGGGTGAGAAGAGCACCGAAGGGAAGAGGGGTGTTCTTCTTATTTTGGAGTTGAGCTGGCACAGCTGCCATCTGCTGAATGATAGAAAGAAAGAGGTCTACTTCGTAGCCCTCAAGAATGTCAAAAAGGGCCTTTAAGTGCTTGGAGTTGGGGTTCTCCTTGCTGGAATGCCGAGAGAAAAAGGTTCTCATCAGCGGGAAGCACTGAAGGTGTGCTTCGACTTCAACCGAGTCACTAAAAAAATTTTCCGTGACTCGGGGAACTCTTTGGCGAATTTTTCAAAGAAGTCGTCGGCGACTTCGAGTGAAAGAAATAGGGTTGCTGTTCAAGAAAAGAAAGGAAACCTTGAATAGGCGGTGGAGGAGAGAGGTGTTTATGCGAACGATAATGTTCGAACCCCGGAGGTTAGAACACCTTTAGAGTGAGTGAGGTGAGTGTAAAACTCGAAAGCGAGTTCGGGGTAAATGAACTCGCTGAAACAAAGAAAATTGTAAACACCGGTAGTTTGAATGTGGGGCAACCACGAGAATTTTGTGGTTGGAAAGAACTTGTCGTCCGAGTGTAAGATCTTTGGGTGACAATCGGTTTAGAAGGTGTTGAGCCTTCTTGGCTTTTGGTGCGTGGCTTTTTAGATGAAGAGCCAAGAAAGTCGGGATGATTACCTCTCTTAGGCATTTTGTGAGGAAGAGTAGAAAAGAATGAAACTTTGAGGAAGAGAAGAGAAGAGAGTAGGTCACCGAGAGTGAAAGAAAAGGAGTAGAAGAAAGAGTTGAGAGCGAGTTGAGCTTACTTGAGATGATCTTTACGTCGCTTGAAAATGTCCAGAGACCACTTTAGACGTAGAAATCTTCTGCGAGAAGTTTTGCTTACGAGAGAGAGAGAGTAGATGAAATGTAAAGTAACGAGACGAAGATAAATAGGCACTATTTATAGAAAGATAAACGTCCGTTAACTATCCGTTTTGACGCGGCTCGTCCATTAGTCACCTTAGACCGGTGTGACGGTTCTCTTCTTCAACGGTTAGGATTCAAGTGGTTTGAAATCCATCGGCTAGCGTTTGATCACAATTCACGAGAGAGAAAGAGAGACAAAAAGATTTTGAAAATGAAGTCTGAAATTCTCTACTTATCTAGAGATGATCCCGGAGATTTGATGTCCATTTTTCTCAAAAATGCGAGTCCGACTCGGCTAAGTTTTACGAGTGAGTCGAAACATCACATAAATAATAACTATTGCCTCGAGTATCACTGAATCAACTGAACTAATGGTTATTAACAATTATAACTCATAATTATGCAATGAATATTTTCATATAAGAAAGCACACAATTAAGCATTTAACATACCAAGCTCATTCCGAATAAAACAAAACTCATCTTCACCAAGAGGCTTTGTAAAGATATCAGCTAATTGAAGATTAGTAGGAATGAACTCAAGTTCAATATCACCTTTCTCATAATGGTCTCTTAAGAAGTGATACCGACCTCAATATGTTTTGTCTTTGAGTGTTGAACTGGATTCTTTGTGATGCTGATTGCACTCGATTGTCACACTTGATTGGAACTGATTTGAAAGAAAGTCCAAGATCTCTCAAGTGTTGCTTTATCCATAAAATCTAGGCACGAGCATGCTCCAGCTGCAATATACTCGGCATCGGCAGTTGATAGAGCCACTGAATTTTGCATCTTTAAGTGCCAAGATATTAGGGATTGACCCAAAAATTGGCAAGCTCCAGAAGTGCTCTTTCTATCAACTTTGTATCCAGCATAATCCTCATCCGAGTATCCAGTGAGGGTCGGTTCGAGTCTCTTGAGTACCATAGACCTAAGTTACGAGTTCCTGCAAGATATCTGAATATTCTCTTCACTGCAGTGAGATGTGATTCTTTTGGATTAGCTTGGAATCTTGTGCATAAACATACACTGAACATTATATCTGGCCGGTTGGAAGTAAGATATAGCAAAGATCCAATCATACCTCGATAGAGTTTCGATCTATTGCTTTACCTTTCTCATCCGAGTCAAGTTTTATACTGCTTGCTCATGGGTGTAGATGCTTGCTTTGCATCTTGAAGTTTGTATTTCTTCAGCAGCTCCTTGGTATATTTTGATTGATGGACATAGATTCCATCTTTGTCTTGTTTGATTTGTAGACCAAGGAAGAAATTGAGTTCTCCCATCATGCTCATTTGGAATTCCTGACTCATTAACTCGGAAAATTCTCGGCATAGAAATTCATTAGTAACTCCAAAAATTATATCATCAGCATAGATTTGAACAATAAGGAAATCTTTCCCCTTGGTTTTTATAAAGAGAGTCTTGTCAATGTGACCTCTTCTAAAATTGTTTTGAACCAAGAAATTTCTCGGTCTTTCATACCAAGCTCGGGAGCTTGTTTAAGACCATAAAGAGCTTTTTGAAGTTTGAAAACATAATCTGGAAATTCTAAGTTTTCAAAACCAGGAGGCTGCTCGACATAGACTTCCTCTTCAATAAAACCATTGAGAAAGACACACTTAACATCCATTTGATATAATTTGATATTCATGCTAGATGCAAATGCTAACAATATTCTAATAGCTTCAATTCAGCAACGAGTGCAAAGGTTTCCCCACAATCAATCCCTTCTTCTTGATTGTATCCTTGAGCCACAAGTCTAGCCTTGTTTCGACTACTAGCCCACCTTCATCCAGTTTGTTCTTGAAAACCCATTTGGTTCCTATGACTGGGTGGTCGGAAGGTCGTTTGGTCGAGTCCGGACTTGGTTTCTTTCGAATTGATTGAGTTCCTCTTGCATGGCCTCTACCCATTCAGGTTCATTTAGGGCCTCTAGTGCATTTCTGGGTTCGAGTTAATGAAATGAATGCAGTGAATGCATATAGATTTTGAAGAGAGGAACGAGTTCTTACCCCACTATTGATATCGGATGGTATGTTTTCTAGTGGATGACTAGAAGTGAACTTGAATGCTCTACATGTTCATCGATTCATAAGATTTGTGGGCTGAGCTACCTGATCCTTAGAAGCTTGTTCTGAGTGATCTTCTTCATTAGCTTGTTCATTCCGAGCAGGCTCTTGAATTGTCTCATTCTAAGTCACTTTGTTCTAAGTGACTTCATTCTGAGCCGATTGAGCTTGAGTCTTATGTTCATCATTATCATCTTCTCTACTAAGCTTCAAGTCCGAGTATGAAGACTCACTTATTTCTCCTATTTCATTTCATCAAACACAACGTGGATGCTTTCTTCCACTTTGTTAGTTCTCTTATTAAAAATGCGATGAGCTTTGCTATGAGATGAATAACCTAGAAAAATACTTTCATTTGACCGAGCATCAAACTTGGTCGAGTGATCCTTACCATTGTTGTGAACAAAACACTTACATCCAAATGGTCCGAAATAGGAAATATTTGGTTTCTTCCCTTTGTAGAGCTCATAAGGTGTTTTCTTCAGAATGGGTCCGATGAGGCATCTATTTAGAGTGTAGTTAGCTGTGTTGATTGCCTCGGCCCGAAATAGTAAGGTAAGTTGTGCTCAATCATCATTGTCCTTGCTATTTTTTCAAGAGTTCTGTTCTTTCTCTCCACTACTTCGGGAAGCTGAGAAGTTGTGAGAGATTTCATTCTTGTCGCAAAACTCCGAGAATTCTAAGTAATCAAACTCTCTTCCATGGTCGGTTCGATTCTTCGAATCCGAGTCTGCGACTCAACTTGAATTTTTCGCATAGCTTGCTTGAACTCCTTGAATGCTTCATTTTTGTGCTTAAGAAAACACACCCAGGTAAATCGTGAATAATCATCAATATTAACAAATATATATGATTTACCTCCGAGACTCTTAACTGGGATTTCACCACATAAATCTATATGTAGCGGCTCAAGCACTTTGGATGTGGAAGCTGTCTTCGAGAGATTTGAATGAAGATCGACTTGTTTCCCTCTTGTGCATGCTTCACAAACTTTATCTTTTTCAAAAGCACGGTTAGGTAAACCCCTAACCAAACCATAAGATGCCAATTTCTTGATAGTATGCATGCTAATATGGCCTAATCTACGATGCCATGTCCATGAGTCATCATGAAGAGATGCTTTTAAACAAGATAAATTCTGACTCGAGTCGAAAGAGGAATAATATAAGTGTTACTTGATCTTTTACCTGATAGTTTGATCTCCTTGGTGGTAACATCGAAATGTAACAGTTGGTGCGAGTGAATCTTACCTCTTGACCTTTATCGCACGAGTTGAGATATGCTAAGCGGATTGTACTTTAATCCTTTGACAAGGTAAGCTGGGCTGACTAGATTGCATCCTTTTCTAATCTTGCCTATCCCAACTATCTTGCCTTTGCTGTCATCCCCAAAAGTGACCTTTCCCCCTTTATGTTTTTCTAACTCGAAAAGAGTCCCGAGTCTCCGACATGTGACGTGAACATCCACTTGTCAAGGTACCAATGTCCTTTTGATCTCTTCGAGTGACCTGCAAAAGCAGAGACAATCTAACCCTTCTCACTCCCTCTAACGAACCCGAGTAACACTCTTTACTTGTGGTCCTTTTCTAAGGAAGAAGGTTTTTGGAACCCAGATTTGAATGACTTTGGGTTTAGTCCGATTCTGAGTCTTTTCTTTAAAGAGCTGAGTCCGTGTCTCTTTATTTTTGAAAACTTTTCCTTTGGAGACTGGAGAAGATGGTTTCTTCTTGTAAACTGCTATGGGCTTAGTCCTCTCTTCATTTTTATGAATGGGACCATGCTCGGCTTTCCTGAACTTTACGGTTTTGGAATCCTTTTGAAGAGCTCCGAGTAGGAATTGGATTCCTCCTCTTTGTTGAAACCAAGACCTTCTTTTCGAAAGAGACACATTGAGATCCTAAGAGCATGTCAAGGTTTTTCGATCTTGAGTGAATTTTAAAACAAGATCTTGAGACTCAGTGAGCTTTTGCTTTAGTCTGCTCATTTTCTTTTCGAGTAACTCGGACTCGGTCTCATTGGATTGAGCACTAGTCTTGAGTTCTCCGAGTGTAAGTCTCAGTTTTTCCAATTCATTCTTCAAAGATATGCTCTCACGAGAAATTGACTCAAGTTATTCTCTAAAACGAGAAGAGTCGAATTGGACTTTTCTTCCAAAGTAAAAATATACTTAGCCAAATCAACTTTGGAGAATTTGAGGAAATATTCAATTACCTCTTGAGGATTAGAGTCCTCATTGTCCGATTCCGAGTCCGACTCTGTTTCTTCCGAGTCGGAGATTGCCATCGGACATTTTGAGTCGTCCGAGTCCTCGTCATCTTCCGATGAGTCCTCATCGCTCCATGTTGCCATCATAGCCTTTTTCTTCTTTCTATCCCTTTTTCTCTTTGGACGAGTCTTTGACTATGTGGTCTTTGCTGCCACACTCAAAACATCCAGAATTCTTAGTTAGAGATAACTTTGAAGGAGAAGAATACTTACCTTTCCTGTCCTTCTTATCTTTCTTGTAGAATTCTTCTTTTGGCCTTTTATCCCATCTTTTGTGCTTCATTATTCTCTTGAAACCTCTTGCAATAAGTGCCATGGGATCCTCTTCGAGTCGGAGGAACTCAAATTTGCTTCTCGGGTTTACGAGGCTTTCGGTGCTATGTTCTTTTTGGTGCTCGCCCTCAGCATCCTCCTCTTCCAGGTGGATTTCATGAGTGAGAAGCTTCCCAATGAGCTTGTCCGGCTTTAGAAGTGATAAGTTCCGAGCCTCCTCTATGGCAGTCACCTTGGGACCCCATCTTCTCTTTGGTAGGCTTCGAGTATCTTTCCGCACATTTCTTCGTGGGTAATCTTTTTGCCCAGAGATTTGAGATTGTTGGTAATCTCGATAAATCGAATGAACATCCGAGTGATGTTCTCTTCTGGCTCTATCTTGAATAGCTCATATTTATGAAGATATTGACTCGATCTTCACTTGTCCGACCTGGCTTGTGCCTTCATAAGTGTTGACCAGTGTGTCCCACACTTCTTTGGCTGAATCACGGGCGGATACTCGATTATATTCTTCCGAGCTGATGGCGCACATCGGAATGTTCATTGCCTTGAAGTTCTTTCGAACTTCTCCGCTTCACCTGGAGTAAACTCGGCCTTAGTCTTGGGAAGGATTCTAAATTCTTCGACTTTATGAGAATGTAATTTCCTTGTTGTATGATATCCCAAACATCTTCATCATGATCCAGGAGGAAACATTCCATGAGTTTCTTCCGAGTGCACGAAATTTGATCCTTTGAATTTTGGTGGTCTGCTGGAAGATCTTCCTTCATCGAACTCTCCGTTGTTACGAGCCATTTGATCTTTATACCTTTGGATGGTTAGATCCTTTCTAAAAGGCTAGGCTCGATACCAATTGAAGGTTTGCTCGGGGAGAGTCCGAGTCACCCTAGGGGGTGAATAGGGTGATGGAGGATTTTCATACAGATTGAACTCTTTTTGCCAAAGTAGAGACGAAACAGATTCTCGTGTCTAAAACGAGGTCGAAAATCATGAACTCGGAATCTCGATAAAAAGCAAGGAAGCAGATTCATGTTGCGATCGAGTATGTCCGAGTCTAAAATGAACTCGGAAAGTCAATACACAGATATTACGTGGAAACCCTCCCGGGGCAGAAAACCATGGACCGTGCTAATCCAAGCACGAAGTCAAATCCACTATTTTGAGTCCACAAAATACCGTAGACTGATCGAACCCGAGTTGCTCCCTTCGACAACTCTTTACAAGTTTTTCCTAGACTCGAAGTTCCCTTATCTCGATCTAGTACTTCCTAGCTGAGATAACCCTTACAGCTAGGGACAACTAAGCTGAGTTAACCTTTACAACTCGGTCAAACGACCTTACTTAGAAAGTAAGAAGAAAGTGATTGTAACGAAGTACAAGACCTTACAACTCGGAATATAATGAATTACAGAGTGGGAGTTGTAAGTAGAAGATTGAGAATGAATACAATGACTTTGCTCAAGTATATGTATTAACAATAGGTTCGGCAATCTTCAAGTCTTGAGAGTTGGCTTCTATTTATAGATGACCGAGCAGCATAGCCGTTGAGTCCATCTTCCGACTAAGAGTCCTTTGTGACCGTTGTTAAGGACTTTCCGAATCACTCAGAAAATATCCGTTGTGATATGACCGTTGGGCAATGGTTCTTAACTCTTTTAGAAGTCCCAAAACCACTGGCGGTGTCTTGAAGGATAAGGTGGAAACCACCATTAAGCTTGGCGTTTCAGTTTTCCAGATTTGGAAATAGACAGCCACGACACAATCTTCCGGGGCTAGGTCGGAGAAGGGGAAAAGCCATGTGTGTCTGGTGATTTGACGTCTTGAAGCCGGTTACTTTTGTATTTCAAAAAGTGTATCCTCGTTTGAATAACCTACAAAAGTAAATCAAATTGGTTCTCAAAGTATAAAATACTTTGGTCCAAAATTAGACACGAGATAATAATATAATTAAGATAATTAACTGATTAATTATCCGAGTCGGAAAAGAAATGGAATTTTTCGAGTCTAATATCCATGAAACTCAAAATTCCATTTGAGTTAGTCTAAGCGAGAATCAAGTTATACAACGAATATCGAGTGAAACAAACTTGATCTAGACTAAGCATGGTTCGGACTAGAAGCGCCGACTATAACGAGAATAGGACTTATAACATGAAGTCGGATCCGAGTGCGGTTAAACGAAATACTAGTCACTTCAACATGCGATAAATCTAAGTGATGAGGGACTCGGAACTAAGTAAGACAAGCGTGAGTGCATATCCATTTTCCGAGTCACTTAGAGACAAGCAAGAAATACATGAAGTCAAAGTCATATCACTTAGAGAAATATACTATATCACTCGTAAAAGCTTCTAAGGTACGAGAGAATGCCTTGGAATCAAAACTCTATAAGTGAGAAATTCTTATACCCGATTCCTTTGTTAGAACTCGGAAATGTGTTGAGTAAAGTCCGAGTCTTCATTCCTTATTTTGTTGCTGCATTCTATAGATATGGAGATAAAGACCGAGATTATAGATGGAGAGAGAGAATAAGGACCATCACTTATATCATAGACTCGAGTCTTTAGATCCAATAGTAAAGTTATGTAAGTGTTAAGTGTTGAAACTTGAAGTAAAGAGAGACACAATACCTAATTTCCACGCGACTCTTGTACCGAGCCATTGCATAAGGTTGGCTTCACTATAATTTGAACATGCTCTACCAGGACTTCTATTAGAGCATAAAAGAATCCTAGCACTCGCTGCATTATTCACAAAACTTAAATATGTTAGTATTTTGCTAAATAATTCGTAATAGAGAAATCAACGTAACATATGGCGGACAAAAAGGGGATGTCTCCAATTTCATGTTGCAACTTGTAAGCAATGGCTTCATAAATTAGGTTCGTGTAAGCGCTTCTATGTTGACATCGAGCATACATTCTTCATGGCAACCCAGTTTTCTCACTAATACGAGTGTAATAGAATATAACGTGACAAGACTATCGATAACGAAATGTATAACTTTCCATGAGATCCTCATATGTTGAGACAGGATATCTCCTATAAACATCAAATAACAAGAGGCACACAAATTTGCGAGTATTCCATTAGAGCACACGAATTTTCTCATCAAATCTAGCATGAACAAATTATATGTTCCACTAAATCGGATTCACCCGAACAAATCCACAAAACCACAAAAATCAAAAAATTGGCTTCAACACCGACATAGACAGGAATACAGGACAAATTCATACTAATCTTTTGTGCTAATGTGCATTTTTAAGTGAATTTAACAAATGAGCCAGGGAAAACAGGGAAATCAATCAAATTCTCGGATTAAATGTTCTATCAATTCCTGTTAGCTAAATTAGCTAAATCAATTACATTAAACAAAATTTCAGTAATGAAACGCTATTTTCCAGTGATAAATTCATACTACAATCTATTGAAACTACAAACAGAAAATTATGAATTTCAATCACTACGTCATACGCTCCGATGAACAATCAACCTAACAACTCAATTTGAGGCTTGAATGGAAGCAAGGAAATGAACCGGCAAAACCGAAGAAACAATGGACGCGAGAGAGAGAGAGAGAGAGAAGAGATTCATACCTGGCATGGATAATTCTTAGAGGAGCGAAAAATGGAGGCAATAGACTCTAGAGATCTAGTCCCATACCAAAAATTGGCAACACGAGGTGACCGAGGAAAGGAAGTCACCGGAGAAGTTATTGAATGAGAGGAAGAGGAGTTTGAGGGAGGAAAAGGAGTTGAAGAGCGAATTGGAGGCCTCGACATTGGAGTTGGGAGATGATGGGGATAATGCTCGGAGGAGAGAGAAATGGAGTAAGTGGATAGAGAGACAGGGATTTTCGTCGTTGTTGGAGGATACGAGAGAGAGACGGGAAGGAGAAACACGCTCGGACTTGGACTAAAGAATAGATCCGATTTTCGCTACTCGCTCTTTTTTTCTAATGTGTCCATTTTAGCGTCGGATAAAAGAATTCAACGCTATTAGAAGCGGATTAAGAATTCAATGTCGTAATACTCAATTAGCGTTTTCCTCTATCCGACGCTAAAATCCGACGATATTAGAATCAAATTTTATAACATGACGCGATTAGCGTTCAATTTTTAATTCGATGTTAAATCAGTCACTATTAGCGACTTTTTTGTGTCGTCTTTAATATCCAACTCTAACAACGAGTTTTCTTGTAGTACTAGTCCAAACAGGTCTAAAAACTTTTTAATAAGTACTCTTGGACAATGAAGCTCAGCCACATTTTATCATAAGGGAATGAGGGCTACAAGTGCAAATCGTACTAGTTTGTCATCTAGAAAGTGTATTTTTCATAATAGTATGCTTTGGTATATGCAATTAGGACATTCGTACCATACTTCGTGTCTAATAGCTTGCATGGCATACAATTTGCACATAAAAAATCATACAACATGATAAAAATAACATAAGCATCATAGAAAGGTCATTAATCCACTTGTCTCCTTTACTAATACAGCACTCACTCACAACAAGCACAATAAGTAAGAGTGCACACCAGCTACATGCAAGATATGGGAAATGCTTGAAAAAAAAAGCATAAGAAGGAAAAAAGGGGCCACATCACCCTGAATCAACACGATTGATCTTTAGGATAAAAATCTTATCCCTAAAAAGCATGACAAGAGGGGGCACATGACCTATTCAACTAAAAGCTTACATCAAGTATCATCACAATCGAAATCTTGAACACCACAGAAACATGGGACACATGACCATCATCATTCACGCAAATCTCTACGATTTCCTTCTAACTTCGAGCAAATCACGACGAGAAAAATAAGGGTAACTCGACTGTAGTCAACCATCAATGATCCTCATGGTTGCATTAGCAATGGTCATGAATAACACCCATACTTTGACCATCGCCTCATTCAAGCTTGTTCAAAGTTAGGGCTACACCATCTAAGCTCGAGCATCTCTAAGTTCTATAACTTGAACATCCCTCTATGGTAACATACCTAGCAAAACTAAGGTAGCTTGGTCAGACACCCTACTATAAACACTAAAATAGTGTCTCTCTTATTCATTTAATTATGGTAGCTTGGTGATGAAGACATAGTGTCATTTGTATGCTCCGGACAAGATTAGACTAAGGCAGAGTGATAATTTACATTTAAGCTAAAAAAACACAAGCTAGTAGCAAGCCCATAAAAAATTAGCCCCGAAAGCTAGCTTTTAGGTCGGATCCGACCCCACGTTCCACTTCCTAGTGGTCCAAAACATATTACGTCTCTCTAGTCTAGAATTAAACCGGATCCAGTCACTCAACCATCAAAACGGGGCATTTTGACTAATTCAAAGGGCCAAGCCAAGCATGACTTTCTAGATTGCTAAACGTAATCACTTTGGGAATGGATTCAGTCTTAGGATCGTCTAAACGGAATCATTTTGATCGGTTTAGCTCCTCAAATTTTTCTCTATCCATTCTTGATTTTTTGGCTGCGTAATTCTATCCAACCGCCTGTTTTGGAGCTAAGGTTAGGGTTTTCCTAACCCTACACCCTTCTATAAATAGAAGGGTTTCTCCTCTCATTTCCATACACATTTTTCGAGTGGCGACTCCACTTGGGGATCTTTGTTAACTGGATAAGACTTGAAAATTAAATTTTTAATTTTTAATTATTTTTGCCTTAGGCATCCTTACATTTACCCAACATGGACATAGACATTAAGACCTTCGGACTCCTCCTTTAGCTACCCATTTCCGGGAAAGTCGAATTACTATCTCCGTGGGTCCACTCGACTTTATTATTGAGGTGTGATTTCTTTTTCACTCGGAGCATGCCCCCTTGATTCATGATCGAGAAGCACCGAATATTCAAGTCTCACTATGCATACCATGAGAAACAAAATGTTCGGACTATAAGCCACCATGTTTATCCGACCTTTGATCCCTTGTGAACGTAAAACCTTTTGGTTTAGGTTGGAACTCATTTGTGTGCTAGAGTATGGTTGTTTTTAGTTAACCATTTCTCTAAGTCTTCATCCAGTCGGACTACGTGAGTTGAAGATCAACTAAGCCTACTAACCTTTGTATTGGTGTAAAATTATAAATAAAAATTTTCAGTTAGTCTTTCCATTGCATTTTGCAAAAAAAAAAAAGGGATTCATTCCCTTTTAGGCTAGTCCATCTTTTGCATATTAGCTAGAAAAAGAGTTATTCTTATTAGGTGAGTCATTCTTCACATTAGCCAAAAAAGAGTCTTTCCTTTTTTTAGTTGGTCAATCCTTTGCATCATTAGATAAAAAAAGAAAAGGACAGTCATTGATTTTTAGGTTGGCCCATCTTTTGAATATTAGCTAAAAACAAAAGAGTCACCCCTTTTAGGTTGGCCCATGTTTGCATTTTAGCCAATAAAAAGAGTCATTCCTTTTGCTTAGGTTGGTTCATTTTTTCTCATTTCTACATAGTATCAAAATAAAATCAATCTTTTTCCCTTTAGGCCAGTCAACCAGTCTGCAAAAAAAAAAAAAAAAAATATTGCAGTCCCCCTTCTCCCGGGCTCGAGGATGGATCCGGTCTCCGTAAGCCCTTTAACCGATTTGGATCTTGCTACTTAGACCTGTATCTTTGCCCTAGTGAGTCTTCCCCCTTTTTTTTAGTCGGTCCATTCTCCATTGAGCATTTCCTGCATCCAAAAAAATCATGCTTAATTCTCCATTTTAGGATTCATTTTGTCATAACTCATTGGGTCTAGTGTTTAAGCCCCCAAAATTCCTTTGATTTCCTTTAAAGAGCCAGTCCCGAGCACCTTTTCTTTGTGGAATAGGATTGTGAAATTCACTATGTACGAGGAAGAACCTAAACATTTGACACTTAGAAAATTTGACATTGAGCATCCAACACCGCCATCTAGCTCGTAGATAGATATAGTGCCTAAATCATCTTGTCTAGAGGAGGAAGCCTCTTATTAACTTAATAAATTGATTCACTAATAAAGTGGAGATAAGAATGGAAGCGCATGATAAGATAATTGAGGTTATGGCTGGGGCCATCGAGAAGCTTACCAAGAATATGGAGGAAAAAAAACCAAAATCCAAAGGAAAGAAGAAGAGATTGGCCCCGAACTCGAGGAAGAAAAGCCCACTTCTAATCCCTAGGTATATCAAATAGAGAAGCTGCTACGGAAGTCCTCTATGTTCAATGATAACTACCGAAGACTCGGGTATAACTCTTTATCTCTCTATGGTTTTGATTTGAAGTCATTCTAAGTATTTAAAAGCTCAACCTTAGTTTTCAATACTCGTCTAACCCACACGTAAACCATCTCTTGAGTAGGACACACTTAACTGGGTTCCTGACCCACTCAAACACAACTCGGAAAGTTGGTGTGAGTAAATAATTTCACAAACACTTCATATTCGGAGCACTCGACTTATTGTTCTAACTAAAAATGAATTACTACATTAATTCTCTTTTCTAAGTCAGTTTATTGTATGAAATTATTTACCTAATCAAGTCTCGTGCATTTTGTTTATTTAATCTTAATAACTTGATCATTTAAAGGATTAACTCAAGATGAAATTTGAACTCATTGAATATTAGACTCAAAAAATTTCATTCTTTCAGGCTAAGGATAATTAAACACTTAATTATTATGAATTAATTATTATCTTTGCCTAATCTTGGACCAAAGTAATTTTTATACTTTTAGTACCACTTTGATTTGCATTTACAGGTTGATTAAAGTATTTGAATCTTATTTTGAAAAGCAAAAGAAACCGCCTTCTAACCGTTAAACACCAACAGACAAAAACACCTTTTCTAGACAAGGCTTAGATACCGTGTTAGGGTTGTTTGTTACCAAATCCGTAAACTTCAACTTTGAGTCTAACGGTTATTTCCACCCTAGATTTCAGTCACCACTAGTGGGATGAACTACTTTTGGAGCCAAGGACCAAAGCACAACGTTCATTTTGTAACGGCTCCTTTTCCGAGTGACTTAGACTAACCGTTACAACGGCTAATGAAGCTCTCAAGTTCGGATTCAATCTCAACGACTACTCTGCCCTACTAAGTATAAATTAAAGTCTTCCTACAAGACTTGAAGATAGGTGGAACCGAACATATTCTACTCTCACTCAATCTTCTAGCTTTTACAACTCTACTTCTTAAGTTCTTACTTTTTGAGTTGTAAAGAGAAAAGTCTTATAATCACTCTTACATTTTCATTTCTCTATAAAGTCCCTTGACCGAGCTGTAAGGGATAACTCAGTTTAGTTGTTCCCTAACTGTAAAGGTTATCTTATTTAGGAAGTACTAAATCAGATAAAAAATTTCTGCGTTTAGGAAAAACTTGTATTGAATTGTATACGAGAGCAATTCTATAAGGGGTCGATCCTTGTATTTTATGGATTCAAAATAGTGGATTTGACATAGTTCATGCATTAGCACTGTCCATGGTTTTTCTCCCTAAGTGGGTTTCCACGTAATCTTTATGTTGTGTACTTTCCGAGTCTAATCTAAACTCATAATTGTTGTCTAAGTCTTTACTTTGTTGAAAACTAAGCTAATCCGCAAAAATCTTTCATCACTGTTAAGCTTGTCGTACAGACAATAAATTAAACCACTACTTAAACTTATGATAAACAATATAGCAAGGGCAAGTAGGGATCGAATCCACGAGGAAAGATATAATAACATGCAAGTTTTAATCTAATTAAATTTACTACTCTTAAAAACAAAACAGAAAATATAAATTAAAATCAATAACTAAAATTCATAGAAAATTATCTAATAACTAAATAAATAATTTATACAGAATAATAAAACTACAATAACCCAGAAATATTTTTGTATATTTTTAGAATAATTAAAACAGAAAACTAAAGCAGAAAATAAATAAATTCTAAAACAGAAAATTAAATAAGTAAAATTCTGCACTAAAATAATTACGAAAATAAATACTAAAATTACCCAGAATAATAATACTAATTTTCTAAACCTAACCAGACCCTAAAAATATAAAAACAAAATTTAAAATCTAATTTACGAATTTATTTTATTAAAAACCTGCAGTAATTAAATTCAAGAATTAAATCTAAAAAATATCAAATTAATTCCAAAAATTCTAAAATTTAATCACAGCAAACTAGGACTCTATCTAAACCCTAAAAGAAAATAAAACACGAAAAATAACAAAAGAAACTATTTTTAAACTAATTTCTAACAAACTGACTCAAAAATAATAAACACTAACAGAAAATTAATTCTGAAAATTAAAATATATAAAGACTCAAAATAAAATTAAAATAAAATTACTAAAACTAACCTAAAATAATGATCTTTAGGGGGTTTAATGAAATTGATAATAAAAGACTATAACTTTATAAGTAAAAATTAATAAACTCAAAAAAATAACTAAAAGCAAACAAATAATTATCAAAAATAGCAAATTTATAAAAACACTTAGTATAATCTCTATCCACCATGCAAATTATTATTTATCATTAACACACAAATTGATCTACCCATGAGCTAAACTATAGAAGACAACCACTAGCGGATCTTCCCCGTTTTTCCTTAGTTATTAGTTTACTTAGGCCTAGCCCTAATATAAACCCTACTAATATTGATAACCTTAGCACTAGCACTAGAATTTAATCAAATTAGAGCATTAAGTATTAGAAAAACATCATCTAGCACCTAATAACCAATCTACTAGCAAATTGATTTAAGAAGGATCTATGATAATTTCCTAATTAAAAGAGATGGGTATGAGCCATCCATGATTAACTAGGGTGATACTTATGTCTAAAAGATCAAGCAATTACGTACTTAAATCCTTTAAACTATCATATGAATTTATATAAAACTAAGTAGCGTGCACTCTAATTAATTAGACATAAATTCATAAACATTAAACACAAATTATCATAGAATCATGGATCGAATCAATAAGACAATAAAAATCGAAACTTTGTTTCAAAATAAATAATTTAACATGGCTTCAAGTAGATTATACTAAGTATAAGAAAAACTACTCACACATAATGTAATTTAAAACATATAAAATAAATAAAACTAGCATCTTTAATATTAATCTAACAATAAAAACTCAATCTTTTCTAATAAAATTACAAAACTAAATTATACTACCGATATTAGTTTCTTTGACCCGGGAAGATGAAGAAGATGATGATGGATGGTGGCTGGCTAGGCAGCAGAGCACAGGGAGCGGCAGCGAAGCCGTAAGCGGCGGCGACGGCGGCAACCAGGAGCAGCGGCAGCAGGTGCAGCGGCCGGGCAGCAGAGTGCGGGCTGGCTGGTGGTGCAGGGTGCGTGGACAGCAAGCAGCGAGTGCAACAAGGAGCAGCGGCAGCAGGTGCAACAAGGAGCAGCGGCAGCAGGTGCAGCAAGAGAACGTGAGGTGGTCCGGGTAGCTAGGTGGCTGGCTGCTTGTGTGGCCAATGGACGTGAGCAAGCAGCAGGTGGCCGGGATGTATGTGGCTGGCTTCCTAGGTCTCCCTCTCCATGATGATAATAAGTAGTATATATAGGGTGAAAGAATTAGGGTTTATTTCTCTTTCTTCTCTTCTAAGTTTCCTTTTCTATTCCAATTAGGATTTCCTAAAATATAATATCCTAAAATAAATATTTTATTACATATTATATTTATGGACTAACTTCATATATATTCTTGGATGCTTGTCTCGTAGCTAAAAATCCACTTTTAACGACTTTTCTTCTCTTCCCCACTTTATTTGATAATTTCCTATAAATAGACAAAATAGAATAAATTAGATAAAATAAACTATATAATATAAACTAAATAACTACTAAAAATACGTATAGAATACGACTTAACAATCACCCTAGTCACCCCCTCTTGGGTGATTTAACCGCTCTAAGAGCAAACCTTCAATTGGTATCGAGCCTAACTTTTTCAAAGGATCTAACAAATCCAAGGTCTAAAGATCATATGGCTCATAACAATGGAGATTTTGATGAAGGAAGATTGTTCATTGGTGATGTGAGCATATCACGTAATCGTGGGGGTTGGTGGGTATTTTAGGAGAATTCAATGAGGGTCGAGTAGTAAATTTACCATAAGGAGGTAATAAACCCTAACCCTAATGGGCTTTGGGCCTTACCGGGGCCCGTCCGAAAGTAACCTTGGGTTGAACCTCAATCGTTTAACTGATTGGAGTAGCTGGTTAATGACATGGCAGGTGAGCTAGAACTATCTCGGGAAATAGCTGGATCATTTAACCCCTTACGTTCTACTTGCACGCTTCTCGAGGTGGGCAGATGGAATGTGGAGCATCTTTTGTTATGCTTTTTCATAACCCAAGCCTCTATAAATAGGGGATGAGTTTAAGGGAGTGGTGAAACCCTATTCCTTTACTCATTTGCTCATTTATTTCTTTTCGCTTGAACGAGGATGAATTCTAGGTCATTCCCGCTGATTACTAAAGATTGTGCCCCAAATTTAACAAGGCGTAGATTGAGGAAACCGCTCACAAGGCCCTTTGCTTAGTCTTCATCCTAGAGGCGTTCTATGAGCATTTTATTGAGAATGCAACCGAGTTGGATCGTCTTGAAGCCCGGGTAAAGCACGACCGCGATAGTCTAATCGAAGCGCATGCGAGAAATCCGAGCTCATCGTGAGTGATGCAGCGAGTGGAAGCGCTACTCGAGTGTGGCTCGTCGTCCGGTCCTCCCCGGAAAACAACGAATCAGTATACGACCCTTACTCCCGCTCTTCTTCGGGCCGGAGGAACTTGCCTAAGGAGAAGGGGATGAACCTTCCTAGGGAAAAGAAGAGGATCCTTCCTAAGAAGAAGTGAGGGCATGACCTCGGACCTTCTCTTGGCTTTGAGGCATTGTAGTAGTGTTTCGCTTTTTAACTTGGTTTCTAGATGCTTTTATATTATTATAACGGCATGCCTCATGCCTTTATTTCAACGAATGAATGAAGTTTATTTCTCGGACTTTGCCCTTCTTTCTTCTATTGGATTTTCATTGAGGCTCTTCTGCGATGAATGATTTTTCCCTAACCACTTGGGGCGAAAAAAGAGTTTGGAGGAGGATGGGTTCTCCTTGGGTATTTCTTATGAGAATGACTATTGCGCGAACTCTTGAACTTCATAAGATTGAATTTTGGTAGCAACTAGGTACACTTTACCCCTTAGGTTGTATAAGTCTTGGAGAGGATGAGTTCTCCCATGGTCCCGCTGGGACCTTTGAGGCGTTGAAGCCCATGTTGCTTTATATTAGAAACATGAGTTTGCCCACAATGATACTCGTTATGGGTCTTTACTTAACCTTTCAGCTCCCGGAGGATTGAAAGTGCATGAATGCATGAATCTTGCCGAGGAACGTCCCACGAGAGCGTGACCCCTAACCTTAAGTTAGGAGTGCAAGTTCCCATGATGACATGGGTCTTTACACAACCTTCCGACTCCCGGAGGCTTGAAAGTGCATGAGTGCATGAGTCTCGCTAGGGAACATCCCACGGAGAATGCGAGCTCCTAACCTTAAGTTAGGAGTGCGAGTGCCCATGATGACAAGGGTCTTTACCCGATCTTTCAGCTCCCGGAGGCTTGAAAGTGCATGAGTCTCGCTAGGGAACGTCCCATGGAGAGCGCGATCCCCTAACCTTAAGTGAGGAGTGCAAGTGCCCATGATGACATGGGTCTTTACGCGACCTTTCAGCTCCCGGAGGCTTGAAAGTGCCCGAGTCTCGCTAAGGAACATCCCAAGGAGAGTGCAACCCCTTAACCTCCAGTTAGGATTACGAGAGCCCATGACGACATGGATCTTTACGCGACCTTTCAGCTCCCGGAGGCTTGACAAAGTGCATAAGAAATGATAACCACCAAGGGCTACTCCTTTATAGAGTTGAGAATGCGATGTTTCTAGCTCCCGGAAGCTAAGTTATTGCTAAGCGTAAATTGATGATGAACTCCAAAGGATCTCCCTCTCGTGGAGAAGGAAATACGGCTTTTAGCTCCCGAAGGCTAAGTTAGTACTTGACGTTGATAGACATTTGGGCTCGAAATCATACGTCGCCGTGATTTTGCAGGAGTTACGCGATTTTTAAATTTTTTTTTTTTTTGTGACATCTTCTAAAGATTCCCGACTCCGACTCTACCTCCTGGCCCCTAAGTCCTGCACCCGAGTACTCCGTCCCCTCTCTTTCCTCCTTCTCTCGTCCCTTTCGCCCCGCCTCCACCCTAACCCCTTCCCCTCCCAAGCTCCCAGCTCCCCTCTCTCCATCGACCTTTTCCCCTTCTAACCCCCTGGACCCCTCCCTTTCTCGACCCCCACCCCCAACCCCGCCCTCGGACCCTCTCCTCTCTCGACTCCTCCCAACCCTCCCCCTCTTGCCCAGGACCCCTTCCCCTACCTCGACCCCCGGACCCCCTCCTTCTCGACCCCCACCGCACCCCTATGCCTGCCCCCTCCCGACTCCCTCATCTCTCGGCTCTCACTTTCGCCCAGAGCCCCTTCCCTCTTGACCCCTCCCCCAACTCAACTCCCCTCCTCAACTCCTCTCTCCCGGCCCCCGAACCTAGAGCCCTCGACCGAACCCCTCCTTCCAAGCCCCAAAACCATAACTCCCTAATTTTTGAATTTTCCTTTATTTTTTAATTGGGTTGGAAATTGAACTTTTAAATTGAAAATTTTAAATTTTAACATTCGGGCTCGAGCTAGGAGACGGTATTGCCTCATTCTAATACTAACTTATCAAAGAGGGTGCTCTATATAACGCTCCTCCTTGGTGCCTCATTTCACACTTCACAAAATAAGCCTCAAAGTGAGAGAGAGTTTGAGAGGAGCCTTCAAGTAGGAATCGAGCGTTCAACCTTTCCATTCGATCTCCGAGGTATATCTTTGAATCCATCCCCTTTAAGTTTGAATCTTCAAGTTGTTGCATGCTTTAGAATAATGAGTAGCTTTGAGGATTTGGTTGTGGATGTGTATGATAGTCCGTCGAATAATTATGCTTTGAGTAGTGAATTGCCAAGCTCCATGGATGGGTATAGTGGTGATGATGTTGTAGGGGGAGTCTTAAGGAGTTGTTGCATCTCGCGAATTTAGAGGTTTCCGCGGACTCGGTAGTCCCCGTGCCGCGACTTGTCGTGAGTTATTTGAGGCTAATCGAGTACCTTGGTGGCATATCCATGCACTTAGTGCGGTTGATAAGGTCTTGTGTTCAATGACCTTGGCGCCGGCATCTCTCTTGGTCCAAAAGTGAAGACATCATTTTATTCTCTCAAGAGTCGGATAAGATTGTCCTTGATTCCCCGTGGGGGTTCTTGCCCACTTGCACGGAGCGATCGGGGAAAGCTTCCTCTAAGGGGATGAGTTTGACGTCTTCGAAGGTGTAGATTGGACCTCGCTATGGTCTTCAGTGGTGGCGAAGCACACCATCATAATTTCAGGAATTTTAGCAGAGGGCTCCACCTTTGGCCTCTTAACCTTGGGATCATCAGGAGCCTTCCTTTCCTCTTTTTGCTTCTCTATCAAAGATCGAAGGCTTACGACATAACATTTACGTGTGGTCTTTTGATCTCCGTAGATCTTGCCTACGGATTCGTCATCAAGCTCGTACTTCATGAGGAGGAGGTATGGAGCAATGACGGCTTTGACATGGTTGAAGGTGGGGTGCCCAATTATAACATTATAGGCGGAGGGCACGTCGACCACTAAAACGTTCACTTCGATGTTTCGGCCCTTGGCCCTTTCTCCGATTCTGACTGGTAGGTGTATCATGCCTATAGGATGGACCGTCTCGTCCCCGAATCCAAGGATAGGATTGACGAGTGGAATGAGATTTTGAGGAGTAAACTTCAACCGACTTAGGCATTCCCTGGCGATGATGTCCACCGAGCTCCCCTATCCAAAAGTATCCTCTAAACTATGGCGTCCGAGATTTTTAGTGTAACGACCAAGGGATCATCATGTGTGATGGCCATGCCTTTCAAATCTTGTTCTCCGAAGGTCATTGTCTTTATAGGTAGAGGTTGGCCGGTGATTAAGACCTATTGAGCGCTTCGGAGATGGGATTTCCAGGAAGAAGGGGTCATGCCCTCAACGAAGCCCCCAACAATGGTGGCTACAACCCCGGTGGAATCATCATCATCATCATAGTGCTTGTCTCCCTATCTTGAGGAACCTCCTTGCGTTCCGCGAGTATCTTTTTGAGAAAGCGATCAATTTGCCTATTATCCACCAACTCCCCCAACGCCTTTTTAACGCACGTCACTCGGTGGTGTTGTGTCCGGTTGTTCATGAAACTCACAATACTTGTTGGAGGCTCGCGCTTTGGCGGATGTGGCCATGGGGGCTAGCTTCTTGAGCATGGGATGCCCCTTGATCTCCATAAAGTACTTCTAGAGTTGGTGTTGAAAAGGTGGTCCACTTCATTCCCTTTGGACTTTTTTTCATTTCGAGGATTGAATTTTCTATCTCCTTCTTTCCTATTGGCCTCCTCTCCTTCCTCTATGCAGATCTCCGTGGCCTCGGATACGCTTGGTCATCTTCCGAAGTGCTTCGCCGAGTGGACGCCTTTTGCTCGCCGAGGGAAAACTTAAATCTTTCGCTTCGAGTCCATTTAGGAAGGAGGTGTAGGCAACTCTATCTTGAAGATCGGGGATGAAGACAACTTCTCCATGGAACCTTCGGACATAATCCTTGAGGTTCTCATTCCTCCCTTGTTTGATCTTGGAGAGGTGGATGTTGGTCTTCTTCTACTTACAACTAACAATAAATTGTGCGACAAAATTCTCACATAGCTCGCCGAACGAGGACATACTCCTCCGAGGAAGACCGTTAAACCATTTCTCGCACGACCCCCTTTAGCGTAATGGGGAAGAATCGACAGTAGCTTGCATCATCCCCGTCCCGTACGTACATGTAGGACTTATAGTATGCCAGGTGATCTTCGGGATTAGTTGTGCCATCATACGGATCAATGTCTCGGTACCCTTATTTTCTTCATTCGGGAGCGTTCATAATCGTCTTCGAAAATGTTGTGTTAAAGGTAAGCCGAGTCGGACGTGAGTCGAGCCGGACATAGGGACAACGCGAGGTTGATGTCATGGGACATCGAGCAAGGAAGGGCTCTTCCTTCTCTCGGATCGAGGAGGAGTGCGCCAAACCCTCTCCGACTTCTCTAGATTCTTCATGGTTAATTGCCTATGATGCCTTTCCCTTGATTGCTCCCACTCTCAAACTACAAACCGCTCTTAGTCGTGCTTAGGAGCATTGTGGGCTCGCTGAGAATTGTAGTCATGCATAGCTAATCGGGCGAGATCGGCCGACCTTTACTCCCTCGAAGCCCTCGTACAGGGCTCTGGGGCATTACCATGACGCTCAAACTAGGCAAAGCACCTGCTGTGGGTGGCGTAGGAGGTCGAGGCCGTGTTCGAGGTGGCAATCTTCTCATTAGCTCTATGAAGAGCTCTCTTTGCCTTGATAATCCCCATGGCATCATCTTCCTCATAACACCTTATGGAGGGAGCACTCAGCTGCTCGGCAGCAAGCGGAGTTGGGGCTTCAGTTGGCTCTATCAGCATAGCATGCGAGGGCATCCCTCCCGAGAAAGTTGCCAACAGCTGACCTCCCCAAGGGGTTGTGCCATACCCGGAGTCGGGATATAGTGAAAAGGCATGAGGGGAGGCGCTGCTCCATGGTGGCTCGCACTCGCTCCTACACTTGCTACGTCACAGGTGGTTTTCAAGGTCTAAATTAAGCTCGAAGTGCCCCTAAAGTGACGTACCCTCGAGCCGAGGTTGGCGATTTCCAATGGCGCGCCGGTATAATTCCGGTTCCTCGGCGTGAAGGACGTTGCGGGAATGGCCCCCGTAGGCATGGAATGATGAGAATGAGGGATGGGAGAATCGGTTGCATCATGCATCATTTTCGATTGCGACCGAGTACCATTAGCAACCATAAACTAATGCTCTCCCCACGTACGACACCAAAATGTTTCAAGTAGGGAAATTGGGGTAATGATGTGGATAATGATTCACGGACAACGAATTTAATATTCCAGTTGCAAGTGGCGTGGCTTGGATGGATGAACTCCACATGATAGCAAAAGATCCTACAAAAAGGCAAGCCCCGGGGTGGATCCTAGGGAACGCCCTTCGGCGCTCAAGTTAGTTATTGAATCGGTGAACGAATCAAGGAGAATCTTCCCCGATGTACGCGAAGAAAAATTTCTTGGAATTTGTGCTTGGTTATCGAAGTAGGTAAGGCTAATAGGAAATGTTAGGATTTTCCAAGAGTAGTAAGTCTTGTGATTGGTGATGTGAGCATATAATGCGATAGTAGGCTTGGTGGGTATCTATAGGAGAATTCAATGAGGGCGAGTAGTAAATTTACCGTAAGGAGGTAATAAACCCTAATCTTAATGGGCTTTGGGTCTTATCGGACCCTTCGAAAGTAACTTTATAGGCTCATAGCTCAATCGTCCGACCGATTAAGAGTAATTGGTTAGTGACGTGGTAGGTGAGTTGAAACTGTCGGAAAATAACCGGATCAATATATATTAGTTCAAAATTGTAATTTAGACTGTCATATTTTACTATCATGTACATTAATTAATTATTTGTCGATACAATAAAATGGTTTATTGTCAATAATTGAAACTATTACAAATGACTTATTTGTGATTGTATCCAATAAAAAATTAAAAAAAAGGTATTGGCTCTAGTAGTTGTGAATGAGTAATGCAAATACATGCCTTTTGATTTGCAGATGACAATCATCTGTTTTTGCAAGCCTAAAGTTTATTCTCTCCATCAACTCAAAAATATTTTGGATAAATTTTGTGCCTTGTCGGAGCAATCCGTGAATTATTACAAGAATGAAGGATATTAAAAAAGTAATTCAGAAATATAATTCTAGTAAAAATACGCTAGTCAATATCTCTATTTTAAATTATTGCACTAGACCCTCCCCACCTAAAAAATAAAATAAATAAATAATGATTTTATTAGGGTAAGTCAATGTAAAACTATTGTTGTACCACGGCTGCGCACATTTAAATATATATATAGGACAGTACGAGTTATACAATGAAAAAAACGTGTAAGAATTTTCGCACCTAACAACAACAGTGAGTTTTAATTGCTTGATTCACTCCAGTCCGGATGATCAGTACTATAAAATCCTACTCTTGATTAAATATGAATGTCATCTGCAAAAACTAAAAGGGGAAATTTCTTGATGCAAGAAATGAATCAATCCTTACAAATCTGGTCTACTCTGCCCCTCTCTATCCTCCTGCTTTTGTCACTTACGACTTTCCTAGTAGCGCAAGAAGTAGGTAATGTGATCCGCTACCTCTTTTAGTTGGCATTTCTTTTTAAGGATGAGTTAAAGCATCCCATATAATGCATAACATATATTATATATTCCTTTGCAAATAGTTGTATACTCCTAATAACGCACTGGTGGAGCTATTTGATAGGTATGGATGTCCTTAAACTTCTTTAGTAAAAAAATTTGTTAAAATTAATGTTTAAAAATTTTTAATAATTTATAAAATTGTTGAACGAGACATCAATAAAAAATAATAAAATTCTTTAAAAATTTAAGAATATTAAAAAATAAACACCGTTAAATATATTTGCTAACTCCGTCACTATGCATGCTCTACGTTATATGTCTTCTCTTGTGGTTATCATTATAAATTTATCAATTCAAATAGTTATTTGTTCTTTCTCCTTTTTTTCAGTTTAAAATTTTAAAATTCTATTTTTTTTAAAAAAAAATTATCCATAGAGTGAAGCTAACACTTTATCTAAACTAGTTTAGACACATATTATATACGGAATGATGTTGTATAATGTACAACTTCGTAAATTATTGAATCACGGAGTGATGTTGTACAATAAGTTTCTTTTCTTTGATCACTTGATCTTATTGAATGATTTTACCTTCAATAACGTTCTTTTACATTTTATCCCCCATAGAGAAAACGCTATTGTAAAGTATCAAATTTATCAAAGCCCAACACATGAAATCATCAAAGCCTAATACATCGTCTTTCAATCATTCTAAATTTATAAAGAATAAACAAAGAATCTAAAAAATTGAACGAAAAACCACTCGGAAAAATATCACCAAGGTTTAAGATTAACAATATTATTACATACTATTCCATAAATTAAAATAAATTAGTTTTAGAAATATAACATCCAACAGATAAATATATGATATGTAATTTTATAAAAAAGTTAGTTAATTTTTAATTTAATTAAATATATGAACCATCTAAACATTTTATATAACTATCTTACATTATTATAAACTCATATAAGCATCTTACATGTTAATTATATATACCACAAAAAGACAAGATTATTATTTTCATTATCTTGATCTAATATGTTGAACGGATCTGGAAAATATTTGAGTTCTATTTATTTTGGGTTTGGGTGATTAAAAAATTGTGTTAAAAAACTAAAACTTTTAAGTTGATTAACTTAGATATTTAGATTATATCAATTTTTTTAAGAAGAAGGTCAATAATTATCATCAGTGGATCCCAAAATCAGGCGATGACATAATCGAGGCATTGAATAACTCCCACTCATTAACATGCTTGTCACCTCTCACACATGTAACGCATTGAATACCGGAGACTAAAGCTTCATTACTTGTACTTGCTGTAGATGTCTTCCCTTGTTTCATGCTTTTTTTTTTTTTTTTTAAGCGGCCACCTGTTGGACTCCCTATCTCGGAGGAAAGTTCAACAGATTTAACGAGCCAGGTGATAGGGAAGTGTCAAACCCATTAACCTCCACCACACAATATCCTCACAAATGGTAAATATTACTCCCACCCAAATTCAAACCTCGACTAGGCTTGGTGGAGGATAGAGCTAGTGGCATCACGCCACTAGCCTCCTCGACTCCCTTGTTTCATTCTTGTCAAATAACACATATCAATAAAGCAAATACGAATTTTTTGTTACACTCCTAACTCTAATTATAGTAATTTATTATAATAATGAGGTTTATGGAGCTTGACAGCTGAAGACTTAAGATAAGGGAATTAACGCTACTTAAATAAAAATATTTAAGCCAGGCAAAATCACAAATACTAAAATACCTTAATTCAAACTTTAAACTTAAAATCTTTACCAGACATAATAAAAAAGTCAACCTTTATTTAGAAACCACAACCACCCCATCCAAACTATCTACAAGATACTGTAGCCAATTCCCTGTGCCCAAATCTTCTTAATCGAAGTACAGAGGCCCAGCTAAACGACAAGTCCACATGCATGCACATGATGTCTGCAATACATCACTCTAATTTATCCTTGCTTTATCTTTATTTCGTTTCCCTACTACAAAAAAATCAAAAGAATCAACAAACTTAGTGCATATTCGTTTCAATTGTTAAAACTAGCGGTTATAATATTTATAATATTTATGAGCTGTTATGAGTTGTTATAAGATGTTACGAGTTGTTATGAACTATTATAATTAGCGGTTATAACATGTTATGAGTTGTATAGTGGTTATAAGTCGCTATACTAGTTATGAGCGGTTATAAATCTGTTATACTCGGTAATAATAATATTAATAATTAACCTTTTAATAATAATGACAATAATAATAATAATAATTATTATAATAATAATAATAATAATAATAATAATAATAATAATAATTATTATTATTATTATTATTATTATTATTATGAAGTATTGAGAGCAATAATGAAAATAATAATACATTATAATACATTATTAATGATAATAATAATAATAATAATAATAATAATAATAATAAATAATTATTATAATAATTATAATAATAATAATAATTATCATTATTATTTTATTGTTATTATTATTATTATTATTATTATTATTATTATTATTATTATTATTATTATTATGAAATTGTCAAAAGAGTACTATAACGACGACAATGACGATCATTATAATAACAAGTTACAACGACGATAATGATAATAACAATAATATTTAGAGTAACGATCTTAAACCAATTTTTTTACTATATTATATGCATGAACTTATACTATGGCCATGTTTGGTAATCAGCTGTTAACCGTTAACCGATATCTATATGTATTAACTGTTTGACATAACTCGTTTGCATTAGTTGTTTGAGAAAAAAGGTGTTTAGTAAAATTAATTGTTTCTAACAAAGTTGTTTGGTAAAATTTCATTATGCCCATAAGTTAATTTCATTAACTGTTTTATACATTATAATTATTTTAATTTCATATTCATTTTTCTTCTTAAAATTAATTAAGAATTATGTGATATATAAAATTACATTTACACCTTCTGTACAATTTTAATTATGTATATCTTTTTGAAATTTATTTTTAATAATATATTTCACATTTATATGACAAAATTATTTATTTATTATGATAGACTAAATTATTTGTCAAAATATAAAAGATATTAAAATAAAAAAATTAACTTAAATATTAATAATCATCCTTTACTATTTTTCCAAAAGTGAAAAAATATGAACAAAAAAATCTCACATAAGTGTAATTCAATGGCAATTAGCTTAATTTCATCAAAATGTGAAGGATAATATGGTAATTTCAAATGTTAATTGTAATAAGTTCTTCCAAAAGTTATTCCAAAAGCTTTTTGTGAAAGAGTCTTTTGGGTCAAAAATATATTCTAAAAAGCTCTTTACCAAATATCCCCTTTAACTTTTTGACTCAGTTAAACAGATAAAAAGAGCTTTTTAGGGCAAAAAGTTCTTTGCCAAACACCCATATCTTTCCTCCATTTTAAGCTGTATACATATGCTATATAATTTAAAACTTCAAAATCTTGTAACTCTAATTTTATCATGTATTCTTATGATATTATTATGCTAACCTAGTCCCCCTCATAAAATACCATGATTTTAGGGTTAGGTCCAAATACCTTTAAGAAGACAAAAATGAGAGACGCCTAGTACTACTTGTGAGTGTCTCAGTTTGTCCCTCCTAATGGCCTATTTACTAGCTTCCTTTGCACCCCCTCTTGTCCCCAATATAGTACTGAATATCTTTCAACAATTATCCAGTTTATAGGCCCTTGTTTGCTGCCCAAAACTTTTGGTAAACAGCCCCTTATATACTAGTGTCCAAGGTTCCCTTCTTTTCTCCTACTTGTGGTTGTAATAGTTAGTAGCATAAACTTCCCTTACTTTCCCCTCACTTTGTAAGACCTTTAAGGTTTCTCGTGGCGGAAACAAAAATGATTTTTCAGCTCAATGTGATGATAAAAGTTGCAGAAAAATTCAAGTTTGGCTTTGGCCAGAGGGAGATAAATGAATGAGTTGTGTTTTGATCTGGGTCCAGGTCTATGTCTAGAAAAATTAAATAAATTTGGGTCCAGGTCTACTTATTTCTTCTTATTTTCCATAGCATTTAAGTTTTATTTTTCCTTCTTTCCCATATTTAAAAACGAACACATGATGCCATGGGGGAGTATTTTTTTTTTCAACCACAAAATATACAATTTTTCTTGAAACTTTTATACAAAAATATATATTAAAAAACGTTAGGTTTTAAACACTATATTGAATACTTACATATAGTACATTTTGCTATAATCCTAAACATTAGTGTGCGTAAACACTTAAAATCAGCGGCAGATCTAGAGCTTTGGCAGTGGTGTCTAGTGCGCCTGTCAGTTGAAAATCTTATTTCATACGAAAATCATAAATATTCTATATAGTGGATCAAGAGTGTTGACACTACTGTATTTTATTCAGTGTTATTATTTATTCAAAAATGATGAAATGAGCTATTCTGTGGGATGTAAACACAACTAATTAAATGATTAAGGAATTGGGATAAGAAAAATAGGTTAGTAATCATATTGGTGTGTTAAATAGTATGTATGATTGATAGGTTAGAATATTCTAACCCTCTTGTTTTTTAAATTTTAGGTCCGCCACATATTAAAAATAATGCTCTTAACACTACAATTAAAAAATAAAACAACCACAATCACTTATCACAAAGGCTGTTTATAACGTGTGGCTCCTTAGGGTCAAAAAGAGGTACAAATAATACTAGTGGGATTTGAATTAACATTAATAATCACTATTTTAATGACTTTATTAAGTACATTAATTGTTATTAAAGTATAGTAAATATATCTGAATAAAATTCAATTATTGACATAATTTACAATAAATATTTTGAAACATTCAACCATCATTTATTTATTTTTTATCAAGTGAGTGTTATCCTAATGATAATCACTCCACACTTCCATGCCCCTAGATAAGACAATTTCCTTGCTACAAGTGAGTGTTACTCTAGTTATAAGCACTCCATACTTTCATCCTCTCCACGAGGGTTCGAACCTTAGTGGAGACAATTTTCTTACTAGGTGTGCAAAGAAGTTGGGATATGTTGTGGGGTTAGGTTTTGAGCTTGAGCTTGCTATCCTTATCCCACATTATGTTTTATTCATTTATGTTAATTTGTTTATCTTCGTTTCTTATTTAACAACTCATTTTTGTTCGTTTCTGTTTGTTTATGTTCATTTTTGCTCTTTTATATTTGTTTATATTCGTTTCTATTTATTTTTTATGTGCGCTTTGTATTTAATTTTGAATAGACCCCTCATTATTAGAATCTTAACAATGAATTTCACCAACTACAACTTCTTGATAAAAGTGATGGAATGCTTTAATTTTAAATTCTTGATAAAAGTTTAGTAATAAGCACATCATGCAGTACTAGAATCTTAACAATGAATTTCACCAACTACAACTTCGCACGAGTATTAATGTCAAACTAACAATCATGTGAACAGAGGATGAGAGTGGATTCAATTACATCGAAGGGAGTAGTAAGGGGCCAGAAAACTGGGGATTTCTCATGGAAGGATGGGCAAAATGCAGAACTGGCATAAGGCAGTCTCCCATCAATCTGTCTCCACGGAGAGTAGCAGAAGTCCCAGTGTCCGAAGAGATCCTCGAGTACTATTACCCTGGGGAGGCCATACTAAAAATAGAGGGCATGATATTTCAGTAAGTACCCTTTTATTTTAGAGTTATTGTACAATATTAATTAAATTAGCCTCTAATAGTTTAATCTTTTATTTTTTAATTACTTTTAGTATGTTACTTATGATTATGATTTGGTGCTATGATGATGTGACAGCGGAGCCGTTGATTTTTTGAAATTAAAGCCTTTTGTTTTAAATTGTCATGTTAGATGTCTTAGATTTATAATTAGTAAAAATTTGTCTTTATTGGTAAAATTTCGTAAAAATTGGTAAAAATTACTAATTAAACACGATACTTTATAAAAAGAACACTAATGTCAAATAATTATTGGCTCCGCTACCAAGTCGTCACGCCACCTAGTCATAATCATCGTAACTCGATAGGGTACTAAAAATAATAGATAAGACGAAATCTTAAGATTATTGGAGGTTAAGTTTATAGGTTGGTTTAATAGTATCCAATAACCCTTTAATTTATCAGAATAAGTTGCGAATCTCAAACTTATGTGTGTGTGTGTGTGTGTCAAAATGATATGCATCTTACTAAAAGATACCTATTAAATGTCTTCTGTTAATTTAAAAATTATATTATCACATATTAAATTTAAAAAATAGTGTCATTCTAGATTATAATAGTGTTACAATTTGTAAATTTTGTGTAAAAATGATACTTTTTACCTATTTTTCATAATTATAAATCAAGTGTATGATACAACTTCACATATAGAATTGATCCAACTAGAATATCATTTTATTCTCGTTAGCATAATCCACACATACTAAATACTTTATAATTAAATATAATTATTAAAAATTTAGTAATTTAAAGCTCTATAAAATATTAATTAGGTTGAAGTCAAGCATTTAAGAAGTTGTATCTTGCTACAAAAAGATGTATCATTTTATATATATACGGATGGGGAGAGAGAGTGATCATGTATGTGTTACGGCTCTTTTTTTTTTTTTTTTTTTAATGAAGGATAGATTACCCCAATCCATATGGACCATATGTAGGCCAGTCTCACAGCATCAGCAATAAGAGGACATTCATTTTACTTTTACTTATTTCACTTCATCAAATATATTAATAAAAACATAAAATGTAATTGGTATCTAAAATAACACCAAATTTCACTATAAGAAGCATAATTTTTAGACATTCTATATTACTTAGATAATTGCAATTGATCCACTCGAGACATTCTAGACATTTCACATTTAGTCTTAAATTTGGATCTTTATTCCCAACTCTTAATTTTAAGTATAATTGCAACATTCCTTTCTACATTTGGATGAAACTAATCTGAAATATTATTGTGAATGCTCTAAATACCTAACAGGCCTTCTACAGGTGGGGGAGGGGAGGCAAGCAGGTCTAGAAGCCTAGTTGTGTCCCCATTAATCCCCCACAGCCGGAAGAATTATGGACGACCAGACATGAAAACTTCCATGCATGTGGAAGGGTACTCACTGTCACTGCCGCCGCTTGCGTTTCAACATAATATCAGCTCACTTAACATTCATTTTTGCATTGGTTTTTGTCATTAGATTCAATAAATATTATTTGAAAGCAAAATAAAATCAATACTAGAATAAAATTACACGAAAAAAGGACCAAACATGAAAACTTCCTACATATAATGTATAATCATCCTACAAGGTGATAAGTATTTACCAGTCATTTTGTTATACCAAAAAAATAAAAAATACAAAAGCATCTTACGAATGTAATACATCATAATGTTTCATTTGGCCTTATATAAAATTGTGTGAAGATATGTGAGGAATATGCTGATAAAATTGTTTGAAGTTATAGTTATTTATTTTACAATATAATATCTCTAATACTCATTAATTTGGATGTAGCTGGAGTGGCAAGGTAGCAGCAGTAGAATTATGATTAATGGCACAAGTTACATCCTACGCCAATGCCACTGGCACTCCCCTTCAGAGCATACAATCAATGGCACGAGGTCTCTACTAGTTACAACATTTAAAAACGTGAAAAAGGACTAGGCAGCTAAAACTTTAAAGAAATATGCTAATAAATCTTCTGTAAAAACCATTCTCATCCTCTCTCTCTATGTGGATTTTCGATCATGTAATTGATTTACCTCTGAACAAATAAACAGATATGCTTTGGAGATACATTTGGTTCATCAGAGTACAGACGGCAAGATTGCTGTCATTGGTATTCTCTACAAGTATGGAAAGCCTGATCCTTTCCTTTTACAGGTAGGTAGTCACTCCAAACATAAGGGCACTTATTTTGGTTCATCAATAATCACTCTCTTGACATATTGTATGTTCAAATTGTTTTGTAGTTACGAAATAAACTAGAAGTACTTGCTCGCACTTCAAGAACAAAGGTAAATGCTGGTATTGTTGATCCAAAAATATAAGGACAGTAGAAGGTAACACGTACTTCAGATACATGGGCTCTCTGACCACCCCTCCTTGCGATGAACCTGTGCGTTGGACCGTTATCCAAAAGGTACTCCTCACAGAAACTTCTCGTTTCGTATCACCCCCATGTCACCTGGAAGTGTTTTTAGCTTGTTTAGATTGTGAATATAATAGCTTATTTGAGGTCTAGTTTGTTTGTGACTAATCAGTAAGGATAGAGAGGCAGGGGAGGGGAACGCGAGAGAGGGGGCGCGGGATAGAGAATTTGAGGAAAATTGAAATTGCTTTGTGCCTTCCCCAATTTTGAAACTGATTTTTTTATTGTCATTATATTTTTATTTTTATTTGTTTCTAGTTAGTTCTAGCAAAATTCTAATTTTATTGTTATTATTATTCTTATTTTATTCTTATTTTATTTCATTTAAATAGTATTACATATAATTTATACAATTCATCCTTAAATATAACGATTTGTTAAAATATAATCTTTAATAGCCTTATAACAATGTACGTTCGCATTTATACACGTTATATATATTTATACAAATTTTAAAATTTTTATTTTAAACATATGCATAAATTTACCATCATTGTTATGAAATTTTATTGGAAGTCACTTCGTTGCCTTAGTTGCATAACACACATATAAAAATAATTTCAATATAAAATATCGAAGTGAAGTGCGCGAGCTCGATTATATAAATTTTGCAATTAGTAAAATAAATAATGTGGTTTAGGGTCGGGTTGTTACACGACCCATTGGGTTGACCTGAAACCCATATAACCCGATATACGAACGCTCGTAATTTATCCGGACCGAATTACACCCGACCCATATTTTATCCGAACTCGTATTTAACCCGTCCCGCACGAATTGACAGGTCTAGTTATATATGTGGTGATAAGTATTGACAATTGAAGAAATTTTGACATCAAGTTTTAAAGTTGTGCCTTTTTAAATATTCCGCGTCAAATGATGAATTTTCGATTCAAACTGTTGAAGTCACCGTGTCCGAAACTCAATTTCCTCCCTTTTAAATGAAAAATATTTTCCTCCATATGAGTGAAAATGATTTTCCTTATAAAATAATTTTTCATCCTATTCTTCCCCAAACAACGAAAAAAAGAAAAATTATTTTCTAGTAAAATATTTTCCTCCAAGTGAACACACCCTTAAATTGTTATATTCTCATTTTCAACTATAATGAGGTGTCCTCTTTCCATTATATGTTAAAATCTGTAGAACAAAAACTATAAAAATTAACTGCAAAAAAACCAAAGTAAATCAAAATTAAAGAAATCAAAACACTAAAATAAAAATTTAAGGAATGAAAGCTTAGCAATGTTGAAGGGGAAAAATTGATGAACATAAGTTTTGAAATAAAAATGGGTACATAAGCCCAAAAAATGGCATGTTCTTCAGTTCTTCACATAAATAAAATTTGGAAGGATGATAACCCTAAAGGAATGAGATTGGTCATGAGCTACAGCTCCTGGTCATCAACAAATTTTCGGTAAATCTACCATACCAAAAAGCTTGGTAAAAAACACTTGGTTGCATTCACAAACAAAAATATCTACTCAAAAAAAAAAATTAAATTAAATTCAAAGCAAAATTGATATTACTTGCTACTATTTGACATGTAGTCGGATAACTACTCAAAGAGATTGTCTTTAGGAAGGAGAGACATCACGTATGACATATGAAAATAAATATTCATTGTTTTATTTAGTAATAACCATATCGAAAAAAAAATCAAAAGAAATAATTGAATAGCCTAGTCAAAGAGAGAAAATTGAAGTGTATACTTACTAAGAGAATCAGTGAGAATTAAGATTTAATCAACCTAGCAAAATTAGGAGAGGAAGACTGGCATAATGTAGTACGAATTTATAGAAAATAGGCGACGATTTGATTCCTCCCTCTACTACTACGAAGTATGAAATAAGGTAATGAGTAATGACTGATCCAAAATGAAAACATAATTGAACATTTAAGTACAATTCCATTTGGGAATTTGTAGATTGAAAGTAGGAGAAATCATCTCCATAACTCATATGTCCTTTGTAACCCACTGGGTCATAGGGCTTCTCTCTCATTATCTCCTCTACCTTTTATTGTCACTTCATATTAGATACGTCATAACAACAATTTCCGTGACCATCTTTTAAAGAGAGTAAATAGAAAAAATAAGTATATCAAGTTAACTAAATCAGTATTGCTCAGAAATTTAAAATCATTTGCACCATAGACTTAGGTACCTGAATCAAGTCATAGTAACTAATAAGCATGAAGTGAGCAAAATATACTTTTACAACATAGTTTGAATTCACATAAGAAACAAACAACATGGTTTGCAATTTTTAAATTTTAAAATAAATTAAACCCAAACTTGAAATAATAAGTGATAACTTACTTTGAAGACGAAATTTGCTTTCACGAGAAGCCTGCAAAGCAAAATCAGACGGACATACTGAACGGTACCTCTAACTTCTTCAGTTTTTCCAGGGTGAATTACTCAAATTACTAGATAATTTTCATTGTTGTTGAAACTCATAAATAGTTCCAAATTCAATCGAATAGGATAACTTCAACTTGCATAGAGTCCAAAGATAAGTTATAACATGCATTTTGTTTTCAACAATAAATTGTAATGTTTTTTTATTTTTTATTTTGCTTTAATCAACAGTGTAGATAAGACTTGCTACTCTAAGGCCAACATTTGATAATTTTAAAAAGATTACTATTTTATGTAGTATAGATTCCATAATAGTTTCTTTGACCAAAAAAGGTGATCTTGAGCGATATCTTAATAAACAAAAAGCATATTTGAGTAAAGCATGAGTTATAGAAGTCAAATGCGTTTCATGATCGTGAAAGACAACTTTAGAACAATTCCAATACAAGATCTCGTGATCCAATTTATTTTTCTACAACGTACATTCCATTCAACTCGAGGTCGATCTGCCAAGCATAGTCGCTCGTGTACTCGGTTCGCCTACGTTTCCATCTTGCATCATTTTTCCTTTTCTTTTTATTTTATTTTTATCAACGTTTCCATATTTAAAGAACAAAAATAAATTAAATATATATATTTGTAGGCTATATGAGTAATATTTTATTTGACAATTTAAGTTGATGATCCAGGGGTGTAAAGGTAATGGATTGAGTTTCAAATAATTAGATTGTAAAATAATGTGGAGGGTATAGGTCCCCGTATATAATTCAAAATTTAGGATCATGGATGCGGATGCTCTTAGCTTTTGAGAAAACTCACGTACGCTAAATATGTTCACTGTTGTTGTAACTTTGGTAGAAAAGGAGATCTTTAATATTTGTATCTTATCCTCTCATAGGTGGCAAGTGTTTCATTCAAACAAGTAGCTCTACTCAAACAAGCGGTTCATGATGTAAGCAACAAACGCTAATGTCTATATGTCCTGTAATGGATTAGTCAATCAACGTATTAACAGTTCTATGTTCTCATCATTTTGTTCTTCAAATCTTTTGCTTTACTTTATTGTAGAATTTTGAAGAAAACGCAAGACCATTGCAGCCACTTAACGGAAGGAATGTGGATCTCTATTACCAAAAGTCCCTCAATGCGACTCCATTTACCTCTGCATCTCAACATCTCCCATTAGTGTAGTTTGTGTGCCCAAAGCACAATGGTGGCAAATGTCTGCTGCTTCTCTAGAATAAAGCCTTGAACGAATATGAATATCATGCTTTCATGTTTTATCTCTCTTTTTTTTATAATGGACAAATTATGCAAGGCTAACAATTTAAAAAATTTGTGAACTATCACACTAGCTAATGTCTGACCGTGTGTTCGCACTACAAATATTTTCCGAATTCAGCTAGCCAAACTTAAATTGATTCATTTATTGCAACACTCTTTGGCTATAAAACTCTTATGATAAAAGAAAAAATAAATTTAGTATAATTTAAAACACAATTTGCATGTCTGAGAAGTAGGGATGACAATTGGGAAGGTCGGGGCCAATGTGCCTTCCCCATCTCTCATCCCATCCCTGCTACCCAAACTCCACCTCGCCTCGCCCCCACTTCGGAGGAGAAGCTTCTCCTTATCTCTGACCCCGCCAGATCCTCGATTCCTCGTCGACACACACACGAGCTTTAATATATGGAAAATTATATACAATAACAGTATGTATATTATAATATACATATGGCACTCACGTGACATTAAATTAATAAAAAAAGTTGCTGTAGACACTCGCCTTCCTTCCCCTCGCGGCTTTCTCTCTCCTCTCATTTCAGCTTTTTCTTCGTTTCACTGGAATGCTTCTTCGTTTCTCTCGGTGAGAATTGTGCCCCTAATTTCTTCTACACTTCTCTCGGTGAGGATTGCTTGAGCTTTTGCGCTGCTCATTCCATCTCCATTGTGTGTTTATCTCTCTCGTAAGTTGTAATTTCTTGTATTTGGAGATGATTTTTCAATTTTCGAAGGTTTAGTTTCGTTCATCATTTTCAAGCTCAATTTTGCGGTTTTTTTCTTCTCTAATTTGTAACTTGCTTGAGCGGATGGATGTACCGGGGCCTTTTTCTCAAAATGCTGAAACTAGGTAAGTGATGTTTGAATTTTTAGAGTTGTTCGATTTCACTTTTATTGTTCTCTCGTTTTCAATTTTATATTCTAAGGTTTACAACTCGGTGAAAATGTTACTAATTGAGTTTATGAAATTACCTGTTGTGATTCTAGGGTTCTTGTTTGATTTTCATTTTTATTATTCTAGGTTTTGAATTTCATTGTTCAATTTTCCTACTAGAGACATTGTATGACAAGACTAACCATTTTCGGTTTATGTCCTTGAATTGTCCAAGGTTTATTGAAAATTCGACAATGAGCCCGTATCGGAAGAAAATTTTGCCATTAGTGAAGTAGAATCATAATGTGACAATCAAGAGTTATGTTAATTGAGACAGTAGTTAGTCGTTTCAATAGTTGGCACTAGCCTTATTATTGGTTTCTCAAAAAGAATGTCTATTATCGGTTGCAGACTTCTTAAGGCCATCCTTTGTACTCTAAATCTAAGGTGATCGAAATAAAGAGTCGTTTCCTTATTGCATTCACGAAATGAGGAACCTTTTTGGCTCCTCTTATAAATTTGATGATATTGATAATCGCATATATTAATACATTGAACTTGAAGAGTCCTACTAGGCGAGAATGTGAACGATGATCACAAATATGATCAAGCGAACGCATCCTCAATTCAAATCTTGTATGATCCATCCAGATCCGCTCCTCGGTTTCTTTTTCATCTTGCGTTATTGGATTTGTTTTATGAATTATAGGTTGATTATTTAATGGGATCAAACTATCTCGTGTTATTAAGTAGCAACTTCCTAGTGGGCTACTCGAAGTTTTTTAGTCTTGCTACCTTTAAATTATAATACAAGTCGGAATGGATAATCATAGATCTCCCTTCTTTTGCACTCGCTATCTTTAGTGGGTTAATTTTGAAGGTTTTTCTACTACCTGTCCCACTAAAGTTTGCATCTTCTCTACCCTTGGAGTTTAAACATTCAGTTTTTAATTCTTATTCAACTGAAATAAACAACTCATCGGCGTTAAAGTCACTTAGAAAATCGGGAACTCTTTGCCTCCTCGCTGTAAGTTTGATGATAAAGACATATATCCTTACCCCCGGGTCTCCAAGACTACTACCTAACAGGGTATTGTTGATAAACACACTTACAAAAGCAACCTCGGTTATGATAACAATTCTCTGCGTGTATCCTTCGTTAGTTTGTGATTGAATGGGAGTCTTTGTCCATCATGCTTAGGTGGCATGTTAGAGATGTCCTGCTGGGTGGTGTAGTTAGTAGAATGCACGTCTAAAGTTGAAATTGCTGAATTATGTAAGCAAGTCTATGCTGCATAGCGAGGTCCTTGGCAAATCAATTCGTGTTTTAGGGACATCATACAATGTTCTCAAAAAGTGCTTACTGGATCCGTCCCCATTTTTCTTTATCATTTTGTTTTTATGGGTTGGATTTTTGAGTAGCTAATTTGAATTGGCTTTAATTCATCATTAATGTATTCATCCAAATCAAAACTTTTCCGAATTGGTTTGGCTTCATTGGTTTAAGTAAAGTCCTGTGCAGTGGTACCTTTTATCCTTTGCAAGGTACCTTTTATGTTTTTCAGGGTATCTTTTGTCATGTGCAGGATACCTTTTGTCACCTTGAACTGTTATTAAGTTTGATTGAGTCTTAATCAAAATTAAGTTGTGCAGGGTACCTTTTGTCCTTTGCGGGTACCTTTTTTATTTTTCAGGGTATATTCTTTCTTTTGTATTATATATTTTATGTTATCCTATTAGCTTATAAAGGTTGTTGTTTTCTTTCTTATGATAATAGCATGAGGAAAAACGAGTCAAGACTGTTGCACATAAGAAATATAAAAGAACTCGTTCGAAGTTTCACCGCAAGAAACTAATAATCTTGGTACGTTTAATTGCTATTTAATTTAATTTACTCTTTTAAATAATTTTTTTATTAAGATTATAATCAATCTTTATTGGTTGTTTAGGTGACAAAGATGTTTCTGGTATGGAACATGATCCTATCAAACTTAAGAGAAGAATATCTCCTTCTTCTTTAGTTAGTTTTCTTTCAAATGTATCAGTGAAGCGTAAGAGAGATATTATTGAGATGGGTTTTGGTTCTTTATTTAGTTTGAAATTTGATGCAATCTAGTCAAGGCTATCTAGATGGCTTGTTGAAAACTTTGACTCTTGTAGACGGTCATTGAAGTTGGTTGGAAATGATGAGTTGATAATTAAAGAAGAAGATGTGTATTTGACATTAGGTTTTTCAAAGGGGACCTAAAGATGTTGAAGAGGCGAAAAAGAATGAACCAACTTTTTATAAGGAATTTGTTAATTAGTGCAAGAGTCAATGGGATCGGAAATTTCCTTTGACATATCAACTTCTTGAAAAATTGAGACATCAAAGGAAAGGCGGTGATGATTTTAAGAGGAACTTTGTGAAGACTCGGACACTCGCTCTATATCTTTCTCGAGTCATGCAAAAGGAATCAGGTATAACGATGTCATTTATATAGAGTTTTGATTCCAAGGCATTCTCTCGTGTCTTAGAAACTTACTTGAGTTAAAAAGTATCTTTTCTATGCGATTCGGCCTTCACATATCTCTTTAATCGCTTTCGCTTAGCAACTCGTAAAACTTGTTCTTTATTCCGAGTCCACTCTCACTCGTAGTCTAACTTGTGGCTATTTACTCTATTGTTTGCGTAATCAGCATTCGTAGTTCATTTCATGCTTAGTCTATATCAAGTTTTTCTATCTCTACTATTTGATTAGAACTTGATTCCTTGCTTAAGACTAAGTATTATGGAATTCCGAGTATCATGGATATTAGACTCGTAAAATTCCATTTCTTCTCCGACTCGATAATCTGTTGGTTAATTATCATGATTATTTTATTATCTCGTGTCTAACCTTGGACCAAAGTACTCTATACTTTGAGAACCGAAGGTGTTTTACTTTTGTAGTTATTCAATCGAGGATATCTTTTCAAACTACAAAAGTAGCCTGGCTCGTAACGTCAAATCACCAGCGAGATATGGCTTTTCACCTTCCCTACTTTAGTCCCGTAAGATTGTGTCGAAACCGTCTCGCTTCCATATCCGAAAACTCGGAACGTCTAGCTTAACGGTGGTTTTCACCACACTTTTCAAGACACAACCAATGGTTTTGGGACTTCCAAGAGAGTTAAACCGTTGTCCAACGTCCATATTTCAACGGATACTTTCCGAGTGACTCGTAAAGCCTTTCACAACGAGTCACAGAGGACTCTCGGTCAGCAGATGAAGATAACGGCTACTCGCCCGGTCATCTATAAATGGAAGCCACTTCACAAGACTTGAAGGTTGCCGAACATATTGTCTATACACTTACTTGATAGAAGTCATTGTATTTACTCTCAATCTTCAACTTACAACTCCCACTCGTAATTCATTACTTTCTGAGTTGTAAGGTCTTGTACTCGTTACAAACACTTCTTACATTCTTTGTAAGGTCCCTTGACTAAGCCGTAAGGGTTAACTCAGCTTAGTTGTCCCTAGCTGTAAGGGTTATCTCAGCTAGGAAGTACTAGATCGGATAAGGGAATTTCTGAGTCTAGGAAAACTTGTATAGAGTTGTCCAAGGGAGCAACTCGGGTTCGACCAAGTTCACGGTATTTTGTGGACTCAAAATAGTGGATTTGACTTCGTGTCCGGATTGACACGGGCCGTGGTTTTCTACCCCGAGAGGGTTTCCACGTAAAATCTCCGTGTTCACTTTCTCGAGTTCATTCTAGGCTCGCATGTGCCCTTAGTGCTCTTGCTTTTCCGATTCACCGACTTCGAGTCCAATCTTTTCGACTCGTCTTTAGACTCGAATCTGTCTTTGCAACATTTCCGCACAAAAGTGCGAATTTTCTAAAAGAATTTTCTATCACCCTATTCACCCCCTCTAGGGTGACTCGGACTCTCCCCGAGCAAACCTTCAATTGGTATCGTAGCCTAGCCTTTTATAAAGGATCTAACAGTCCAAAGGTTTAAAGATCGATGGCTCGTAACACCGGAGAGTTCGACGAAGGTAGATCTTCCAACAGTGCCACCAAAATTCAAAGGTTCAAATTTCGGTCACTGGAAGAAGCCGATGGAATGTTTCCTTATGGATCACGACGAAGAAGTATGGGAAATCATACAACAAGGAAACTACATTCCAACGAAGACAGATGAATTCGGAATGCTTCCAAAGACAAAGGCCGAGTTCACGCCGCACAGGCAGAGAAGTTCGGAAAGAACTTCAAAGCCATGAACATCCTCATGTGCGCCATAAGCTCGTAAGAATATAATCGAGTCTCTCGCTCGTGACTCGCTAAAGAGGTGTGGGACACTCGGTCAACACCTACGAAGGTACAAGTCGAGTGAGACAAGCGAAGATCAGCCAAGTATCTTCACAAATATGAGCTTTTCAAAATGGAGCCGAAGAGAACATTACTCGGATGTTCATACGCTTCACCGAGATCACCAACAATCTCAAATCTTTGGGAAAGAAAATCTCCCATGAAGAAATGTGCCGGAAAATTCTCGAAGCCTACCCAAGAAACGATGGGGTCCGAAGGTAACCGCCATAAAAGAGGCTCGTAACCTCTCACTCTTGAAGCCGACGAGCTCATTGGAAAGCTTCGACTCATGAGATACATCCGGAAGAAGAAGATGCCGAGGGTACTTCCAAAAGGAACATCGCGCTTAAAGCCTCGTAATCCAAAGAAGCAAGTCCAAGCTCCTCCGACTCGAAGATGATCCCATGGCACTCATTGCAAGAGGCTTCAAGAGAATGATGAAGCACAAAAGATGGGACAAAAGACCAAAAGAAGAATTCTACAAAAAGGACAAGAGAGACAGAAAAGGTAAGTTTTCTTCATCCTCAAAGTTATCTTTGTCTAAGAATTCTGGATGTTTCGAATGTGGCAAAGAAAGATCACATAGTCAAGGACTCGTCCAAAACGAAGAAGGGACAGGAAGAAGAAAAAGGCCATGATGGCAACATGGAGTGACGAGGATTCATCTCGAAGACGACGAAGACTCGGATGACTCGAAGTGTCCGATGGCAATTTCCGCCTCGTAAGCCGAAAGAGAGTCGACTCGCACTCGCATAACGAGGAAACCGATCCTCAAGAGGTAATAAACTACTTCCTCAAATTCTCCAAAGTTGATTTAGCTAAATACATCTTTACTTTGGAAGAAAAGTCCAATTCCGATTCTTCTCATTTCAAGGAACAACTTGAGTCAATCACTACCGAGAGCACCTTTTTAAAAATGAATTGGAAAACCGAGACTCACACTCGGAGAACTCAAGACAAGTGCTCAAACTAATGAGACCGAGTCCGAGTTACTCAGAAAGAAAATGAGCAATCGAAACGTAAGCTCATTGAGTCTCAAGATCTGGTTTTGAAGTTTTCTCAAGGACAGAAGAACCTTGATATGCTCTTAGGATCACAATGTGTCTCATTTCGAAAAGAAGGTCTTGGTTTCAACAAAGAAGAAGAATCTAATTCTTACTCGAATTGTTCAAAAAGGATTCCGTAACCGTTAAGTTCAAAAAGGCTAAGCATGGTCCCATTCACAAAAATGAAAGGAGGACTAAACCCGGACCTATTTACAAAAAGAAACCATTTTCCTCTCGTTTCAAAAGGAAAGGTTTTTAAAAGGAAAGAGACACGGACTCAGCTCTTCGAAAAGAAGGAGACTCGTAATCGACTAAAACCAAAGTCATTCAAATCTGGGTTCCGAAGCACCTTCTTCCTCAGAAAAGGACCACAAGTAAGGAATGTTACTGGGTTCGTTAGAGGAAGTGAGAAGGGTTAGATGTTCTCTGCTTTTGCAGTCACTCGTAAAAGATCAAAAGGACACCGGTACTGGACAGCGGTTGTTCTCGACATATGTCGGTGACCAAGGACTCTTTTCCGAGCCGGAGTCATATAAAGGAGGAAAGGTGACCTTTGGTGATGACAAAGAAGGGCAAGATAGTGGGCATTGGGAAGATTGGTAATGGAAACAATCTGGTGAGCCCAGTCTACCTTGTCAAAGGACTTAAGTACAACTTACTTAGCATCTCCCAGCTTTGTGACAAAGGTCAAGAGGTAAAATTCACTCAATCCAAGTGCTACATCACAGATGAGACCACCAAAGAGGTAAAGCTCTCAGGTAAGAGATCGGTAATACCTACATCATCCCTCTCTCGACCCAAGTCGAACTTATCATGTTTAAAAGCATTTCTTCAAGATGATTCTTGGACTTGGCATCGTAGATTAGGTCATATTAGCATGCATACTATCAAAAAGCTTGCATCTCTTGGTATGGTTAGAGGATTACCTAACCGTGCGTTTGAGAAGGATAAAGTATGTGAAGCATGCACCGGAGGGAAACAAGTCGGTCTTCATTCAAATCTCTCGAAGACAGCTTCCACATCCAACGTGCTTGAATTACTACACATGGACTTATGTGGTGAAATCCCCGTGAAGAGTCTCGGAGGTAAATCTTACATACTTGTTATTATTGATGATTTTTCAAGATTTACCCGGGTGTGTTTTCTCGAAGCATAAGAATGAGGCCTTTAAGGAGTTCCGCAAGCTCGTAGAAAGATTCAAGTTGAGTCTCGTACTCAGATTCAAAAGATTCGAACCGACCATGGAAGGGAGTTCGATTACTCGGAATTCTCGTAGTTTTGTGACAAGAACGGAATTTCTCATAACTTCTCAGCACCTGTAACTCCTCAGCAGAATGGAGTAGTTGAGAGAAAGAACAGAACCCTTGAAGAAATAGCAAGGACGATGATGATTGAACACAACTTGCCTTACTATTTCTCGGGCGGAGGCAAGAAACACAGCCAACTACACTCTCAATCGATGCCTCATCGCACCCATTCTCGAAGAAAACACCTTATGAGCTCTACAAAGGAAGGAAGCCAAATATTTCCTATTTCGCATCTTTCGGATGTAAGTGCTTTGTCCACAACAACGGTAAGGATCATCTCGACCAAGTTTGATGCTCGGTCGACGAAGGAATTTTTCTAGGTTATTCTTCTCATAGCAAAGCTTACCGTATATTCAACAAGAGAACTAACAAAGTGGAAGAAAGTATCCACGTAGTGTTTGATGAGCTTGAACAGGGAAAACCAAGTGAATCTTCATACTCGTAACCGAAGCTCGAAAGGATGATGACGAAGATGAGTCTATAAAGACTTGAAGGAGACCACTCGTAACGAGGAAGCTCGTAATGAGACAACTTCTAGAGGTCGCTCGTAACGAGCAAGTCAATGAAGAAGATCACTTAGAGCAAGCTTCGAAGATCAAGCAATTCAACCAACAAACTTGGTGAATCAAAGAACTGGTAAAGCATTCAAATTTACTTCCAGTCATCCCCAAGAAAACATTATTTCGATATCAACAAGTGGGGTAAGAACTCGTTCTTCTCTTCATAATCTATGTGCATTCACCGCATTCATTTCACTAACCGAACCCAAAAATGCACTAGAAGCCCTTAATGAACCCGAATGGGTAGAGGCCATGCAAGAAGAGCTGAATCAATTCGAGAGAAACCAAGTCCGGACTCGACCAACCGACCTTCCGACCACCCAGCTTATAGGAACCAAATGGGTTTTCAAAAACAAACTGGATGAGGGTGGAATAGTAGTCGAAACAAGGCTAGACTTGTAGCTCAGTGGTTACAATCAAGAGGAAGGAATTGATTGTGGGGAAACCTTTGCACCAAGTAGCTAGAATTGAAGCCATTAGAATATCGTTGGCATTTGCATCCCGCATGCATATTAAATTATATCAAATGGATGTTAAGTGTGCCTTTCTCAATGGTTTTATTGAAGAAGAGGTCTATGTCGAGCAGCCTCCTGGTTTTGAAAACTCGTAATTTCCAAATCATGTTTTCAAACTTCAAAAGGCTCTCTATGGTCTTAAGCAAGCCCCTAGAGCTTGGTACGAAAGACTCGAGCAGCCTTCCCGGTTCAAAATGATTTTAAAAGAGGTCAGATCGACAAGACCCTATTCATAAAGACCAAAGGGAAAGATTTTCTCATTGTTCAAATATATGTTGATGATATTATTTTCGGTGCTACTAATGAATTTCTGTGCCAAGAATTTTCTCGAGTTGATGAGCCAAGAGTTCCAAATGAGTATGATGGGAGAACTCAATTTCTTCCTTGGGCTGCAAATCAAACAAGACAAAGATGGAATCTTTGTCCATCAATCAAAGTACACCAAGGAACCGCCGAAGAAATACAAACTTCAAGATGCAAAGCACGCATCTACTCCTATGAGCAAGCAGAGATAAAACTCGACTCGGATGAAACAGTAAAGCAAGAGATCGAAACTCTATCGAGGTATGATTGGATCACCGCTATATCTTACTTCAAGCGCACTCGGACATAATGTTCGAGTGTTTGCTTATGCGCACGATTTCAAGCTAATCCAAAAGAATCACATCTCACTGCGGTGAAGAGAATATTCAGATATCTTGCAGGCACTCGTAGTCTAGGACCGTGGTACTCCGGAGACTCGTAACCGAGTCCGACCGGGTACTCGGACGCAGACTACGCAGGATACAAAGTTGATTGAAAGAGCACATCCGGAGCTTGCCGCTTTCGGGTCAATCCCTAATATCCCGGCACTCAAAGAAGCAAAACTCAGTAGCTCTATCAACTCGCGTAAGCTGAATATATTGCCGCTGGAGCTTGTTGCGCTCGCATTCTCTCGGATAAAACAACACTTGAAGGATCTTGGACTAACTCTCAACTCTGTCCCAATCAAGTGTGACAATCAAAGCGCAATCCGCATCACTAAGAATCCTGTCCAAAGACTCAAAAACAAAGCATATTGAAGTCGGTATCATTTCTTACGCGATCACTCGTAAAAGGGTGACATTACACTTGAATTCATTCCTACTAATCTTCAATTAGCCGATATCTTTACTAAGCCTCTTGGTGAAGATCAATTCTGCTTTATTCTGAATGAGCTCGGTATGTTAAATGCTTAGTTTTGTGTTGTGACTCTTGAATATTTCGTGCTATGTGCTTTCGTTGTCAATAGCCATTAGTTCGACTTGATCATGTGATACCTGGGCTGATAGTTATTTCGTGTTTCGAGTCACTCGAAACTTTTCCGAGTCAAACTCGGACGTAAGAGAAATTTGGACATCAATTTTTCTCGAAGCTATCTCTAGAACAATGGAGAGTTTCTGACTATAATTTCAAACTCTTTTTCTCTCTCTTTCTCGAGCGCCGCGATCGGATCTTAACCGCAGATTTCAAACTACCGATATCTCAACCGTTGAAGAAGAACTGTCACACCGGGCATTAATGATCGATGGACGAGTGAGACAGAACGGAGTTACTTAACGGATAGTGAACGGGCGCGCGTACTCATTATAAATAACGACTATCCATCTTTCTCTCGGTACTCTAAAACTCCTTCCCTCTCAAACGAAATCCCTCTCGCGGAAGTTTTCTACGTGAACAAGTGTTCCTCGATCGTCCGCAGACGTCGAAGAAGCTCTCTTTCTCTCTCGTAAGTTTTCGACGCTTCTCTTCCCATTTTCTTCTACCATTTTCGTTTTCTTCTCTTCTACACCTCCTTCTCTTTCTCTTTCTCTTTCAAAAGTTTCATCTTTTCATCTCTCACAATGCCTAAAAGAGGAAACCATCCCGACTTTCAGTGTTTCTTCATCCTCCAAAAGGCCTCGCTCCAACAAGCCGTAAAGCTCAACCCCTTCTAAACCCATTGTCACCCAAAGATCTTGCGCTGGACGACAAGTTCTTCCCAACAACCAAATTCTCCTGGTTGTCTAATATCCAAACCACCGGAGTCTACCCTTTCCTCGTGTTTCAGCGAGTTCATCTATCCCGAACTCGTGTCCGAGTTTTATACTCATCTCTCCCACTCGAAAATGTTCTAACCTCTCGGGTTCGTAACATTACTGTTCATATCAACACCTCTCTCCTTCACCGTCTCGTTCAAAGTCTCTTCTCTCTTCTTGAACAAGCAACCCTATCCCTTTCACTCGAAGTCGCCGACGACTTCTTTGAAAAGTATGCTAAAGAATTCCCCGGGTCCGTAAAGAACTTTTCGTGACTCGGCTGAAGTCGAAGCCAGGCTTCGTGTTTCCCGCCGATGAGAACCTTCTTCTCACAAAGCATTCTAGCAAGGAGAACCCCAACTCCAAGCACCTCAAAGCCCTCTTCGATATCCCGGAGGGATACGAAGTCGACCTCTTCCCCTCCATCATTGAGCGGATGGCCGTCGTGCCAGCTCAACTTCAAACCAAGAAGAACACCTCCCTTCCTTTCGAGTGCTCTTCTCACCCTTGTCTTCAAACAATTCCAAGTTCCTCTTCCTCTCGACCCTAACGCGGTGTCCGAGGCGGCCATTGTGGTCGGCAAGAAGGAACTCCAGGGTACGGATACCGAGAAACTAACCCCGGTGTCCGGGTTCACAACTCGTAGCCGAGGCCTCCTTCTCCACCTCGGACTCGGAAATCAACCCCTCTCCCTCTTCCGTCTTCACCTGGTGGTGCCTCCACCTCCAAGTGCTTCCAAAACTCTCTCTGCCCTCTTGTCCCCTGTCTTCATGGACAAGATCACCTCTCGTGTCTTCCGAATTCGGAGACATGCTCGGGGTTTCAAGTTCTGTTCTTCGTGGTCCGACCATCAACCAAAAGACCGGTCGGTCCCAAATCCGAGAGCAGCAGTCTCTTGTTCTTGAGATGAGAGAGCTGGTTAAGGAGCGTAAGGAGCTGGCCGAGCTCCTCGGAGAGAGACGGTCCAAGGCGGCTCGAGACCCGGATGACTCGGACACATCCGAGGCGTCTTCGAGCCCAGGCTCGACCTCCTCGGACAGCGAGGAAGCAGAGGAAGCAGAGGAAGAAGCTACGGATGCAGCGGAGGACGCCGAGGAACCCGCGGGCTGAGGCAGCTCCTTCCGGCCAAGGGAAGAAGAGGCCGTGGCAGCTGCCGAGGGACAGCCTCGCTCCCAAGCTCAAATTGTTAGTACTCGGCTCGGACAGCAGTCCGAGTGGGTCGAAGATCTCGCTCCTCCAGCGAGTCAGCCAGAGCAGCCCCTCCAGCCCTCGAGGTCCCAAGGGAAGAACCCTCGATCCACTTTCTCCGGGTCGCCCACTCGTAGCTGAGCCCTCGCGAATTGTTCCGGCTTCTCCCTTCGCCGCGCTCAAGTACATCGTCAAGATCTTATCAGCGCCGGCGCACCTCCGCCTCCACTCGAAATCCCTCCTTCCTAGTTGGAGCCATGCACCGAGTCACAATTCCTCGGTGTCTCCGAATTTCGTTTCAAAACTTTCTCTTTGTCCGGACAACTTATGTGTATTACTTGTACTTTTCTCCCTTCTTTTTGTTTCTTGTTTTTGCTGAAAGGCAAGGGGAGAAAATGTAGTCGAAACTGGTTGTCTTGTCTAGGGGAGTTCTTTCCGCCCTTGTAATTTCTTTTTAATGAATTGATGCATTTCATTATTAATTTCTGAGTTCTTTCTTTTCCGAGTGAATGAGTTCAAGCATACTTTAATTTGCTTTGATATAGTGTACATTGCTCGATCCATTCATTATGCCTTACTTTTACTCAAACTACTCGGAATCGATCTATTTTTCCTCTAACAAAGTTTCGTTTAAGTATGGAATGCCTTTCATCAAAAAGGGGAGATTGAAGACTCGGACACTCGCTCTATATCTTTCTGAGTCATGCAAAAGGAATCAGGTATAACGATGTCATTTATATAGAGTTTTGATTCCAAGGCATTCTCTCGTGTCTTAGAAACTTACTTGAGTTAAAAAGTATCTTTTCTATGCGATTCGGCCTTCACATATCTCTTTAATCGCTTTTCAGTTAGCAACTCGGAAAACTTGTTCTTTATTCCGAGTCCACTCTCACTCGTAGTCTAACTTGTGGCTATTTACTCTATTGTTTGCAGAATCAGCATTCGTAGTTCATTTCATGCTTAGTCTATATCAAGTTTTTCTATCTCTACTATTTGATTAGAACTTGATTCCTTGCTTAAGACTAAGTATTATGGAATTCCGAGTATCATGGATATTAGACTCAGAAAATTCCATTTCTTCTCCGACTTAGATAATCTGTTGGTTAATTATCATGATTATTTTATTATCTCGTGTCTAACCTTGGACCAAAGTACTCTATACTTTGAGAACCGAAGGTGTTTTACTTTTGTAGGTTATTCAATCGAGGATATCTTTTCAAACTACAAAAGTAGCCGGCTTCGTAACGTCAAATCACCAGCGAGATATGGCTTTTCACCTTCCCTCGCTTTAGTCCCGTAAGATTGTGTCGAAACTGCTCGCTTCCATATCCGGAAAACTGGAACGTCAAGCTTAACGGTGGTTTTCACCACACTTTTCAAGACACAACCAATGGTTTTGGGACTTCCAAGAGAGTTAAACCGTTGTCCAACGTCCATATTTCAACGGATACTTTCCGAGTGACTCGGAAAGCCTTTCACAACGAGTCACGAGAGGACTCTCGGTCAGCAAATGAAGATAACGGCTACTCGCCTGGTCATCTATAAATGGAAGCCACTTCACAAGACTTGAAGGTTACCGAACATATTGTCTATACACTTACTTGATAGAAGTCATTGTATTTACTCTCAATCTTCAACTTACAACTCCCACTCGTAATTCATTACTTTCGAGTTGTAAGGTCTTGTACTTCGTTACAAACACTTCTTACATTCTTTGTAAGGTCCCTTGACTAAGCCGTAAGGGTTAACTCAGCTTAGTTGTCCCTAGCTGTAAGGGTTATCTCAGCTAGGAAGTACTAGATCGGATAAGGGAATTTCGAGTCTAGGAAAACTTGTATAGAGTTGTCCAAGGGAGCAACTCGGGTTCGATCAAGTTCACGGTATTTTGTGGACTCAAAATAGTGGATTTGACTTCGTGTCTGGATTGACACGGGCCGTGGTTTTCTACCCCAGGAGGGTTTCCACGTAAAATCTCTGTGTTCACTTTCCGAGTTCATTCTAGGCTCGGACGGCCTTAGTGCTCTTGCTTTTTCGATTCACCGACTTCGAGTCCAATCTTTTCGACTCTGTCTTTAGACTCGGAATCTGTCTTTGCAACATTTCTGCACAAAAGTGCAAATTTTCTAAAAGAATTTTCTATCACCCTATTCACCCCCTCTAGGGTGACTCGGACTCTCCCCGAGCAAACCTTCACTTTGTTATCTATGTGGTTACTTGCATTATTAAGGGACATCAAAGTCTAAAGGTTAATCATCTTGTGCTTGAAAAGTGTTTTCAATTTGTAAGAGGTGAAGAACCCGAATTGGTGTAAATATACATTGGATAGTTTGGTTAAGTGTACGGACACATGGAAGCTTAAACCAAATTGAATATTTAGAGGCCCAATTCTATTCTTGATGGTAAATACTCTAATTCATATAAATTTTTAGAGTACAATGTGTTTTTTTTTTTTTTTTTGTAGAAATTTATGTTCTAATGATCTCTTTTCTTCTTTATCTTAAATTATAGCTTTGCTATGTGGATCGTGTCTTCTTCAAAACAAGAGTGATTGGAAGGAAATTTCCTATATTATTAAATTGGACTGGGAAAGATATTTTGGATAGAATGAATTATGAAATGAAATCTGTTGGGTGCTTTGGAAAAGGGGTTGTAGATGATAGAATTGTGGTACCGAATTCATGAGAATGTGACATTCAAGATGAAGTTGATGAAGAGGTTAGGTCAAAAAAGATATTGACAATGTATCCCCTTTCATGTTATCTTTTTGTCTTTTGCGAGTGTACCTTTTGTCATGTGCAGGGTACCTTTTGGCTTCTGCAAGGTCCTTTTCTTTTTCTTTTTTTTTTTTTTTGCAGGCATGCATTCATAAAGTTTCTACGTCGGTGAAGAACTTTTTGAATGCTTTAGTTGATGTTGTTCGATCGGTTGGTAAGGCACATAGGATGTTTCCAAGTGAGTTCCGCCATGTCCAAAGTTGAAGGTACTTTGGTGGATGTATTAATTCGGTGCTCGAAAATTGGAAGTTTTTAAGGACGTAGCTGGTCCATCTGCTCAATGCGAAAATCTTCATGGTGGTGAACGTGAAAATCTGATATAGGAAAACAAGCACCTCCTTTAAGTCAAGATAAGGACTATCCCCAAGGCTTAAAGCCTTAAAACCCTACATAAAGCCATAATAAAACTCAACGAACCACATGCTCGGAGTATACAACTCAACGACCACACGCCGGAGTCCAAGCAATCATGTGACAAACTTAAAACGATCTAAATGGTTCGTGGCACATTGGGTACAAACTATATGAACTGAATTACAAAGTACAATACTTGGGAATATAAGAAATACACATCCGTAACTCGAATCACTCGGCAAGCAGCAAATAGCAATCAGCGGAGTCCAGAATAAGCTAAGTACCGCACACATCTCCCGAGAATGCACCCGCAACACTGGGGGAAAGGGGGAAATTTGTGGGGGTGAGCAATAAACCACGGGCTCACCGGAAGTCTTACACCCTTAAAATGGAAATTCTTTACACATACTATTCATACTAATGAAATCGGTGAAAACGTAATAACATAATACAAATCTAGATACTTTTAATGAAATCTCTTGCAATGTAGATATCATGACTCTTTAAGCATTTAAAAGCACGATTTCACATTCATGAATAATTCTTTTGGGACTGAATCAACTTTCAACAAGGTGGGACAACCACCTACACTTTCTTTCAAAGGCTTTCAATCGGAAAGTGAATCATTTCTACTAAATCACTTTTCATGACTCATTTTCAATGAATCTCTTTTGGTGAATCACTTCCCATGTTGGAGACTCAAACTAGCACTTCGCAATTTCTCATAGTTTATCTCGATTTCTCTGGTTTCTCCGGGCGTGACCCCAAATAAAGGCTCCGGGACCTATCTAGGAAGATTCCAATCGGGCATCTCGCTACATAGGACCCCTAGCTAGTCGCCCATAGCTAGAATCCTTCCTTGTGCTAAACGATCCAAGTAAAGTCGATTCACAACAATTTCTTTAACACGTTCACTCATCAAGCTTGTTTCAAACAGCATTCTCACATCAATTTCACTTCTTAAAAGTACGTTTTCACGTTTGAAAAGCGTATATCACACAAGTCACATTCAAGTATCATTTTACGTAAAACATAGAACTTCTTTCAAAACCAACTTTTGAACAACGTTTAACACAATCACTTGCATAGATAGCCACAATTCAACACGAGATAGTCATTCTCAGCTTCTCTCCAACTAAACCTTTCTCAATTCTCCCATTTAGTAAGATTAATTCCTTTTCCCGAGCCACAATAACCACGAGTAGGTACCACCTAATTCAAACGTCTCAACTTCTCACAATTCCTTGTCTTTACCTCAATTCCTCATTTTATGTCTCTACTTTATAAATCAACTTCTTTTGCCCACACTAAACCATATGACTCTTAATCTCACTTTATCACTTAAATTCCTCCCGCTATGCTTATCTTCAAACTGGATTTAATCTCAAGGACTTAGATATATTCTAAACTCAATTTAACCTTAGAATTCCCAGCTCGCTATTTCTTTACTTCAATTATGTGTTAATCAAGATGAAGTCACACCCCTTCTCTATACTCATATCATTGTTCCCCAACACGCTTCGTTACCTTCCAACGCAAGAACATTGGACATCTCTATGGTTTAACTGAAGCATCAATTCCCCATTTACACCCAATTCACCACTTCTTCATCCTTAAGTGGTATTTGAGATCTTCACAATACTTTGTATACCTACGCAACCTAACTCCTTTTAAACTTTCAACATCTCAGCTCAGCTCTAACCAACTACTAAGCTCCTTCGGGTTTCGATTCGGACTTAAGAATTCAATTCAATTTTCTCATAACCTAATTCAGCCTAATCACTTCATAGCTTCATTTTATCACATAAACATTCAATATTCACAACAAAAATCATTTGGGTTTCGAAATTACTAATAGTTTAGAGTATAAGACTACCCACCTTGAGTTTTTACGGTCCGAGAAGTGGATTGAGTGTTCTGCGTTCGCGTTTGATTTCACGTCCGGTCCTCACTTGCTCGCCCTCCGGTCCTTCTCCCTTGTCGTCGTCCCTTTTTCCCGGTTTGCGGTTCCTGGTATCTCGATCTCTTGCTCATCCGCCTCTGTTTCGGGTCCTCTTTCGCCTTTCACTCTGTCCTAGCCTCTCGTCTTCTTCTTTCGCTCGCCGCTTACTCGCGTCACCGACCGCCATCTTTTGGGTATGCGACGGTCGACGGCCTCGCTAGGCCTCCTTGGCCCTTGCACCTCTCTCTCTCTCTCTCTCTCTCTCTCTCTCTCTCTCTCTCTCTCTCTCGTGCTCTGTTCTCCCTCGCTCTCTCGATCCTTGGTTCCAGACTTCTCAATCCCTTCCTCTTTCTTGCTCTCGTCCTCCCTCTCTTCCCCTTTGATTTCCCTACTCCTCTCGCTCTCTGCTTCCCTTCTCTGTCTCCGATTCTCGCTTCTTTATTTCAATCCCAAGCTTTCTCTCTCTCTCTCTATCTGCTGGTTCGACTCTTTCTCCCGTGGCCACTCAAGAACCAGCCACCACATCCATTATTACACTAATCCAACTCCTTATTTCCCCTTTTCCTTTTCTTTTGTTAATCTTCACAATAATTAAACCCACATATGTAGCATAAACGGTCTCGGGTTTTTATTTCGCTAATCCAGGCGGAAAATTCGAAGGAAGGAATTAATATGCTTCACTAATAATAGTTACGTGAATTAATAATAATTCGCTCGAATAAGTTAACGAATATATACCCGCGTATATATTTTAGTTATTCGACCTACTCTATTTAATTAAAACTAAATAATTAACTTTAACTCATATAACTACCTAACCCAAAATTAAGGATCTTACATTTCTTCCCCGTTAAAAGAATTTTGCCCTCGAAATTCGGAACAAGTGGGTAGTACCCGAAACGAGTAAGATGTAGGCATATGTACCTAGAGCACACTCATACACTTGATACGAAAGGGAACTCAATTAGGTAGCCACGGTTATCGGAATCCCTCGGGAGTCTCTATGGGTTAATGAGTTCCATCCTCCTTTCTACCACTATTTCAGATACGTCTGCTCACTTAATTACAAGGCGCCAAGGAGCAAATCGCACTAGAAAAGAGCAAATAGTTGGCTTGGAACGATCTTACCACTTGTTTTTGAATTAGATCTTAACGTCTCAACCCAAATACTTACGCAACTTACTTGGCACACCTATAGTTCAATATCTCACACCACCCTCTAGCTCCTTATTCTCCACAAACTAAGCAGATTCTATGGGTAAGCTAGTTAGGTGGGCTAGTTTAACAAACTATCTATGGTGTATCGCTTTTCAAACGGTAAGAATGACACACATACTAGGCAAGTAACATCACCAAAAAGAAAATAGGCGAGTTCGAAAGTATAATCAAAATGATGGAGTTGAAACCAGGTCGAATTTAGAGGCAACCAAACTATGTACGATCGTGTCTAGCACAATACGATCCTTGAACAACTCATGGTAACCACAATGGGTAGTAGGGAGTCCTCATGTTATTTTTTCACCGCTATGGGAGTTAATATGAAACCTACGATCCTTATGTAAAACTTAAAGTATCTCGCTCCCAAGTAACTTATACTCGCTCCAATGAGCACTAATAACATAACGAACTCCAAATGAAGTATGGGAGTGATAGAACAACTTCTAACTCCCTTTTTAAATGAGGTGCTCCACCTACGAGGTTATTATCAATGCCCAAGGTTTGTAAACTCACAAAGAACCGCCACATATAAACTCAAAAGTGGTGGAGGGCATGATTCCAACATTCAGCAATCAACTCTTCTTGGTGAGATAGTTAAGTGAAAGGAATTCAAAATGGTGGAAAGTACAATCTTCAATATGATTTACTTAGCCCCTTCTAGCCTCATGCTCGGCTTATTCTAAACCTTTCTCATAAGTTTCTCAAATTGGGACTCATAGATGGATCTCCATAACCATTGCATCCTATGTTTAGTCAATTCAAACTTAGATAGAAATATAGAAAATTCCTAAATCAATCTGTTTCTCCAAAATAGTTCCCAAATGCACCCAAAAGGTACCTTCCAACACATCCGAACGACCTTCACTTCAAGCAAAATACCCAGTTTGACATTCTCGATTATGAACTCAAATATTATTATCAAGAGAACCAATTCCACCAATGATACAACGAACCTTTCACGTTGTATTTCCCATTGATTTTCCTCTCCATCGTCACTAATTCTCATTTATAACTTTCAAAAGTACCCCTCTATAAGTATTTCCGTAATTATATGCAAGTATCCCTCAACACTCGGGGTGCTCAGCCCTATCCTATTCCATAATGTGACATTTCAATTCATTCCTTAGTTACAACTCCCAAAAGCAGCCTCTATACCTAAATCAAAAACAGGATCGGGGTCTCCCATAAATGCTTCACTTATGCTAGTGTATCGCATGTCTTTTCTTTTCCCACCTAAGATCAACTATACACTTCCTAAACTCCTAGGAAATAAGTATATAAACAATCAATACATAATTGAATACTCGTATGCTTCGAGGTAGAATTCTTAAGTCGACTAACGATTAGAAGTCACACCACGAAATCAAGGAATAACGGAACAGAAATAAAGTTTAGGCACATTCAGTCACATACTTAGCACGCATAAATTATGCACACATATAAGCACATAAGTTCACGATTCAGATCACTGAACTCATCCTCCAACTAATCACATAAGTAATCAAATCAATGAAGTCCTAAACATAGACGTTTCTAATTCGGGACACAATGAAACCAACGAGTAATGGGTCGAAATAAGATTTCAGCCACACTTACTCGCACAATTAGCATACACAAGTCACTCACACATCACCTTAATGGGCGATTTACAATCAACTAATTCAACTAAGTCAACTAGGTAGTCACTTATAAGTCGGAGGTTGAACTTAAGGCCACACGTATGTCGACCACAAATAAAGCACATAATCACATAACAAGGATCCCGGATGACTATATGCAATGCAAACTTAAGGTCACCAAAATCTATGCTTTGATACCATTTTGTAACACCCCTAGGAGTATTACATCGCCGAGTTTCTCAAAGGAACTCCCAAGGCTCATTTAGGTGTCGACTTGACTTTTTAACTCCAACTTAAAGGTAATCAAGGTAATTTTCTAAAAGAGTTTGGAGTTTTCTAAAAATTTTGACAGACTTTTGTTTGTAATAAGGACTATCCCCTAGGTTTAAAGCCTTAAAACCCTACATAAATCCATAATAAAACTCAACGAGCCACACGCTCGGAGTATACAACTCAACGGCCACACGCCGGAGTCCAAGCAATCATGCGACAAACTTAAAACGATCTAAATGGTTCATGGTACATTGGGTACAAACTATATGAACTGAATTACAAAGTACAATACTTGGGAATATAAGAAATGCACATCCGTAACTCGAATCACTCAGCAAGCGACAAATAACAATCAGCGGAGTCCAGAATAAGCTAAATACCGCACACATCTCCCGAGAATGCACCTGCAACACTTGGGGGAAATGGGGAAATTTGTGGGGGTGAGCAATAAACCACGGGCTCACCGGAAGTCTTACACCCTCAAACTGGAAATTCTTTACACATACTATTCATACTAATGAAATCGGTGAAAACGTAATAACATAATACAAATCTAGATACTTTCAATGAAATCTCTTGCAACGTAGATATCATGACTCTTTAATCATTTAAAAACACGATTTCACATTCATGAACAGTTCTTTTGGGACTCGAATCAACTTTCAACAAGGTGGGGCAACCACCTACACTTTCTTTCAAAGGCTTTCAATCATAAACTGAATCATTTCTACTAAATCACTTTTCATGAATCATTTTCAATGAATCTCTTTTGGTGAATCACTTCCTAGGTTGGGGACTCGAACTAGCACTTCGCAATTTCTCATAGTTTATCTGATTTTTCTAGTTTTTTGGGGCGCAACCCCAAATAAAGGCTCTCGGGACCTATCTAGGAAGATTCCAATCGGGCGTCCTACTACACAGGACCCCTAGCTAGCCGCCCATAGCTAGAATCCTTCCTTGTTCTAAACGATCCAAGCAAAGTCGATTCACAACAATTTCTTTAACACGTTCACTCATCAAGCTTGTTTCAAACAACATTCTAAAATCAATTTCACTTCTTAAAAGTACGTTTTTCACGTTTGAAAAGCATATATCACTCAAGTCACATTCAAGTATCATTTTGCGTAAAACATAGAACTTCTTTTGAAACCAACTTTTGAATAACGTTTCACACAATCACTTGCATAGATAGCCACAATTCAACACAGATAGTCATTCTCAACTTCTCTCCAACTAAACCTTTCTCAATTCTCCCATTTAGTAAGATTAATTCCTTTTTCCGAGCCATAATAACCACAAGTAGATACCACCTAATTCAAACGTCTCAACTTCTCACAATTCCTTATCTTTACCTCAATTCCTCATTTTATGTCTCTATTTTATAAATCAACTTCTTTTGCCCACACTCAACCATATGACTCTTAATATCACTTTATCACTTAAATCCCTCCCGCTATGCTTATCTTCAAACTGGATTTAATCTCAAGGACTTAGATATATTCTAAACTCAATTTAACCTTAGAATTCCCAGCTCGCCGTTTCTCTACTTCAAACTTGTGTTAATCAAGATGAAGTCACATCCCTTCTCCATACTCGGATCATTGTTCCACAACACGCTTCGTTACCTTCCAACGCAAGAACATAGGACATCTCTATGGTTTAAGCTGAAGCATCAATTCCCCATTTACACCCAATTCACCACTTCTTCATCCTTAAGTGGTATTTGAGATCTTCACAATACTCGTATACCTACACAACCTAACTCCTTTTAAACTTTCAACATCTCAGCTCAGCCCTAACCAACTACTAAGCTCCTTCGGGTTTCGATTCGGACTTAATAGTTCAATTCGATTTTCTCATAACCTAATTCAGTCCTAATCACTTCATAGCTTCATTTTATCACATAAACATTCAATATTCACAACAAAACTCATTTGGGTTTCGAAATTACTAATAGTTTAGAGTATAAGACTACCCACCTTGAGTTTTTACGGTTTGAGAAGTGGATTGAGTGTTCTGCGTTCGATTTCGGGTTTGGCCCTCGCTTGCTCGCCCTCCGGTCCTCCTCCCTTGTCGTCGTCCCTTTTTCCCGGTTTGCGGTTCCCGGTCTCTCGATCTCTTGCTCACCCGCCTCTGTTTGGGTCCTCTTTCCGCCTTTCGCTCCGTCCCAGCCTCTCGCCTTCTTCCTTCGCTCGCCGCCTACTCGCGTCGTCGGCCGCCGTCTTTTGTGTCTGCGACGGTCGACGACCCCGCTAGGCCTCCTTGGCCCTCGCACCGCTCTCTCTCTCTCTCTCTCTCTCTCGCTATGCTCTGTTCTCCCTTGCTCTCTCAATCCCCGGTTCCAGCTTCTCAATCCCTTCCTCTTTCTTGCTCTCGTCCTCCCTCTCTTCCCCTTTGATTTCCCTGCTCCTCTCACTCTCTACTTCCCTTCTCTGTCTCCGGTTCGCTTCTTTGTTTCAATCCCAAGCTCTCCTCTCTCTCTATCTCGCTGGTTCGACTCTCTCTCTCGTGGCCTCTCAAGAACTAGCCACCACATCCATTATTACACTAATCCAACTCCTTCTTATTTACCCTTTTCTTTTTCGTCTGTTAATCTTCATAATAATTAAACCCACATACGTAGCATAAGCGGTCTCGGGTTTTTATTTAGCTAATCCGCGCGGAAAATTTGGAGGAAGGAATTAATATGCTTCACTAATAATAGTTATGCGAACTAATAATAATTCGCTCGAATAAGTTAACGAATATGTACCCACGTATATATTTTAGTTATTTGACCTACTCTATTTAATTAAAACTAAAAATTAACTTTAATCGACATAACTACCTAACCCAAAATTATGGGTCTTACGGATAAATACATAAAAATATCAACATGTGTCACTTGCCTGACCACCGTTAAGTATTAAACAATTTATATCTTGGTAATAGTACTTTAGATTGGAAAGGAAAATTAGCACTAATTATCTTCTCTACTTTTATATTAAATAGAATGTCGAATCGGAATAAGAATGTTCATGGAAATGAACTCCAAGAAAACAACACGGAATATATTCATTCTCAATCGGTTAACCATAGCTCTCCAACCCCTCATCGGAAATAGAAAATGATATGCTTAAGAATGAGGACGAACAAAAAGGGGTATTTAAAGTTATAAACCCTAAGTTGTTGGGAACAATTATAGCTATGGTGACAAAGAAACTTAAAGAATCGGATTCCAATCATTCGGAGAAGGATGCCGGGTTTTTCGAAAGGGTTGCCAAACAAAATCCAAAAACTTATGACGGAAGAATGGACCCAGTGATATTAGAGGAATGGATTAGGAAGATGGAAAAGTTATTTGATGTGGTCGAGGTACCAAACAATAAGCGTGTAAACATTGGAGCTTTTTACCTTACTGGTCAAGCTGATATCCGGTGGGGAATTGTAAGGGCCAATTTCCAATGCCTCGAGGGCATGTGGGACAAATTCTTGGAGGAACTAAGAGCAAAATTTTATCTAGTTCCCCTACAAAAACAAAGCCAAAAGGTATTCCTCGAACTAAAACAAGAGAATATGACAGGTGATGGAGTATGCAAGAAAATTTGCAGAACTATCTAGGTTTGCCTCGGAGTATGTAGCCACCGATCGTATGAGGATGATAAGATTTGAAGAGGGCTTAGCTGCCTATATTAGGCATCAACTAGCGGGGCAACATATACAAACAAGTCAAGAATTGTATGAATGGGCAGCCGAAGTGGAGCGAGTAAAAAGAGAGTTGCGAATGTTGAGCCCAAATACCTTTAAGAAAAGAGGAAATGAGAAAAGAGACCATTCAGAAGAAACACCAAGCAAGAAGCAAGTTAATTTGGGAACTAAACCCCAAATTTCAACCCCAACCAAGAAACAATGCTCAAAATATGGTTAGACAAATCATGATACTGCAGATTGTTGGGTTGGGACTAATCGTCGCTACTCGGTGTGGCGATCCAAGCCATCTAATTGTAAATTGCCCAACCAGACCTTCTCAAGCAAGCAAAGATTCGGGTCAACCTCAAAAGATTACAAAGGCATCAATAACATTTTCGGGCAATAGACAAGTGGTGAGAGCTTATGTGATGAGCGAGAAAACAAGCTATTGACTCGGGAACAATCGTAACTAGTATGCTCATTTCAAATTCAGTACCATTTGTTGTCTTATTTGATTCAGGTGCTACACACTCTTTTATTTCGTCACAAGCTACATCTCAAATAGGCTTAGAATCGAATAAGTGCCCTATAGAGCTATATGTAAATTTTCCCACGGGCTAAACAATAAGGTGCGACGTTATGTATAAAAATTATACTATTACTCTAAGTCAAGAAAATTTCGTGGGTGACTTAATACGGTTTGATCAATCGGAATTGACATCATTTTTAGGGATGGACTGGTTATCCAAAGATGGAGCAAAAATAGATTGTCAATCGCATAATGTATCCTTGAAAAGTGCAAAAGGAAGAGAAGTCTTGTTTCAAGGTTCAAAAGGAATTAGGGATTGTCCTGTGGTATCACTCGGAATTATTGGAATACTTGTTAAGAATGCAAATGAAGCTTATATATGCTTTGTAACCTGGAGGGATGAAGGAGATAAAAAATTGAGGATATCTTTATAATTAAATAGTTTCATGATGTTTTTCTTTTTAGAGGAAATTCTTGGGTTACCCCAAAAGGGCAAATCAATTTTGAAATAGGGATTGAACCAAGATAGGATGTTTATAGCAAATTAAAAGTTCAAATTGATAATTTAATGCATAAGGGCTATATAAGGCCAAATATATTCCCTTAGGGATGCACCAATCTTGGTTGTGAAGAAAAAGGATGAGACTTTAAGATCAAGTACAAAATACAGAGAGTTGAATAAGATCACTGTGGGAAATAAGTATCCTTTGCGCGAGATTGACGACCTATTTGATCAATTGCAAAGAAAATGTGTATTCGAAAATAATAATAATAATAATAATAATAATAATAATAATAATAATAATAATAATAATAATAATAATAATAATAATAATAATAATAATAATAATAATAATAAAACCTCGGATCGGGGTATCATCAATTAAGGAGTAAGCTTGTAAACACCCCAAAAATAGCATTCAGAATTTGTTATGGACTTCATGAATTTATGGTCATGGCCTTTGGGTTAACAAATGCTCCAATGGCTTTTATGGACCTAATGAACAGAATATTTAGGCCTTACTTGGATAAATTTGTTGTTATCTTCATTGATGATATCTTATTGTGCTCCAGGACGAAGGAAGAACATGCTAAACGTTTAAGGATTGTGCTCTGTAAACCTTGAGGATTCATAAATTATATGCTAACTTATCAAAGTGCAGGTTTTGTCTGTTAGAAATGAAATTTTTTAGGCATGTAATCTCTATGGACGAAATCAAAGTGGACTGACAAAAATTAAAAGTAATTACAAAGTGGCTCGAGCCAACTAACATTACGGAAGTTCGAAGTTTCAAGAAATGGCAGGATATTACCGGCGATTCTTACAGGATTTTTCATGAGTAGTTTTGTTTCTTGAAAAAAACAACAAAGTTTGAATGAAATGATAAATGTGAAATCGTTTTCCAAGAACTAAAGCAACGACTTAACGTTGCACGCGTTTTGGCCTTACCAATGGAGGGTGGAGAACTTACCATTTACGAGTGACACATCCGGATAAGGGATAAAGTACGTCCTAATGTAAAATGGAAAGTTCATAGCGTAGGCTTTTAGGCAATTAAGATCATATGAACAGAATTATCCTACTCATGATCTTGAACTAGTTAACAATTTTGCATTGAAAATTTGGAGACATTATCTTTATGAAAGTATATGCCAAATCTTCCTCGACTCTAAAAACCTCTAAGAGTATTTTCACTCATAAAGAATTACATCTACGATATTGAAGGAGTGGTTGGAGTTCTTTTAAGGGTTTTAATATGCAAATACATTATCACCTAGGCAACCCTAACGTTGTGATTGATCTGTCAAGTCCGAAGACGCATCATGACGTGAACACTTTAAGAGCTATTTGTGAAGAAGGTTTAACCTACAAAGAACTACTTGTACAAATCATGATTCGAAAGGTTAAACAACTGCACAAGAAAGTGATACATTTGGTTAAAGTCATTTGAACCCATCATGGGATTTCGAAAGCAGCATGAGAAATAGAGGATAAAATGAGAAATCATTAGCCCCATTTGTTTTAGAGCTATGTTACTAAACGATTATAGTTTTGAGGTCAAAACTTTTTATAGGGGGATGTAACACCCGAAACTTAATCATATTTAATTACTTTAAATTTGTATTTTATCGCCTTAATATTGTTTAAAAGCGAGTGAGCCATGCAAAAAAAAAACTCAAAATCAAAATAAATGATGCGAACAAATTTGATAATCACAAATAACAATGAGTAATTCATACAAATTTACAATTGTACAACGGAATGTATATATGTTTGGATAACGCAAAATTTTATTCCGAACCCGAACAAATTAAAATAACAAGAAAAAATAAAATAATATATATAAAATAAAATAATATGTATATATATATATATGTATATTAATTATAGTAGCAAATAGAATTTAGCCAAATGTATGGTTATACACTTAACCATGTGATAATGGAAATAGTAAAGAGATAAGAGATATTAAAAAATTACAAGACAAAAAGAAAAGGGGAAAGCAACAGACTAGAAGCATCGGGATATCAATGAAAAGAGGGGGTTGTAAACCGGGCAAATCTCATCTTCATCTCTCTTCCACTTCTCCTTCACTCCCTCTCACCGTGGTGCTGTACCACTGCCGGCCGGCCAGCCCTCATCGGCTCCTTTTGCGGCCAGCAAGCCACCGCCGGCCCGCACCAATTTCTCTTCTCCCTCCTCCCCTGTCTTGGGCCGCGAGGGCAAAACCGCCCCTGTTGCTCGCTGCTGCTGCTGCTCGGTCGTGCCACCCGCTGGCCTGCGGCCGTTTGGCGCTTGTTGCTACCGCCCAACACCATAGCTCCGTCACCGGAACCTCCACCACCCAATTCCACCTCTAACCCCTTTTGAGGTATATCTCTAAAACCCTAAATTTTAAGTGATTTTATCACAAATTCATATTGTAATTGGAATATTTAGACAAAGAGATATGAGTTGTGAATTGATTGTGGTGGAATTGAAGGAATTGTGGGAACAAATGAAATTGGATTTAGGGTTTATTATGTGTTGATATGAAATTGGAAATTAATTGGGAGTTTCTTTATAATTGTAGATGTACTTGTATAAATTCTATACGAGTATGAATAAATTATTTCGTTAGTAGAGTTGGGTGAAATTTGGGGAGTATTTAAACATGGATATATCTGAAATTGGATTCTTATGTTTATCATGTAATAAATTAGTATTGGAGATTAATTTGGGTTATTCATAATTGTGAATAGGTTTGTTTAATTTTCTATATGAGCATGAGTGGACTCGCTTGATTGTGTAAGGTTTGTTTAGGTTATAAAGGCGTGCTAGGAAAGCAAATTAATTAAATTTGAGTATGTTAGTCCTTGAAAAAAAATTGGATGGAAATGCATTTGAAGGTTTAATTGGAATTGATTATGGTTTTTGTAGAGTTGAATATGTAATTAGGAAGAGGATAATAGAGTAAGTGGCTAGAAGATGAGGAATTTATAAATATTAGATACAATAGATACGAATGTAAAAGCTCATCAAAAATAGATACAAGAAAGGCTAATAAGTTTATTAATGTAAATATTAAATTTTGTTTGAAAATAGAAAATTAATAGGAATGATTATTCAGGGAAGCAAAGAAACTCAAAATTAAAAAGGAAACTATCGACCGAGGTATGTTATTGCTTGTACCCTTCCAACATAATTAAATTTTAATTGCTATGTAAAATGTTACTTTGTATGTTTTTATTTCGGCCTACAACTCCCGAGGACCCAAGTAATCATTAATTGTTAATTGTTAATTGTTAATCGTTAATCGTTAATCGTTAATCGTTTATTGGGAACTCGTTTATAATTGTCTCGCTAGCATAATTAATCGTATTGGGCCCTTCCCGACAATCGGGAACTTTAATCAAATAGTTTAATTGAGGCCATGTATTGGGTCTCCCGATAATCGGAAACTTTAATCGAATCGTTTAATGGAAGCCACGTATTGGGCCTACCAGGCAAATGGGAACTTTAATCGAAGCCATAGCTGCAAATGCATGTAAATTGGCATCCTAGTGACGGCCGGAAACTAAAACGTTTAAGAAGTTGAAAACAAAATTGAGAAGTTCATAGGAAAGCAAACTGTACATTTTGCTTAAATGTTGAGTCTTAAATGAATTTAAAATCACGCGCGTGCTCACTAACTCTTCGAAATTATTTTACGAGTGCAAGGTCATGTATTGAGCCAATCGCTCACTATATGTTTTATGTTTTATGTTCTATGTTTTATGTTTAAAACTCTTTTAGGGAAAGAGAAGCAACCGGTATTTAAACGAGGAACTGCATGAGGAGAAGGAAATAGAGGAAAAAGAATCGTAAAAGGCGAGTATCGGGCAAGTAACTTGCATGTTGTATTTTGGTGTTAAATGAATTTTAGATTATGTGTTAACAAACGGACGGACTTTTGTACTATCTAAGTTTAAGTATATAATAAATAAACTTTGTGACTTGTTTGTCCAAATAAATATAATATATATAACAATAATACAATATGTAGAATGTATGGGTATAGGCCTTGTCTCTATTATAAGAGACGGCGGTAATGCCCCACCTCATATTAGCTTCCGCTGCCAAATATTTCTTAATTTGATTGGGTTATGTCATGGATTAGTTTTGTGAATAATTATAGTCTAGGGCGTTACACCCCTAAACAATAGTATGAAAAATTTGATAACACGATAATCGCCAATAGATTTAAAGTAAATAAAGGTGATAATTGTGTGAATTACAAGCATGTTTGTGATGGTTGTGTTATTATATGTTTATATGTTGATGACATGCTTATATTTGGCACAAATATGAAAATTGTTAATGAAACTCAAAAAATTTTAGTATTAAGGTAGAAATGAAAGATATGGGTGAAGCTGATGTGATCTTACGAGTTCAAATTAGGAGGACCTAAGGTGGCATTAGCCTTAATCAAACTCATTATATTGAGAAAATACTTAAAAATTTTGATTCATTTGATGTTGATCATGTTAGGACAGACCTATGATGCTAGTGTGCATTTGGTAAATAATAAAGGTGTTCCTGTGTACCAAATTGAATATACAAAAGTAATTGGCGAGTGTTATGTTCTTAATGAATTATACCCAGACCTAATATTGCCTATGTTATGAGTAGACTTAGCATATATACTCATAACCCCAGTGATGACCATTGGAATGCATTGAAATCCTTGCTTAAATATTTGAAAGGTACAATGGATTGGGGTTTGCATTATGGAAAATTTCCTAGTGTGTTGGAAGGATATAGTGATGCCAATTAGGTATCCGATAATGATGAAATTAATTCCATTAGTGGTTATGTGTTTATACTAGTTGGAGGTGTTATATCCTAGAAAATTGCTAAACATTCTTTGTACTTGCTATGTCTAATATGGAATCTTGAGTTTATTATTATTGAATTGGCAGGCCATGAGGCTGAATGATAAAAAGTATGCTAGTAGACGTCCCACTCGTGGGGAAGCCAACTCCTTCGATTTCTCTACATTGTGATAATATGGTAGCTATCTCGGTTATAACGAATAAGGCCTTCAACGGAAAAAGAAGGCACATATGATTGAGACACAAAGTAGTGAAAGGAACTACTGAAAAATGAAGTGATATCACTAGACTATGTGAAGTCCGATTAGAATTACGGATCCACTAACGAAAGGCCTTTGTAGAAAAATGGACTTTGAAACATTGAGGGGATGGGATTGAGACTCATTGAGGAATTGTAATGATGGATCCTTACTTGTAGCAAAGCAAGTTCAAAGAGTACTAACAAAGTCATTACTTAATTCGGGAGCATATGGTATCCCTCCATATGGTGTATGTGAGTTGTAGTGCTTTGCTACTCGTTAGGGTAAGGTTGAGCATTTGGCTCTTAATCGACCATAAAGGCGTGAAAATAACACATGCTAGATGGATCCACCTACTTAGGGGTAGAAGTGTGGCCACTTCTTGTCACGAGTTTGTTATGGGTCAACCTCCTAGAACACCTATGAGCTACCAAAAGAGACATATGCCAGTATAAGGCACCAAACCGCGAAGTATAAAAATATTTGAAATTAATGTGTGCCCAGGTGACGGACTTACAACTCTCTATCAAGTTCAAGACGATTGTCACTTGTTAGGATGCTTGTCTTTAAAACCCGGAGTCACTAGGTGTTAATTCAAGTCACGAGACATTGAAATCGATGCATTAATTTCTTTGTGCCCGAACATGTCTATATTTTCCTTCCAAACTTTGATCTTTATGGGGAATTATTGGAAAAAAAAAAAAAAAAAAAACTCAAAACTTGTCCTTTGTGGTTGTTTGTCCCTTTGTGGATTTTTGTTTTATTCCCCAAGTTGACAACATCATAATGGATTTTTGCTTTCCCATACATGCCTTGTATACCTTGGTCACTAAGGTGAATTTTTGCAATGATTTTTGTTTGGCCTTATTTACTTGCCTTTGCCTATATAAGGAGGCTTGTGTACTGAGTTCTATGCAAAAATTTCAGCTTCAATACTTGCATTATAGTGCAGAATATTTCAGCTTCAATAATTTCATTATAGTGTAGAAAATTCAGCCCCTTATTTCATCTCCAACCCATGTACAACCTCACCAAAAATAACTCAATCTTTTTCAATTAAATTCCCTAAACACATAAACCGTAACCCCTAAATATAGACATCTTTGGGCATTGATTTAAGTACTCCAAGTTAATTAATTTGGAATTCACCCAATTGATTAACATCGTGTTAATATTGGGGAACAACTGCCCGTGTGAAGTTTACAACGTAACTTCGGCGAAATAGTTTCTAGGATAGTGGCTAGGCCACTGACACGCTTTTATTTTAATGTTATTATATCTCAAAGGGTTAGAAACTCGTTTGTTTGGTGTTTTGTAGGCCTTAAATTAAGTTAATCGATTTGTGTCAAGAAAGGTGCCCTGATCGTAATTGTTGGTAAAAATATTTAGTAGTTGTAATTGTTTAGAATACCACTTCAATTCTAATTTTCAACAGTCATAACATGGATTTCATGATTTGCTAGATGCTAATTTAGTGATTTTAGGTGGTCTCTATCCTCGTCATTTGAACCTTGGGTTTCAAATTGATGCTTCGATTTCCAATTAATCCACCTAATTCGTTTTTATGTTTAGGAGAAGGGATTGAATTACTCGCTTTGAATTCTTAGGGTCTAGACAATTTAGAGTTAAGGGGTTGAATTAGGTGGTTTTGCTTCTTCTTCCTTCCTTCTCGTTCTTTAATTTCACCCTCTTCTCTGGCTCTCTGTCTTGCACTCTTCTCTTCTCTAGCTCTCTCGTTCTTGGTCTCGCTCCCAGAACCCTTCTACTTCCCCTTCCTTCTTCTTCTTCCTCAGTCTTGCTCCGTCGTTGCGCTCTATCTCTCTGCTTCTGGCTCTTCACTCATTCTCTGCTTCTCACCTTTTGGTCCCTTTCTCTCTCTTGTTCCCTCTCTCTTGCTTTGTTCTGATTCTATATCTCTTGATCTCTTGCTTCCTTTACTTCTGTTCCTTTTTTACTCTCAATCTCGCTCTTCAGCTCTCTTTTGCTCTCTCGTTCTCTGTCTCTCTTGATCTCTTCCTCAGTGTTTCAATCCCTTTCTTTCGCTTTCTTTGCTCTGTCTCCGTCGCTCTCTCAATCCTTCATTATCTCTTTCTCTTTGTCTCTTCGTCTGCTCTGCTCTCACTCTCTTCTTCTTCCTCTGCTCTATCTGTCGTTCTCTTTTTGGTTCCTGCTGTCCCTCTCGATCTGTGCTTCTTTCTCTCTTTGGCCGACCTCTTCACTTAATCCAACTCTTGGGCCCCTCTCTCTGTCTCTCTCTGTCTCTCCCTCTCCTTGCTCCTCCCAAGTGAGCTATTACGACGATATAATTGGACCCCAAAATTCTCCTTTGCCCCTCTAAATGCCAGCTATTTACTCCTCTGCCAATAAATCCTTTTCCCGTTTCTTATTTTTTTTATTATTTTATTATTTTTAATGTTTATTTTCTGTTTTGTTATTTCATTTTCTATTTTGGAATGTTGTTCAGTAAATTGGACCCAAAACATTTTCATAAGGCTCGTTTTAATTAATCCACGTTATGGTCTCAATTCTCGAGTTTTTAATTTTAAGTCCAAAAATTAGCATTTAAATAATTCAAGCACATATAAGTAATTATAAAATCAACTCAATTTTAGCAAATTAATTTCTATTAGGCTAGCACCTAAATGTTTAGATATTACACAACAACAACAATAACAACAACAATAACAACAACAACAACAACAACAACAACAACTAATAATAATAATAATAATAATAATAATAATAATAATAATAATAATAATAATAATTTGAAGTTATGATTAGTGGCCAAAACTAACGGTTATACATGTTAAGAGATGTTATGAGTTGTTATGAGATATTAGTTATTATAGACGTTTTTATAAATGCTAAAACAAACCGATTCTTAAGTTTATACTTTACCATAAACAACTAATTTTAGTCAAAACAAGCTTGAAGGTCCCGAAATTGAAAGGAGAGGTGTATCCTAAAGCTGTAATTACTAAGTCTTCTTATTTACTTGTAAAATGATTAGAATATCTCTCTCTTTTCACTCCTCTCTTTCTCTATTTGATGGATTGTCATTTTAGCTATTCCTTTGTCGTATGTTAGAAATATGATTTTCTTCACCCGCCACATGCCCCGAACAATGCCACCGGGGATTTGGCAAATTTGCTGAAATTTCACGGTTGGGAATGGCCTGATGTTGTTATTGGTCACTCATTAGGCGGTAAGGTTACATTGTAGTTTACTCGAGTCTTGCTCGTAGGGATTATGGTGACTCCATGGAGTTGCCAAAGCGGTATCAACTTACCGATTTCATCATCCATCGATAAACCTAGGATTCCTAAATATCATTGTGAGACCTTTGTCTGCGTGCATTGCACTTTGTTTCTCGACTTACTAAGCTCTTTCTTGCTGATTCGCAGCAAGAAATTCCTGACGATCGAGAGGAAGATAGGGAAAGCAAAACACGAAATTCAAACCCTTCAACTCAAATTATTCAAACTCTAAAAACTTAAGATGATCATAATTCAATCTCTTCTCCTAAATCTAAAAACAAATTAGGTGGATTAATTGCAAATTGAAGCATGAAATTGAAACCCTAAATTTAATTGAAGAGATTAGAGACTCAAATTCACTAAGTTAACAACTCAAGAATAAGAATTTGATGTTGTGATTATTTGATTTATAATGGTTAAATTCCAGATTTAAGAAGTATTTGAGCATCATGGATGAGGATATATTGAGCTGCAAGTTTACATCGAGAAGAAATTATATTAAATTAAATTAGATGGAAAAAAATTCAGAAAATGAAAAACATGATTTAAGTGTAGATTTTTCCCTATTCATGCCCACTACCTGAATTTTCGTGACTTCATGAACATTCGAAATTTCCTGAAATTTTTACTCGAGATTCATATGCATTTACGACAATTTTCTGTAAGTTTTGGTAAATTATGGTTGATTAGATTTGAAAAAATGAATTTTAACTAAAATTGTCTTATTTTTGGCAAAATTGGGACTAATTGTATTGTTGAAGCGGAAACAAGTGTAGGAAGGCTAAGAAACCATAAACAACTCATGGGAATAATGAAGGGTTAATTATATTAGTAAAAAATATTTAGTTTTGCTAATTAGAAACCCTAGTTGAAATGTTTATGACATGATTTGTTTTTCTTGAGGTATATTGATTATAAATGATTGAAACATGTTTATATGAGTTTCATTGTGAAGTTCCCACTTATGAAATTGATGAAGAAAGAGATCATTTGGATTAGTTGTATCTTGTTGATAAATTAATTCCTTTTGGCTATCGCCTTATTCTAGTCAATCTCAGTATAGAAGATAAAAAATATATACGACTAAAGAAAGAAAAAAAGATTATGTTATTAGTCTAGGACCACACAAATTAAAGAACCTCTAAAACTATGACCATAGTTGTGTCTCGTTAGCTGATGTCACCAATTGTTTTACTTACAAATTCCCGATAGTACGTGTCCTTCGAGTTAAGATCATGAATTGTTTTTCCTTCAAGAACTTGAGCCCACGAATTTTTAGGGCCCTAAGAATTAAAAAAATGGGGTCTCTAGAGCAAGATATAAATCTTCTTTCCATTCAAAACTTATATGGTTTAAGCCAAGAATTAGGATATTAAGAAATAAATGATTATGCATGATGAACAAGAATAGAAGAATAAATTATTTACATCTTGATTGAATATATGAATAAGTTTGAATAAAAGAAAGATAATGAATGTATGACGAACATAAATAGAAATAACAAACAAAGTATGTTTTGGTTGAATAGATGAATGATTGGTATTATGTGTTCATTTCAGTAGGTAAGGCTGGTAAATTCATGTATCATATGTATCTTGAATATGTATACTCTAAATTATATGTCATTAGTGAATGTTGATCTTATGTATGATAATTAATGAACTAATGTGCAAAGTGAAAAGGGGGTTGGGTTCAAGTTATTCACTGGGTTCGGTGGAGCTCATGACCTCACCGACATTTTCGAGTCCAAAAGTTAGATTCCTTGTGCTAGTTTGTGGTTTTAGAAGCGGCCTAATAAATAGGATGTTTCCGGACTTTCTACTAGTCTTATATATTATTTTTTAAGTTTGCAATATTCGGTTGTACGTTGGACTAGAATTTTGATTATGTATATATAAAATACCAATGTGGATACTTCGAGCGTGTGGCTTGTTAAGTTTATTATTGTGGATACTCCGAGCATGTTGCTCGTCGAGTTTGTTGTTGTATCTTGTGCAGGTATTAGGCTTTAAGTCTAAGGGATTAGCCGAATTACAAACGAGACTCTACCAAAATTTTTCAGTGAATCTTCAAAAATATATAAAAAAATATCTCCATTATTTTAAGAGAAAGCGAGCAAACCAAATTTGAGGTCTTTAAGTAGCCTTAAAGATTCCTTTCAAGGAATTCTTACATGTAATATGCCGACCTATACAGGGTAGGGTTTTACATTGAACTTATCTTGCAATACAATTTTAAAGCACTTACGTCCAGTACAACTTGAAAAGTTGGTGGCTATTACTGAGATCAAGTAACGTTTGCAACATAATTAAACCCACTTTTTCTTAATCAAACTCGTTTTAAATTTAATTGGGAAGTTGTCCTTGAACATTATTTTAAGGGAGGCTAAGGTCCTGCTATTCCACTTAGTTTTAGCTTAGACCTCCTTATTGTTTCTTACATCTCTTTAAAACTTTTTACAGACTTCCTACAGACTCCTTACAAATTTTTATAACTAACTTTACAAAACTAATTAGCAACAAACCCAAAGGACACCCTTCTTTGGCTCTTAGTTTTGAATATTCCCCCGATAGTGTTTTGTTGCTAATTAATAATACTTCCTTTGGGTTTGCCCCTCTCTTTAGACCCAAAAAAAAAAAGAAGCTATTGTACTGGCTATTGACGAAGCAAGAAATAATTTTATCATTTGAGTCTTCGAAGTATTTATAACTTGCAAATTCACATTGTTTTGTAATATCTATAAAGCATTCTAGCAAACAACAATTTTAAGTTTCTCAACTAGAGAACCGATTCTTCGATGAGGTTCCTTTAAGCTATTATCTCAACATTATTTTAGGCTTCCCCCTCTCTCTCATCCTTTCTTACATGTGAAAAAAAAAACCCTAATCGCCGTTTTGTAGTTTAGAGTTTGTCAATATATATTGACGATAATTTATTTTTAATATTTTTAATATAATCCTATTAGATGATAATCATTATAAATGCTATCAATTATAAATCTCTCTTCCATAAAAAAAAAAGGAAAAACTTATAACGACTTGTCGTTATACGACAATCATCGTAAATCAAATTAATCTACACCGTACATGTGTATCACAATAATATCAACTGTTTATTTTTTTAATTAAGTTAAAAATAAATTTTAAATAATTAATTAATTATTTATTTATTGATTATCTATTGAAAAGAAAGGAAAAACCAAAATTAACATATGATAGATCACAATATATCACACGATCAAAACTTTTTGATTACCGAAGTCATACAAACTCATCATCGTCGTCAGTCGTCAGTCGTACATTCATGGGAACAAAAATCAAAAATCGAGAACTATTAAATTCCTATCTAGCCCTAAAAATGGAAATTAGGAGAGAGAAATTAGTAACTAGGGTTTTGAGAGAACAAGAAAGAGTAATCCCCGGACAGACCTAATCTGCATATTCTTCCTCCATCTTTCTTTTTCTTCTTCTTCTTTATCTCCATTACTATGCCTAATCACCTTCTTCTTCTTCGAAAATCTCTCTGCAAACTCTTGATCATGGCTAATTATCTTTCGCTTTGCTTCTTTTACTTGCTCATCAATCTTCTTCCTTGATTGCTCTTCAACTTCAACTTCAACTTCTTCTTCCTCTTCTTCAATTGGTTGCAACCGACGCTATTAGTGAATCTAATTTTCTCGGAGTTATTGAAGGCGAGAAAAATTACAGCTTATCTTCATTTGTGGTAATTAAATTTGGGGCTTTTTAGGGTTTTGGGTTAAGTTCTTTTTGTTGCGAAAAGAGGAGGAGAGGGGATGGATTAATCAAGGAAAGGTGGGAGTGGGAATCGTAGGCTTAAGGGTTGTCGTATTAATTAATTTCTATAATCATTAACTTAAGTAAATAATTAAGTAAATATTTTTTTATTAAAAATAATAATAACTTTTAATTATTTAAGAATAAAAATAATGGATGGTTTAGATTTGAACATGACACATGTATGGGTAAGATCATTCTAATTATGGCGGTTGTCGTATAGCGACGATCGCTATAAGTGCATCCCAAAAAAATTATAAATCTCTCTTTATTTTATAAATAAAAAGTCGGTTTAGCCAAAATAATATCATAAACACTCCCCTTCCCCCCTCTTTTCTCCCTTCCTCTTCTTTAAACTAGCCGATGGTATGCCCCTTTTACTTCAATTTCTTCAATCAAATTAAGATCTAAGGCTTCATTTGATTCTAAGAAAATTAGAAAGAAAGAAAAAAATGGAAAAAATGAATTTCTTTCCCTTGTTTGAATTGAAGAAAAAAGGAGAGAAAAAAGTTTGATCGAAAAACTCATAAAAAATTTTATCAATTTGATTAATGATATTTTCCTTCCAAAATGGACAAGCAAAATGGAAGAAAATTTTCATATAGAGAGAGAAATGGAGAGAAGAGAGGGACTTCTATTCGAAAGGTCATTAAGAATTTTCTCTCTCCTCTTTATGGTAATATGGTGGATGGGTAAGAGGTTGAAAAAGGATTATAATTTGTTTTCCCTCTATTTTTCCTTTACCAAACGCAAGGAAAAAAAAATCAATTTCCCCTCACTTTTTTTCCTCATCACTTTTTTCCATTTAAATTTTATTTCCAACCTATTTTCTTAGAATAAATAGAGTCTAAAGGTATTGTTATTTTCTTAAATTTGTAATAAATTTTGTTTCCTTTGTGAGAGTTTGGCTTCTCTCCTTCTTGTAAGAGTTAGGGTTTCTCTCTTTTTGTGAGAGAGAGTTTTTCTCTCCTTATGAGAGTCTTGTTGTTCATCTTTGTGCGAATTATTTCTCTTTCCAATACGTGTAAGTTTTATTAGGGTTGTTTATTCGATTGGATGGTATTTTTTTATTTTTTTATCAATTAGTTTCATTGATTTTAATTGAAAATTATTCAACAATGGAATTTCATATGGTTTGATCAAAGTTATATTTCATTCAGTTGGATCTATAGACAATATGGCTCTGTAATAAAGCAATAGGTACTTATTTTTTGAACATCTTGTGAAATTTTACACAATAAAAGTACTAATTGGACTTCATTGGTTCTTAGTACAATCTGTAGGTTTGAAGGAAACAATCTTCTTCTCAAGATCAAAGCTAATGGAGAAATCAATTTGGGCAAAATTCCCAAATACGCCAACTTCACCAGTGACATTTGTCATGGTGAAACAGTAAACCCCATCATTAACTGGGGTAAAAGCATTAATGGGGTTCAACCTCACTTTAGCCCCACCCCCAAAGTGGGCAGTAATTACTGGGTTTTTATCTCAGCTTCACAGTGGTAACAAAGCCCTGGCCTCATTTCTGGGATGGGCTTTAAGGTAACTTCACCCATTACCACATTTACCAACCTATCATGAAAGTTTTGGGGCAAAACTAAAGGGACTGTCCCTGAGTCAATGAACATGTTACCTTCGCTAAGAGTACCATTAGGGGCATTAAAGGGAACAAATTTTTCACCAACGCTAAACCCTTCCAAGGTTACAAAATAGAGTGTTTTGTCCTCCTTTTGTACCAAAGGGGTTGTAGAAATGACACCTTTCCTGTCAGCATTGACATCAATGCCAATTATAAGCTTGCTTGTGATGGAGTTGTTGGTGTGGGTAGGGACTAAACATTGGGAAAATTTGATGCTTCCAAGGAGAGAACCAATTTGATTAACCATGGAAAGTGGGCCACCACCAAGACCAAAGACCCCCAGTTTGGTTTACACTAACCCCAGTATTGTTATGTCCACACCCAAAGACCATTTTTTCAATGGGCAGGGGTTGGCTAGAAGTGGAATTAGTGAGGGTAATAGTCTCAGTTGCAAGAGAGCCAACAGAGTATGTTCCACCAGCATAGGCATAAGTGTATTCACACTCGTGTTTACCAGAGCAAATATTTTGCACCCATTGACATTGTTGGGATGTGCACGGGAGGTTCCGGTATGTTGTGGAATTCCTAGGGTTAAAGAATGGATATCTTTGCTTGTAGCATGCAATGCATGGATTACACTGTATCCATGTCAGGTCACTACCTGTAATGTTAAACCAAAGTAATGTGAATATTATTGGACAGTCAAATATAAATCTCATTATAACGATTGAAACTGAGTATGTTTTTTTTTTTTTTTGCAAGGGTGAGTGTGAGCCACAACAGAAATAATGAATAATCTCCATGTGCTTGGTGTAAATTTTGGTGCTTGATGAGATTTCAAACGTAATAATAATTACTAAAATAATAATTAAAATAAACAAATCTCATTGAATCTGTATACTTTTTGTTAGGATAAATATAGTTTTTCTTAGAAATTAAACTGTAGTACTAGCTAAAACGAACTTACCAGTATCTACCATGCCATAAGCTTGAGTAGGAGGTGATCCAATAGAATACTTGATGAAAAAGTCACCATAATCTGATACAACTTGAGATTCTGCAGAAGCATGGTTAGATAATAAAGCTGATATTCTATTTGTTGATCTTTTTAATGAATTTTCGTATCGCTCCAATGGAGGTTTCGTAGGATTATAGACAGGAGAGAGAGGGGAATCCCGATGAATCAAATCAACTGTAAACCCTAAATTCTTCGGTTCTACAAATTTCCCAAGGGACAATATTACAAGGAGCATAAATACCCACGAACTCACTTCTCTAAGAAACATTTTCAGTTTTTCTTTCTGCTTTTTTACTTTTGTTTTTGCCTTGGAGGAGGATTATATATACATCTATAAAACTCTAAAAAATCACGCAATTTGTAGAAATTTTTTTCTATTTTCGATCTACCAATTTATAGAACTAAATTTAATAGATATACAAGATTGGATTCGTATATATGTAGCACCTTCCGATTTTTTGCTTCTTTCTACATTCATAATCCATTGAATTTTCCTTTCAGAATATATTCGGGATTTTTCCCTAAAGATTTTTCATTTTCTTCCTAAAGAGATAGAGGCATCGGGAAAAAGTATAATTATGCCAATATTTACTTTCTTAAAAATATGACTAATTCATTAGTAGGTATATATATATTTTTTATCAACCATTATTATGAACATAATTAATCGCTCAAGATTATGGCTAAAAAAAAAGAAAAATTAATTACTGGGATGATATATAATCATATCATTTATTTGAAGGGGAAAAAAAAGAAGTATAATCAATCTTGACAATATGAGGGATTAATTTCCGTGCGGCAAATAAAAGTTGGGCAGATCTACACCCTTGCAAGGATTTGAGATAATTTTTTAATTTTTTAAACATTTTTATACTAAAATTTTTAGAAAAATATAATAATTTTTTTAAGTTTTTATTTTTTTAAAGTTAATTGTTACTTTATTAACTTTTTTATGAGCAATTATGGAAGAGGTATAATTAAGCATAATTTTTTCCACATTAGGGAGGATTGTCACCAATAAAGTAAAATATTGAGATTCCTTTTCATTCTTGTCAAATAATAATATGAATTACATTCTATGTATAAAAAAAAATTAAATTTGTTTGCCTAATTAAAATTAAAATTGTTGATTTTTTTTTTAAAATTTGCATACTTCCTTTTTCAATAATAATTTAATTAATTACTTGTTTATGACCATGACATATAAATAATTATTACAATAGCATTCTAAAGTTTTTGGTAGTTGGGTAGTCTTTTTTAATGCTAGTCCGGACCAGATGTTATGCACGGAGCAATGTTGTACAATGCATTAACTTAAGAAATTATTGAATTACGCAACGATGTTGTACTTGTGAGTTTCTTTTTCTCGATCATTTGATTCAACAACATTCTTGTATATGTTATCCCCTCATAATGAAAACGCTTTCGTGACGATAATGAAAACGCTTTCGTGACTCATCAAAGTTATCAAAAACCAACACATAAAAATCATTAGAGCCTAACACACATTCATATTCCAATCATTCTAAATTTCAAAAGAATAAATAAATAATCTAAAATAATAAATAAAAAAGAATGTTAAAAAATATCATCAAGGTTTTAAGATTACACACTTGATTTGGAATATTAAGAAGTTAGGCCCATCTAAGAATCAAACAATTTAAATAATCCTAACTCATACAGACTATATAAATAGTGTGACAATATGTTTGGGTATCAAAAGGTAAATATTAGTAGGAAAAGGAATAATATATGATTGGTAGATATTGAGCTATAGATGATAATAAATATCATTATGTCACAAATTAATATTACAATATAAAGTACATCAAATCAATAAAAGAATATCAAACTTATAACTCATAACTCTTTACAAGCAAAGTCAATAGTAATTTAACTTAATAGACGTCTAGATAAATATTTATATGCAACCAACCTACTCAAACATCATTGACTTAAATATTACACGAACTCTTAAAAAGTATACACATCATAATGGGATCTCATTTTTTAAAAAGTTATAAGGTGAATACAATGATTTATCCATTCTTACCTACCTCTGCACACAAAGATAATTAAACATATAATAACTACTTATATTGAGATTAGTAGTGAAAAATATTATAATGATAGAAGTGATCCAAATATATTTAACAATAATAGATAATTTGCATCATAATAAAGGGCATGATAGGTCAATTCACGGCGTAGGGTAATAAAATCATTTGTGTTTTGTACTTATATTGAAAATTGATCGCGATTTTAGTAGTGAATCAATTGGGCAAAAATATTGATACAATTGAGATTTTATAAATACATGTTTTACTCGATTAACAACCAATTGCATCCTTCGAGACACAACTCTTCCTCTCAAGTAATTAACATAATAAGAGTAACATGATGTTCTATTTCAAGATAGTGGGGAGGTTTGATGGCAAATACTCATCTTTTAATAATTTAGAAAACTTACAATAGTAAAAGATATGATTTAAATATGTTTGTCAATAATAAGTCACGAGATAGACAAGTTAGGAAGAAATTAAAATAAACCGTATTTGTAACAAAAAAAAATGATCCGTATGTTGTGCAAAAATTTTGAGACAAATGAATTTATTCAAAATCCCATGGGCTTAATAGAAGTTGAAATATTAAGTTTGTAATCCTTTAAACATAACACAAATTACGAACTTAAAGTACACAAATTACGAACTGAAACAATATAATTCCTAACTTTTTATTCATTACTTTTTATTCCACAATATATTTGAATAATAATTTTCTATCTTGTAGGCATTTTTAATTATTAATATCAAGTATATATGTAGTTGTTATATTTTTATTATATTAATTTATGATTTATTAAATCATTCCGTACATAGGATGAATGTAATAACCAAATTGCTTCATCGGATAGTTAAATATTTAAATATTATTTTTATGACATGTTGCTGTTTATTTTAATTTTAAAAATTCTCATAATAAATATATTTTGAACTAATACAATTTTATGACACCAAGTCAAAAAAACACCATCAACAATGAAAAATTAATAATGTCTTAATATATTTTAATAAATTATTATATTTCAGGCCCAAAATAATATTGCATATCAATATACATAAAAATAAATGAGAGCTAATAAACAATCCAAACCCTAAATAAATAAATACATAACTACATATATTAATTTTATTTTATGTCTTAATATATTTTAATTTTCAGATTACTTTTCTTTTTGTTTTTGTTATTTTTTAGTTAGTTTATTAGAAGTTAGAATAAAATTAGTCTTCTTCGGTTAATTTTATTTTTATATTATTATAGGGTTTAGTTAGAATCTTTTTAATCTGTTAGTATTAATTTTCTTAATTTTTATAACTGATTTGATAATTTTTAGATTTTTTTCTAATTTAGGTTAAAGCGAGTCTTTAATTTAGGTGCTCGTTTGGCTCGATTTATAAAAAGCTGTTTTTGTTTCTCAAAAACAATTTTTCTAAAAATAGTTTTTGAAGAAGTTATGAAATGTTTGGCCTAATTTATATGAAAATATTTTTGAATAATAAGTTGTTTGGCCTAGTTTTGTCTAAATTATTATAATATAATTTGATATAGTTTTTTTATTTACATTATGAGTATTATTTAATATTTATTTTTTTATAAGATAATATTTGGTAGAGTAGAGATTGTTCATTTTTATTTATAACAACAAAGCTTGAGCAGACATAAAATTAAAAATAAAAACCTTGAGCGAATTGAAATAAAATATCAATTATTTAATACAAAAATATTATAAAATAATGTACTTCAATGTTTTTGTCGGACAATAAGAAAAAGGGCAATTATTTTCTAGTCATTAGAGATCTAGCAATTTTATTGCGAAAAAGCCATATCATTATCATCCAACGATCCACCATGCTCTAGTGAATAATCGGTTTGATTGCTTTGTAACTCTTCCTCATCTCCTTCTACTAAAGGCATATAATCGGGATCTTGATCACACTTATAGAACTCTTCGTCTTTAATGGCATATTTTCTAATATAATTATGAAGAGCCATGGTTGCAACCACAATTTTGCATTGTGTGGAAAATTTGTAACTTGGCATGTCGAATAATATTCTCCATCTATTCTTCCACACCCCAAATGTTCTTTCAATAACATTTCTAAGAGATGCATGTGCATAATTAAACAATTCATAATATCCCGTCGGAGGTTGACTGGAACGTCTAAAATCGGGTAGATGATACCGATGTTGTGGTCCCTTAAAAGGCGCTAGATATCCTTTCATATTTGGATAGCCTCGCATCTACAAGATAATATTTGCCTACAAAAAAAAATAACTCAATAAATGTAATATAAGAAATTGCACAATGTAATACTAATGCACATGAACAAGTAAAAGAACACATACCTTGCGGAGGGTGTGGAAATATATTCGAATTCTTGTACTTTTCCAATGTCGTAGTAAGGATGCGTGTGTCATGTGCGGATGCTTCCCAACCAGCTTGAACAAAGGTAAACAACATGTCAAAATTACATATTGCCATCACATTTTGTGTAGCATATCCTTTTCTACCTATGTAAGGGATTTCATTCTCTTTTGGAGTTATGACTGCACGAATGTGAGTACCATCTATAGCTCCAATTACACCTTTGAAATGTGGCCAAAATCGATAGTCATCTCTAATTTTGTGCTGGAATGTCTTCAAATTGACGATTAGGTGGTTGTATAATATCTCTAGAAAATGCAATTAAAGACTTCAAAACTTCGTCAAATTTTACGCTTACTTTCTCTCCTGAATGCTTAAATCTAGATTGAACATTACGATTCGAGAGTCCATGAGCACAAGTCCAAAGAAACATAGCCAATGCCTCTTCGCGCGCGTTGTCCCGGTTGGATGTAAGTCGTAATTATCTACCAATATTTTTGCTAGTCCAACAAATACATGTGGCTCCATTCTAAACATCTTACAACTTTCGTTAGGAGTATTAAGCACCTCAATGACAAATTGCCACCCGGAGCATATAGAAGTTCTAACCTTTCTCTTCATTAAGTATTTCATACAATATTGAGTACATAATGCTTGCTCCCAATGCCACAAGTAAAACCATTATTCTCTTATTGAGTTCATGTTGAAGTAATATTTTTTCATGATCATCATCATCATTTTCGTAGTCCTCATCCATTTCATCTTCTTCGGTTTCATCCTCGAGCCATTATAATCCATTGTATCTTCCTTACTACTATTATTTTCCATTTCATTTATATCAACAATCATGTCATCCTAACAAAAATTGAATAATATTTTCACGTCAAAACAATTAATTATTTAATATGAAATATATATCACTTGAGAATATATACAAAAACACAAATTAAAAACATCCAAGCTCATCGTAATATATATAACAACCAAAATTATAAAAGTTTTCCCAAAAAATAACAAGTCACATGTTAATTGTAAGTAAAACATGCTATAGAAAAAAAAACAAACTAATATCTTTGCATAATTGATAGTATGCATTATTATTATTTTTTTAAAAAAGCACTAACGCCTCGAAGTATGTTTGCCTTCTTTTATTAAGCTGAAGCTCATCCTCTAGCCAAGCAACTCTCACATCATCATCTTCTAATGCAATAAACATCTCTCTATATTGTCGCTTGATAAATAAGCGAGCACCTAGCATGTATAGCTCACTACCATGTTCAACAAATGGAAGAGCTTTTAGCAATTGCATACATTCTGCTATGCTTGCACCGGGAGGATCACTTGACATAGAAGTAGGCTGTAAGATGAGGGACACAACTTTCTGCAGCCTCTATGATGCGATCCAAACGACTTTGCATACTTTCAGTAGTACCTACTTTTGACTTATTATTCTTTGTTGTCTTTCCTCTCCTTTCTTTAGAACTAGATGTTTTTTTCTTCTTGTTGCTCTCTTGTTCAACATAATCAACGTTCTCAATCTCAATGTTTTCCAAACTAATATTGGGGCCCCTATAATCATCATTTCCATTATCTTCAATCCTTATCGTTGTACCACCTTCTCTATTCTCCTCTTCCTCCACTTCTTCTCCCACCATCTCAATTGTTTCATTAATTTGCGACGTATAAGGATCCCATGAATGTTCACCAGTTGCAAATGTGTTAGAAAATATTATATCCATTTCTGTTAAATTATTTGGACCACCCTCGCGAAAATTAGCATACTCGGGATTATCCTATAAGTAAAATAATGAAAACATGTCAGTTTGCTCTTCAAATTAATAAGTAAATAATAATATTTTTTAAGAATATTAGAAAGTTATACTAACCTTTATTTTTCTTCCCACCAAGATTCATCAGCAACAACGAGTATTTTTATCTCGGATCCCATCCTAAACCGATTTCCATTAGCAACTTTTTCCATGCCTTATACTGACTTTTTAGATTTTCCCACCTATTTTTTAGTTGCATGTAATCATACTTCCTTCCACTTCTTTGCTTGGAACTTTGTAACCACATTATTCCATCCTATCTTATTGAAATGTGTATTTGGTCTATTTCCAATATGAACCTCTTGAGTACAAATTTGACAGAAAATCTCTGTTACTACGGGATCCCAAGTTGCCTTTTCTTTCTTAACAGTGCGGGCAGAGAGGCGAAAAGAAGTTTGACAATGTCCTTTCATAAGTTTTTGATGAGCAATCTAACAAGAGTTTAGATATAAATATGTAAGAGAAAATTGATTTAAAAAAACAAATGCTATATAAAGAAGACATACACAAAATAAAAAAAATATGTCGGTATTAAATTATAAATATTTGTCATATCTTACCAAAAATATGATAATATGATAATAAAGTTACTTGCCCGATCATGCACCGATGGATTAGATTGTGCATGGAGCTGTCTCGATGAAATGTCGGTGACAACATTCAGATTCAATGGCCGTTTACCCTATAATATTAGGAAAAAAATTCCTTTTATGATTAAAACATCAAATAAAAACAGAAATTTACTAGTTAATAAAGTTCACCAACCTTATTCGTAGTAGAAGAAGCATTCTTCGACAAAGTTGGTTTCTTTTCGGATGGTATCGAAGCCATCTAGATCAAGACCAAAAAAATCATTTAAGAAGAAATTAGTTTAGTATGTATGTTGTGCAAGTAAATTAGTAGAGATTGAAGTAAAGTAAATTAGTAGAAATTGAAGTGAGATCAAGACTAAAAAAATTATTTAAGAAAAAAATTAGCAATTATAATATTATAGATTTAGTGTCAACCATGGAACCTAGTAAATTTTTTATACTTTTTTATGTGGCAAACAATAAGCCACCAAAACTTCATGTGCCTCATTCATACATAAAAATAAATAAAATAAAATAATCTCAGCTAATTTGTAATCATGGATACCGCTTAAAAGAAAAAGGGGGAGGGGAATCTAGAGTCATTATATAAGGTTGTTTTGTTACATTAATTTTCAAAAATCTCATAGATTGAGTTTTTCAAATTTGGATAAAAATGTTATTTGAAAAAGTAAACAAACAACTTATTTAAATTCGAATGCACTAATTTTGGCAAAAACCTCTCTAAAATCCAATAACCAAATACTTCCTTTTTATTATTTTTGATTTTCTAATTTGAAAATCACTCAGTAAAATTTTGAGTAAAGAAGTAAACAACAATGATCATTGATCCTATAATACAATAGTACAATGATCATTGACCCTATAATAAGAGATTAAAAGAGCTATATATAATGATGTTAAAATGCATATAAAGTTCACTTTTTTAATATTTTAAAATTACAATTATAGTTTATTTTAATTTATTGTTTTTATAGTGAAGGGGGTGTATATCAATCAATGATTAAAAAAAAAACAGTAATATTCTAATGTTCCAAATTCATTTGCTAATCAGCATGGTTGACATTGCATCTACCAGGTTGCCATTGCAATTTCTGAAGTAATTAGCTACTTCGCGTAGAAAATCGGACAATTTCCTCGGGCATCCTACTTGTGTAAAGCTTTGATACACGATGTTCGAAGCAATGGATGGCATCCTACCCCTAGTCTTCTAATGTTCTAATGTTCCGAATTCATTTATCCCACTCCAATTTTTTAGAATTTTTTTTTCAAGAAATGGGCAATGTCACCGATGAACTTTCAACTTCTATACAAATATACATTAGCCTTATTGACTTTCTATAAGATTTTAAGAAACAAGAACAAGCTTGTTGTAAATCAACAAACCGATGCTTTGAAATAGGTCATAATTGAACTAGAAGAATAATAAACGAGATGAAGAGAGGAGTGGAATCAACAAACTGGAACAAGAGCTTATGTATAACATGCATTTCGTTGTAAATCAACGCACACTACTACTCGGATATCAGCTACCAAGAACTAAAAGAGGCAACAAATAATTTCAAGAACGCACAGTACTCCTCATCTTCTTCCTCTTCCTCTCGTGCTCACGAGTCCTCTTTCTCCATCCGATCCACAATCTCCCTCAACAACAATCCTCTCTGCTAATTTTCTCCTTCCGCACCCTTGTCGAGAATGGCACCGTCTTCGTCATCTCCTTCATCGATCGCGACCCTTCACTCAGGTCCCTTCTCTCAAGCCTCGACCTTGCGCCCGAATCGCCAACACCAACAATCCCCATTCTTCGTCGTCTGCCGATTCTCTCTCCTCCTTCCGTCACCACCACCACCAACACCTCCACCACCACCAACACCAACAATTAGAAGATAGCATTCACAAAGAGAGAAAATTTGAGACCCATAAATAAAATCACAAAATTGAGAAGATTAACCAAACGACGCACAAGTAGAAATTTAAAAGTTTAAATTACTATACCTCACCGGAAATCGTCCAAAAGAGTTGAAATTGCCGGTGGAGTTTGATGAATTTCGAGACTCCAATTTGAGAAAGAGACAGAGACCCGTAAAGAGTGTAAAGCACTAGTGGAAACAAATTTGAGATGTACAGATTGTATCCGCAAAGATAGAGAGGGGAAGAACAAGAAAGAGAGAGGGGAAGAACAAGAAAGAGACGTATTTTCAACAATGGCGGAAGAAAGAGAAGGAAGAAGATAGAAAAAGATGAAAAGCGTCCGCCATGAGATGCACGAGAGAGAGAGATGAGAGAGAGAGAGAGAGAGAGAGGGAGACAATTTATAACTGGTGGGTAAAGTAATGGAAATAATGCAATTCCTTAAGGGTAGATTAGTCAATATGCTAAAATCACTTAAAATCCCCGCTTTTCACGCCTCCGTTTCCCGAAAAGCTAGAAACAGAAACCACAAATCTTGGTTTCTGTTTCTAAGCCAATTTTTTATAAAAAGTGTTTTTAAAAAATATTATTGAGTTTTTTAAGAGGGTAGTGTTTGGCGTAAATTATGATTTTAGAGTCCAAAAACTCCTAAATAATCTAGGCCAAATAGGTACTTAATAAATTTATAAATTTAGTTTCTTCATTTTGATTTTAGGTGTTTTAGGATATATTTAGGTCCAAAAACTAATATTAATATTATTGTAATTTAATTATTCATTTTCTCATTTATTTAGTGCAGTTTATTATTTGTTTTACCTTCTGTTTAAGATTATATTTTTATTTTATAATTTTTAATTCTGTTTAATTTTTCTGGAAAACTATAAAAAAATATTTTTGGGTTTTAGGTTACTTTTATATTTTTTCGGATTTTTGATTTAATTTATTAAATAATTTTGTATATTTGTTATTTATTAATTTTCTACTTAGTTTTGTTTTTCTATTTTATATTTTATGAATTAATTAGGATGATTAATTATTATTTAATTTTTATATTAAGATTAAATAATTTTATAATATATAATTAATTTGATAATTTTTCAGACTTATTTACTACTTTAGGTTAAAGCATGTTTTTAATTTAATAAAATTTATAAATTTAGATTATTTTTTTTTTAGATTTTTAGACTATTAAGTCCATAAAATAGTTTCAATATTTTGGTAAGTTAATTATTTATTTTCATATTTATTTAGTTCATTTTATTATTTGTTTAACTTTTTGTTTAAGATTATGTTTTTATTTTATTATTTTTAATTTTGTTTAATTTTTCTGAAAATTATATATAGTATTATTATTATTATTATTATTATTATTATTATTATTATTATTATTATAATAATAATATTTATTTTGGCATGGAGTAAAAAAGAGTCCATATATGAGTGGAAACCTATTTTTTTCAATGATAAATTATTATTTTTTATTGGACGAAACTTCTAAATTAACTCTCGGACCACCATGTCATCTTTTTGAAAAGATTGGCATTATATAGTATATAGATAATTTAATAATTTATCATATTAATATATTTTGTTACTTGACAAATTATATTTATTTTACTATTTATATAATCATTTATTATCTATTACATGGCTTCGTGCGTGGCAATCTTATATGTCATTCATGCATAAACTCAACCCAATTTTTAAAGAAAGAGAGACAGAGAGACTATATCCATTGAGAACTAGGGGTTCGGATGAGAATTAGAAACTTTCAATCTCCACCCTTAATTTATAATATAATGGATGAGATTAAACCCTAACTTATATCCACTAACTCACTCATTCAGCCCCACTTCCCTGTTCTCTCTCCTTGTCTTGGACTGCCATCGGAACACCACTACCACCGGACCGCCGCCGTAATCGAAAATATTCGGCAATTTGGTCGTTGATGCGAAAGAGAGAGAAAAGGCTCCCTCTCGATGGGGTTCACCGTGCCCTTTGTTAGGGTTTTTGCGTTATTCGGCGACTTTGTCGCCAAAATATCAGCCAGTTAAATTTCCGCGGCAAAGTCGTTGAAATAGTGGGAAAACCCTAACAAAGGGCATGGTGAACCCCATCGAGGGGAACCTTTCTCTCTCTTCCGCATCAACCACCAAATTGCCGGATATTTCCGGTGGCGGTGGCGGTCCGACGACGGTGGTGGTTTGGTGGCGGCAGCGAGCGGTCCAAGACAAGGAGAGAGAAAAGAGGGAGTGGGGCTCGAATGAGTGAGTTAGTGGGTATAAGTTAGGGTTTAATCTCAACTGTTAGATTATAAATGAAGGGTGAAGATTGAAAGTTCCTAATTCTCATCTAAACCCCTAGTTCTCAATGGATATATATATATCAATCCTATTGATTTGAGCGTTATGAACTTTAGCCTCATTTAACGGAACCAGAATACCATTGAGTTGAAGGGTTTGAGACTCATTGGAGAGATGACGTAACAAGTGAATCCGCTAATTTGAATGGGGTATGTTACATTATTTTGACTTTTTTCTTTCAAATGGCATAATTAGGGGCTTACTTGACCTTTTGATAGGAAAAGGTCAAAGTAATTTTCTACTAAACCATCCAAATCAGTGTATTCTCTCATCATGTCATCTCTCCGATGAGTCCAAGCTCTTTCAACTTGTTGGTATTCTACTTTCCTTAAATGGAGTTAAAGTTTATATCACTCACATCCAAGAAAAAAGTTAATATTATTTTTTATCAATAGTACTAAAGTTCGTATTATTATTATTATTATTATTATTATTATTATTATTATTATTATTATTATTATTATTATTACTATTATTGTTAACCGTCACCCTAAGAGCGACGGATAAGAGATGTTTATATTCATTTAAATGGAATTTTATCTTCATAAAATTAAAATGTTTTCTTTTTAAATAAAATATTTTTATTTATCTATTAAATCTCATTATTTAATTCTTTTCAAGTTATTTATTTTTTTAATAAAAACTTACCTAATTATAAATTCTACCATTTTTTATTAGGTTGGAGGGAGAAGGATCAGGATAGGGGGTGAGATGGATCCCCTGCAATAATAACACAATTGATGGAAGTAGTAACATAATAGAAGTAGCAACAAAAACACAGGTATTAAAAATACAATCTTCAGTCAAGAATAGTGATGAATGAACTCTTGTGAACGAAGGCTGGAGTAAGAATCAAAATTTATAGAAATGTAAACTATCCTGCCTTTTTATTTAAATTGAAAAACAAAGAGGAATGTCTATCTGGTGGTTGATATTGGATCCATGTAACATAAACATATACTAGAAATATGCCTAGAAATTTGTAATTAGGTAAATTTCTATTAAAAAATAAATAAATAATTTAGAAAAAATTTGATAATGAAATTTAACAGGAAAATAAAAAATATTTTGTTTAAAAAGGAAACATATTACTAATTTTATTAAAATAAGATTCCATTTAAATGGATACAAATATCTCTTATACGTCATCCTTAGGGTGAGCGTTAGTAAAATCGTATTAACTATTATTATTATTATTATTATTATTATTATTATTATTAATTTATATATATATAGAGAGAGAGAGAGAGAATGGCTGCTGACTTTTCCACGGCTACATTCTACATGTCCATGACAATGGTTTTTGCTCGACAAAAGTCCCTTTGCCTCCCCCACTAACAGCTGCATTCATGATCAGTTTAAGGACTTAATTCTTGGCCTTGGTCGTCAACTGAATTTGGAGTAACTTTTAATTTTTTGACTAAGTAAAAACATTAATCAATCAAATATTAGTGTTTGTTAAGTAGTGTTTCAAGTACTGCATTGCGATTGCTTATAACGTTTCAAGTAATCTTTCGAAAACTAAGAATATTAGTTTTTCACATTTAAAAGTGGCGTTTCGTATTTTTTGACAAAAAAATCCGTAAATTAATTTATATTTGGCAAATTATCTATTGACATTATTCGTCAATAGTATTTGGAGTAGCTTTTAGTGTTTTGACTAAGTCAAAACACTAACCAATCAAATATTAGTGTTAAGTCCGGTAGTGTTTCGACTAGCGTTTGCAGTAACATATAGTGTTCTCAATAGTGTTTCGAAAAGTTAAGAATATTAGCTTTTCACATTTAATAGTAGCGTTTCATTTTTTTTTTTGGACAAAACATCCCTTCATTAATTTATATTTGGCAAATTATCTCGTATCCTTTTACATCAATTTACAATAATGAGCTAACTCAACCACTAAATTTAATGAACACATTTATTCAAATGCTCGATTGAATAGCTATCCGCTAATAATAACTAAAATCTAACGAGATATCCGCTATACAAATAACTATCCACTACTTAAATAACTCATTTTGTCGAACATGGCCTATATCTTTTTACGTCAATTTACGATAATTAGCTAACTCAACTACTAAATTTACTAAACACATTTATTCAACCACTTAGTTGAACAAGTTATTTGCTAACAAGTCAAAATCTAATAGCTAAACAAACGGTTATCCGCTATTCAAACAGACTCATTGTGCTTGAACAGGGCTTTTGAATACAATCACATTGTCCGGTTTCCAAATTTGTTTCTGCAGAACAACAAAAATCTAAATTTATTTGTTGCTTCTAATTCCTTGTTTTTAAGATTTCATTTTCTTTGTCTCATTTACGTTTTCTGTAATATTTTTCTGATTGACAAAAGAAAGCTTTTTCAATTGTATTTAAACTTTTTATTTAATTAAAGAGACCAAAACTAAATAACAATTTTTTTCTCTCCCCAGTAGGAAAACCCTAGGTCCTTCATAACCCTAGTTTTTCTAATTTGGTGTGGGAGTCTCTGCCCTCGCTTTGGTGTAGGGATTCTGATGTGTATGTAAGTCTCATCGGGTAGACTGTGGTTGGGCGTTTTGCGGCGATTTGTAGTTATGTGATTTCATGAGGGCTAAGTTTCGTTAAACCTCAACTCTAGCAATGGTCGAGGAGCTATCTTTTGATCTGAATTCACTAAAGCTATCCAAGATGGAGGAAGAAATGCTAGACATTGAGGATGATTCTTTTGCAGAGTTAACAGCCCAGGTCCAACCGTGCTCGGTGGGAAAGCTCTACAGTTTAAAAGTGCGGGCGGATGAAATATGGGTCGGCCGCACTTCGAGTTTGTGTTTAAAAGTACAAAATCCTAACCTTAAAATTTCGGGTTCAGGTCAATCCAATGAGTTAAAAACATATATAATGACTTTTTTTCCTATGACATTATAAGCATTAAATTAAATTTTTATAAATAAAAAATGATCTAATCTATTGAATTTCTCTACTCGGTACTAAACCGTTTTCCAAGAGCCAATCTATACAAAAGAAAATTACATAGATATCTAAGCACCTAATTTCTAACCATAGAATACTTAATGATTACTACAATAGTGACTTAGATGGAGGAAAGATAGGAAAAAATTTGGAAGAAGGGGAAACATATGAGCTTTTTTTAAGTTAAGTTTAATCGCAGATTATACATATTAAAAAACAAACTGTCAAAAAATAATTTGATAAATTGAAATTTTACATAAAAAACCTTCTAAAAATATTCAGTCTAACTAGATCGGGTAAATTTTTGCTAATTCTACGACGCCGGACCTGGCGTTCCTTTAGCTTCTTGTTTACAAAGATTGTTAATCTCAACCACGACTTCCTTAGAACAGTCACAACACAGATATGTTTCATTTCCTTTCTCAAACTATATTCACTTATTAAATTTTTATATTTTTAAGGATTTTAGAGCTTTAATCAAGAAACTACAATATTTAAGATATATAAGGTTCGATTGAATAACTTTCCCTATCGGGAAACTTCTTTTATTGAAAGCTTGAAAGTGGATATATTATAGTGAAAAGATTGAAGAGTGACTTAAGTTATGTCCAAATGACTGTGTCCCTTCTCAATGCTCCACTTCTCCTTCTGTAGAGGAAGGGGGATGCTTAGGATGCCTTATTGGCTACAGTACATACACTATAGTAGGATGACTTCTAACTGCTATAGTTACACATACATGCTGAAAATTAAAAACTAACTTGACAAGACTCTTAATAATACTTATTATTAGAAATGGTAAAACGATATTTCAAGCTTTTCAAGCAATTAGATAATTGCAATCTTAGTTGTCATTATTAAGATTCAGTATACCTTCATCTTCAATTACTCTTTCCAACTCATCGTCATCAATTTCAAAATCAAGGCATTCAGGACTCCATGATGGGAACAAATCATATTGAGATAAAATTTTTCCAACTCCAACATCAAATAAATAATCATCAATATATTCGATAATAGCACCATTATATTCTTAGTAGTCCTTTCACTCACTTAGATATCCAAATTTAGTATTTTCGCAACGCGTCAATTTACAACCTCTATCAGTCATGGACCATATTTGGTGATATATATTAAAGAATTCAATGGCTCTTGCTAAAGTAGAATTAGTAACTACCATCTGCCATTTTGGAATCCAATTATACTCTTAAGTTAGCTAGAACCCATTTCCGGTAGATGGTACACCCACTGCGGTGATTGAGGATGAAGACGTACAGGAGGAGGTAGAGTACTGGGCAAACTCCCTAGTGGGTTATATAATTGGTATTAATTGAAGGTGTTCTAATATTAGCAATTTTGTGGAGAAACAATGGAAACATGTGTCTAAGCCCCAAATTCTTATGCACAAATCAGGATGGATAGTTTTTCGATTTGATGCTGAGGAAGATAGAGATAACATCTTGAAAGGTGGTCCATGGGCTATGGGGGACAAGACCTTGATATTGAAGAAATGGACTCCTAATTTTAGCTGACAGAGAAGAGATGGCTAGAGTACCAATCCAGATTAACCTGGTGGACCTGGATCTACATGCTTGGTCTGCCTCGCCCTGGGAGTCTTATCAGAGTTCCGTTGTATGCATATAGGTATACAGCATTCAAATAACGCATCTCCTATGCTAGAGTTTTGGTGGAGGTTGACTTGAGGAAACCCCTAACAAATGAGGTCCCTGTACACATGCCTAATTGTAAGCAATATATGCAATTTGTCTGGTATGAATGAGTTCCATTCTTTTGCACTAAGTATAAGCATTTGGGGCATGACAAAAAGGAATGTAAGATGGGTGAGGGTAGGCTCATTTGGAGACAAAAGGCTACTCAGACTAGGGAGGAGGAAAATGTCATAGTGTAGATCAGAGAACAAGTTATTAATGCTGCAGCTAATCGTCCTCAAGAAGGGAGAACATTGAAACTGAAATGGGCCCTGTAAATGCTGTCGTCCAATCTGAGGTGCAAACTGATGAACTGATGGAGGGTTCTCCTGTCGCTCATAAGTCAAGCTCGACGGAGAGGAGGAAGACTAGGCGTTCTATTAGGCCACCACTCGCTTCTGCATCGGGCAGACCAATTGTGACGAGAAATGCATTCCACACTCTCAATTCGGAGAACATATCGCAGCATGAGACTGATAACATGTCTACAAAAAAGGAGATCCAGCTCACAGCATGGGGAAGAGTCTGTTGGGCAGATGTGCTTAAATGAAAAACACTTCTGGACACATGCGGGGCATGAATGACCCTGCAAAGCACTAGAATGTGAGCTCCTTCTTTTGGCAGAATAAAATTGATGTCTTTGCTATCTTTGAAACTAGAATAAAAGGAATCGAAATCAACAAAGATCTTTGGGAGGTGTTTTAAGAATTGCATGTTTTATAACAACTACGTTGCACATGCTAATGGACGTATTTGGTTGGTCTGGAGAGATACAACAAAAGTGGAAGTTCTATCTGCATCTGTCCAGTTCATACATTGCAGAATCAACTCTAGGGATAGTCAGGTAACTTTTCTTTGCATGTTTGTGTATGGGCTTAACAGCAAGGAGGGGAGAAATATGTTGTGGCATGACCTTAAAAATTTAAATGTTGACTGTTCTTGGCTCCTTCTTGGGGACTTTAATGTGGTTGTTAACCTATCTGAAAGGATTAGTGCAGCTACACCTTGCCTTGGTTCAATTGAAGAGTTTAAGAATTGTATGAATTCCTTGAATCTGATGGATGTTAATGCTACGGGAGCTAAGTTCACCTGGTGGAATAAACAAGAGGATGGTGACGTGGTGTGGTGTAAACTTGACATAATTCTTTGCAATCCAAGTTGGCTCTACTCTAACATGAACTACCATGCCCACTTTGCTGAACCTGGACTTTCAGACCACTCTAGAATGGAGATGGAAATTAGGGAGTATGGGGCTATCAAGGGCAGATCATTCAAATTTCTAAACATTTGGGCTAATCATCCAAAGTTTATGGAGATTGTTACCACAGGTTGGCAAAGGCCTGTCATAGGATGCAGTATGTTCTAACTTGTGCAAAAGTTGAAATACATGAAAAAAGAATTTAAGCACCTAAATAGGGATTTCACTTCTGGGCTATCTGGAGAGATTGAGAATATTACTCAACAGCTAGTGCACTGCCAGCATATGCTCCGAAGCCAGCCACTCCACAAGGAATTTATGAAGAGGGAGAAAGAGCTTACAGAGGAACTAATATTACTCAAAAGAGTTGAGGAAAGTGCCCTGCAATAGAGAAGTAAACAGAGGCATATTAAACTTGGTTACTCAAATAATGCCTTTTTATGCATGCCTCAAGACATACCATAGCAAGAGTAGGATACAGGGGATACTGAATGCTGATGGAGTGATAACAACTGAACCTACTGAAGTTCAAGATATTGTTCTGGGATTCTACAATGAGTTGTTGGGCACTTCTACGGTTACAAAAGACATTGATCCTCAAATTTTTCAGCATGGGCCTGCTATTTGTCAGGAAAAGTATGTTGATCTTTTGAAGATCCCTACCCAAGAGGAAATAAAAGAAGTCCTATTGAGCATACCCGATTGTAAGGCACCAGGACCTGATGGATATGGCTCCCTCTTCTTTAAAACAGCGTAGTCAGTGGTAAGACAAGACTTTTGTCATGCTATTATTGATTTCTTTCAAAATGGAAAACTCTTGAAATCAATAAACTCTACTCTTATCTCTCTGATTGCAAAGGTGGATAATCCTACTAGCCCTTGGGAGTATCGACCCATTGCATGTTGCAACATCATTTATAAAGTCATTGTAAAAATCCTTGTTAGAAGGCTCCAACTTGTTCTACGATACCTTGTTGGGAAATGGCGAAGTGTATTTGTTAAAGGAAGAATGATACAAGATAATATTCTGCTTGCACACGAGCTGGTTCATCAGTATAATAGAAAACATATCTCAGTCAGGGCTATGATCAAGGTGGATATCCGAAAAGCATATAACACAATTGAGTGGGATTTTGTTGATCACTGCCTTAAAGGGTTTGGATTCCCACAGAAATTTGTTGACTGAATTATGACTTGTGTTACATCTTCTGCCTTCTCAGTGGTCATAAATGGCAATCAAGATGGTTGGATCAAGGGAAAAAGAGGACTTAGACAGGGAGACCTACTCTCCCCAAATCTCTTTGTGTTGTGTATGGAAGTACTTAGCAGGATGTGCAAATAGGCTGTATCATCCAAAAATACAAATTTAATCCTAAATGCAAAGCGATTGGTCTTACTCATTTGATTTTGCAGATGACCTCCTTTTCTTCGCCAAAGGTATTGATGCAGTTAAACATATTTTAGATCTTTTATCTGATTTTGGCCATTTGTCTGGACTGAGGGCTAATCCGCATAAGTCTAACATCTATTTCGGAGGATTATATAAGGAGCAGGAAAAACTTATTCTACTTGACACTGGATTCAATAAAGGTGAGTAGCCCTTTAAATATTTGGGAGTCCCCTTCTTGAGCTCTAGAATATCCTATGATATGTGCAGGCCACTAGTTCAAAAAATCTTTGGGAAAATGCAATATTGGACAGCAAAACTGCTTTCTTATGTAGGTAGGAAGCAATTGATTGAGAGCGTTGTTTATAACATTCAAACATTTTGGTGTTCTGTCTTCATACTCCCGAAGAAAGTCTTACAAGAGGATACTAGTGCCTGCCGGAATTTTCTTTGGACTGGAAAATGCAACAAGAGATCACTTGCTCTTGTGAGCTGGAATAATGTTTGCAGGAGACCAATCTGAAGGAGGGATTAACTTCAAGGAGGTGCTTAGCTGGAATAAAGCCATGGTAGTTAAATTGATCTGGAGGATTGCCAAAGGGAAAGGAGGAGTAGGGGGGAGAAGAAAGTGGATATTTGGCATGCAAAAACATCCTGTGCTGCTTCTTGGATATGGAGACAAATTATTCAGACTAGAGACGACCTGTATCAATCATTTGATGGTATCCTACAAACCCTTAAAATCATTGACGCTTGCACAAAAGATGATAAATTTTCCACTCTGAACGTGTACTCTATGTTGCAGCCTCATGGAAGGAAAATGCGCTGGGCTAAAACTATCCGGGCAGGGTCTGCAATGCCTAAACATTCATTTATTTCATGGCTCGCAACTCATAATCGACTACTGACGGAGGACAGACTAGTACAAATTTTTCTCGCAACTGCTAGTAAGTGTTGGTTTTGCTGCAAGGAAGGCGAAACCATAAATCACCTTTTTTCAAGTGCCCCTGCAACAGCAAAGTCTGGAGAGAAGTGCTCCACTGGTTTGGAGTACAGGAGCGGCAATGGAATTGGAAGCATCAAGTTGATTGGTTTTCAAAAAGGTCAGATGTACCTCCAAAGAAGATAGAACATTGAGATGTGCCTTTAATGCTGCAGTTTATTTCTTATGGAAGGGTAGAAACTTCATTAAGTTTCAGAAGAAATACTTCCCTACACAAACTCAAAGACACAAACTCAAAGAGTATTATATACTGTATGTGTTCGGACTGAAAGTTAGTATGCTGGAGATTTAATGTGAATACGTAGAGTTGCTAATTACTTGGGCGTGCCAAAGCTAGCTGTGTAATTATCTCTCTAATGGAGCAATGAAATCTCTTTGACTTTGTTCCAAAAAAGAAATAAATAGAGTAGACCCTGGCGCTATAAATAATTTTCAAAAAACTGGCGCTATAAATAGTTTTTATATAACTCCAATCCCCTTATAAAAATTATTTGGTTCGATGACTGTTATAGGTTTCCATGTTCGCTCCAGACTTAAGCAACCTATCAGGCCACCCGGACGACACGATCCTGTCTTTCTAGCACTTTTAAGAAGGCCGTGTACGCTAGATACTAGTAGTGTAACGTATATGTAAACATCAAGCCCAGGCTAGTTTAACGTATATGTAAACCACAAGCCCAGCCCAGTCCGGCCTTCGATATACTGTGTTCATAGAATTAATAATAGCATAGCCACTCAGGTATATTATTTCTTCACTGAGGCTTTATTTAATTTTAAAAAAATAGGTTGAAAAAAAAGAATTTAATGGAAAAAAATAATGAGAAAAAAAAATCAAAGAGAAAAATTGATTTTTTTCTTGTATTTAACTTAAGGAAAAATAGGAAAAAAATTATAATATTTTTCCAATCTCTTATCCATCCATCACATTATAATATGAGAAAGAAAATACTCAATAGCATTTACTAATTAAAAGAAGAGAGAAAATTATAATATCTTTCTTAATATAATTCTCTCTTTTTCTCCATTTCTCTTTCTTGGTAAATTTTTTCTTTTATTTTTCTCTCAATTTTAAAAAGAAAATATCATTGAACAAATTAAAAAAATTTTCCATACATTTTTCCATCAAATTTTTTTCTACTTTTTTTCTTCAATTCAAACAAAAAAAGAAATTCATTTTCCACTTTTTTTTCTTTCCTTCTAATTTTCTTAGAATCAAATAAAGCGTAAAACGGTGGTGTCCTAGTTAGTAATTGAGAGAATGTCAAAAACATAAACAGTAAATTAACGCTACTTCGTGTTTCACTATAGACCACCATAAGCCCTTACAGTAGAATTCAGCTCTTGATCCGCAAGTGTAGGCTAGCCATAGTATAAAAAAAAAAATTAAAGGTTCTAGTTTTAACCCAAGGAGCACCAAAATCATTTCTTAATCAAAGAACCCCTAAATAACTCAAAAACATGCAAAATTACCAAAAGATAATAGCAAGACTACAACGATTCGACAGAAAAATTGACAAAGACAGGAGAAGCATTCAACTGTCTACAACTACCCAAACCATGCAACACCAACAATGTATGCCCATTGTGTAGAACAAAATAAAATTCACAGCCTCCTTCCCCTTCTTCCTCCCTTTCTGCGGGTGCTGTCTGTTGGGATCGGAGTCACATCCTCTGTATGAGATTGAAAAACAAAGAATCAGGATATGCTTCAATAAACTTGGGAAAAGTACCAGACACATTCCCACAAGGCCATAAAACATGCAACGAAAAGAAACACATTGCACTTAGTGCTCACATGTACAAAAAAATATTAGTCTTGGACACGGTGAAAATTGCATTTTAACTTCAACTATGAAAATTTATGCATAAAAAGTTCACCACGAATGACAGATTAAACACATTCCGCCAGTTTTTGGCGACTTTCACTTTCAACCCATAAAGCACCCACTGGCCAAGACAGTCCAGCCACAACAGAAGTGAAGCTATGGCTAAGAAATAAGCACATGATACATCACATTCACTATAGTATTTGCTTGAAACATTATTCCCAAAGATGCAGCATAGGGCAGCTCGAATTTGTAACTATTATTAACCAAACATAGGATAGACAATAGATAAAGAAGTTTTTAATATGAGGTGAAAGGATCAAGTCCATACCAATGCGACCAATTTTCATGCCTGAACGGGCAAGAGCTCTGAGTGCAGACTGAGCACCAGGACCAGGAGTCTTAGTTTTGTTTCCTCCAGTCGCCCGAAGCTTAATGTGAAGGGCAGTAATACCAAGTTCCTGTCGAGTAAAACAAAATTGGCTACGTCAACATATGCAGTACAAGATTAATCTGAAACCACAAAGTATCCACCAAGCGAATACAAGTCCATCACATGTTTAAAAAACATACATATATACCATTAAATTTCATACTAGAAAAAGGACTATATAATACATCAACATCCACAATTTAGCCGGTAGCCTGTCGCAAGGCGAATGGCCTGATTTTTAAGAGGGGGCAGAACACTGTTTTCAACTAAATTTTGTTTCTGTTTTCTTCCACACTAACGGATAACTTCCAGTTTCATACAGGATTCATCAGGTTCTCTAACAAATGTAAAACATGTTTGCAATAATTACCATAAGAATTAGAAAAGAGCAATTAATTAATTTATATAGATAAAGTTAAATTAGAGAAGCACCTTGCAGCGTTGAGAAACATCTTGAGCTGCAAGCATGGCAGCATATGGGGAAGACTCATCCCTGTCAGCCTTCACCTTCATTCCACCTGTTCCCATACAAGGAACACATAAGATAAAATTATCCAGCGGAAATCGCTAACAGAGATAAATCAGAAAGGAGTTAAAGGTGACAGAAACAAATGCAATAAACAATAAAATATAATCTATACAAATCACTAATCAGAACAACTGCACATAACTAGTTACAACTAATCAATAGAAGTCTAGCTAAAATACCACAACATTTGCATGAAAATAAATCAGACAAAATGTTAAAAAGTTTTTTCTTCTCCTTAGAAACATTGAACATATATCTCATATAAGAAGGAGATACAGATCAGAAAGCCAATTCCAGCAGCAAACACAGATTGGATAAATTGGGAAAAAAATGTTCTTCTCAAGATTCTGTAAAAGTTGTTTGTGTTGAACAATAGCATCCAAAAAACATTTATACAAGGAAAATCTGGGCAAGTCAGGATATCAATAAGCCTCATGAATTTCAGTTCACAAGGACACATGCCCTTCAAACATCTAATTGAATCATTATCCTCGCTGTCAACATCGCATATGTAGATCATATACTGCCATCATCAAAATAAATCAAAATTCAATTTTCTTCAGCAATCAAAACGTGGAAAGATGAACATTATTATCTACCCAAGAAAAACAACGAAAATTCTTAGCTGTTTTTCAAGTCGATCCTAAGGGCCGCGCTTCATTGACTTTACCATGAAAGTCACTTCAAACCAAACTAAAAATAGTTTGGCAAAAACATTGAATTTGTGGTTTTCCAATCAAAGAAATTACAAGCAACTATAGAGGGTCAATATGGCGGAACATCTGATTTGTTGGCAGAAGTAATGGGTAATTTAAGATTTTTGTATAGAACTAATTTGGTCCTGGATGCTAGCTTTCCGTAAATGCCCTAGTAAATGAGCCGGAGCTTTGGGGCTTGGGATTAGCACTGAGTTAGAACTTCAAAGAGTAATACATAGAAGGAAAGCCATTTCATTTTATAATAACCAAGAAATGAAATTACGAAATCAAACTACGTAATCAAAACAAAGTTACTCATAATAGTAACCCCATAATAAAAGATTTACAGCCAAAACAGAAGAGCTCATGCAAATTTACTCATCTAAAGTCATTGCACATCAGGAAAGCATACTGCGCGAAATAGAAGAATCAGCACAACATCGCCAATTGACAACAAGAAATCGCACCTGTAATACGAACAAGAGTTTCTCTTCCAGACAAATCGGTGACATGCTGCGATTTTTTAAATAAAACCAAAAAATTAGAATAAATTTCCAGAAACAGCTATCTACGCTAAAAACCATAATCAAATCAAGAAAACTTTGAACTCACGATGAATGTATCATTGAACGAAGCAAAAATGTGAGCAACACCGAAAACGTGCTCGCCCTCTCTCACAGCTGGGCCAAGTGTCACATTCTCTTCCTTTGGCTCTCTGGTCTTTCTCCTCGACTATCACTCCCAATTCAACACCAACAAAATCAAAATCAGAATCAAAATTAAAAACATATATTTGAACTCCATAAGGACAGATCCCAGAAATCACTGAATATGAAAACAAAAAAACAAGAGATTTTCGATTGGCATACAGATTGAAGAGAGAGATAGAGAGAGAGAGAGAGAGAGAGATAGAGGAGTTTACCATGTTTGCAGGTGACGGAAGAGAGAGAGAAGATGAAAATTAGGGTTTTTGACGAAAGGCCTCCTCTGTTCAGTAAACACAGCCTCCGAATACCCTGAGCTAAGTAGAGGGTGAGTTTGATATATTGGCTTGCTTTTAATAGCTAGGGTTTCGGAGTTCAAAGCACACAACTGTTATCCAATGCCCCCTCTTTTTCTCCGGAATTACAACTCTAGGACCCCATTTAACTTGGGACGTGTTTCAATAGTCCGTCATTGTTGTTTGGGCCTTTCATTAGCAAAAAGCGAGATTAATGACGGATCCTTTTGGGCCGGCCGTAAGTGACAGGCCGAATCCCTGAATGGCAACCCTTTCTATCTTATCTATTTTCGGCCGGCCCATTTATCATTTCATTTTATTAAACCTGACAAAATTTATCCGAAATTTCGACGTGTTCCTGAACCGACATCAAAAATATGTTAACTCAATAAGAACTCCAACCAAATTCATCTAAATCGAAATAAAACTTATCTGAATGCTTTTTCTAAAGTTATTTTCTTTGTAATATGATTTTATTAGATTGATATTAAATAATATAAGATCGACTCAAACCGAAATTGATCCGTTCAAATTGAAATATATCCACCTAAATATAATTTTCTTAAATAATTATCAAAATTGGAAGAATCTAAGTACACATTTCAGACACAAAAGGCAAAGTTAAGGATGAAATCTCTTTTATGTTTCTTAAACATAAATTCAGAAAGAAGATCCACAAGAGCACGAGAACTATAACCAATGAGTTTCTTTGTCAACTAATAATACATACACACTAGTTTTTAGCCTCGTGCATTGCACGGTAGTTTTTAATTTACTCGGTGATGGTCATTTTTTGAATCTTATTTTTGATGTTGTATACATGTGTTTTGACAAATATTAGAGTTGGATACTTGTAGAAATTTCGTTTGTTGTATAATATGTCTTCGTAAAGTAATGCTGCATTGATATTCCAAAAGGAGGAAGGGTTGGACACCTCACAAAATAGAAGTATAGTGACAAATAATTCACGTTGTTGAGATGGCATAGTCCACTGATTTGCTTCTTGAATTGTGTCAAACTCATATTTTTAATAGTTTTTAGCCCTCGCGTTGCACGATAGTTTTTAATTTACTCGGTGATGGTCATTTTTTGAATCTTATTTTTGATGTTGTATACATGTGTTTTGCATAGTTTTGTGTTTTTTTTTGTTTTCTCCTTTTTGTTTTTTGTTCTCGCACATTTGTTAAGTCCTTTTTATATATAAAGTCATCTTTAGTAACTATATATGTATTACATGTGGACTTAATTAACAAAGAGTAGAAGAAATATGTATTATAGAATATCATATTTATTATTTGTAAATAATACATCATAATATTAATCATAGATCAATATGTGATTCGTATTGTACTTCATATGTCTTGATTTTTATTGTGAACTTCATCCACCTGCAAAATCAAAAAATATATATATCATTAACTTTGTCTTATAATTATTTTGTTTTATTACCGTAGTATTTTGTGGATATTGTTGTAATGAATTGTTGTTTAATTATAAGAATGTTATTTCTATTTATAATTTTTTAAAAAACATACATACCATTGGTAAATTGTTGAAGACTTCTTTGTAGACTATGTTTTTTGTATACCATTTATATATTTCATCGTCATGTTTGATTAAAATTTTCAAGCCTTTTGGTGAAGTGACCCTTGAAGCTGCAACATATAGTTGGGCATGGCTGAATACCGGCTTAGGCAAGTACACTCCAACATATTTAAGTGATTGGTCTTGACTTTTGTTGATTGTCATCGCATAGCAGTACACGAATTGAAAATTGTCTTCTTTTTAGAACAAATGGCCATTTTGTCTCGGAAGAGTGCAGAACGATTCTTGGAATTGTCACCTTCGTGCCAACATTATTTCCCGTCAATATTCGTGCTTGTATGACATATTGACCCAAATGCGTCACTATCAATCTTGTACCATTACATAATCCTTGCATAGGATTGATGTTTCTTAGTAGGATTACCGAATTCCAACTTTTAACCTTAGTATATGATTGAGCAAACCCGGCAAGTGTGAGCCCATTTAAGAATTCGATTGGGTACATGTGCATTTGTTCCGCCGAATCCATAGATCCTTGACATATTTCATCACCACAACTCTTATACTCTTTGCAATCTCCATGCAATAGATCTATCATGTAATCATTGATTTCATCCGATGTTTCATTAAGTGGAGCAAGTATAGCGCGTTCAATTAGATAAGAATCATCATTGTTGCTTGTGATGAACGATGAATATGTGTTGTCCACAATGCATTGTACATGTTTTTCGTTGCAGCTTAGGAGGTACTCATCTAGGATGCGAATCCGTGTTGATTCAGTAATCTTCATGTCTACATATTGTAGGAAATGTCCTGTTCCCAATTTGTAGAAGCCATTTATTGAATCTTTCTTTCTTTTTGTCTATGGAACCATCCATTGCTGCGTTACTCACACGCATGCTCTTAGTTAGCGTAAAAACTTTACAGTGTTTCCCAAATATACGATCTATTGATTGTTGCTTGCACCACATCCTCGTCGTTTTCCTTTTGGTATTACCGTAGGACTTGTCCGAAGCCAGCCCAAAGTAGTACTGTAATTCCTCCAAAAGGCATTAAATATCTTGCTGCATCTTTTTTCCTACAATATCTTTCATCGTTCGTCTCATCGCTTCAAAAGCAAATTTGTGGTCCATTGGTGCTTCATCCCATATTATTAATGATGTTTGACACAATAAGTCGACCATTTGTGTCCGCCTCTTTACATTGCAAGTTGAAAGTTCAGCCAAATCTATTGGGATGCTGAATCTACTATAAGAAGTTCTCCCTCCTGGAATAAGCAATGATGCAATACTTGTGATGTGGTGATTTAGATTAGAGTTCATATATTGATTTAATTTTAATAATATTTTGCAAGTATCATTTTTAAACAAGGATTGTTACCCGATGATGCAACTACTAGTACGATTCTCCTTTCACTTCTTAACCTAGATGATATCGTTTTATACAAAAATGTTTTCCCTGCCCCTCCATGACCGTAGACAAAGAAAACGCCTCCATTTTCATCATGAACCGCTTGAATAACAGCTTTCATAAATATTTGTTTGCTCCTTATTCAAAGACATCTTCAAACTTTCATGTTGGGATTTTAATAATTGAATATCATATGTCAGCTTCTTCTCGTATCAATCTGTTATCCAATTGTGAAACTTTTTTAGGACGTGGTTGTGGTAATGAACCATATTCAGCCAAGGATTTGCCATATCTACATAGAATCTTGTCTATCTCTAAAAGCATTAGAGTACTTATTTGCTCCTTAGACAATATTAGAGTTGGATGCTTGTAGAAATTCCGTTTATTGTATAATATGTCTTCAGAAAGTAATGTTGCATTGGTATTCCAAAAGGAGGAAGGGTTGGACACCTCACAAAATAGAAGTATAGTGACAAATAATTCACGTAGTTAAGATGACATAGTCCACTGATTTGCTTCTTGAATTGCGTCATTCCACTCTTTATCGTCATTTGAAAGTCCCAAAGCATAGCAAGCTTGCTTGAATGTCTCATATATGATCCCATTTACTGTTCTAATTTCCTTGTAGCTTCTTGGCCCCTTTTTGAGTTCAGCAAAATCCTTAGGTAGTACTTTTCTCCGGCACTTAGATGTACATAAACGATTCTTCCAACACACCTTCCACTTCTTCTACGTGTCCAACATTTTTTGTTGACCCATTTTTGCTGTAATGGATTCCACAACTCTAAGGACTTGTTCCAAACAAATTTAGTTGGGAAGTCTCGCATATATCAACTCTCGTGCCTCTCGCATCAATGTTGTTCATCCTCAACCACTCTGTGAATATCGTATTCTCAAGGTCTTCTCTTCTTACATAGCTGGGCAAGTGATCTCCATCTCTCATTGTGATTGAATGCTTATTTTCCAAATGCACTTAAAGTCCGATCACTTATGGGTTTCGGTAATGTATATCAAATTGGAATATCCTCCATATTGATTCGCATGCAAAAAGGTATCGACAATCTAAGTATGTCTTGATCTCATCATCTCCATTTTTTGATGCACCATGCTCAATGACCATAGTAGCCCTATCGACTCCTTTGTTGACGTACTTGAACAGTACTTTATTGCTTTTGTTCTATTGCACCATTTTGTGTTAATGTGTGCTCGAACATCAACAATAGTTGTGCATTGTAAGGGACCACATATCTATTGTCAAGTTCAATGTCTCCTTTTTTATTGTCTTGTTATTTTTCAAAATAAAATGTATTTTAGTAATAAGTTTGCATTTAATTAAAGAAGTGAAAATGTTTAATATGCTTGTTTATTTACCGTCCATCATTACGTCTTCGTATAGAGGATGACCTGTTTCGTCAATAGTAGTGTCTTGATTAAAAGACTTTGGGAATTTTTTCATGCATACTTTGTTTTCTCGTACATGGTGCATTTGCATTATCAGCCCGCATGGTCCATGGATCATAAATTGTGACACCACTTCATTTACTTCTTGGTCTTCATCTATGTTTGGAATTTTCAGCTGAGATGAATCTATTTATGAATTCCGGCGTTATCATTTCCTACTTTATCTCCAACCATAGTATTATGTGTGCATGAGGCAAACCCCTTTTTTGAAATTCTACGATGTACACAACTATAACATGATAAAATAATGTTCGTGTACACTCCTTTTGTAATTCAAAGTCACTTAAAGTGTATAATTTATTTATTTTTTAGAAATTCCATTTTTCAACGTGTTTACTTTAATGACAAATAAGAATTGTAATTAATTAAATTAATATTTATTGTTATGAATTATGTCATAATTAAACAATCTACTTATAAGTGTTGAACTTTATGATAAAAAATACATACCGCTCGTACTCTACCAAAGTGATTATCTTGTGTGAGTACTTGTAGGAGTTGCTCAAGTTTTAGCTTGAACACTCGACAAACAATGTCAGGTCCATCTTCGGGTTTTTGTCCTTGAATGTAATCCAACATACTTTGGATTTCCGACCACTTTGTATTTGCAGCTAAAGTGATGAATAGATGTGGATTTCCGTACTTTCGCATATTGCCATTGCATCTTGAAAATTTTGTATCATATATCTAGGACCACCTGTGAATAAGGAAGGGAGCACTATATGTTTCCTTATAGACTCGCCATCAATATCTCCTTTAACAACGACATTACATACATCTCTATATAGATCGGATCCGAGTTCAATCTGGTAATTTTTGATATATTTCAACCAATATTCTTCTATGATTGAATAAGCATCAACAATATATTGTTGGAACAATCTCTCCCCTCTTTGTAAAGTTTGACCCTCACTTATTCGTCGTTGAAGTCTATATGCATAGAATTCTCTCATCGTTATACAACTTCTTTTTGTGTGTTTCCTTCTATTCGTAGTAATGTAAGCCATTCCTCTATAATATCCATCCTCACCATAAGGAAACATAATTGGATATTGTAATGCCATGAAAGAGGGGTGTTCTTCTCGTTATTCTTTGTAATCCTTGACTACAATGATCAATGATTATGTCACGTCCATTACTCGTGTATCCAAAATCACCAACGATCAAAGCCGCAATCTCTAAGCCGTTGGAGCATTATATTGCTCGGTTTGTCTCATTTCTCTCTCCAATAAGGCGAACATTCAAATTAGTGACATGATCTTCCTTCAATTTGTCTCTAGCCATACGAAACACTTTAGCAAGGGTGTTGTGGTCATCCAACATATTCAACAATTCGCGGACAATTTCTTCATCCAATTTTTTTGATTTTTGACCCTTGCCCATTACCGAAATTCTATTATGGACTTCATTATCGTTGTCAAAGATATACAACCGTGCAAATTTCGGTTGCTCATCTTGTTTTGGAAAGAGTGAGCCTATCATATGAAAATTTTCCCCATTTATTCTGAACACATAAGGTCTTGCCTTTTTATTTATGTCCTTGTCCACGTTAGCTCCCATTGATGTGAAGGAGAAAATTGAATTATAGGCTCTAATATTCTCTCTAAAGTTTGCAGCATTCTGACCAATCAAGTAAATGTAAGAAATGGAGGTGGTTCTATCAGTTTGGGAAGGCTAACTTTTCCCTCCAAGCAACACAAAGAGAATGTTGGGTTTGCCTTATTATGTGATTTTTTCAACCTTTCTTCATACCACATGATTGCATCACAAAATTGGCATTTTTAGTTTAGGCTTCCAAGTTCAAGATACTGTCTTTGCTGATTATCTAAATTACAATATATATTTTGCATTTGTTAACAAACATTATTATAATCATAATATAATAAGGATTATCTTTGTTACCTTGACTACTGGATGCTTGAGTGTAGTCCTTGGATGTATGTCGCCCACGTTGTAAATATAAGTTGTGAACAAAATCTGCATAATTTGAATTTTGTTAATTATTTGTTTTTCTAAAGTGTGTTGAAGAGGGTGTATAGCTGAAAGTATTTGATATCATTAATTAAATTCGTAAATTATAATGTTCTGCATTTATGTTGTTTTAATATTATTTTATCTTATGTAAAATACAACAAATACCTTGTTTTTGCCGTGTTACTTTAACCATCTCCTTGTTTCTTTTCTTCAATGGTGGTCCTCGTTTTGAATCAAGGATTAAACGATGTTTATGTCGATTTTGTTGACATTGTTTTTTGTCCATAATTTTTGAACAAATAGAGAATCTTAAAATTTGTTCGCTAAATAAAACACCTGCAGCCCAATAAACAAGTAGAGATAAAAGTAACAAAGAACACAAATAATCATAATTTTAAATGGATAAAGACCTCACATTCTGGTCCTAAGATTGATGCCGATGAATATTATTGACATTAAATTTGTTCCCGACATAATTTTGAACTTTGTGTGTTGCTTGAGTTTGTAGTGTAGTTGAAGTTTGTGTTTATAGAAAATTATGTTTTTTTTTTCATATAATATAATTTAAATGTAGTATTATGTTTAGATTTTTGGTTTGTTTAAGGTACATAGTTACACTGTACACTTTAAAATTGCCTTTGTATATTTCTTAGTGCTTGATTTTTAAATTGTAAAGCTTAGATTATTAATTAATGTTTTTACATATTTATACCAAATATATACAATAAAACAATTGCATAATTTGAACTTTGAATTATGTATTTAATGTGCAATTTTAGAGTAGGGTTTAACAGTTGATATTTATCCTTAATCATTAAAATAATTTAAAAGTATTTATAACTTAATTATACTTGTATTGATTTTTTTTCCAACATTCGTAAGTTTATTTTTTCCAACATTCGTACGTTTATTTTTTTCAATTGAATTTTTCCAACATCAATTTTAAAAGAGATGGATAATAATCATGCAAAATATATATTAGGTACATTATTAATTTTGTATGTTCTTTAAAATTTTAATATATGTTATTCTTTTTAATGTATTTGTTTGAAATTAGTTTTGTATCTCAATTTTTTAATGGAACCATATGCAATTTATTTGGGATCTTTTTGCACGTAAATAATGATTAACTGTTTTAAATTAACAAAATATATTATAGTATATAATTTTCAATCTAAGTAAAACTAATTAAATAACTGGATTGTTTTTTTTTTTATAGTTGATTTTTAAAAAATGATTGTATATGTTTTTTTCTCTTGTAATTAATTTAAAATGATTGTAATTAATTAAATATATTATTTTTTTAAAAATGATTATATATATAGATGAGTAAAGGATCATTTAAACATTTCTTTTTAGGTGAGCTCTATTTATTAGGTGAATTTTCTAATCTAATTATAAAATCTTAATCTAATTACTCAAATTAAGAATTCTTAAAAATATTTCATAACTTTTATTTGTAACACTTACTTGATTATTAAAATGGATGGATGATACACTTATCTATTAGGTGTTTTTTTTTTTTCACTTTTACATTGGTAAAGTTTTTTTATATTAAATAAAATACACATCAATACCTATTATATTTAATAATGGTGTAAATTAACTTTAAAAATTAAAAAGAGATGGAACATTAAATATTGATAAAATAAACGCAAATAACATAGAACCCAAAATAAACAAAAGGAAAAATTGTTGATTAATTGACATTCAGTAAAACTTCTAATAACCCACCATCAAAATAAAATCAATATTAATGGAATTGCAATATTCCCTCTCTCCTTTGACTGTATCCTCCCTCCCGTGATTAACCTGTCATTTCTATCTCTCTTCTAATTATGACAGCCGGTGAGTTTCCCAATATCCCCTCTTCTTCCCCTTTCATTGTATCCGTCATCCACTGTCCAAAAGGATTAAATTTTTATATCTCAATTTTTGTAATGGAACAATATTAATTTAGTTTTGGTATTTTTATACGTAAATAATTACTTTTTAAAGTAATATATTATAGTATATAATTTTCATTATTCTAACTAAACTTAATTAAATAACTGACTTATTTTTCTTTATATTTGATTTATTTTTTTAAAAAATGATGCTATATGGGAACGAAAAAGAGAATAGCTTTTATATATTTTTTTTGACAGCATCTTTTATATATTTTAATAAAATTGAGAAAATAATTGCTATAGACATATAACAACAGATGTAACACATGCATAGCTTGGTTATTTGTCCACCGATGATTTATGATTTTCTCGGAGTTCACTTTGCACGTGTCTCTACTGACCTATTTTTTAAATTCAATTGATTTTGTTGCTATTTGGATTGTACTGTATTCGTGAAAATCAAACTTGAGTTGGTATTTGGGAAATTTAGTTAGGTTGCATAAATTTTAAATAAGAAATTTACTTTGCATGTATATTTTTGACCTTCATGATTAGCAAAACCTTCAAGTAATTTCTTCATTAAAAGTCGTTTGATTGTGCAACTGAAACTGAGAGTAGTATTTTCATTGGTAATGATATCATAGTTTAATTTTTGTGCTTTTCATCTGCTACTAATTAGGTTGTATTAAAAATATAATGAATAGATTTTTTTTTGGTAAACCGATTATTTAAAGTGAAATAAGTTTCCTAAATATTTCCTAAAGTGTATTAAAAAATTTTAAAATATATGTTTTGGGTATATTTTATATTTTGCGCGCTAATAGATAAAATTATAAAATTATATAATTGACACATATATGCATATAAACTATTGACGTATTTGGTTTTTTTTTTTTATAAAGAAAAAGAGATAGTGCTAGTGGGTAGTATGTTTAGTCATTAATGCATTGTCTTGATATATAAATTTAAATAATGGTGAGATATATACATACCTTAATTACGTAGACAATTTGGATGAAGTAGACATAGGTATGATCCGTAGCCTAATCAAAAGTTGGCATTTGTTGGTGATGAAAATAGTAATATATTTAATGAATACGTAGTGTACAAATCATTGGCACATACCTGCACTGAATGTATGTAGTTGCATTGTTTGATTCAATTATAACTTTAAGATAGTTATATGTGCATCATGTATGCTCAAATTTTGGAAGTTTTGATAGTACCCTTGTAATCACATTATTCTCGGTCAATTTATTGCTAGTTTCCTTAATGTGTGGATTTTATAATTGTTATTTCGCTGTTGATTTTTTTTCCCGTAAACGGTGGATAATATCTTTTGAAATTTTGACTTTTGTTAATTCTACTGATTGACTCGTTACTTTTGTATTTTTTTAATATAATTTATTTTTTCAAAAATGAACTAAAATCTGCAAAGGTATGGTGATCTAATTTTTTAATATTGATGAGATTTGAGTACTATATTTGGAATGAAGATAATAGACTAAAGATATTATATATTTATGTATATAGAAAAGAATGACATAATTGGCTATATTCAAGTGTAGCGTATATTTGTTGTAATCCACATTCAAGTACACTAAAGACAATTTTTAATCCTTTAAGTAATTTTAATTGTTCGAATGCATTTAATTTGGAATGTGTTTCCGGAGAAAATCGAGTTGATGATGTGGATTGATGATGTGGATTGATGATTCGGAGAGAGGAAGGATTTAACGCTCCGGTTCCGAGGACGTGGCACGATCGATCCGATTCCGCGAGATGACCGCTCGAACCCGCAAAAGGCGAAGCCCTGGTAGTGGATCCCGGGAACGCCCTCCGACGCTCAAGTTAGTATCCGATTTGATTGAAAGGATCGAGGAGATCTTCCTCGATGTGCGTGGGGGATTCCTTGGGAGACGAGAAGATTTCCAAAGAGGGAAGTTCTCGGGATGAGTGTGGATGAACGTTGATGAACGTTTGATGAATGTGGATGAGTATTGAGAGCTTAGGAGCTTGAGAGCTTGGAAACTTAAGTGATTATCCTCCAAATGAGATGTCTTGTCAAGTGAACATAACATGCTTTGGGATTGAGAAAAGATGAGTATTTATAGGAGATTTTAAAAGGGTAAAACGGTACTTTACCATGGTTTAGGGAAACCCTAGCCCTAGTGGGCTTTGGGGCTTTTACCCGACCCGTTAAGGGTTATCTTGGGCCGATTCCTCCCTTATCCAACCGATTAGGCCTAGTCGGCCGGTGACGTGTCGGCTGAGCTGGAACTGTCTCGGGAAATACCCGAATCATTTAGCCCCTCACGTTCGCCCGCATGCCTCCCGAGGTAGGTAGGTGAAATGTGGAGCCCATTCCAAGATGCCTTTATGACCCCAAGTTCTTATAAATAGGGGTGGATCTTGAGAAGGATTGCCAATTTCCACTTCTTCATTCTTCTCCTTTCTTTTTCTCTCGGGGGCAATGACTCGCCGGAGAGCTTTCTATTGGGTATGAAAGGTTGTGCCCTCGGCTTCAACCGAGCCGAGGTCGAGCAAGCGGCGATTGAGTACCGCCACCATCCTTTGTCGTAGAGATGTTCTATCGACTTCTCATCACCGATGCTTTGAAGATGGAATTAATCAACGATCGCGCAGAGTATCTCAAGTTGTTTCAAGCTGCACTCCGCCCCGAGTGGGGTATACTCGAGGCTTGGGTGGAGTGCAACTACGATCGCATCATCAAGCGTCAACCGGCGAACCTTTATTTTTCGGCGAACATTGCTATCGGAGGTGGAACCACTCCCAGTGTTGGCTCGTCATCTAGCCCTCCCTTAGAGAGTGATGAGTCAGTAGGTGGCCCTCCTACTTCCTTTTATCATGGCCGACGGGACTTGCCCAAGGAGAAGGGAAGTAGCCTCCCGGCGAGAAGAAGAGGGATCTTCCGATGGAGAGGAGGAGGAATCTTCCAAGCGGAGAAGAGGAGGAACCTTCCGGCGGAGAAGACGAGGAACCTTCCGACGGAGAAGAAGACGAACCTTCCGAAGGGGAAGTGAGATGACGGTCGTTGCCGTCCTTTCATCTCGAGTGGTGTAACCGTAGCGTAGTAATGTAACCGTAGTATAGTAATGTAACCGTAGTGTTGTAGCGTAGTATCTTTAACTTTTAGACGCTTTGCTTCTCTCATAATGGCGCGTTGCGCGCTCTTGTTGTAATGAATGAATGAATGAAGTTCGCTTTGTTAACTTTGCTTTTCTTTGCCTCCCTGTCTTGTCGTTGATATTCTGTTGTGAAGAATGATTTTTACTTAGCCCCTTGGGCTTAGAAAGAAATTATTGAGCGACCTTTCAGCTCACTGAGGCTTGAAAGTGCTTGAGTATGAATATCTCGCTAGGGAACATCCCACTGAGAACGCGACCTCTTAACTTTAAGTTAGGAGTGCAAGTGCCCATGACGGAATGGGTCTTTGCGCGACCTTTCGATTCCCAAAGGTTCGAAAGTGCGTGAGTCTCGCTAGGGAACATCCCACAAAGGACGCGACCCCCAACCTTCCGTTAGGGGTGCGAGTGCCCATGACGTAATGGGTCTTGCGCGACCTTTCAGCTCCCTGAGGCTTGAAAGTGCTTGAGAGATAGCTTCTTAAAGGGTAGCGCTTTATGGGGCCGAGAGTGCGATTTTCGGCTCCCGGAGGCCAAGTTGTCGTTGATCGCAAATTGACTCTAAACCCCAAAGGATAACCCCTCGTGAAGGTAGAGATGCGACTTGTTAGCCCCTGGAGGCTAAGTCGTTGCATGACGAGTGTTCGAGCCTTGCTCTTTTTTTTTTTTTAGAAGACTCCCACCCCCGACCCCTCATACCAACCCTTAGGACCGATCACTAACTACTACCACCTGCTAATGCCGCTGCCCAAGCTCCTCGGCCCACTCTCTTTCCCGTAACTTTCTTACTCTCTCAGCCCACTCGCTCTCCCTCTAGGCCCAACCCTCTTGGCCCACTCTGCCCCCTCTCGCCTCCCTCCCGCTTCCGCGTCTCCCTCTCCCGCCGGGCCTCGCCCTCTTGGCCCACCTCTTCTTTCGAATCCCCCTCCCTCCCGCCTCTCTCCCTCCTACCCGACCTAGCTGCGTCCCCTCTCCCTTCACCCTCCCGCTGCGCCGCTGCTGCCATTACATCCCTCACCCCTCCTCTCGGTCTCGCCGCCGCCGAGCCCTCCCGCCGCTGCACTCACCACCGAGCCTGGTACATTCCCTCCCCCTCTTGCTCGTCGCTTCCCCCGGACCCGAGTCCCCCTTGCCCTCGCTCTTCCTCTCTATTTCGCTGCCGCTGCCCCCACCCCCTAATGCCCCCAGCTAGACCCCTTTCCCGGACCGACCGCACGGGCCGACCAACCGGGCCGACCCCCTCACCAAGCCCCTCTACTCTCTCGGCCACTCTCACGTTCCTCACTCTCTCTGCTACCGGCTCCGTTTAGCGCCCTTTCCTCTCACCTAGACTCGATCCTCCCGGACCGACCCCTCACCCCGACCCCTCTCCCCGACCCCTCACCTCGACCCCCAAGACCGACCCCTCCCCCGACACCTCACTCTCTTACCACCTCACTTATGCTCTCCGCTCTCCCTCTCGGTCACTCGGCCCTCTCTCGCTAACTCTCTCTCCTCTCGGACTAGGTTCTCCCGGATCGACCCCTCACCCCGACCCCTAAGGCCGACCCCTCACACCGACCCCTCGCTCTCCACTCTCTCGCTCGCTCGGCCCTCTCTCGCTAACTACACTCCTCAACTCCCTCTCTCCGCCGCCTCTCGCCCGGACTCTGCTTCTCCCGTAACCGACCCCCACCCCGACCCCGAGACCGACCCCCACCTCGACCCCCGAGACCGACCCCGCACACCGACCCCTCACCCTCTCATCCTCTCTCTCGCCGACTCTCTATCTCTCTCGCCTCTCCGTTCGGACTTGGTTCTCCCAAAGACCGACCCCCTACACCGACCCTCGCCCCGACCCTCACACCGACCCTCGCCCCTATGCCAGCCCCTACCGAAGCAAAACGCCAAAAACACCCCATACCTTAACCCTAATCCTAACCCTAACCCTAACCCTAACCCTAATCCTAGAAAACTTTAATTGTTTATTTTTTATTTATTTTTGCTTGAGCGGAAAACCCGAATTTATTAATTCGAATTTTGAATTTTGAATTTTGAATTTTTAAATTCGGTCTTGTGCGAGGAGATGGTACTCGACTTCAACCGGTTCTCGACCGATCAGGAAGGGAGTTCTATATAACCCGTCTCTTGGTGCTTCTCTTCATTATTCACAAACAATTCTCAAAGTGAGGTAGAGAGCACCTGGAAGGAGCCTTCAAGCTAGACTCGGGCATTCATCACCTTCATTGAATTTTTGAGGTATATCTTCGAATAACCCACTTGTAGTTTGAATATTCAAGTAGATGCATGCCTTAGAATAATGGGTAGCTCCAAGGACACCGTTGCGAGCCAGCATGATAGTTTGTCGAGTAATTGTGCCTCTGATAGAGACTCGTTGTGCCCCGTGGATGGGTGTAGTTATGATGGTGATGTAGGGGGAGTCTCTAGGAGTGGTTGCGTCTGCTGACTTGGAGGTTTCCGCAAACCTCGATAGTCACCCCGACGTAGCCTCTCGAGAGTTAGCGGTGGCTAGTCACGCGCCGTGGCGGCAAGTCCTTGCGCCTAGCACAGCTTGCGGAGGCCATCCCTTTGGCCGCGCTACCCGCGACCTCGGATGCCCTTTATGAAAGGTCCCCCACTCCCGGTCTCAATAGTTGTTCTCGGGAGGTGGTTTACCGTTGGAAGGTCAAAAGGAGTCATGGTCTTCGAGGTCAAGTGACATTTACGGGTTGTACCTTGCAGGATTCCGATAGCGGGGTTATGGCTAGGCTTAAGACTACCTATACACCTAAGACCATGGATGAGCTCCTGCGGGATGGGTATTCCAAAGGTAACTCCCCATCCTTAGATATTTCTTTAGATGATGAGGCCATCTCGTCTTTTACGCCACTTAATGGGGCGGAGGACTTAGTTGAGTCGTTGCTCGAGAGGTCGGACCCTAGTGACGGTCCGGGTTCTCACTTCATCGATCCGCGCTTGCGAATGACATGGTACAGGCGTCGAGGCTCTTTGGCCAATATAGCATCCCCGATAATTATAGGATTCTAGTTCCGTTGGAGCGGGACACGGTCAAGTCCCCCTCCCGGTGTCGCGCCTTTTATAAAGCGACGCTCGATGGTGGGGTGTGGTTTCCGCTCCATCCTTTAGTTGTATCAATATGCAATAAGTTCAACCTGGCCCCAGCCCAAATTATCCCCAATTCGTGGCGCTCGATTTGTTCGTTCATTGCCACATGTGAAATAAAAGACCTCCCCGTAGCTTAGAATTGTTCACCCTCCTCCACGACTTTCAAAAGAGCACCTCGTTAGATGGTGAGCGAGGGTGGTATAGCTTCCCAAACAAGAGAGGATACATGACCGCCTTGGGTAGGGCATCATCAATCCATAGGTGGAAGTATGAGTTTCTCTTTGTAGAGAAGTTGGATGGGGAGTGGGATGTCCCTACTTGGAGTGATGAGGAGGAAATAGTAAAGATGCCTGGTTCTCTCCGCGCGGTTTATCGTTATGAGGTATACGCCGTAGCGGAGTACTTTCGCACCCGAGAGGTACCCCATCCAATGAGTGAAGGAAAGAAAGAAAGGCTTCCTTCAAACTGGCTTCCCAAGAGGGAGTATTTCAAGAAGAACTTGTTCCTTGTCGCCGCGGGATTGGCTCTCGATCCGAAACTTCCATAGGGTACTTATTCCACCTCATGTTTGTTTTTGTTCATGTTTCGAACCGACTCGACTTTGGTTTGTTTTTCGCAGATCAAGCAAGGGCTCTCTTGTCCAAGGCCATGGCCGATCGCTCTCCGCGCCCACGAGATAGTCGAGATACGAATCCCTCCCCCAAGGCCAGGACGCCGCAGACAGGGGCAAGAAGAGGAAAGCGTCGGAGCCACGTTCTTCGACCGCCACCATCCCTACGATCGGCGTATTCAAAGGGAGCTCCTTCAATAGGCCCCCGTGGTAAGCCTTACTTCCTCTATTACATCCTTTGCGTTCGGTCTTTGATTTCATGTTAACACTACCTTCTTTGTTATAGGCCGGTCTTCCTATAGCTGAGAAGAGTCGGGCATCACCCCACTTCAACATCGGGGTAGGGGGTCGGTTGGTACGGGGATCGTCTAACTCGAGCAAACGCTCGAGGGGCACTCGGACCTTTCCTCCCCGAGGGAGCGGCTCCTAGCACGAGCGAGCAAGGAGGTGTGCTTGGGTCTCCAGTCCCGCCGCTTTATGAGTACCGATCCGGACACCAAAGCTATCATGGTGGATAATCTCCTGAAGGCCTATGGCGACACTCCTCGCAAGGATGTCGCGTCTCCTATTTCCGCTGCATCGGTGATCGCGGCCGAGGTAAAGAACACCCTTTCTTATGCTTGTGTTTTCTTTACTTTTTGGGCTCTAATTCTTTTGCTTTGCAGGCTTTCATCGTAGTCCTAGAGGCCATAGAGTCCCGTCTACCTCCTCGGGTGCTAGAAGAAGGTATCTTTTCTTCGGGGCTCTTTGAAGAAGCTCTCGAAGGAGAAGAAAGATAAGGTTAATCGCTTCCAAGGGGAAGTGAGCAAGTTGAAGGCCCAGCTGGGGCTTCCCGTAGGCGCGAGCAGGATCTCGAAGGCATAACTAGAGGCCATGAAGGCCCAATTGGAGGCCGCTCAAGGGAAAGAGTGAGACCTCGAGGCTCGCTTTGGAGCTGCCCGTGAGAAGGCTCGTAGCCGGAGGTCGCGCTTCGAGTCGGCACAGAGATTGACGCCGAGGCGAGAGATGCAACCCTCGGGAGGCTTCTTGTGTTGGTCTCTCCAGCCTTGGTCGAGGAGGCGGAGGGGCTAGAGCAATGGATAGCCTATGCCAACATCCTTTACTCGAGGCCTTTGCCTCACGATTGGACTCTCCGGCTGAGAGCACTCCCGAGGATGGTGAGATTCCTCCCGCGGACAGAGCCGATGACCGGGCCGGGGACGGCCCTGGGACTAGCCTCCATTCTTCTTCCCCCTTCCCAATCCTTAGGATTGCTTTTGATGGCTTGCATGCCATGTGTTTTTGAATGGCCTCGCGTGCCGTATAGCTTGATACTTCGCTACTTTGGGTTCATTTTGCCTTGAACTTTCTTCCTTGGTATTCCTTGCTTGATGCCTACTTGTGTGCTTACTCGATGTTTATTTGATGCTCGCTTGGATACCTATTCAATGCTTTATTTGATGCTTGCTTCGTTGTTTCTTTTGGTTGTTGCCGATTTTCCTTGTCGTTTCTTGTGTATATGATCATCTTTTGACTTTGGAAATTTTTGGCTATCTTAGGGGATTGTATTAGCCCCTAGTATTGCCCCCAAAATCGGTACAAGCAAAACATGCAAGAGTAGAATTTTACAATGTAGTTGTCATAAGAGTTAACAAGTAACCCCTACTCTTTCTTCTAACTTTAACTAAGTTCGAGAGAATACAACAAGAGGGACCGAAGGGTTGGAAGCCTTAGGGGTTCAAATTAGCCCCTAGTCATGCCCCCAACTTTGGCTAAGGTAAAATATACAACGAGAGAGATCGAAAATTTGGTTGTTCTAGGGGATCGTATTAGCCCCTATTCACATTCTAAAAATCGACTTAAAATAAGACATGAGTCGCAAAGTTGCGGAATATGTGCTCATTGTATTAACATAGAAGATCGAAGTTCATTAAAAGAGAGGAATGTGTGCCCCCGTTGAGCGCTTTCGGAAAAGTCGCAACAATCGTGGTCGAAGAGATCGAAAATTTGGTTGTTCTAGGGGATCGTATTAGCCCCTATTCACATTCCAAAATCGACTTAAAATAAGACATGAGTCGCAAAGTTGCAGAATATGTGCTCATTGTATTAACATAGAAGATCGAAGTTCATTACAAGAGAGGAATGTGTGCTCCCGTTAAGCGCTTTCAAAAAGTCGCAACAATCGTGGTCGATTCCTTTACAACATTTTTGGGGCTTGGGCTAGGTGGGTCTTTAAAGAAAGGCCCCCACGCCAGCCCGATGAGCTTGTGCTCGCATACAAAAGTCGCTTCCTAGTACTTAGATGAAGTACTTCTTCAAGTTGCTCGCTATGCCATGCTCGGGGAATGTCTCGCTCTTTCGAGGGTGGCCAACCCGTAGGTCCCCGGCGGACTACCTCATGAATGATGTACGGCCCTTCCCAGTTAGTCGTGAGCTTGCCGTGTTCCGCCGCCTTTCCTATAGCTTCGGTTTTTCTCAAAACCGAGTCACCGACTTTGAGATCTCTTCCCTTCACCCTCCTATTGTAGGCTCTTGCCATTTTTAGTTTGGTTATGGCCTCACGGAGATAGCTATCTCCTCGAACCATCGGGAGTAAGTCAAGGGCCTCCCGGAGGGCCCTCGTAACGCCCCAAACCCGTAATCACCTGGCTTTAGTCTAAATAAACCGCTAGCCGATGATTAGCGCAGTGGAAAGGAGGTCGTGGACATTACTGGCGCCCTTACCAAAGGAAAGGGCAAGGCTTTATATGTATTTTACCCAAGGTTATACCTTGCTAGGAAACTACAAATTATGCAACAAGTACATGTTGAACCCGATACGAAATCAACGTCACTTGACCACTATTACCTCAATTTGCCACTGCGAGCCCCTAAGTCCCGAACGGACCTTTGTTTTATACCTTCAACATTTTACCTAAAACAAAACAAGAAAACATTTTCGAAATGTGAGCCGAAGCTCAATACGTCCATTATCATGCTCAGTAAAATAAAGGTTATGGAATAGTTGAGTTGAGCGCATGCATTTCAATTCATTTTGTAAATAAGGGGAGTGAATAATGTAAAACTGTTGCTAATTAATTATCCGTGTGGTGACCCTTGCGATCATCGGGTTTCCCTAAATGTGTACACACCTAGACCGATCGGGAAGTCCGGTTGGTGCGGTGCGATTACGGTGTGCCGACTTTGAACAATGGTGAAGTAACAATGGGCGGGCCCACTTTTATATGGCAAATACTGTTTGCAAATGATTCCTTGTTGCTGTTGATGTCGGCCATATCTAGCCTTGATTTGTAAATAAAACGTTGAAGGGCACGATCAATGAACGTACTCGATGAATTGAAATTGGTTGATGATTTGAACTTAATTCCTTTCCTTGTGATGTTTGAGCGGGGCCCTTGAACGTACATCGACCGATGGCCTTAAATAAGAGTTAATAGAGTAAGATTTTATTTAGGACTTATATTCCTTGATTTAGGTTTAATAATGATCTACCTTATACCCTTGGTTATTATGATTTATCTTTAACGTGATTGATACATTATATTTTTAGTTTGTTCAAGCTTTACCCTTTTTTCTAATTTATGTGTTAAGCTACCTTTACTTATCAATGCACCTAGTTATTTTACTATGAATTTATAGAATCTAAACATGCATAATAACATTATTTATTTACTAAAAATTATTGTTGATATGCATTATTTATTATGTTTTTACTAACTTAATCATTAATTCATTTACTTAATCATGTATTTAGGAAATTAATCATCTAAGTTATAGCTATGTCAATATTTTGTTTATTTATTTAAGCATGCACATAATAAACTAATTATCTTTACTAAACCATTTTTATCTTTTCTAAAATTTATTTAACCATAAACTCAAATAAGATTCATTTAAACTAAGATATGCATGCATAATTAAATTTTTCCTTCCTTACTAACCTCGATTATAATTTCTGAAAATTTCAGATTTTATCTAAATTATTTAATTTGAATGCTAAATTAGGTTATTGCAATTTTTAGGGTTAGGGTTTTACCTTAAAATAGTGAGTAGAAGCAAAGGTGGTAGTGATTGATAGGAGGAGCCGGTGGTGTCGGGGTGGCGGGAGGGTGGCGTTCCTGGCAGAGGCGACGTTTGGCGGCAGGTGGTGGCGTCCGGTGGTAGTGGCAGTGGCTGCTGGTGGTTGGGTTTTTAGGAAGGTGGGTTTTAGGGCATAAAAGGGAGAGAGAAAGTGTGTGCTTGGTGGCTGTTTTGGTGGTCCGGTGGGCGGCGTTAGGGCGGCTGAAGGTTTGCTCGGGGAGAGTTTGAGTCACCCTAGAGGGGGTGAATAGGGTGATGGAAGTTTTTCGTGGAAACTTAGCTCTTCTGTCAAAAACAAGACAGAGATAGATTCCGAGTCTATCAATAGGGTCGAAAGGTTTTGGACTCGAAATGCTATTACGAATGGATAAGCACGATAAGCAAGAGTCAGTAAAGCTGTCCGAGTCTAGAATGAACTCGTAAAGATAACACTTAAAGATTACGTGGAAACCCTCCCGGGGCATAAAATCACGGACCGTGTCAATCTAGACACGAAGTCAAATCCACTATTTTGAGTCCACAAAACACCGTGAACCGATCGAACCCGAGTTGCTCCCTTAGACAACTCTATACAAGTTTTCCTAGACTCGAAATTCCCTTATCCGATCTAGTACTTCCTAGCTGAGATAACCCTTACAGCTAGGGACAACTAAGCCGAGTTAACCCTTACAGCTTAGTCAAGGGACCTTACAAAGGATGTAAGAAAGAGTTTGTAATCGAGTACAACACCTTACAACTCGTAAAGTAATGAATTATAGAGTGGGAGTTGTAAGTAGAAGATTGAAAATAAATACAATAACTTTGAGCAAGTATGTGTATTAGCAATATGTTCGGCAAAACTTCAAGTCTTGTGAGGTGGCTTCTATTTATAAATAACCAAGCGAGTAGCCGTTATCTTCATCTGCCGACCGAGAGTCCTCTCGTGACCGTTGATAGAAGCTTTCGAGTCACTCGAAAGTGTCCGTTGTAATGTGAACGTTGGACAATGGTTTAACTCTCTTGGAAGTCCCAAAACCATTGGCGGTGTCTTGAAAGATAAGGTGGAAATCACCGTTAAGCTTAGCGTTCCAGTTTTCCAGATTTGGAAACAGACGGCCCCGACACAATCTATCGGGACTGGAGCAGAGAAGGTGAAAAGCCATGTCTGCTGGTGATTTGACGTTCGAAGCCGGTTACTTTTGTAGTTTGAAAAGTGTATCCTCGATTGAATAATCTACAAAAGTAAATCAATTTTGGTTCTCAAAGTATAAAATACTTTGGTCCAAGATTAGACACGAGATAATAAAATAATTACGATAATTAAGCAACTGATTATCCGAGTCGGAAACGAAATGGAATTTTACGAGTCCAATATCCATGTAACTCAAAATTCCATCGAGCTAGTCCGAGCAAAGAATCAAGTTAAGTAAAGAACATCGAGTGAGATAACTTGATATAGACTAAGCAATAATCATACTAAAAGTGCTGATTATAACATGATGGAACTTATAACCGGAAATCAGATTCCGAGTGAGAAAAGACGAAATACTAGTCTATTCAATCTACGATAAATCCGAGTGATCCTGGACTCGGAACAAAGAACCAGCTTTTCGAGTCACTTTCGGATAAGCAAGAAAATATAAGAAGTAAGAGCTGTATCACTTAGAGAGGATACTATTTTACTCAAAGAAGTTTCGAGATGCAGAGAATGCCTTGGAATCAAAACTCTATAAGTATGAGATGGTTACACCTGATTCATTTAATGCAACTCGGAAATTCGTTGAGAAGTGTCCGAGTCTTCAATCTCCCCTTTTTAATGAAAGGCATTCCAGTCTCGGACGTAAACTTTGTTAGTAAAAAATATCCGACTACGAGTAGTTGCTTATGAGAAAAGTCAAGTAAAGAATTCTCGGTGTATCGGAGCAAGAGGTATATAGTCGGATCATAAAGTAAGAATGCTTAGCAATGAAATAATGTAAACTCGGATAGATTATAAACACGAAATCATGTAAGAGAAAGCATTAATTCATTGAACTTAACGAAATTACAAGGATTAAAAGGGAAAACTCCCCTAAACAAGACAACAAGTTTTCGACACTATTTCTCCCCTTGCCTTTCAAGCAAAAACAAAAAAAAAAAGAGGGAAGAAAAGAACAAATATGGCTACTTAGTTGTCTGGACAAAAAAAAAAAAAAAATCTCTCTCGGAAGAAGAATCGCGGACCGAGGAATTGTGACTCGGTGCATGGCGCCTACGAGGGAGAGAGAGATTTCGAGTGGAGGCGGAGGGAGCGGAGGTTCGCCGGCGCCGATATGATCTTGACGATGTTCTTGAGCGCGGCGAAGGGAGAACCGGTATGATCGCTAGGGGCTCGGCTACGAGTGGCTGACCCGGAGTGAGTGGATCAAGGGGTTCTTCCCTTGGAACCTCGGTAGCTGGAGGGGCTGCTCTGTCCGACCCGCTGGTGTAGCTAGGTCCTTCGACCCACCCGGACTCGCCGTCCGAGCTTAGTACTGCTATGTGAGCTTGGGGAGCGGTCGACCCTCAGCAGTTCCCACTTGCTTCTTCTTGGTGTTCCTTCCCTTGCCCGGATGGACCTGCCTCGGCCGCAGGGTCCTCGGCGTCTGGCCGCTTCGCATCTGCAGCTTCTTCTTCTTCATCCCCGCTGTCCGAGGAGGTCGGACTCGGGCTCGAAGACACTTCGGACGCGTCCGAGTCATCATGGTCCTGAGCCGCCTTGGACCTTCTCTCTTCGAGGAGCTCGACCAGCTCCTTCGCTCCTTTACCGGTTCCCTCATCTCAAGAACTAGAGACTGCTGCTCTCGGATTTGGGATTGATCGGTCTTGTGGTTGATGGTCAGATTTTGGAGAACAAGTTTGAAAGACCGGAGCATGTCTCCGAAATCGGAGGACACGGAGCTGATCTTGTCCATGAAAGCGGGGACAAAAGAGCAGAGAGAGTTTTGAGGCACCTGAGGTGGAGGCACCACCAGGTGGAGAGGGAGAGAGAGAGGGGTTGATTTCTTAGTCCGAGGCGGAGAGGAGGCCTCGGTTCGAGTTATGAACCCGGACACCGGGGTCGGTTTCTGGTATCCGTACCCCTACAGTTCCTTTTTGCCAACAACTACGGCGGCCTCGGACACGGCGTTTGGGTCCGAGGGAGAGGAACTTGGAATTGTTTGAAGACAAGGGTCGAAGAGCACCGAAAGGAAGGGAGGTGTTCTTCTTGGATTGAAGTTGAGTCGGCACGGCGGCCATCCGCTCAATGATGGAGGGGAAGACGTCTACTTCGTAGCCCTAAAGAATGTCAAAGAGAGCTTTAAGGTGCTTGGAGTTGGGGTTCTCCCTCGCTGGAATGCTTGTGAGAAAAAGGTTCTCATCGGCGAAAGCACTGAAGGCGAGCTTCGACTTCAGCCGAGTCACGAAAAATTTTTCCGGGAGTCGGGGAACTCTTTGGCGAATTTTTCAAAGAAGTCGTCGGCGACTTCAGTGAAAGGAATGGGGTTGCTGTTCAAGAAGAGAGAGGAGACCTTGAACAAGCGGTGGAGGAGAGAGGTGTTTAGTCGAACGGTTATGTTCGAACCCTGGAGGTTAGAACATTTTCGGAGTGGGTGAGGTGAGTGTAGAACTCGAAACGAGTTCGGGATAGATGAACTCGCTGAAGCACATGAAGTTGTATGCTCCGGTGGTTTGAATGTGGGACAACCAAGAAAATTTGGTTGTAGGAAAGAACTTGTCGTCCAGCGTAAGGTGCTTGGGTGACAATGGGCTTGGAAGGGGTGGAGCTTTACGGCGTTTTGGTGCGAGGCTTTTTGGAAGAGGAAGAGACCGGAAGTCGGGATGGTTACCTCTTTTAGGCATTTTGAGAGAAGGAAGGAAAGATGAGACTTTCGAGTAGGAAAGAGAAGGAGATGTCAAAGAGAAGAAACGAAAAAGTTGTAGAAGAAAAAGATGAGAGCGAGTCGAAACTTACGAGAGATGGCTTCTTCGACGCTTGCAGAAGTTCAAGGATGACTGTTCACGTAGTAATCTTCCACGAAAAGTTTTGTTTGAGAGAGATGGAGTTTAGAGTACCGAGACGAAGATGAATAGACGCTATTTATAGACAATAAGCGCGCCCGTCAACTATCCGTTAAGTATAACTCCGTTCGACTCGGCTTGTCCATCGAGTCACCAAAGACCGGTGTGACGGTTCTCTTCAACGGTTAAGATTTCAGCGGTTAGAGATCCACGGCTAATATCCGATCACGGCGCTCGAGAGAGAAAGAGAAAGATTTTAAAAATATGATCCGAAACTCTCCATTGATCTACGAGATAGTTTTAGAAAATTTGAAGTCCAAGTTTCTCTACGTACGAGTTTGACTCGGATAGGTTTCGAGTGACTCGAAACACGAAATAACTACCAGCCCGAGTATCACTGAATCAAGCTGAGCTAATGGTTATTAATGGTGAAAGCACATAACACGAAATTATGCAATGAATAAGAATAGCACATAATTAAGCATTTAACATACCAAGCTCATTCCGAATAAAGCAAAAGCTGATCTTCACCAAGAGGCTTGGTAAAGATATCAGCTAATTGAAGATTAGTAGGAATGAACTCAAGTTCAATATCACCTTTTACGAGTGATCGCGTAGGAAGTGATATCGACCTCGATATGCTTTGTTTTCGAATCTTGGACGGGGTTCTTGGTGATGCTAATTGCGCTTTGGTTGTCACACTTGATTGGTACTGATTTGAATGATAGTCCAAGATCTTTCAAGTGTTGCTTTATCCAGAGAATACGAGCGCAACACAGCTCCAGCTGCAATATATTCGGCTTCGGCGGTTGATAGAGCTACTGAGTTACTGCTTCTTTGAGTGCCAAGATATTAGGGATTGACCCAGAAATTGGCACGCTCCGGATGTGCTCTTTCGATCAACTTTGTATCCTGCGTAGTCTGCGTCCGAGTATGCAGTAAGAGTCAGTTACGAGTCTACGGAATACCATAGACCTAAATTCCGAGTGCCTGCAAGATATCCGAATATTCTCTTCACCGTAGTGAGATGTGATTCTTTTGGATTAGCTTGAAATCTTGCGCATAGACAAACACTTGAACATTATATACGGCCTGCTTGGAAGTAAGATATAGTAAAGATCCAATCATACCTCGATAGAGTTTTTGATCTATCGCTTTACCTTTCTCGTCCGAGTCAAGCTTTATACTTGCTTGCTCATGGGAGTAGATGCGTGCTTTGCATCTTGAAGTTTGTATTTCTTCAGTAGTTCCTTGGTATACTTAGATTGATGAACAAAGATCCCATCCTTGTCTTGTTTGATTTGTAAGCCAAGGAAGAAATTAAGTTCCCCATCATGCTCCACAAACTTTGTCTTTCTCAAAAACACGCTTAGGTAAACCCCTAACTGCACCATGAGATGCCGACTTTTTGATAGTATGTATACTAATATGACCTAATCTACGATGCCAAGACCATGAATCATCATGAACAAATACTTTTAAGCAAGATAAATTCTGGCTTGGGTCGGAAAGAGGAATGATATAAGTGTTACCGGATCTCTTACCCGAGAGCTTTACCTCTTTGGTGGTCTCATATGAGATGTAGCACTTAGATTGAGTGAATCTTACCTCCGACCTTTGTCGCATAGCTGGGAGATGCTAAGCAGATTATATTTTAGTCCTTTGACAAGGTAGACTGGGCTCACCAGATTGTTTCCATTTCCAATCTTGCCAATACCCACTATCTTGCCTTTGCTTGTCATCTCCAAAAGTCACTTTTCCTCCTTTGTATGATTCTAGCTCGAAAAAGAGTCCTTGTTCACTGACATGTGTCGTGAACATCCACTGTCCAGGTACCAATGTCCTTTTGATCTTTTCGAGTGACCTGCAAAACAGAGAGAATCTAACCCTTCTCACTTCCTCTAACGAACCCAGTAACATTCCTTACTATGGTCCTTTTACGAGGAAGAAGGTGTTTCGGAACCCAGATTTGAATGACTTTGGGTTTTGTCGGATTCCGAGTCTTCCTCTCGGAGAACTAAGTCTGTGTCTCTTTCTTTTTGAAAACTTTTCCTTTTGAAACGAGGAGAGAATGGTTTCTTTTTGTAAATAGTTACTGGGCTTAGTCCTCCCTTCATTTACGTGAATGGGACCGTGCTCGGCTTTCCTGAACTTTACAGTTACGGAATCCTTTTGAACAATTCTGAGTAGGAATTAGATTCTTCCTCTTTGTTGAAACCAAGACCTTCTTTTCGAAAAGAGACACATTGTGATCCTAAGAGCATGTCAAGGTTCTTCGACCTTGAGTAAACTTTAAAACCAGATCTTGAGACTCGGTGAGCTTCCTTTTTAGTTGCTCATTTTCTTTCTGAGCGGCTCGGACTCGGTCTCATTAGATTGAGCACTAGTCTTGAGTTCTCCGAATGAGAGTCTCGGTTTTCTAATTCATTTTTCAAAGAAGTGCTCTCGAAGTAATTAACTCAAGTTGTTCTTTGAACTGAGAAGAATCGGAATTGGACTTTTCTTCCAAAGTAAAAATATACTTAGCTAAATCAACTTTGGAGAACTTAAGAAAGTATTCGATTACCTCCTGAGGATTTGTTTCCTCATTGTGCGAGTCCGAGTCGACTCTGTTCGGCTTCCGAGTCGAAATTGCCATCGGACATTTCGAGTCGTCCGAGTCCTCATCATCTTCGATGAATCCTCATCGCTCCATGTTGCCATCATGGCTTTCTTCTTCTTTCTGTCCCTTTTCCTTTTCGGACGAGTCCTTGACTATGTGGTCTTTCTTTGCCACATTCGAAACAACCGAGAATTCTTAGTCAAAGAAAATTTGGACGGAGAAGAAAACTTACCTTTTCTGTCTTTCTTATCTTTCTTGTAGAATTCTTCTTTTGGCCTTTTGTCCCATCTTTTGTGCTTCATCATTCTCTTGAAGCCTCTTGCAATGAGTGCCATGGGATTGTCTTCGAGTCGGAAGAGCTCGGATTTGCTTCTTTGGATTACGAGGCTTTCGGTGCTATGTTTCTTTTAGTACTTGCCCTCAGCATCCTCTTCTTCTAGATGGATCTCGTGAGTTAGAAGCTTTCCAGATGAGCTCGTCCGGCTTTAAGAGTGAGAGGTTACGAGCCTCCTCTATGGCGAGTCACCTTCGGACCCCATCGTCTCTTGGGTAGGCTTCGAGAATTTTCCGGCACATTTCTTCATGGGAAATTTTCTTTCCCAGAGATTTGAGATTATTGGTGATCTCGGTGAAGCGAATGAACATCCGAGTAATGTTCTCCTCTGGCTCCATTTTGAAAAGCTCATATTTATGAAGATACTGGCTGATCTTCGCTTGTCTTACCGACTTGTACCTTCGTAGGTGTTGACTAAAGTATCCCACACCTCTTTAGCAGAGTCACGAGGCAGAGACTCGATTATATTCTTCCGAGCTTATGGCGCACATAAGGATGTTCATTGCTTTGAAGTTCTTTCGAACTTCTCTGCTTCTCCTGGTGTGAACTCGGCCTTTGTCTTGGGAATGATTACGAATCCATCTGTCTTCATTGGAATGTAGTTTCCTTGTTGTATGATTTCCCATACCTCTTCATCATGATCCATAAGAAAACATTCCATAAGCTTCTTCCAGTGCCCAAAGTTTGATCCTTTGAATTTTGGTGGCCTGTTGGAAGATCTTCCTTCGTCGAACTCTCCGGTGTTACGAGCCATTTGATCTTTAGACCTTTGGATTGTTAGATCCTTTACGAAAGGCTAGGCTCGATACCAATTGAAGGTTTGCTCGGGGAGAGTCCGAGTCACCCTAGTGGGGGTGAATAGGGTGATGGAAGTTTTTCGTGGAAACTTTAGGTCTTCTGTCAAAAACACGACAGAGATAGATTCCGAGTCTATCAACAGGGTCGAAAGGTTTTGGACTCGAAATGCTATTACGAATGGATAAGCACGATAAGCAAGAGCTGTAAAGCTGTCTGAGTCTAGAATGAACTTAGAAAGATAACACTTAACGATTACGTGGAAACCCTCCTGGGGCATAAAACCACGGACCGTGTCAATCCGGACACGAAGTCAAATCCACTATTTTGAGTCCACAAAATACCATGAACTGGATCGAACCCGAGTTGCTCCCTTAGACAACTCTATACAAGTTTTCCTAGACTCGGAAATTCCCTTATCCGATCTAGTACTTCCTAGCCGAGATAACCCTTACAGCTAGGGACAACTAAGCTGAGTTAACCCTTACGGCTTAGTCAAGGGACCTTACAAAGGATGTAAGAAAGAGTTTGTAATCGAGTACAAGACCTTACAACTCGAAAGTAATAAATTACGAGTGGGAGTTGTAAGTAGAAGATTGAAAATAAATACAATAACTTTGAGCAAGTATGTGTATTAGCAATATGTTCGGCAAAACTTCAAGTCTTGTGAGGTGGCTTCTATTTATAGATAACCAAGCGAGTAGCCGTTATCTTCATCTGCTGACCGAGAGTCCTCTGTGACCGTTGATAGAAGCTTTACGAGTCACTCGGAAAGTGTCCGTTGTAATGTGAACGTTGGACAATGGTTTAACTCTCTTGGAAGTCCCAAAACCATTGGCGGTGTCTTGAAAGATAAGGTGGAAACCACCGTTAAGCTTGGCGTTCCAGTTTTCCAGATTTGGAAATAGACAGCCACGACACAATCTACTGGGACTGGAGCGAGAGAAGGTGAAAAGCCATGTCTGCTGGTGATTTGACGTTCCGAAGCTAGGTTACTTTTGTAGTTTGAAAAGTGTATCCTCGATTGAATAATCTACAAAAGTAAATCAATTTTGGTTCTCAAAGTATAAAATACTTTGGTCCAAGATTAGACACGAGATAATAAAATAATTACGATAATTAAGCAACCGATTATCCGAGTCGAAACGAAATGGAATTTTCCGAGTCCAATATCCATGTAACTCAAAACTCCATCGAGCTAGTCCGAGCAAAGAATCAAGTTAAGTAAAGAACATAAGAGTTAGATAACTTGATATAGACTAAGCAATAATCATACTAAAAGTGCTGATTATAACATGATAGAACTTATAACCGTAAGTCGGATTCCGAGTGAGAAAAGACGAAATACTAGTCTATTCAATCTACGATAAATCCGAGTGATCCCGGACTCGGAACAAAGAACCTGTTTTCCGAGTCACTTTCGGATAAGCAAGAAAATATAAGAAGTAAGATCTGTATCACTTAGAGAGGATACTATTTTACTCAAAGAAGTTTCGAGATACGAGAGAATGCCTTGGAATCAAAACTCTATAAGTTTGAGATGGTTATACTCGATTCATTTAATGCAACTCGAAATTCGTTGAGAAGTGTCCGAGTCTTCAGCAGTGATGGGTGGCCTGCAGGTCTAGCCGGTGACAGGAGGCAGGTGGTGCCCGTGGTGGTTGTGGTGGTGGCCGGAAGTGAGGGTGAGGATACAAAAGATAAGGTGAAAAGTTGGTGATTAGGGTGGTTTTGGCTTGGGTTTTCCGGCGATGTGTTGGTCGATGGGTCATCCTGAAGGTGGCTATGGACTCCTTGCAAGGTGGTGAAGGGTTCTGATTGGAGGTGGCCGGCTAGAGGGGCCGGTGGGCGGCTGTGGAGGTGGCCGAAGTGGTGGTGTCTGGGCGGTGAGGGAGGAGAGAGAAAATGGGGTAACACCATATTTTTGGGTTGGATTTTTCTCGATTTAAGCAACCCTATTTATACTAATTGTGGTACTTATCAACATGGATTAGCTGGCTGTTTAGATTAATCTTTGCTTGACACTTAGCTCATGACTCATGCTTAATTGGTGGCTTGGCAAAATTCAAAGTATGCTTAGTGTAATTTGGGTGTCAAACCATCATTTGACCCCCAATTTCATTATTATCCAAAATTTTAATTATCATAATTATCTTTCAGCATTATGATTGTAATTATCTATTTATTTTTATTTTTATTTTTATTTTATTTTATTTTATTTTATAATTATAATAATTATTATTATTGCTATTGTAGTTTTATTATTGCTTGTTAATATTATAGCTTTATTGTTATAACTTAATGTGCTTTAACATATGTGATTGCCTATACTTAGATTGGGTTAGTTTTATTAGCAAGTTATTCCTTAAGATATTTGATTATTTGTATATAAGTTGTGCCAATTTGTCATTAGTTATGTGTATATATATATATAGAGTTTGAATTTATGAGAATTTATTTGACTTAGTTTAGGAATTAAGTATGGCTTGTGTGCATATAAGTACTAGATAATATATTATAATGAAAAGTATCGGCCATCGATCGTCGTTGTTCGTATCTGGGTCCTGAAAGAAAATACTTTTGATATACATATATATGATATAAAAATATTTTGAAATTGAAATGCACGCGTCGCTAAAATTGAACGTATTAGAGATAACACGTTTTAATGTTTTGGGTTGTTATAGCCCTCGTTGTTAGACTCCTCCCGAAAGTTTGTGAGGCGGAGGGTGTGAAGGGCTACTTCGACCGGGAGCACAGCTTCGGATCCGTATACCAAGCATGAAGGGTGTTTCTCCGGTGGCTAACTTTTCGTGGTCCTCGATGGACCATAAGACGGCTGGCAACTCATCCGCCTATTTTCCCTTGGCATCGTCTAGCCTCTTCTTAAGGCCGTTAAGTATGACCTTGTTGGCCGACTCGGCTTGGCCGTTGGCCCGGGGATGAGCCATAGCCGTGAAGCGGGCTTGGCAACCATATTGGGCGAGGTAATCCCGCACCTTGTCGGTGTCGAATTGTCGCCCATTGTCAAATATCATTGCCCCGGGGACGCCAAACCGGGTGATTATATTCTTCCGGATGAACCTCCGTACTTCTTTTCGGTGATCGAGGCTACGACTTCCGCCTCTATCCACTTAGTGAAATAGTCCACCGCTACAAACAAGTATTTACGCCGACCCGTGGCCTTCGGGAATGGGCCCAGGATATCCATCCCCCATTTTGCAAAAGGGAGGGGTGATTAGATGGGAGTTAGCTCGGTAAGAGGGCGTTTTGGCACAGGAGAAAATTTTTGGCATTTGTCGCATTTCCTCACCAGGTCCATTGAGTCCTCTCATAAAGACGGCCAATAGTATTCGGTTCGTAGAGCCTTTGCCGCCAACGCCCTTCCGCCTATGTGTGAGCTACACGCTCCTTCATGAATTTCTTCGAGAACTTTCCGACCCATTTCCGGCGGAATGCAACGGAGCGAGGGTTGGGAGTGCGCCTTCTTGTAGAGTGCTCCATCGTAGTACACGAACCATTATGCTCACTTCTTGACATGCTCCGCTTCTTTGCTATCTTGCGAAAGTTCCCCTTGGATAGGTAGTTGATAAGGGGATCCATCCAAGTGTTGCTCCCGCTTATCCACATGGTTTCTTTAACATCAATGCTTCTCTCTCCAAGTATTTCCCATTGGATCTTTTTGGCTGCCCATCGGCCGAGGAGCTGGCGAGTTTGGAGAGGGCATCGGCTTGTCTATTCTCCGAGCAGTGGTACGTGTAGGATTTCAAAGTGTTGGAGTCGTCCCGCCGCTTCCTTGACCTTTTGACGGTACGCTATCGTGTCCTCGTCCCGTGCCTCGTATTCTCCGTTCAGCCGGGAGACTACAAGCCGGGAATCGGAGTAGGCCTTTATGGAGCTCGCTCTCGCCGCATAATAGAGGTCTATGCCTGCTAGGAGGGCCTCGTATTCCGCTTCATTATTGGAGGCCTTGAACATGAACTTGAGTGCGTGTTCGTATTGTTCCCCTATTGGCAAAGTGATGACCAACCCTACCCCACTCCCGTCTTTGGTTGCTGAACCATCTACGTAGAGGGTCCAACATTCATCTTGGGATGGTGGGGGCTGGTTTGGGTGTGAGCATTCTCGCTATGAAATCCGCCAATGCTTGTGCTTTGATAGCTCTCCGAGGTTCGAACTCCGGGCCATATGGGGTCGGTTCGACGGCCCGCTTCAAGCATTCTCCCGAGCTTTCAAATTTCTACAATACGTTCCTCAAGGGTTGATCGGTGAGAACCGTCACTTTGTGTGCCTTAAAGTAAGGTCACAGCTTTCGCTGGCCAAGAGGAGAGCGTATGCGAATTTTTCAATCACCGGGTAGTGAAGCTCGGCGCCCGTGAGTGCGTGGCTGATGTAATACACCGGTATTTGCTCGTTCTTTCGCTCCACAAGGAGGACTGCACTTATTGCTTGATCCGAGACGGCAAGGTAAATGAGTAAGGGCTCTCCTGAGTGGGACCGGCAATTTTGGAAGTTGGGCCAAGTATGCCTTCAATTGGGAGAATGCTTCTTCGCTTCGCCATCCCACTCAAACATGACTCTCTTCTTGAGCACCTTGAAAAAGGGTTGGCATTTGTCTCGCGGACCTTGACATGAATTGTCCGAGGGCGGCTATGCACCCTGTTAACTTCGAACCTCCTTGATGGTCCTTGGGCACTTCATGTCAAGCACAACTTGCACTTTGTCGGGATTTGCTTCTATCCCTCTATGATTGATCATGAAGCCTAGGAACTTTCAGTGCCTTGACTCCGAATGTGCATTTTTTGGGATTCAACTTCATCCCATACTTTCGTAGGACTTCAAACGTCCTCCGGAGGTTGGAGATGTGATCAATGTCCCGCTTGCTCTTGACAATCATGTCGTCCACATATACCTCCATGGTCTTCCCAATGAGGTGGGCAAAGACCATGTTGACTAGCCTTTGGTAGGTGGCTCCAGCGCTTTTCGATCCGAAGGGCATCACGTTATAGCAATACAGCCCTTGGTTAGTGATGAAGGCGGTTCTTTCCTGATCTTCCTTGCATAATGGTATCCGATGGTACCCTGAAAAGCGTCCATGAAACCGAGGAGGGCGTGGCCTCGCTGTAGCATCGATGAGTTTGTCGATCTTTGGCAGAGGGTAGTCTGTCTTTTGGGCACGCTTTATTGAGGTCGGTGAAATCGACGCACATTCTCCATTTGTCGTTCGATTTTTTCACCAAAATGACATTGGCGATCCACTTGGGGTAGTGGCATTCCCGGATGAATCTTGCCTCCAGTAGCTTCTTGACCTCCTTGGCCACCGCTCGTGCTACGTTCCGCCCCCGCATGTCTTCGTTTTTGGATAATGGGCTCGTAGGAGGGATCGACAATCAACTTGTGCTCGATGACCTTAGGGCTCAACCCGGCATTTCTTTGGGACCAAAGGCGAAGACATCTTTGAACTCTCTTAAGAGTCGGACAAGGCCATCTTTGATCCCTTTGCGGAGGTTCCCGCCCACTTGTACGGAACGATCGGGCGGGTTTCCTCTAGAGGGATGAGTTCGACATCTTCTAAAGGTACAGGTCGGTCCCTACCATGGTCCTCGGTGGCGGCGAAGCAAACTATCATCATTTCGGGGATCTTGGCAGGGAGCTCTACTTTCGGTTTCTTGCCCTTGGGGTCATCCTTGGCTTTTTCTTCTTCCGTTCGCTTCGCCATTAAGGGTCAAAGGCTTACGACATAGCACTCCCTTGCGGTTTTCTTATCTCCGTAGATTTCGCCTACGGACTCGTCGTCGAGCTCATACTTCATGAGTAGAAGATATGGAGCGATGACTCGCCTTGCTTTGATTGAGGGTGGGACGCCCAATGATGACATTATATGCGGAGGGCACGTCGACCACAAGGAAGTTCACTTCAATGTTTCGTCCTCTCGACCTTGTTTCCGATCCTAACCGGTAGGCGGATCATACCGAGAGGATGCACTGTCGCCCTCCAAATCCAAGGATTAGATTTACAAGAGGGATGAGATTCCGAGGGTTGTACTTCAATTGGCTCAAGCATTCCATGGTGATGTTGTCCACCCGAGCTTCCCGTATCCACCAGGACCCTCCTGGACAATAGCGTCCGAGATTTTCCGCGTGATGACCATGGGGTCGTCATGCGGGGTGACCATACCTCTTAGGTCCTTTTCTCTAAAGGTCTTTGCGGGCACCTTCATAGGTGGAGGTTGCCCGATGATTAATACTTGTTGCGCACTCCTTAGGTGAGCTTTCCAAGAGGAGGGGTTATGCTCCTGGCCAAGCCCCCAACGATGGTGGCTATGACTCGGTGACATCGTCATCTTCATAACTCTTTTCTCTTTGCCTTGAGGAGCCTCCCTTAGTCTCGTGAGCATCCTTCTTAAGGAAGCGGTCGATTTGCCCGTTATCGGCCAATTCCCCGAGCGCCTTCTTTAGGGCCCGGCATTAGGCAAGTGTTGTGCCCCGTTTGTTCGTGAAACTCACAGTATTTGCTTGGAGGCCCGTGCCTTAGCGAGAGTGGACATAGGAGGTGGCTTCTTGAGCATAGGGTGCCCTTTGATCTCCATTAAAATGCTTCGTGGATCGGTGTTGAAGCGGTGGTTCACCTCGTTCTCATGGGGCTTCTTCTCATTTCTGGGATTGAACTTTCCTTCCCCTCCTTTTCTTCTTGCCTCTTCACCCTCCTCTCGCACGGATCTCCGTGGCCTAGATGAAGTCGGCTGCCTTCCGGAGCGCCTTTGCGAGAGTGGTCACCTTTTGCTCAGCAAGGGAAAATTTGAATCTTCCGCTCCCGAGTCCGTTTAGGAAGGAAGTGTAGGCAACTCCATCTTGAAGGTCGGGGATGAGGACGGCTTCCCCATGGAATCGCCGTACGTAGTCCTTAAGAGTTTCATTTCTCCCCGCTAATCTTGGAGAGGTGGATGCTAGTCTTCTTCGTTTACAACCGGCGATGAATTGCGCCACAAACTTCTCACATAGTTCTTCAAAGGAAGAGATGCTTCCTTGAGAGAGGCCGTTGAACCATTTTTGTGCGACCCCTTTAGTGTGGCGGGGAAGAATCGGCAGTAGGTTGCATCGTCTCCGTCCTACACATACATGTGGGATGTAGTATGCCAGGTGGTCCTCGGGGTCGGTAGTGCCGTCGTACGGTTCGACACTTGGGACCTTTATCTTCTTCATCCCGGGTGCATTCATGATCTTCTTTGAGAAAGGAGTATTAAAAGTATGTTGGATCGGCCTCGAGTAAGAGCCGGAGATAGGGACGGTGCGGGTTGGTGGCGCGGAACCTCCACCGGGGAAGGACTCTTCCTTCTCTCGGATCGAGCTAGAATGCGCCTGGTCCTTTCGACTTCTCAGGACCCCTCATAGCCGATCGCCCTGGGTGCGTCTCCTTCGAGCGCTCGCGCTCTCAAACGACGGATCGTCCTTGGTCGTGTTTGAGAGCGTCGTAGGCTCGTTGAGACTCGCAACCATGAGTAGCCGATCGCCCGTGGCTGGCTGTCCTTCTACTCGCCTAAGGTTTGGCCCTCGCTCTCGGTGCTGGAGCATTGCCTTCAAACCAGGCGGAACGCCTGTTGTGGGTGGCGTAGGGGGATGTAGGCTGTATGGGACGTTGCGACATTCTCGTTGGCTCTATGAAGAGCTCTCTTAGCTTCGATGATCCCCTAGCGTCTCCCTCCTCGTAGTGCCTCGTGGGCGGGCGTTTGGTTGCTCAGGGGCAATGTCGTTGGGACCTCGGTGGGTTGTGCTTGGAGCCGCATGGGAAGGCATCCCGCTCGAGAAGTGGCCAACAGCCGACCTCCCTGTGGGGTTGCGCCATACCTAGGAGTTGGGGCATAGTGGAAGGGCATGATTGGCATGCGCCTGTTCCATGGTGGCTCGTACTTGTTCTTGCACTTGCTGTGCAACGATCGCTTTAAGGGTCTCTATTAGGTTCCGGAGAGCCCCTAGGGTGACGTACCCCTCCGGCCTGGTATGGCGGTTGCCGGTAGACCGCCGAGACGATTCCGCATTCTCGGCTTGAGGAGCGTCGCGGGATTGGCCCCCGTAGGCATTGAACGATGAGGGTGAGGGACTCGGTGGGTTAGTCGTGTCGCGTGTCATCTTGGATTGGGATCGGTGCCACCGGCGACCATATGCTACCTTCCTCCCCACGGACGGCGCCAAACTGTTTCCTGGAGAAAATCGAATTGATGATGTGGATTGATGATTCTGAGAGAGGAAGGATTTAACGCTCCGGTTCCAAGGACGTGGCACGATCGATCCGATTCCGCGATATGACCTCTCGAACCCGCAAAAGGCGAAGCCCGGGTGGTGGATCCCGGGAACGCCCCTCCGACGCTCAAGTTAGTATCCGATTTAATTGAAAGGATCGAGGAGATCTTCCTCGATGTTCGTGGGGATTCCTTGGGAGACGAGAAGATTTCCAAAGAGGGAAGTTATTGGGATGAGTGTGGATGAACGTTGATGAATGTTTGATGAATGTGGATGAATATTGAGAGCTTAGGAGCTTGAGAGCTTGGAAACTTAAGTGATTATCCTCCAAATGAGATGTCTTGTCAAGTGAACATAACATGCCTTAGGATTGAGAAAAGATGAGTATTTATAGGAGATTTTAAAGGGGTAAAACGATACTTTACCATGGTTTAGGGAAATCCTAGCCTTAGTGGGCTTTGGGGCTTTTACCCGACCCGTTAAGGGTTATCTTAGGCCGATTCCTCCCTTATCCAACCGATTAGGCCCAGTCGGCCAGGTGACATGTCGGTTGAGTTGGAACCGTCCAGGAAATACCCGAATCGAATGAAATATGAACAAGAGAAAGGATGCCAAGGAAATTTAATATTGCATTGAGTATATAGCGAATGGAAACGGTTAAAATTGGAAATGATAAATTAAAAGACTTATAAATTATGTTTTTAAGGGAGAAAATCATGCTAGCTTATTTTCTAACTAATTTTGGTACCTATTGTACCAATTTTTTTTTTTGGTGTAAAGGAGGGGTCAAGCCCCATTTGTAGCAATTTAAATTTATTGAAATTTGGAGGACTGACTGTTGCCTCTGTTCTATTATCATTATCAAAGTGTATAATTAAAAACCTAATAACATATACCCTAAACATAACATAAAAAAATAAAGCTAACATTTTTAAAAAAAAAATATAATTGACTATTGAAATCTATATTTATTTGGGAAAGAAATGAGGTTTGTCTAATTTCAACATCAACTAACCAAAACAATACATAATATATACTAATGCAATTATAATTAATTATTAATGTAAAATATCACAAATTTATGTTTTTTCATTGTGTTGTTTATTTTATTTTTTGTTTTAGTTAATTACTTATAAATAAATATTTTATAGTTAATAACTTTATTTTATTACATTCTATTGTATTTTTAAATTTTATTACTTTTAAATAGAATTTTTATATTTTTAAACTTCAGTTCACGTTTAAGAGTTTATTTGTTACACTTATAATTAATTATATGACTATTATTTTCAATTACTTGAGTTTGACGAAAGAAAAATAGAGCTATCAATCTTATGAAATGACTAAAATTAGTACAATCAAAGAATTTAAATAATTATTTTTACATATTATTTTTGTGTCGTTATTTTTTAACTTACTTCTGTCCAATAAAATAGTTTAATATTAATTTAATGGAATTTTTCCTGTAAACATAGTTACTTTGTATCCTTTTTATATGATTTTTTTCCTTAACATAGTATTTTTCATACTTTGTTTTTTCTTAACTTTAATTTTTCAATTTTACATAAATTAGAAACCAAAATTTTAAATAATTGAATTTTATTTTGATATAAACAAAATAAAATAGTTGTGAAACATACGAATCTAATATCAATGGTGATACAAACAAAACTAAATTAGTAGATTTTTTTTACATTACCAATTTTAATTTTTTAACCTAATTTTTTACATTACCTACGTACTAATTTTAACCCAAGTAAATGTTGTTACTAACTATGTGTATTTATTTTTATAAATTAAATTAGTAGCTAAAATACTATTCAATTGGCAAACTTAATTATCAATTTTTTTTAAAACAAATATTACAATTACATTCACGTGTTGAATTGCTAATTTTTTTATTATTGACTAAACTTATATAAAACACATAATATCTAAATATAAATTATTATATAATTTTCAACTCTGAAAAGTATTTAAAATTGCAATAATTGCTAAGATTTTTGTAACTATAATAATATTTCCTTGAGCTTTGCTAATTGAGTACATAGATAAACTTTATAACTTTGATCGTATATCACTTGTTTTGCAAGTAAGTATTGTATTTGTAATTTTTTCTTTTTTGATTTTTGATAATAAATTGTAGCCTCTTATCCTCGATACATTTGTAGGAATCCACTTCATATTGGTGGAACAATTTGTCTCGAATTATATAGGATGTATCTGCTTGTTTCTGTTAAACAATAGAAAGAAGTGAAAATTAATTAAGGTTAATTAAATATTAATTACCTATATGTGTTTAGAAATATTTAGATGTGTTTACCTTTTGAGATGTTTTTAATTTTTTCTTCTTTTGAGCATCCATTTTGAATGTGTTTTTGATTCCTGCACAATTGAGAAAAGAAATAATTGATTAGCTAAATTAAATTTAAATTAACAATATGTGTTTCAACTTTATTTTGATTATATTTTGATTGAAAGTAGTTTTGCATGTATTATCTTTGTGAATAATGTCAATTCAGTTACTTTTTTTTTTTTGAAAAAGTTAAATATTTTCATTAAAATTTTCCATAGTAGGAGAATAGGTCCAATGCAACGATTCAGTTACTATTTTCATTTATAAGCATGTTTTTATTTTCATTAATTGCATGATAAAAATAAACGTTAATGTTCATTAATAGTTTTAACTATATCAACTATCAAATAAAAGTCAATAATAATGTATAATTACATCTTATCAAATTTCGAACCCTTAATTTTTTAAAATAAATAAAATATATGGATGTGGTCACCGCTCCAAACCTTTAGAGCAAACAACAACTATTATTTATTATTATAATTAATCATGTGTGATCAAATTAGATTAATTAATTTTCATAATAAAAAAATAAACAAAGTATAATTGAATTTAAATTTTTAAAAAATTAAAATCATGCGTGATCAAATTAGATTAATAAATTTTCATTTTAAAAAAAGATTAATCAAAGTGTAATTGAATTAAAATTTTTTAAAGATCAAAATCAAATGGTGCCATAGATGGAGTGGTGAGTAACAGAAAAACTAATACTATAGCAATCAAATGGTGGATAATCAAAAGGTGGCATTAGTTGGTCATGAATATAGTAATATATTTAATGAATATGCAATGGACAACTCACAAATTATTGGCACATACCTGCACTGTATCTATGTAGTTGCGTTGTTTGATTTAATTATAACTTGAATGTAGTTATATAAGCATTGTGTAGATTCAAATTTTGGATTTTTTTATTTTATCCTTGTAATCACATTATTCTGGTCAATTTTTTGATAGTTTTCTAACTTTGGTTATTTTTAAAATTTATATGCTTAATATTTTTAGTCTCCTAAATGTGTGGATTTTGTAACTGTTATTTTGCTACCAAATGTTGTTGGATAGTATTTTTTCAAATTCTATATATATATATATATATATATATATATATATATATATATATATATATATATATATATATATATATATATATTTATTTATTGATAAGATTGAGATAATATCCTCATTATTTTACTCCTTCGTGGGATCTAATCATCAAATTTTGTTTCTCAATGAATCAAAATTTATCCCTAACCTTAGAATCATCTCTTCTGGAAGGAGGCAAAAATAAAATCTTACATCTCAAATAAAATAGTTGTGAAACATAAAATTACAACATAAGTATCTAATATTAATTACCAAGGTTGAATAAAAAAATTAGTTTTAAATATAAACTTTCTGATTTTTTTAACTAACTTCTATATAATAAAATAATTTAATACAGTGAAAGAGAAAATAAGAAAAAAAAAATAGTTGTGAAACATAAGTATCTAATATTAATATCGATATAAACCAAACTAAATTAGCCAGTAATATAGTTTTTATATTAACAATGTAATATTGTAGATCTAATAATATCACTACAAACTATAACAATTTTAGTTTAATAATTAAATTAGTTAAAAAAACATTTGATTTGGCTAGCATAATTATAAAAAAATTTTACTGGTAATTCTTAATGTTCTTGCTTCATGTTTCTTTTTCATCTTTTAACCTTCGCCAATAATATTACATATATTAATAATCATTTTAAAAAGTTTAAAAAGGTATAATTTTTACTCATCTTTTATCTCGTACGTTTTTAGGGTGTGAACTAATTTTTGAAGTTTGTTTTTAATTTTTCATTCTTAACAATTGAAATAAGAAGATTGGAACATCCTATTTATTTATTTATTTTTCTTTAACTTGAAAATTTCAAATAATAAAATTGAGAATTTTCGAAATGACCAGTACTGAATAAAATGAATAATTCATAAAATTGAATAATTAATTTCAAAGAAAGATAATATGAACTAAAATTGTAAAATTTGAAATTCATATATTATACTTTCTCTTGGAGTGCAAAGGTTTTTCATACTCTTAAGTTTATTAAAGTAGTTACGGAAGCTAAAGAAACAAATAGATTTTATTTTCATTATTAATCAATTAATATACCTTTAGCCAATTATAACTTATATTTTATTTAGTTAAGCTAATATAATTGTTTGTGTTATCATTTTGGTGTAAGTTATGTTTAGTGGCCTTCCTTTATAATAAATATATTAATAATATTAGTATTTTTCTTTAAAAAATATTAGTATTTAATTTTGAAATAAATTATCAATATCCTAATTTAATAATTTATTGACAATTTTTTGGAATTGGTGTAATTGGATTAATTTGATAATTGTTAATTTAATAAGTTATACTTTATGTTGGACTAAAGTTAACCGTTTAGAAAGATAACCGTTTTTAAAAAAAGATGTAATCAAGGTCTTATTAATGCTTCCATCTTATTAATTTCAAATAATTAGTTTTATATATAAATTTTATGACACTCTTTTTAAACTAACTTCTATGTAATAAACTAACTTAATATTTATTAAATGACATTTTGTAACTTTTTTATATTTTTTTCGATTTTAACATAGTATTTTGAGACTTTGTTTTTTTCGTTACTTAGAATATTTCAATTTTAACATAAATTACAAACCAAGGTTGAAAACAATTGAACTTAATTACATAAAAACAAAATTAAATAATTGTGAAACATAAAATAACAACGTAAGTATCTAATATTAATTACCAAGGTTGAATAAAAATAATTAGTTTTAAATATAAACTTTCTAATATTTTTTAAAACTAACTTCTGTCTAATAAAATAACTTAATATAGTGAAATATAAAATAAGAAATAAAAAAGTTGTGAAACATAAGTATCTAATATTAATATCGATATAAATCAAATTAAATTCGCTGGTAATAATTAAATTAGTTAAAAAACAATTTATTTGGCTAGCACAATTATAATTTTTTAAAAAAAATTTAAAACAATTATATTGAATGCTATTGCCACATAATCTAATATGAATATATGATTCAAGCAACCATAGAAAGCGAAATTAAGGAAACTAAATAGTGCATTTTGTATATAGCAAATTGGAAACGACTAAATGTAAAAGACTTCTAAACTGTGTTTTTAAAGGGATGGAATTATCCTAATTTATTTCCTATCTAATTTTGGTACCTATTGTACCATCTGATCTAAATTGATTAAAAATCATATTAGTAAACGACTTTTGTCTCCATAAGGTCACCATCATCAAAGTGTAGAATCTTCATCTTCATAAACAGAGGTCAAGGCAACACCATCATCTTCACTTTCTTCCGGATCATACACCTTTGAAAAACAGTTTGTTTTTAATAAATATTTATCATAAATATAATATTGCACACACTTGTATTATTTTACCTACTTAATTTTCAAACTTACTTCATTTTTGATCTCTTGGGAGTTGTGTTACCATTTTGGTTCATATCACTCGTTGGAAATTACATCTTCCTCTTCAACAATCTGATTCTTATTTCTTTTGCGATCATTTATCTTGGTCTCTAAAGACATATTCAATCTTCCATCTATTGTTTGTCCTTGTTCATGAAAATGATGAAGTCATTTTCTATTGTGGTAAAGTTTTTGTATATTGATTACAGAATAATTAATTTAATGAAAAACATGAATACATCTTATTTAAATTATATGTAGAAAAAGAAATACCTTTTCTTCTTTGTTCTTTAATATATCATGGGGATGAATGTATGATACCGAAAAGTTTGTCTTTTTGCAGTTTTGTTGTATTGTTTTACCTTCACTTGGAAAAGATGTTCCGTTCCTATAATATTCGTCATAAGTGCTAGTACTTCTTCATACTCTTCCTGTCAATTACAATTCATTTAAATATGTACACAATATAGGTTATAGAAAAAGAAAAATATGTAATATAATTGAATTTGATTAATTACTATTTGGACCTTATTTGAGTGCTCAATATCATATACTTGTTTCACATGATTGACCAATTAGCTTCTCTGCTTGTTCACCAAAAATGGTGAAAATTGTTGACCCACTACTATCCTCAACTTTGCTTTCTATGCGATACCTTTAACAATGATGAAGTTCTCATAAGTATACATATATCATATATTTTTTTTGGATAAAAAGACATCTTTATTTTTTCCCTACTTTTACCTTGGTATAGGTTTTTCGGTCATAATATCACATTTCCGGCAATAAAAACTTCCTCTACGTTTTTCGAGTCCCGTCCCGCATTTACATGACATATAATACCATGTATTCTTCTTGGTTTCTATACCTACTATTTTGCTAGTGCAAATGAAGGTTTGCTCCTGAAATATAATGACAAAGATTATAACTCTTATTAGTTTTTCAAACAATTACATAGAGTTGTGTAAAGCATGTATAGTCAAATTTTTAAAGCTCATGAAATATTTAATTGATTTTGTTTGATTGCTTACTATTTCTTTCTGTGTTGTAAAATAATTGAAGATAGAGAAATGAATGTGGTTATTAAATTATCATATTAAGTTTTTAAATTAGTATTATCCTTTAAAAAATATTAGTATTCAATTTTAAAATAAATTTTCAATATCCTAATTCAATAAGTAATTGACAGCTTTTTGGAATTGATGAAATTGAATTAATTTGGTAATTGTTAATGTTCTTACGTCATGTGTCTTTTTTATCTTTTAGCCTTCCTCAATAATATTACATATATTATTAATCATTTTAAAAAGTGTAAAAAGCTTTAATTTTTAATCATCTTTCTCTCTTACGTTTTTTAGGGTGTGGATTAATTTTTGAAGTTTGTTTTTTATTTTTCCTTCTTGACAAATTGAAATAAGAAGATTGGAATATCCTAATTTGTAATTTTGTTTTCTTTAACCTAAAATTTTCAAATAAGAAAATTGAGAATTTACTGAAATGACCAATATGAATATAATGAATTATCCATACAATATTCACCAAAATAATTAATTTCAAAGAAACATAATATGAACTAAAATCGTAAATTTTGAAAAATTCATATATTATACTTTGTCTTGGAGTGCAAAGCTTTTTCATACTCTTAACTTTATTAAAATAGTTATGAAAGCTAAAGAAACAAATAAGTTTTATTCGTTGTGCTTACATCTGCTTTACAAATTATCATATTATAATATTAAAATTTAAATTATCATAGTATAATATAAAATTTAAATTGTCATATTATCATATTATCGAATTTAAATTAAATTTTTAAAATTATAAATCTTGACATTTTAAAATTAAAATTATCATATTATCATACTAGTGAAGTAATTTAAAATGTTAGCTAATAATTTAATAGCTCCATATGTTTCATTGGTGACGTGTTCTACCTTTTTAACCGTAAATCATTTTTCATGATCTCTTCTTTGTTAATGCCCATAACATAAATTTTGACTTTAATATAATGCAATTTTAATTTTTGGTTAATAATGAAATTTTTTTATTTGTATAATAATCTGATAAGGAATGTGGTTATTAAAAAGCAAATTATCATTTGAAAATTAAACTTAAAATTATTCATTGTGCCTACATCTGTTTTACAAATTATCATATTATCATATTAAAATTAAAATTATCAAATTATCATATTAGTGAATTTAAATTATTTTTTAAAAGATTGTATATTTTGACAATTTAAAAGTTTTTCATTGTGCCTACTGTAAATTGTCATATTAAGAAGATATTAGAAATTTAATACTTACTCCTTGATAATCGGTTGTCACAAACTCTAATAAGTCAACTATACTTCTCTGTTTCTCTTGCATCTCAATAAGATTCACTCCATAATAGACATCTCCCAAAGTTGAAATCTTTTTATCAACATGATTTTCCCTGTAATTTATATATATATAATTTTAAATTGTGATTAATAATGTAAGGGAAAAAAATAAAAGTACAAATTTAAAAATTAAGATTTAGAAATCATATATAAAGTTCTACCTTAACTGCTCCATATACTCCTCCTTTTCTGCAATGTCTGGATTGATATATATTTTTGTCGAAGGTGATGTTGATATAGAAGGACGTTCTATATAAATATTCAATGCAAAAATTTAATATTTATTATTAGTAGTTAAATATTCTTATATTAATATAAATTTGTAGTAATATTTACCCAAATATTTTTTCACAATTGTTGATGTGAATATCACTATGCGAATATATTCATCCAAATATGCAACTTGCTTTTTGTATTTTTCATTCTTTTCATTCCACAATGTAATTTTCATTCTTTCCTTCCTTTTGAAATATTCACAATGATTAAAATGATATGAGTGCTATTGATAAGATAAGAATTATTACCTCAAACCCTCTAACTCAATCACTAATATATCAGCATTTCTTTTTCCTCCAACAATTCTCCTGGATTGCACATTGCCCTCATCGACAACCCTTCCAATAAGATCTTTTGCCATATTTCATGTCCAAAAAAAGCACAAAATTAATAATCCATTCTTAATAATAAAAATATATAAATTAACAATCCTTAATAATATAAATTTGATAATAAGATTACATACCTGTTAAAATATAAAAATTATCCATCCTTATATCCACTTTGTGAAATGGAAGAAATTCAAACTTATGCCTTAATATATTACCATCATCTATTTCGACCTCTTTCACAACGGTAGTTGAATAAAATTCAATCATAAGTTTGTTATCACTTATGACCCGCCATTGATCTTTGTTCTTCACAATTGAAATTTTTTCAACATATAGAGATCCTCTTCTTTTAGTATTTCGACAAATCCATTTGCAAAATTACCTTTGATGGTGGCATGTATTAAGGTGCTCTGAAATTATAAATGAAACTAATATTAGCAAATAATTGAAAAAATAAATTTTATTTTTTTATAAAAATCACAGCAAAGAAAACAAAATACATACTCTTTCATCAATTAGTACCATCTCTGTACTAATGTGTTCTTTTGAATTTGTTGTAATGACTTCCCAAAGTCTAGAGATTCTAACTTTGATATTCCAATTATCCGTCTCTACACTCAATTGTTCAAGGAATGAATAAGATTCCTCCTTTTTAACCGTAACAACCCGACCCTAAATCACATTATTTATTTTAAATCACATTATTTATTTTATTAAGTACACTATTTATATAATTGAGCGCGTGCACTTCAATTCGATATTTTGTATTTACATTATCCTTATACATGTGTTATGCAGCTAAGGCGACGAAGTGGCCCTAATAAAAATTTCATAATAAGATTTTAATTTGTGAACATCATTATTAAAACAAAATTAAAAGTAACAATAAAAGAAAACAAAGTAAATAAATGAAATAAATAAATAAAAATAAAACTTTCAGATTTTTTTGAAAGAAAAATCCAGAAATGGATTTTTCTGGAATTTGGAAAAAAAAAAAAAAAGAAAAAAAAAGAAGAAAGAAAGAGGCGGTTAAGATCAAATTAAACGAGCAATGCTATATCAATTTCCCCTGCTCCTTCCTCCTCTCGCTCTTCCCGTCTCTGCCTTCCCCGCCTTTCTCTGCCTCTCCACACTCCCCCTCGGTCGGGCCGGTCCCGGCGACCGGCTGCCGCCAACGCCGGACGAAAGCCGGCGCTAGCACCGGCCGAAGGCCACCGGCCTCCCTCCTCTCGCTATTGCTCTCTCTCCCTCTCCCTCGCGCGACCTCCCCGCCTCCACTGCGGCTCTGCTCTCGGCCACCAAGCGCCGCCAAAGTCGGCCGGAGCCGACGCCGGCGTCACCAGGAAGACGCCCGAGCATCTCTTCCGCGCTCCCTCCCTCGCTCTCGTTCGCGCACGGGTGCACGCTCCGCCTCACCTCTGCCGCGGGCCACCCGTCGACCACCCACAAACAGCAGCGGCCACCGGAGCCAGCCGCCATCCTCCGCCTAGTGGTCGCCGGGAAGCCGCTACGCACCACCATCTCTGCCGCTCCTCCTCGCCTTCCTCCTCTCGTGAATTCGAAGGTAAAACCTCAAACCCTAGATTATTATAGTTTGTCATTTACTCGGTTGTTGTAGTTGTGAAATTGAATTATCGGATTTATAGACATGTTTGTGTAGTAAACTTAAAGATTAATTTGGGGAAATTCGAATTAGCGTGGAGGATTTAGGTTTGGTGTTGTGGTGAATTGGTTGCACGAATGTGAATAAATATGATTCCTTTGGGGAAATTATGAATTAACGAATGAGATTGAGGAGGTTTTATTAGCGAATGGAACAATTTGGTGGAACTATTATGTTTTGAAAATGATTGAGTAAACGAAGGAGAAGGTGTGCGTAGAAGTTGAAATTCGATAATGTACAAGTATACATGCATGGAAAATAATTGAATATTAGGTTGCCTAATTGCGATTGTGAATGTGAATGTTATTGTGAGAACAAGGCTCATGACCTTAAGTTGGTATATGAATGAAATTTTGAGCAATTTGGGGGATTATAAGGCCCACCTATAGAAAGGCATCGGTAGATCGAATAATCACTTAGTCTGTGGGCTTAAATTCGATAAGTGAGGAATAAATTAGGAATAAGTGTTTGTTAGGTATATTTATATATATATATATATATATATGTATATACCATTTTTCAATTCAAAGCCGCTAATAAACTGAATTACATCAAAATCATCGAGTATCTAAATAGCCTAATCAACTTCTTTAATTAATATAAGTTATATTCAATAAACGCAAGTAAAGCTAAGTAATACAAACATTAGTTTAATCGATTTTCATACGAATATAAGAAATGAAATACATTGCTAAAGCTTATACAAATTCAAGCATTAAAACTCGAGAAAACATATTTAACCCTAGAATCCATTTTAAGCGGAACCGAGGCCACTTCCGTTGCCGAACAGTGCTGACTCAAATTTCTGCAAAAGGGGAGAAACAAATATTCTCAATTCAGGTACGTTCATTGCTCGTGCCTTGCGAAAATTCACATATTTCATCAAATCTCAACATTTCTCATATATATAATTAATAATGAATCATTTGCAAATCAAGTTTTGCCACCTAATCAAGTGGTCCCCGCTCAATCATCAATCATCGGGGCTTATGCCCATCAATTATCAATCATCGGGCGTATGCCCAACCCGCGCGGCTTCAACTCGGGTTCTCGGTCGGCCCGGGAGGTGTGCACCTTACTAAGATCGTATCAATTATCAAGGGGTTCCACTTTCGGATAATAACCGGCAATCAAGTTTTACTCATATTCTCTCCCCTGTTTTCAAACTAAAATGAATTGAAATGCGCGCGCTCAATCAATATATTCTTCAAAGTTATTTTACAGATGCAGGAATGTTCGTATCGAGTTTCGACTCACTTTTCCAAATATTTTATTGTTTTTGTTTTAGGAAGAAGCACTCGGCGAACAATCAACCATTTATTAAGTCCGACGCAGGCAAACCCTAGCCAGCCTCGTGGCATTCACAAACCTAAAGGTACATAGACGCTCACAGTGATTTTAGTGTCACCGGGGTTAGGTATGGCCTTGGGAATCATTGTACACTATTTTGTGGATTAGAGAAAAGTCTAGGTTGTTTAAATATTACATTGCTAAACCCGTAAACTGAATTTTGGGATGATTTAGCTACCCGAGTAGTAAGTAGTTACTTCTAACAGGATCAATGAAAATATAACAGTGGATGCATGAATTGAAGTTCGGTTTTATTTCATATATTTAGCCTTGTCCTATTTTTAGGACGGCGGTGACGCCTTCGATCGTTGACTTCAGCTGCAACCTTACCTAATATTCTCGAATTAGAGAATTATTAAGTAATGGTAACTGGGGCGCTACGAAGTGGTATCGAGCCAAAGTTTAGAAATCACTTGTGAGCAATAGGATTTTAAGGTGTCATGATTTGACCTTTAGGAAAATTACGTGGCTACTATTCCCTTAAGTTATCATTTGGGAGTTGTGAATGTGGTGTAATCAATATTGAATTGAGGTATATACTTTTGGGGGATGCTAAGCATAAACAATGTACGTAATGACTTAAGTTGCTGACATACATTTCATATGTTTTTAAGTTTTGTAACTTGTAATTAAGTTCATGAATTTTGTTTCGGATGTATTATAAGCCATTCGCGTGGTTTTAAGCTTTAATGTATATTGGTTGTACTCCGGCGAGTGGCCGTTGAGTTGTGTACTCCGAGCGTGTGGCTCGTCGAGTGATATTGTGGTTTTTATGCGGGGTTTTAAGGTTTTAAATTTATGGGATAGGCCATATTACAAACGGAACTCTGCCGAAATTTTTAGAAAATACCAAGCTCTCTTAGGAAATTCCTTATATTACCTTTAAGTCTGGAACTAGAAAGCAAACCCGACATCTCGAATAAGCCTTGGGAGTCCCTTTGATTGAGGATTCCTCAATCGATAAGAATCCCGAGAGAATGATAATCTAATGTGCAATTGGGTATTACTGATCATATAAGCACAATAAAAGCGTGAGTTACCTAAATATGTTTTATATTAGAAGTTGTGAGCAACTTGATTCATTGAAGAGGGAAAAAGATATTTGCACTTGAGGAAAAAAAAAGGTATAAGGATATATTATTGCAGTGGACATATGGTGTGAAAAATGAGGTTGTGAGTTCACTTGGGACAACTTTCCGGAAGAGTTAGAGCTAAATTTTAACCACTCGCAATTCGTGTATGAGAAGAATGGACTACAATAGTAGAGTACGCTAATAAACTTATGGAGTTATCTAGGTACGACTCAAACCTAGCCGTTATTGATAAAGTGAAGATGTTAGAGGCTTGAGGAAGACTTGGCCTATTATATACGACATCAACTCGATAGTGATTTATCAAAGATTGTCAAGGATCGTACAAGAGAATAGTAAACGCAGAGGTTAAACGAGTAAAGAGCGAACTAAGAGCTTTAAATTCGGAGACTCAAAGAGAACCGACAACATAAGTGAAAGTATAGTTCAAAAGAAACATGTTACTAGTTTCAACAAGGCCCATTCATTGATTATTCTTGAAGCTTGAGAGAAAATTATGTCAAGCATATGAGTTTATCGCTACAAACTTTGAGAAAACATCAAATGTGTGCCAAATCGCAAAGTTGTGAATTATGACTAGAGGAAGAGACATTTTAGGCATGTTGTTTCCAAAGAAGAGATTAAGGTCGATCCTTATAAGGTAAACGCGATAACGGGATGATCCAGCACCAACTAATGTCACGTAGAGGAGGAGTGCTCTTGGGTTAATAGATTACTACAAAAGGGTCTGCATCAAGAATAAGTATCCGCTACCTCGAATTAACGATTTGCTGATCGGATATGAGGAGTTAGCATATTTTATCAACTTTGAATTAACCGAGAAAGATATTCCCAAAGCTGCCTATAGAATTAAATAGGGACCTTACGAATTTACGGGATGCCTAGAGGATTTACCAAGGTATCCGTTGCATTCATGGATCTCATGAATAGGATTTTTGAGGACTTATCTAGGTAAACGTGTGGTGGTGGTTTTTGATGATTCTTATATACTCTAAGCATAAGAGAGATTATGACGAGCGGTTGTGAATAGTGGCAACGGCGTGGAGTACGGAGACAAAACACAAGTTGAATGTAATAATGACAACTTAGCTTGCGGTTATATGAAACCTCCACACTATAAGTATTGAGTCGGTCTCGCACGAACAAATGAATGGGTTCCTAGCTGCAATAGAGGTATAATATATAATAATAATGAATGGTATTCGAGTTAGACCAAAACGATGATGTCGGGATGGAAAGGATCAAGAAAGATATAAAAAGGAAAAATCTCATGGTTTCAAGGAATACGCGAGGGTAGAACCTTAAGGTTTCAGAATCAATTTTGTTTATTGAAGAAAGAGAAATTGAAAAGGAAACTCTTGGGGAAGCACATAATACACGATATTGGGTGCATCTAGGAGGAACAAGTTGTATAAAGATTTGAAACAATGTTTTGGTGGAACAATATGAAGAGGATATTACGGAATAGGTAGATAAGTGTTCCAATCATCAAATGGTTAAACCGAACGATGGAAAGGACAATATGAAAAGAGGTATCAATGTTCTGTGGTGAATTGAGATTTTTGGAGATTTCTACATGTAGATGAGATTCAATTTCAAAGAACGTTGCCATAAGATTACCTATTATTGTTTCAACAAAAAAAAAAAAAAAAAAAAAAAAAAAAATGTTCGAGCGATTATTGATCAATTTATGAAATCTGCGGATTTTGTACCAACACATGACATATAGAATGCAGAGATACCGACACAATTATACACCAAAGAAGTCGTTAAGTTACATGGGAATACCTAAGAACATTATATTCGGTGGCGATAACGGGTCTCAAATACGTTTCGGTAAGCTCTATAGCGACCCTTTGGCAACCAAACTCGGTGTTAATAGTTCAAAACATTCAGGAACAAGTGGGGCACACCGAAAGAGTTAATTAAATATGGGAAGATATATTGAGAGCATGTATATTCGACTTCTAAAGAAAGCATGAAACTAATTTATCTTTGGTGGACTTATCTTATAATACAATTATCAAGTCATCGTAAAAATCACTCCATTTGAGGCACTCGTATTGAAGGAAATGTAGAACCTCGTTATGTTAAAGTGAGTGGAGCAACACCTTGACTATGGGTCTAAGTGGACCTAAGGAACAACCGAAAAGATTAGCAAGATTTAAGACCACATCAAGAAGACTTAAAACGACAAACGAGCTATATAGATAAAGGTGTTTTGAAAGTATCTTCACCGAAAGAGGGTCAAAGATTCAAAGTTAAGGAAAAGTCGAGTCCTAAGTATATTGGGCTACATGAGGTTATAAAGAAGTGCAATCCAATAGCTTATATGCGTATATATGTATAGTTATTTCATCCGAACCCAAATATGAGAATAACATTTTCATATCTAGCAGCTCAGAGCAGCATATACCAATTCCAAATCATGATATTGTGACGAGCTACTAGAAATTATTGAAAATTTAATATGTAAAAAGTTTCAGTGCAATTATTGGGAATACAAGGTCAAGAAATTCTGCAATAAAAGCATTTCCTTGGGGAAAGTACTGTGGACTAACCATACATCCTCGGGAAGCCACATGGGAAACCGAGAAACTAATACCCCCACTTATTTTAAGTTAAGTTTTCAAACCTCATTGCAGAAGGCTCAAGTTTCGAGGACGAAACTTATTTTAAGGGGGAAGACTGTAACAACCCGACCCTAAATCACATTATTTATTTTAAATCACATTATTTATTTTATTAAGTACACTATTTATATAATTGAGCGCGTGCACTTCAATTCGATATTTTGTATTTACATTATCCTTATACATGTGTTATGCGGCTAAGGCGACGAAGTGGCCCTAATAAAAATTTCATAATAAGATTTTAATTTGTGAACATCATTATTAAAACAAAATTAAAAGTAACAATAAAAGAAAACAAAGTAAATAAATGAAATAAATAAATAAAAATAAAACTTTCAGATTTTTTTGAAAGAAAAATCCAGAAATGGATTTTTCGGAATTTGGAAAAAAAAAAAAAAAGAAAAAAAGAAAGAAAGAAAGAGGCGGTTAAGATCAAATTAAACGAGCAATGCTATATCAATTTCCCCTGCTCCTTCCTCCTCTCGCTCTTCCCGTCTCTGCCTTCCCTGCCTTTCTCTCGCCTCTCCACACTCCCCCTCGGTCGGGCCGGTCCCGCGACCGGCTGCCGCCAACGCCGGACGAAGCCGGCGCTAGCACCGGCCGAAGGCCACTGGCCTCCCTCCTCTCGCTATTGCTCTCTCTCCCTCTCCCTCGCGCGACCTCCCCTGCCTCCACCTGCGGCTCTGCTCTCGGCCACCAAGCGCCGCCAAAGTCGGCCGAAGCCGACGCCGGCGTCACCGGGAAGACGCCCGAGCATCTCTTCCGCGCTCCCTCCCTCGCTCTCGTTCGCGCACGGGTGCACGCTCCGCCTCACCTCTGCCGCGGGCCACCCGTCGACCACCCACAAACAGCAGCGGCCACCGGAGCCAGCCGCCGTCCTCTCGCCTAGTGGTCGCCGGGGAAGCCGCTACGCACCACCATCTCTGCCGCTCCTCCCTCGCCTTCCTCCTCTCGTGAATTCGAAGGTAAAACCTCAAACCCTAGATTATTATAGTTTGTCATTTACTCGGTTGTTGTAGTTGTGAAATTGAATTATCGGATTTATAGACATGTTTGTGTAGTAAACTTAAAGATTAATTTGGGGAAATTCGAATTAGCGTGGAGGATTTAGGTTTGGTGTTGTGGTGAATTGGTTGCACGAATGTGAATAAATATGATTCCTTTGGGGAAATTATGAATTAACGAATGAGATTGAGGAGGTTTTATTAGCGAATGGAACAATTTGGTGGAACTATTATGTTTTGAAAATGATTGAGTAAACGAAGGAGAAGGTGTGCGTAGAAGTTGAAATTCGATAATGTACAAGTATACATGCATGGAAAATAATTGAATATTAGGTTGCCTAATTGCGATTGTGAATGTGAATGTTATTGTGAGAACAAGGCTCATGACCTTAAGTTGGTATATGAATGAAATTTTGAGCAATTTGGGGGATTATAAGGCCCACCTATAGAAAGGCATCGGTAGATCGAATAATCACTTAGGCTGTGGGCTTAAATTCGATAAGTGAGGAATAAATTAGGAATAAGTGTTTGTTAGGTATATTTATATATATATATATATATATATATGTATATACCATTTTTCAATTCAAAGCCGCTAATAAACTGAATTACATCAAAATCATCGAGTATCTAAATAGCCTAATCAACTTCTTTAATTAATATAAGTTATATTCAATAAACGCAGTAAAGCTAAGTAATACAAACATTAGTTTAATCGATTTTCATACGAATATAAGAAATGAAATACATTGCTAAAGCTTATACAAATTCAAGCATTAAAACTCGAGAAAACATATTTAACCCTAGAATCCATTTTAAGCGGAACCGAGGCCACTTCCGTTGCCGAACAGTCGCTGACTCAAATTTCTGCAAAAGGGGAGAAACAAATATTCTCAATTCAGGTACGTTCATTGCCTCGTGCCTTGCGAAAATTCACATATTTCATCAAATCTCAACATTTCTCATATATATAATTAATAATGAATCATTTGCAAATCAAGTTTTGCCACCTAATCAAGTGGTCCCCGCTCAATCATCAATCATCGGGGCTTATGCCCATCAATTATCAATCATCGGGCGTATGCCCAACCCGCGCGGCTTCAACTCGGGTTCTCGGTCGGCCCGGGAGGTGTGCACCTTACTAAGATCGTATCAATTATCAAGGGGTTCCACTTTCGGATAATAACCTAGGCAATCAAGTTTTACTCATATTCTCTCCCCTGTTTTCAAACTAAAATGAATTGAAATGCGCGCGCTCAATCAATATATTCTTCAAAGTTATTTTACAGATGCAGGAATGTTCGTACTGAGTTTCGACTCACTTTTCCAAATATTTTATTGTTTTTGTTTTAGGAAGAAGCACCGGCGAACAATCAACCATTTATTAAGTCCGACGCAGTGCAAACCCTAGCCAGCCTCGTGGCATTCACAAACCTAAAGGTACATAGACGCTCACAGTGATTTTAGTGTCACCGGGGTTAGGTATGGCCTTGGGAATCATTGTACACTATTTTGTGGATTAGAGAAAAGTCTAGGTTGTTTAAATATTACATTGCTAAACCCGTAAACCGAATTTTGGGATGATTTAGCTACCCGAGTAGTAAGTAGTTACTTCTAACAGGATCAATGAAAATATAACAAGTGGATGCATGAATTGAAGTTCGCTTTTATTTCATATATTTAGCCTTGTCCTATTTTTAGGACGGCGGTGACGCCTTCGATCGTTGACTTCCGCTGCAACCTTACCTAATATTCTCGAATTAGAGAATTATTAAGTAATGGTAACTGGGGCGCTACATTAACCAAACGACGTTTGTTAGAACTCATTTTGTATAACACTCTAACTTACGACTATATAGTTTATGTTTGTTTTGTATGAGATTTTACTCTAATAGTTTCGATATTTATAGAATTGGAGAAATGTGTTTATTGAGGTATCCAAATGGTCACAAATTTTTAATTTTAAAAATAGTTACAAAATATTTTCTATTAGTGTATCCCTACATTTTTTGTTAATGCACAACACCATCAAAATCAAAATAAATTACTACGGCAGAAGGGGAATGATTGATCAATTAATATACCTTTTGGCCTATTATAACTTATATTTTATTTTATTAAACTAATATAATATAATAATTAATCAATTAATATACTTTAGCCTATTATAACTTATATTTTATTTAGTTAAGCGAATTATTTCAGTTATCATTTTGGTGTAACTTATGTCTAGTGGCCTTCCTTCATAATACATATATTAATAATATTAGTATTTTCCTTTAAAAAATACTAGTATTCAATTTTGAGATAAATTTTCAATATCTTAATTCAATAAATTATTAACAGTTTTTTAGAATTGATGAAATTGAATTAATTTGGTAATTGTTAATGCTCTTGCTTCATGTTTCTTTTTCATCTTTTAGCCTTCCTCAATAATATTACATATATTAATAATCATTTTAAAAATTATAAAAAGGTATAATTTTTACTCATTTTTAAATATTTTCTATTAGTGTACCCCTACATTTTTTTTGTTACTGCACAGCACCATCAAAATCAAAATAAATTACCATGGCAGAAGAGGAAGGATTGATCAATTAATACACCTTTTGGCATATTATAACTTATATTTTATTTTATTAAACTAATATAATATAATAATTAATCAATTAATATACCTTTAGCCTATTATAACTTATATTTTATTTAGTTAAGCTAATATAATTGTTTCAGTTATCATTTTGATGTAACTTATGTCTAGTGGCCTTCTTTCATAATACATATATTAATAATATTAGTATTTTCCTTTAAAAATATTATTATTCAATTTTGAGATAAATTTTCAATATCCTAATTTAATAAGTTATTGACAGTTTTTTAAAATTGATGAAATTAGATTAATTTGATAATTATTAATTTAATAAGTTACACTTTTTCTTGGATTAAAGTTAACAGTTTAGAAAGATAACCGTTTTTTTAAAAGATGTAATCAAGGTCTTATTAATGCTTTTGTCTTATTAATTTCAAATAATTAGTTTTACATATAAAGTTTATGACACTAAACATAGTATTTTGAGACTTTTTTTTTCATTACTTTGAATTTTTCAATTTTAACATAAATTAGAAACCAAGGTTGAAAACAATTGAACTTAATTACATAAAAATAAAATAAAATAACTGTGAAACATAAAATAACAACGTAAGTATCTAATATTAATTACCAAGGTTGAATAAAAATAATTAGTTTTAAATATAACTTTCTGACATTTTTTTTAACTAACTTCTGTCTAATAAAATAACTTAATATAGTGAAATATAAAATAAGAAAAAAATTTGTGAAACATAAGTATCTAATATTAATATCGACATAAACCAAACTAAATTAGCTGGTAATAATTAAATAATAACGTAAGTATCTAATATTAATTACCAAGTGAAGACTCGTACATCTGCGGCGCAATTATGAGTTCTAACAGAGGAATCGGGTATAAGAATTTCTCACTTATAGAGTTTTGATTCCAAGACATTCTCTCGTACCTTAGAAACTTTTCTTAGTGATATGGTATCTTCTCTAAGTAATATAGCATTTACTTCATGTATTTCTTGCTTGTCTTTAAGTGACTCGGAAAACAGATCTGCATGTCTCACTCAATTCCGAGTCCTTCATCACTTAGATATATCGCATGCTTGAATTGACTAGTATTTGGCTCGGATCTGTCTTCATGTTATAAGTTCTATTTTGTTGGAGTCGGTGCTCCTAGTCCGAATCGTACTTAGTCTATATCAAGTTATTTCACTCGATATTCTTTATGTAACTTGATTCTTCGCTTAGACTAACTCGGATAGAATTTTGAGTTTCATGGATATTAGACTCGGAAAATTCCACTCACTTTCCGACTCGAGATAATTAGTTGCTTAATTATCTTAATTATGTTATTATCTCGTGTCTAATCGTGGACCAAAGTATTTTATACTTTGAGAACCAAAATTGATTTACTTTTGTAGGTGACTCAAACGAGGATACACTTTTTGAATTACAAAAGTAACCTAGCTTCAAAATGTCAAATCACTAGCAGACATGGCTTTTCCTCTTCTCTCGTCCCAGTCCTAGAAGATTGTGTCGTGGCCGTTCTGTTTCCAAATCGGGAAAACCGAAACGCCAAGCTTAACGAGTGGCTTCCACCTTATCCTTCAAGACACCGCTAGTGGTTTTGGGACTTCCAAGAGAGTTAAGAACCGTTGCCCAACGTTCATATCACAACGGATACTTTATGAGTGACTCGGAAAGTCTTTATCAACGGTCACAAAGGACTTCCCGTCAAAAGTTGGAGATAACGGCTATGCTGCTTGGTCATCTATAAATAGAAGCCAACTTTCAAGACTTGAAGATTGTCGAACCTATTGTTAATACACGTACTTGAGCAAAGTTATTGTATTCATTCTCAATCTTCTACTTACAACTCCCACTCTGTAATTCATTACTTTCGAGTTGTAAGGTCTTGTACTTAGTTACAAAACACTTTCTTACTTTCTGAGTAAGGTCCCTTGACAAAGTCTGTAAAGGCTAACTCAACTTAGTTGTCCCTAACTGTAAGGGTTATCTCGGATAGGAAGTACTAGATCGGATAAGGGAATTTCGAGTCTAGGAAAACTTGTAAAGAGTTGTTTAAGGGAGCAACTTGGGTTCGATCGATCTACTGTATTTTGTGGACTCAAAATAGTGGATTTGACTTCGTGCTTGGATTAGCACGGTCCGTGGTTTTCTGCCCTGGAGGGTTTCCACGTAACTTCTTTGTCTTTACTTTCCGAGTTCATTCTAGACTCGGACAGGTCTCAAAGCTTAAGCTTTATCTATTGATACCAATTCTAAGTTCATACTTTTCTAACCCCACTTAGACTCGGAATCTATTTGCGTTTTTACTTTGGCAAAAGAGTTTGATTTTCAAAGAGAATCCTCCATCACCCTATTCACCCCCTCTAGGGTGACTCGGACTCTCCCGAGCAAAACTTCAATTGGTATCGAGCCTAGCCTTTCGGAAAGGATCTAACCATCCAAAGGTCTAAAGATCAAATGGCTCAAAACAACGGAGAGTTCGATGAAGGAAGATCTTCCAGCAGACCACCAAAATTCAAAGGATCAAATTTCGTGCACTCTGGAAGAAGCTCATGGAATGTTTCCTTCTAGATCATGATGAAGATGTTTGGGAAATCATACAACAAGGAAACCGCATTCCAATGAAGACGGAAGAATTCAAAATCATTCCAAGACAAAGGCCGAGTTTACTCCAGCGGCGAGCAGAAGTTTAGAAAGAACTTCAAGGCAATGAACATTCCGATGTGCGCCATCGGCTCGGAAGAATATAATCGAGTATCTGCTCGCGATCCAGCCAAAGAAGTATGGGACACACTGGTCAACACTTATGAAGGCACAAGCCAGGTCGGACAAGCGAAGATAAGTCAATATCTTTATAAATATGAGCTATTCAAGATGGAGCCGGAAGAGAACATCACTCGGATGTTCATTCGATTCACCGAGATTACCAACAATCTCAAATCTCTGGGCAAGAAGATGACCCACGAGGAAATGTGCGGAAAGATACTCGAAGTCTACCAAAGAGAAGATGGGGTCCTAAGGTGACTACTATAGAGGAGGCTCGGAATCTGTCACTTCTTAAGCCGGATGAGCTCATCGGGAAGCTTCTCACTCATGAAATCCACCTGGAAGAGGAGGATGCTAAGGGCAGCACGAAAAGAAACATAGCGCTGAAAGCCTCGAAACCTAAGAAGCAAATCCGAGTTCCTCCGACTCGAAGAGGATCCCATGACACTTATTGCTAGAGGCTTCAAGAGAATGATGAAGCACAAAAAGATGGGATAAAAGGCCAAAAGAAGAATTCTACAAGAAAGATAAGAGGGACGAGAAAAGGTAAGTACTCTTCTCCTTCAAAGTTATCCTTAACTAAAAATTCTGGATGTTTTGAGTGTGGCAGCAAAGACCACATAGTCAAAGACTCGTCCAAAGAGAAAAAGGGACAGAAAGAAGAAAAAGGCTATGATGGCAACATGGAGCGATGAGGACTCGTCGGAAGATGATGAGGAGTCGGATGACTCAAAATGTCCGATGGCAATCTCGACTCGAAGCCGAAAGAGAGTCGGACTCGGACTCGAACAATGAGGAAACAAATCCTCGAAAGGTCACTCGAGACGAGATCAAAAGGACATTGGTACCTTGACAGGTGGATGTTGACGTCACATGTCGAGAGACGCAGGACTCTTCTCCGAGTTAGAAAAACATAAAGGAGGAACGGTCACTTTTGGAGATGACAACAAAGGCAAGATTGGGAAAGGATATAATCTGGTCGATCCAGTTTATCTTGTCAAAGGATTAAAGTACAATCCGCTCAGCATCTCTCAATCGTGCGATAAAGGTCAAGAGGTAAGATTCACTCGGACCAAGCTGTTATATTTCGATGTCACCACCAAGGAGGTCGAGTCTTTCGGGTAAAAGATTTGGTAACACTTATATTATTCCTTTTTCTGACCCAAGTCGGAATTTATCTTGTTTAAAAGCATCTCTTCATGATGACTCATGGACATGGCATCGTAGGTTAGGCCATATTAGCATGCATACTATCAAAAAATTGGAGTCTCATGGTCCGGTTAGGGGTTTACCTAACTGTGCTTTTGAGAAAGATAAAGTTTGTGAAGCATGCACAAGAGGGAAACAAGTCGAGATCATCATTCAAATCTCTGAAGACAGTTTCCACATCTAAAGTGCTTGAGCTACTGCATATGGACTTATGTGGTGAAATCCTCGTTAAGAGCCTCGGAGGTAAATCATATGTATTTGTTATTATTGATGATTATTCACGATTTACCTGGGTGTGTTTTCTTAAGCACAAAAACGAAGCATTTAAGGAGTACAGCAAGCTCTATAGAAAAATTCAAGTTGAGTCTCGGACTCGGATCCAAAGAATTCAAGCCGACCATGGAAGGGAGTTCGACTACTCGGAATTCTCGGAGTTTTGTGACAAAAATGGCATCTCTCACAACTTTTCAGCACCAAGAACTCCTCAATAAAATGGAGTAGTGGAGAGAAAGAACAGAACTCTTGAAGAAATAGCAAGGACGATGATGATTGAGCACAACTTACCTTACTATTTACGGGTCGAGGCGATCAACACAGCTAATTATACTACGAATAGATGCCTCATCGGACCCATATTGAAGAAAACACCTTATGAGCTCTAGAAAGGGAAGAAACCAAATATTTCCTACTTTAGACCATTTGGATGTAAGTGTTTCGTTCACAACAATGGTAAGGAACACTGACCAAGTTTGATGCTCGGTCGAATGAAGGTATTTTTCAGGGTTATTCTTCTCACAGCAAAGCTTATCGCATTTTCAATAAGAGAACTAATAAAGTAGAAGAAAGCATCCACGTTGTATTTGATGAGCTTGAATAGGAAAAACCAAGTGAGTCTTCATACTCGAATCTGAAACTCAGCAGAGAAGATGATGAAGCCGAGTCTACAAAGACTCAAGCTCAACCGGCTCGGAATGAAGTCACTCGGAATGAAGTGACTCAGAATGAGACAACTCAAGAGCCCGCTCGGAATGAACAAGTCAATGAAGAAGCTCACTCGGAACAAGCTTCGAAGATCGGGTAGCTCAGCCCACAAATCTTGTGAATCGGAGAACAGGTAAAGCATTCAAGTTTACCTCTAGTCATCCAATAGAAAACATACTATCCGATATCAACAGTGGGGTAAGAACTCGTTCGTCTCTTCATAATCTTTGTGCATTCACTGCATTCATTTCATTAACTGAACCCAAAAATGCACTAGAGGCCCTAAATGAACCTGAATGGGTAGAGGCCATGCAAGAGGAACTCAATCAATTCGAAAGAAACCAAGTCCGGACTCGACCAACCAACCTTCGACCACCCAGTCATAGGAACCAAATGGGTTTTCAAGAACAAACTGGATGAAGGAGGGGTGGTAGTCGAAACAAGGTTAGACTTGTGGCTCAAGGTTACAATCAAGAAGAAGGAATTGATTGTGGGGAAACCTTTGCACTTGTTGCGAGAATCGAAGCTATTAGAATATTGTTGGCATTTGCATCCGAGCATGCATATTAAATTATATCAAATAGATGTTAAGTGTGCATTTCTCAATGGTTTTATTGAAGAGGAAGTCTATGTTGAGCAGACCTCCTGGTTTTGAAAACTCAGAATTTCCAGATCATGTTTTCAAACTTCAAAAGGCTCTCTATGGTCTTAAACAAGCTCCCCGAGCTTGGTATGAAAGACTGAGCGAGTTTCTTGGTTCAAAATAATTTTAAAAGAGGTCGGATCGACAAAACTCTCTTTATAAAAACCAAGGGGAAAGATTTCCTTATTGTTCAAATCTATGTCGATGATATTATCTTCGGAGCTACTAATGAATATACGTGTCGAGAATTTTGTGAGTTGATGAGTCGGGAATTCCAAATGAGTATGATGGGAGAACTCAATTTCTTCCTTGGTTTACAAATCAAACAAGACAAAGATGGGATCTACGTCCATCAATCCAAGTATACCAAGGAGCTGCTGAAGAAATACAAACTTCAAGATGCAAAGCACGCATCTACACCCATGAGCAGCAGTATAAAGCTTGACTCGGACGAGAAAGGTAAAGCAATAGATTAGAAACTCTATCGAGGTATGATTGGATCTTTGCTATATCTTACTTCCAGCCGGCCGAGATATAATGTTCGGTGTTTATTTATGCGCAAGTTTCCAAGCTAATCCAAAAGAATCACATCTCACTTGCGATGAAGAGAATATTAAGATATCTTGCAGGAACTTAGAACTTAGGTCTATGGTACTCAAGAGACTCGGAACCGACCCTCACTTGGATACTCGAGATGCGGACTACGCTGGATACAAAGTTGATAGAAAGAGCACTTCTGGAGGTTCCCAATTTACGGGTCAATCCTTAATATCTTGGCACTTAAAGAAGCGGAACTCGGTAGCTCTATCAACTGCTGAAGCTGAGTATATTGCAGTCTGGAGCATGTTGCGCTTAGATTTTATGGATAAAGCAACACTTGAGAGATCTTGGACTTTCTTTCAAATCGGTTCCAATCAAGTGATGACAATCGAGTGCAATCGGCATCACGAAGAATCCAGTTCAGCACTCAAAGACAAAACACATTGAGATCGGATATCATTTCTTCAGAGACCACTCCGAGAAAGGTGATATTGAACTTGAGTTCATTCCTATTAATCTTCAATTAGCTGATATCTTTACTAAACCTCTTGGTGAATATCGGTTTTGCTTTATTCGGAATGAGCTTGGTATGTTAAATGCATAACTATTTTTCCATTGCTTGATTATGCGTTATGTGCTTATGCTTTATTGCTGGCTATTAGTTCGGTTGATTTTATGATACTGAGTCGATAGCTGTTAGTTTCGAGTTACTCGAAAACCAATATGAGTTCGACTCGGACGTCGAGAAAAATTGGACTTCAAATTTTCTGGAATTATCTCTAGATAGTGGAGAATTTCAGAATATATTTTTCAAAATTTTTTTCTCTCTCCGCTCTCTCGAGATTGGTGATGAAACGTTAGCCGATGGATTTCAAATTGCACTGAATCCTAACCGTCAAAGAAGAGAACTATCACACCGGTCAAAGACGACTGATGGACAAGCCGAGTCGAACGGAAAGTTAACGGACGTCTTTCTTTCTATATATAGCGCCTATTCATCTTCGTCTCGTTACTTCACATTCCATTCTCTATCTCTCTCGTACGTAAAACTTCTTGCGGAAGCTTTCTACGTCTACAGTGCTCTCCGGACTTCTTCAAGCAACGTAAAGACCATTTCAAGTAAGTTCGACTGCTCTCATCTCTTTCTTCTACTCCTTTTTCTTTTGCTCTCGTCTACCTACTCTCTTTTTCTCTTCCTCAAAAGTTTCATCTTTCTTTCCTCATTCTCAAAATGCTTAAGAGAGGTAATCATCCCGACTTTCGGGGTTCTTTCTCTAAAAAGCCTCGCACCAAAAACCCGAAAGCTCAACCCCTCTAAGCCCATTGTCACCCGAGCATCTCACGCTAGACGACAAGTTCTTCCCAACCACAAAATTCTCGTGGTTGCCCTACATTCAAACCACCGGAGTGTATAATTTTACGTGTTTCGGTGAGTTCATTTACCCTGAACTCGTTTCGAGTTTTACACTCACCTCACTCACTCCGAAGGTGTCCTAACCTCCAGAGTTCGGAATGTGACTGTCCGAATAAACACATCTCTCCTCCACTGTCTGTTCAAGGTTTCCTCTCTTTTCTTGAACAGCAACCCCATTCCTTTCACTGAAGTTGCCGACGACTTCTTTGAAAAATACGCTAAAGAGTTCCCCGAGTCACGGAAAAATTTTTCAGTGACTCGGTTGAAGTCGAAGCACGCCTTCGTGCTTCCTGCCGATGAGAACCTTTTTCTCTCGGCATTCCAGCAAGGAGAACCCCAACTCCAAGCACCTCAAATCTCTTTTTGACATTCTTGAGGGATAAGAAGTAGACCTCTTCCCCTCAATAATTGAGCGGATGGCAGCTGTGCCGGCTCAACTCCAAAATAAGAAGAACACCCCTCTTCCCTTCGGTGCTCTTCTCACCCTAGTTTTTAAACAATTCAAAGTTCCTCTCCCCTCGGACCCAACTATTGTGTGCAGAGGCTGCCGTTGTGGTCGGCAAAAGGAACTCCGAGGGTACGGCTACCGGGAAACTCAACCTGGTATCCGGGTGCACAACTCGGAGCCGAGGCCTCTTTCTCCGCCTCGGACTCGGAAAGCAACCCCTCTCTCTCCCCTGCCCCACCTGTTGGTGCCTCCACCTCAGGTGCCTCAAAATCTCTCTCCACTATTTTGTCCTCCCTTTCATGGACAAAATCAGCTCCGTGTCCTCCGAATTCAAGGACCTGCTCGGCTCATTCAAGGCTGTATATCACTCTTTGTTCATCCACCAAAAAACCGCCCAATCCCAAATCCGAGAGTAGCAAACTATGGTTCTTGAGATGAGGGAGTTGGTGAAGGAGCGGAAGGAGCTGGTCGAGCTTCTCAGAGAGAGAAGGTCCAAGGCGGCTCGGGACCATGGCGACTCGGACACTTCGAAGCGTCTTCAAGCCCGGGCCCGACCTCCTCGAAAGCGGGGAGGAAGAAGCTGCAGACAACAAAGAAGCAGACGCCGAGGAGCTCGCGGCTGAGGCAGCTCCATCCGGGCAAGAGGTGGAACACAAAGAAGAAGCAGTAGGAACTGCCGAGGGTCGAGCTGCTCCTCAAGCTCAAGTGGCAGTACTCGGCTCGGACGGTGAGTACGAGTGGGTCGAAGGCCCGAGCTGTGCTACGACAACATGCGGCGGGTCGGACAGAGCAGCCACCTCCAGCTACCGAGGTCCACAGGGAAGAACCCCTAGATCCTCTTGTTCCGGGTCGGCCACTCGGAGTCGAGCCCTTAACGGCGATCCCGGTTCTCCCTCCGCCGCGCTCAAGCACATCGTCAAGATCCTACCAGCGCGGCGTACCTCTCATCCCTCCGCTTCTACTCGGATATCCCCTCTCCCTCATAGGCGCCATGTACTCGAGTCACAATTCTATAGTCTGCCAGATTCTTCTTCTTTACGAGAGAGTTCTACTTATTTCTTTTGTCCGGACATCAAATTTGTACTACCTGTTGTATTCTTCCCTTTTTGTTGTTGTTTTTGCTGAAAGGCAAGGGGAGAATATAGATAGAAAACTTGTTGTCTTGTTTAGGGGAGAAACTTTCTTTAATTTCAAATATGTGTACTCTTTTTAATTTCAATGAATTAAATGCTTTCTCTTCAATTTTCTCTGTGATTGCAACCCTTTCTAAGTTAACATTATTTCATGGCTAAGCATATATTTCTTTATGATATGATACATTAGGCTTGCTTTACTTATCCGATTTCTTATGCAAGTATTCAAAAGCGAGATCTTTATCACTAACAAAGTTTCTGTCTAAGTATGGAATGTCTTTCATCAAAAAGGGGAGATTGAAGACTCGAGACATCTGCTCGGCACAATTCCGAGTTCTAACGAGAGGAATCGGGTATAAGAATTTCTCACTTATAGAGTTTTGATTCCAAGGCATTCTCCGTACCTTAGAAACTTTTCTTAGTGATATGGTATCTTCTCTAAGTAATATAGCAATTACTTCATGTATTTCTTACTTGTCTCTAAGTGACTCGGAAAATAGATCCGCATGTCTCACTCAATTCCGAGTCCCTCATCACTTAGATGTATCGCATGCTAAATTGACTAGTATTTCGCTCGAGATCTGTCTTCATGTTATAAGTTCTATTTTGTTGGAGTTAGTGCTCCTAGTCCGAATCGTACTTAGTCTATATCAAGTTATTTCACTCTTAAATTCTTTATGTAACTTGATTCTTCACTTAGACTAATTCGAGATGGAATTTTGAGTTTCATGGATATTAGACTCGGAAAATTCCACTCACTTTCCGACTCGAGATAATTAGTTGCTTAATTATCTTAATTATATTATTATCCGTGTCTAATCGTGGACCAAAGTATTTTATACTTGGAGAACCAAAATTGATTTACTTTTGTAGGTGATTCAAACGAGGATACACTTTTTGAATTACAAAAGTAACCGGCTTCAAAATGTCAAATCACCAGCAGACATGGCTTTTCCTCTTCTCTGTCCCAGTCCCGGAAGATTGTGTCGAGGCATGTCTGTTTTCAAATCTGGAAAACTGAAAAGCCAAGCTTAACGGTGGCTTCCACCTTATCCTTTAAGACACCGCCGGTGGTTTTGGGACTTCCAAGAGAGTTAAGAACCGTTGCCCAACGTTCATATCACAACGGATACTTTCGAGTGACTTAGAAAGTCTTTATCAACGGTCACAAAGGACTTCCCGTCGAAGTTGGACATAACGGCTATGCTTGCTTGGTCATCTATAAATAAAAGCCAACTTTCAAGGCTTGAAGATTGCCGAACCTATTGTTAATACACGTACTTAAGCAAAGTCATTGTATTCATTCTCAATCTTCTACTTATAACTTCTACTCTGTAATTCATTACTTTACGAGTTGTAAGGTCTTGTACTTAGTTACAAAACACTTTCTTACTTTACGAGTAAGGTCCCTTCACTAAGTCTGTAAAGGCTAACTCAACTTAGTTGTCCCTAGCTGTAAGGGTTATCTCATCTAGGAAGTACTAGATCAAATAAGGGAATTTCGAGTCTAGGAAAACTTGTAAAGAGTTATTTAAGGGAGCAACTTGGGTTCGGTCGGTCTACTGTATTTTGTGGACTCAAAATAGTGGATTTGACTTCGTGCTTGGATTAGCACGGTCCGTGGTTTTCTGCCCCGGGAGGATTTCCACGTAACTTCTTTGTCTTTACTTTCGAGTTCATTCTAGACTCAAGCAGTCTCAAAGCTTAAGCTTTATCTCTTTATAGCAATTACGAGTTCATACTTTTCGACCCCACTTAGACTCGGAATCTATTTACGTTTTTACTTTGGCAAAAGAGTTTGATTTTCAAAGAGAATCCTCCATCACCCTATTCACCCCCTCTAGGGTGACTCGGACTCTCCCCGAGCAAACCTTCACCAAGGTTGAATAAAAATAATTAGTTTTAAATATAAACTTTCCGACATTTTTTTAATTAACTTCTGTCTAATAAAATAACTTAATATAGTGAAACATAAAATAAGAGAAAAAATAGTTTTGAAACATAAGTATCTAATATTAATATCGATATAAACCCTACTAAATTAGCTGGTAATAATTAAATTAGTTTAAAAAATAATTTTTTGGCTAGCATAATTATAAAAAATTTTTAAAAAATTTAAAAACAATTTCATTCAATGCTATTGCCACATAAGCGTCCTATGTGTCACTCATATAGAGATTCTACCCAACTTTTAATATATATATATATATATATATATATATATATATATATATATATATATATATATATATATATATATATATATATATATATATATATGATTAGATGAATAAAGCAACAAAGAGTTTACCACAAATGTATCCAAACACTTGAAGTACACAATTTTTTCTGCAAATACAAACCTGCAATTAGAGAAGGTAGCGTTTCAAACCCATAATAATATAGATGCGGTTATAATAGTTGTCGTTATACTACAATCACCATGATTAAAAGAATTTAAGTTATATATGTGTCATATTTAGATCTTGACCACATAATGTTTTTATATTAAAAAATAATTTTTTTAACAGTTTTGCTAATCGTTGCCCTTAAAGCAATGGTTAAGATAGAATAATGTATAAAGCTATTAGAATCTATAGTAATTATATAAATTATTTAAAATTAAAATGTATATTATAATTATTGAATGATTTCCAAATTATATCTTTCCAAAAATATAATAATAATAAAAAAAAGTCCCAAAAAGTCATGTATCTCGCTTTTTTCATAACTCTTTCCTCTTTTCTTTACCTTCTCTCTACATAATGGTCATCAATGGTAGTAACCTGCTCATCAATGGAGTCTGTACAAGTAAGACTATTTTTATAACATAGATTTTGATAGCAAAATCTTTCCAAATTGGATTGGTAAGAAGCAAAGAAGTAATGGTAGTGCTAAGGCTTAACAGATGGTGAATATGGCAAAGCAATTGGTGATGGAGGGTTTCTAAATACGTGCAGCAATGGACGGAATTAGAGCGAAATTGTTTTTTTTTTTTTTATATATATCTTGTAGTTTTTCTTGTTTATGAAATAGGACTAGGTTTGGAAAGGAAAGCAAGTGAGCTATATGTGGGGTTTGGGTTTTGTTTTTTAAAAAAAAGTATTTTTGGAAGGATATAATTTGGGAATAATTCAATAATTATTAATATATTTTTTAATTTTAAATATTTTATATAATTACTGTAGATTCTAATATATTCATACATTATTTTATCATAACTATTGCCCTAAGGACTACAATTAGAAAAACTTTTTTTAATTAGAAAATATTTATTATTAATAATAAAATAAAATCTCAATTTCTATACTCTATTATTTAGGAAGGAAGTAATTAAATACTATCAAATGCCACTATAACTAATTATCTTAATCAATTTTTAAAAAAATTTATTTTTATAATTAATTTTCTTTAATTTTATAAAAATAAAAAATATAAATGGTTGTGATTAATTTAATACATATGTATGGTTAAGATCAAAGGAAACTAAGATCGTTATCGTAGTTGTATTATACTGACAACTGCTATAATTTTTTAATAATAATATTAGTTTACGTAAACCCTTAACTAAACTACTAAACTCTATTTTATATAACAATATTTCATAGAAACTCAAAAAAGAAGCAACTTTCACTTTTCATGAATTATTCCATCCAAATCGTTGTTTTATCTTTAAAGCTCGTGCTTAAATGCTAGTGTTCATATTTGAAAGTAAGAAAGTCAGCTTTTCCCTTAAATTGAAGCCTTCTTACGTTAAACTAGTGAATTATTACTTTGAAAAAAAGGTTGTCATCGATGCCAATAACTTTGACCATCTTGTAAGAATCTCTTCCTTTTTTCCTTGAAATTTCCATAATTCACATCTTTATCTATGTTTTAATAGTCATGGTTGCATTGATAGGTGAAAGTAGTTTCTTAAAGCCTCCCCATCTTTTGAATTAGCCTTTTCAAACTTGAAGTTCCTATGTGGCATTTGGTTGGATGTAATGCAATACGAGTGTAATGTAATTAATTATGTAATGTAATTAGGTATGTAATGTAATGGGACAACAATTACATTATCATGTTTGGTTATATAAAAAGTGTAATGTAATCACAAAGGTAACAAATTATTTCAATGAAAAAAATAGTAATTTTAAATTATTGCATTGGAGATAAATGTTGTCTAAATAAAAATTTGAGTTACATATTTACATTTGAGCTTTTTAAAATATTTTCTATCAAATAATCAAGTTTTATTTCTTTTTGGCAAATATCAACTTATTATTCTAATGGTAATAAATATCGTAATAGAGATAAATATTATCCATATGAAAATATTTTAAATTCGAAATTATATTTGAGAGTTTTTTAATCTTTTATATCATGTTTCCTAATTTTAAATTTTTTGGTGGCAAAAAGATCAACTAGATTATTTTAGTGACAATAAATGTTTGTCGTAGTGAAGATAAATGTCATCCAAATAACACAATTTTAAACTCTAAATTTATATTTGAGCTTTTTAATCTCTTCTATCATATAATTAAGTTTTCAATTATTTTCATTGATAAAAAATATAAACTGAAATTATTTTATTTATAATAAATATTTATTGAATTAAAGATAAATGTTAACAAGTAAAAAATTCTAATCTAAAAATTTTAACTTAAGCTTCTTTTATCTTTTTAATTGAATAGTTAAATTTTGAATCCAAAATATTGAAGTTGAATTGTTCTCGTAATGACCAACCGATCATATCATATATTAAGATAATAGAAGAAAAAAATCAAGTTTCTTCTCAAATGGATGAATTTTTGCTTGCCAAGGAGGAGAGAAAAAGGATATGGAAGAGAGAGAGAGAGTTATTGAAAGTGTGTTAAAATTTGATCATAAGGATGAATTTAATCATGATTGTTTGGTAAATGTCCAAGTAATTGTAATTGGATAAGTGGAGGTTAATGTGATTATAATGTAATTTTGATTCATTACAAAGTTGTAAACAAATATGGTAATGTAATGACCATTACCATTTTGATTACATCCAACCAAACATGAGTGTACCAATATCTTGACCCTTTACTTAGTCCACACATCGAATAGTTGATCCTATGTAGCCATGACTAACTCTATATGACTAATAGCCTAAACTCTCATATAACTCATACACGAAAAAAATAATAAACAAATTAACTTTTTGTACACGCATAAGGAATTAGAATTTTTCTTTTATCATAGGGGCACAAATGAGATATTAATTGCCCTCAACACACAAAGAATTAAGGAAGTAGCTAACTTATAAGAGAGAGCAACCCATATCATGTTATCCTTCCATAAGATTTTGACCAAAGTCTATACGAGGGAAATCAAAAGATTAAAGTTGATTATTATATTCATTCACCCTTAGCTATATTACCAACTGGATTCAAAAATCCTACCATCTTCATGGGAGGATGGGTTTTCAAGGTTCTATCTTTTTGAGTTTGTTATTAGCTACGGTGGGTTTTTTATTTCCTGTGAGTTTGTGTTTTGTAATGATTTTTTATAATTGTTTTGGCTTTATTATTTTTTCTTTTGTTTAGTGTCTAGTAGGCCGGATATCATGTTTAGTGTCCGCCTTTGTGTAAGATTTCAAGCTAATCCTAAGGAATCACATCTCACCGTGGTGAAGAAAATAAAGGTTTACTATTGGAGAGGCTAAGTCACCATGGGGGGTGAATAGGGTGATGGAAAATTTTTGAGAAAAATCAAAATTTTTTGAATAGAACAGAATAAGAAACGGATTCGACTATAGATTGAACTATATGAAATATGTGATTCCTGGGGTAGAAAACCACAGACAGTGCTAATCCAAACACCAAGTCAAATCCACTAATTGAATTCTCAATTACAAAGAACTCGACTCTAACCGAATTGCTCCCTTAGACAATTCTTTTACAAGTTTTTCATAAACTCAAAAGTTCCATTATCCGATCTAGTACTTCCCGACTGAGTTAAACCTTATAGTTGGGGACAACTGAGTTGAGTTAGCCCTTACAGCTCAATCAAGGGACTTACAAAGAAAGTAAAGAGTAGAAGTAATTACAAGACTTTCTTTACAACTCGGAAAGTAAGAAAATACATATTAGGAGTTGTAAGATGAAGATTGAGTAAGAATGCACTAGGTAAGTGTTAAGCAATATGTTCAACAAACTTCAAGTCTTGTGGAGTGGCTTCTATTTATAAGCACCAAGGCAAAATGACCATTGAGACTTGTTCCGGACTCGGTGATCTTCATTAGCCGTTGTAATGGTTAGTCCGAGTCACTCAAAAAGATCCGTTGAGATGTGAACGTTGTGTAGTGGTTCTTGACTCCAAAAGATGATCCAATCATTTGGTGGTGATTGAACATTGAGGTGGAAACAACCATTAGACTCAAAGTTGCAGTTTTCCAGCTTTGGAAACAAACAACCCCGACATGGTGTTTGAGCCATGTCTAAAAATAGTTAATATTTGAACGGCTAGAAATCGGTTTCTTTTGTAATTCAAAAATAGATTAGACTTGTTTCAACAACCTACAAAAGAAAATCACAGTGGTACTCAAAGTATAAAAATACTTTGGTCCAAGATTAGGCACGAGATAATAATTAAATCGAGTAATTAAGCACTTAATTATCTTAGGCCTAAAAGAGTGGAATTTTTGAGTCTAATATCCATTAGGTTCAGATTCCATCTTGAGTCAATCCTTAAAAATGATCAAGTTAGAGAGAATAAAGTATCGGGATACATGAACTTGATCAAGCAAATAATTCTCCATAAATAAACCGACTTTGAACTTAGAATTAACGTTGTAATTCATATTCACTTGAAACACAAAGTCGAGTGCTTAGAATAAAAGTGTTAGAGAAATTATTTACTCATGCGATAGTTCTGAGTTGTGTCTAAGTGAGTTAAAAACACAGTTCAGAGTGATATGCAAATTAACCGGTTTTTGAGCGGGTCGAACAGGATGAAAACTTAGATAATGGTTTCTATAAAGCTCGGAATGACTTCGAATCAAAACCCAATGAAGACTCGGACTTTATACTTACACTTTTCTAAGTTCCATCGAGGAATTAGGTATAAGACTTCTTCTCCTATAGTGTTTTGATTCCAAGTCATTCCATGTGCCTTAGAAATTTTTCCGAGCGATATAGCATTTTCTCCGAGTGTTATAGAATCTATCGTATACGTTTTCGATTGTTTCGATCGACCGACTCGAAAGCTTATGTCTACATGCCTCTTCACACTCGGTTCCGAGTCACTCAACACTCGGGTATATCGCATGTTCAAACACTTTTGTTCACCCACATAAACTCGAGTCCGACTTCATGTTACAGGAATTACACTCGTTAATTCTCTATTCCAAGTCGACTTATTTAGTTTGAACCTTGTTTAGTCTAGATCAAGTTTGTTTACTCCGATCTTCTACTTGACTTGATTATCTTCTAGACCGACTCAGATGGAATTTTGAGTATCATGGATATTAGACTCGAAATTTTCCATTCCTTTTCGAATCAAATAATTAGTCATTTAATTATCTTAATTATGTTATTATCTCGTGTCTAATCTTGGACAAAAGTATTTTATACTTCGAGAACCAAATTGATTTACTTTTGCAGGTTATTCAAACGAGGCTATCCTAATTTTGAATAGCAAAAGTAACCGGCTTCAAAACGTCAAATCACTAGCGAGCAAGGCTTTTTCCACCTCTAACCTAGCCCCGGACAATCGTGTCGGGATTGTTTGTTTCCAAAATTGGAAATCTGCAACACCAAGCTCTACGGTGGTTTCCACCTTATTTTTAAAGACACTACTAGTGGTTTTGGGACTTCCAAAGGAGTCAAGAATCGTTGTTCAACATTCATATCTTGACGGATATTTTCCGAGTGACTCGGAAAATCCTTTACAACGGTCACAAAGGACTTCCGGTTAGAAGATGGACACAATGGCTATGAAGGTTTGCACGGGGAGAGTCCGAGTCACCCTAGAGGGGGTGAATAGGGTGATAGAAAATTCTTTGCGGAAACACACTCTTTTTCGCGAGAATAGAGAGGAAGACAGATTCCGAGTCTATCAACGAGGTCAAAAAATATTGGACTCGGAATACAATTAAGCGTAAAGAACAAGAGCGAGTAAAGATGTCCGAGTCTAGAATGAACTCGTAAAGCTAACACTTAGTTTTTACGTGGAAACCCTCCTGGGGCAGAAAACCACGGACCGTGTCAATCCGGACACGAAGTCAAATTCACTATTTTGAGTCCACAAAATACCGTGAACCGATCGAACCCGAGTTGCTCCCTTAGACAACTCTATACAAGTTTTCCTAGACTCGAAATTCCTTTATCTCGATCTAGTACTTCCTAGCTGAGATAACCCTTACAGCTAGGGACAACTAAGCTGAGTTAACCCTTACGGCTTAGTCAAGGGACCTTACAAAGAATGTAAGAAAGAGTTTGTAACCGAGTACAAGACCTTACAACTCGAAAGTAATGAATTACGAGTGGGAGTTGTAAGTAGAAGATTGAAAGTAAATACAATGACTTTTCTCAAGTATGTGTATTAATAATAGGTTCGACAATCTTCAAGTCTTGTGAGTTGGCTTCTATTTATAGATGACCAGGCAGAGTAGCCGTTATCTTCATCTCGCTGACCGAGAGTCCTCTCGTGACCGTTGATAGAAACCTTTACGAGTCACTCGGAAGGTATCCGTTGTAATATGAACATTGGACAACGGTTTAACTCTCTTGGAAGTCCCAAAACCATTAGCGGTGTCTTGAAAGATAAAGTAGAAACAACCGTTAAGCTTGGCGTTCCAATTTTCCATACTTGGAAACAGACATGCCACGACACAATCTATCGGGACTAGAGCGAGAGAAGGTGAAAAGCCATGTCTGCTGGTGATTTGACGTTCAAGCCGGTTACTTTTGTAGTTTGAAAAAATTGTATCCTCGATTGAATAACCTACAAAAGTAAATCAATTTTGGTTCTCAAAGTATAAAATACTTTGGCCCACGATTAGACACGAGATAATAAAATAATTACGATAAATAAACTAACCGATTATCCGAGTCGAAAATGGAATGGAATTTTCGAGTGCAATATCCATGATACTCGGAATTCCATCCGACTTCGTCTAAGCGAAGAATCAAGTTCAATAAAGAATATCGGAGAGGATTAACTTGATATAGACTGAGCATGAAACAAGCTAAGAATACTGACTAAAACACGATAGGACTTATAACCACAAGTCGGATTCTAAAAAGACGAAATCTTGGTATATTCAATCTGCGATTATTCGAGTGAGGATGGACTCGGAACAAAGAACCGGTTTTCGAGTCGCTGCGAGATAAGCAATAAATATACTAAGTAAGAACTATGTTACTTAGAGAAGATACCCTTTTACTCAAATAAGTTTCGAGATGCGAGAGAATGCCATGGAATCAAAACTCTATATGTATGAAATTGTTATACCCGATTCCTTTTATGTAACTCGGAAGAGTATTGAGCGAGTGTCTAAGTCTTCAATCTCCCCCTTTTGATGAAAGGCATTCCATACTTAAAACAGAAACTTTGTTAGAGGAAAAGATTGATTACGAGTAGTTTGCGTATGAGTAAGACATACTCAATGAGTCGGAGCGATACTTAATATATCGAGCAAAAAAAATAAAGTATGCTTCATTAACTCGGAAAAGACATGCTATCAAAAATGAACTCGGAAGTTAATAATGAAATGCATTAATCTATTAAAATTCAAAAGGGCGGAAAAACTCCCCTAAACAAGACAACAAGTTTTTCTCTATTTCCCCCTTGCCTTTCAGCAAAAACAAACAATAAGAAAAGGAAGGGAAGAAAAGAAAAAAATAGCAAAAAGTACAACTTAGATGTCCGGACAAAAAAATAATTTCGAAAGAAGAAAGTTCCGCCGGACCGAGGAATTGTGACTCGAGTGCATGGCTCCTACGAGGGAGAGGGAGATTTCGAGTGGAGGGAGCGGAGGTGCGTCGGCGCCGATATGATCTTGACGATGTGCTTGAGCGCGGTGAAGGGAGAACCGGGACTATCGTCGGGGCTCGGCTCCGAGTGGCCGACCCGGAGTGAGTGGATCGAGGGTTCTTCCCTTGGAACCTCGGTAGGCTGGAGGGGCTACTCTGTCGACCCGCTGGAGTAGCTAGGTCGTCCGACCCACCGGCATCGCTCGTTTGATCCGAGTACAACTATTTGAGCTCGTGGAGCGAGTCGACCCTCAGCAGTTCCCGCTGCCTCTTCTTTGTGTTCCTCCCCTTGCCGGAAGGACTCGCCTCAGCCCGCGGGTTCCTCGGCGTCTGCAGCTTCTTCTTCTTCTTCTTCCCCGCTGTCCGAGGAGGTCGGACTCGGGCTCGAAGACGCTTCGGACGCGTCTCGAGTCATCCTGGTCCTGAGCCGCCTTGGACCGTCTCTCTCGAGGAACTCGACCAGCTCCTTCGCTCCTGGACCAGTTCCCTCATCTCAAGAACTAGAGACTCGCTGCTCTCGGATTTGAGATTGACCAGTCTTTTGGTTGATGGTCGGACCTTGGAGAATAGATTTAAAAGAACGGAGCATGTCTCCGAAATCGAAGACACGGAGCTGATCTTGTCCATGAAAACAGGGGACAAGAGAGCAAGAACGGAGCATGTCTCCGAAATCGGAAGACACGGAGCCGATCTTGTCCATGAAAACAGGGGACAAGAGAGCAGAGAGAGATTTGGAGGCACCTGAGGTGGAAGCACCACCAGGTGGAGAAGGGAGAGAGAGAGGGTTGATTTCGAGTCCGAGGTGGAGAAGGAGGCCTCGGCTCCGAGTTGTGAACCCGGACACCGGGGTCGGTTTCTGGTATCCGTACCCTGCAGTTCCTTCTTGCCGACCACAACGGCGGCCTCGGACACGGCGTTGGGGTGCGAGGGGAGAGGAACTTGGAATTGTTTGAAAACAAGGGTTAGAAGAGCACCGAAAGGAAGGGAGGTGTTCTTCTTGGATTGGAGTTGAGTGGCACGGCGGCCATCCGCTCAATGATGGAGGGGAAGAGGTCTACTTCGTATCCTTCAAGGATGTCGAAGAGAGCTTTGAGGTGCTTGGAGTTGGGGTTCTCCTTGCTTGGAATGCTTGTGAGAAAAAGGTTCTCATCGGCAGAAAGCACGGAAGACGAGCTTCGACTTCAGCCGAGTCACGGAAAAATTTTTCCGAGACTCGGGGAATTCTTTGGCGTATTTTTCAAAGAAGTCGTCGGCGACTTCAGTGAAAGGAATGGGGTTGCTGTTCGGGAAGAGAGAGGAGACCTTGAACGAGGCGGTGGAGGAGAGAGGTGTTTAGACGGACGGTGATGTTCGAACCCTAGAGGTTAGAACATTTTCGGAGTGAGTGAGGTGAGCATAGAACTCGAAACGAGTTCGGGATAGATGAACTCGCTGAAGCACATAAAGTGGTATGCTCCGGTGGTTTGTATGTTGGACAACTAAGAAAATTTGGTTGTTGGAAAGAATTTGTCGTCCGAGCACGAGGTGCTTGAGTGACAATGGGTTTGGAAGGGGTTGAGCTTTACGGCTTATTGGTGCGAGGCTTTTTGGAAGATGGAGAGACACGGAAGTCGGGATGGTTTCCTCTTTTAGGCATTTTGAGGGAGAGAGGAAAAGATGAAGCTCTTCGAGTAGGAAAGAGAAGGAGATGTAGAAGAGAAGAGACGAAAAGAAAATGTAGAAGAAAGAGATGAGAGCGAGTCAAGACTTATGAGAGAGGGCTTCTTCGATGCTTGCGAGATGATCAAGGATGACTGTTCACGTAGAAATCTTCCGCGAAAAGTTTCGTTTGAGAGAGATGGAGTTTAGAGTACCGAGAGGAAGATGGATAGACGTTATTTATAGAAAATAAGCGCGCCCGTCAACTATCCGTTAAGTATAACTCCGTTCGACTCGGCTTGTCCATCGGTCACCAAAGACCGGTGTGACGGTTCTCTTCAACGGTTGAGATCCCAGCGGTTAGAAATCCAGGGCTAAAATCCGATCACGGTGCTCGAGAGAGAGAGAGAATTTTGAAAATATGATCCGAAACTCTCCATTGTTCTAGAGATAGTTTCGGAAAATTTGAAGTCCAAGTTTCTCTACGTCGAGTTTGACTCGAAAGGTTTCGAGTGACTCGAAACGCGAAATAACTATCAGCCCAGTATCACTGAATCAAGCTGAACTAATGGTTATTAACGGTGAAAGCACAGAGCACGAGATTTATGCAACAAGGGTAGCACATAATTAAGCATTTAACATACCAAGCTCATTCCGAATAAAGCAAAGCTGATCTTCACCAAGAGGCTTAGTAAAAATATCGGCTAGTTGAAGATTAGTAGGAATGAGCGAAGTGCAATATCACCCTTTTACGAGTGAATGCGTAAGAAGTGATACCGACCTCGATATGCTTTGTTTTCGAATCTTTGGACGGGGTTCTTGGTGATGCTGATTGCGCTTTGGTTGTCACACTTGATTGGAGCCGAGTTGAGGAATAGTCCAAGATCCTTCAAGTGTTGTTTAATCCATAAAATCCGAGCGCAACGAGCTCAAGTTGCTATATATTCGGCTTCGGCGGTTGATAGAGCTGCTGAGTTCTACTTCTTTGAGTGCCAAGATATTAGGGATTGACCCAGAAATTGGCAAGCTCCGGATGTGCTCTTTCGATCAACTTTGTATCCTGCGTAGTCTGCGTTTGAGTATCCGGTAAGAGTCGGTTACGAGTCTCCGGAATACCATAGACCTAAATTCGAGTACTGCAAGATATCCGAATATTCTCTTCACCGCAGATGAGATGTGATTCTTTTGGATTAGCTTGAAATCTTGCGCATAGGCAAACACTTGAACATTATATACGGCTGCTTGGAAGTAAGATATAGCAAAGATCCAATCATACCTCGATAGAGTTTCGATCTATTGCTTTACCTTTCTCGTTTGAGTCAAGCTTTATGTTGCTTGCTCATAGGGGTAGATGCGTGCTTTGCATCTTGTAGTTTGTATTTCTTCGACGGTTCCTTGGTATACTTTGATTGATGAACAAAGATTCCATCTTTATCTTGTTTGATTTGTAACCCAAGGAAGAAATTGAGTTCTCCCATCATACTCATTTGGAATTCTTGACTCATCAACTCGAGAAAATTCTCGGCACGAAACTCATTAGTAGCACCGAAAATAATATCATCAACATAGATTTGAACAATAAGGAAATCTTTCTCCTTGGTCTTTATGAAGAGGGTCTTGTCGATCTGACCTCTTTTAAAATCATTTTGAACCAAGAAGCTACTCGAGTCTTTCATACTAAGCTCGAGGTGCTTGTTTAAGACCATAGAGAGCCTTTTGAAGTTTGAAAACATGATTTGGAAATTATGAGTTTTCAAAACCAGGAGGCTGCTCGACATAGACTTCTTCTTCAATAAAACCATTGAGAAAAGCACACTTAACATCCATTTGATATAATTTAATATGCATCTTGGATGCAAATGCCAACAGATATTCTAATGGCCTCAATTCAGCTGCTTGGTGCAGAGGTTTCCCCACAATCAATTCCTTCTTTTTGATTATATCCACTGAGCCACAAGTCTAGCCTTGTTTCGACTACCACTCCACCCTCATCCAGTTTGTTCTTGAAAACCCATTTGGTTCCTATAACTGGGTGGTCGGAAGGTCGGTTGGTCGAGTCCGAACTTGGTTTCTCTTGAATTGATTAAGTTTCTCTTGCATGGCCTCTACCCATTCAGGTTCATTAAGGGCCTCTAGTGCATTTTTGGGTTCGGTTAATGAAATGAATGCGGTGAATGCACATAGATTATGTAGAGAGGAACGAGTTCTTACCCCCTTGTTGATATCGAAATGATGTTTTCTTGGGGATGATTGGAAGTAAATTTGAAAGCTTTACCAGTTCTTTGATTCACCGAGGTTTGTGGGCTGAGTTGTTTGATCTTCGAAGCTTGTTACGAGTGATCCTCTTCATTAACTTGTTCGTTACGAGCGAGCTCTTGAACTATCTCATTACGAGTCTCCTCGTTACGAGTGACTTCATTACGAGCATGCTTGGGTCCGAGTCTTTGTAGGCTCGGCTTCGTCATCATCTTTTCGAGCTTCGGTTCGAGTATGAAGACTCACTTGGCTTCTCTTGTTCAAGCTCATCAAATACTACGTGGATGCTTTCTTCCACTTTGTTAGTTCGCTTATTGAATATGCGATAAGCTTTGCTATGAGAGGAGTAACCCGAGAAAAATACCTTCGTCGACCGAGCATCAAACTTGGTCGAGATGATCCTTACCATTGTTGTGAACGAAGCACTTACATCCGAATGGTGCGAAATAGGAAATATTTGGCTTCTTCCCTTTGTAGAGCTCATAAGGTGTTTTCTTGAGAATGGGTACGATGAGGCATCTATTTAGAGTGTAGTTAGGCTGTGTTCACTTGCCTCGCCGAGAAATAGTAAGGTAAGTTGTGTTCAATCATCATCGTCCTTGCTATTTCTTCAAGGGTTTTGCTCTTTCTCTCTACTACTCCATTACGTTGAGGAGTTCGGGTGTTGAGAAGTTGTGAGAGATTCCATTTTTGTCACGAGAACTCGAGAATTCGAATAATCGAACTCCCTTCCATGGTCGGTTCGAATCCTCCGGATCCGAGTCTCGAGACTCAACTTGAATCTTTCTGCGAGCTTGCTTGAACTCCTTGAAGGCTTCATTTTTGTGCTTGAAGAAAACACACCCAGGTAAATAGTGAAAAATCATCAATAATAACAAGTATGTAAGATTTACCTCAGAGACTCTTCACGGGGATTTCACCACATAAGTCCATATGCGATAATTCAAGTACGTTGGATGTGGAAGCTGTCTTCGAGAGATTTGAATGAAGATCGACTTGTTTCCCTACGGTGCATGCTTTACATACTTTGTCTTTCTCAAAAACACGGTTAGGTAAACCCCTAACTAGACCATTAGATGCCAATTTCTTGATAGTATGCATGCTAATATGGCCTAGTCTTCGATGCCAAGTCCATGAATCATCATGAAGAGATGCTTTTAAGCAAGATAAATTTTGACTTGGGTCGAGAAAAGGGATGATGTAAGTATTACCTGATCTCTTACCTGAAAGCTTGATCTCTTTGGTAGAGACATCGGAAATAGTGCAATTGGTGCGAGTGAACCTTACCTCTTGACCTTTGTCACATAATTGAGAGATCTTGAGCAGATTATTTTAATCCCTTGACAAGATAGACTGGATGACCAGATTGCTTCCTGTTCCAATCTTGCTAATCCCCACGATCTTGCCTTTGCTATCATCTCCAAATGTGACTTTTCCTCCTTTATGTCTATTCAACTCGGAAAAGAGTCCTGCATCTCTGACATATGGTGTGAACATCCACTTGTCAAGGTACCGGTGTCCTTTTGATATCTTACGAGTGACACTGCAAAACAAAGAGAATCTAACCCTTCTCACTTCCTCTAACGAACCCGAGTAACATTCCTTACTTGTGGTTCTTTTACGAGGAAGAAGGTGTTTTGGAACCCAGATTTGAATAACTTTGGGTTTTATCGATTACGAGTCTTCCTCTCGGAGAGCTGAGTCCGTGTCTCTTTCTTTTTGAAAACCTTTCCTTTTGAAACAGGAGAGAATGATTTCTTTTTGTAAACGAGTTCTGGGCTTAGTCCTTCTTTCATTTACGTGAATGGGACCTTGCTCGGCTTTCTCGAACTTCACGGTTACAGAGTCATTTTTAAACGAGTTCGAGTAGGAATTTGATTCCTCTTCTCTGTTGAAACCGAGACCTTCTTTTCGAAAGGAGACACATTGTGATCCTAAGAGCATGTCAAGGTTTTTCGACCTTGAGTAAATTTTAAAATCAGATCTTGAGACTCGGTGAGCTTCTATTTTAATTGCTCATTTTCTTTCTGAGTAACTCGGACTCGGTCTCATTAGATTGAGCACTAGTCTTGAGTTCTCCGAATAAGAGTCTCGAGTTTTCTAATTCGTCTTTCAAAGAAGTGCTCTCGAAGTGATTGACTCAAGTTGTTCTTTGAATTGAGAGGAATCGAATTGGACTTTTCTTCCAAAGTAAAAATATACTTAGCTAAATCAACTTTGGAGAATTTAAGAAAGTATTCGATTACCTCTTGAGGATTAGTTTCCTCGTTGTGCGAGTCCGAGTCGACTCTCTTTCGGCTTCCGAGTCGGAGATTGCCATCGAGACACTTTGAGTCATCCGAGTCCTCGTCATCTTCCGATGAGTCCTCATCGCTCCATGTTGCCATCATGGCCTTTTTCTTCTTCCTGTCCCTTTTCCTTTTTGGACGAGTCCTTGACTATGTGGTCTTTCTTTGCCACATTCAAAACATCCGAGAATTCTTAGATAAGGATAACTTTGAAGGAGAAGAAAACTTACCTTTTCTATCGCTCTTATCTTTCTTGTAGAATTCTTCTTTTGGCCTTCTGTCCCATCTTTTGTGCTTCATCATTCTCTTGAAGCCTCTTGCAATGAGTGCCATGGGATCATCTTCCGAGTCGAAAGAGCTCGGATTTTCTTCTTTGGATTACGAGCCTTTCGGTGCTAAGTTTCTTTTGGTACTGCCCTCAGCAGCCTCTTCTTCTAGATGTATCTCATGAGTTAGAAGCTTTCCGATGAGCTCGTCTAGCTTTAAGAGTGAGAGGTTACGAGCTTCTTCTATGGCGAGTCACTTTCGGACCCCATCGTCTCTTGGGTAGGCTTACGAGAATTTTCCGGCACATTTCTTCATGGGAAATTTTCTTTCCCGGAGATTTGAGATTGTTGGTAATCTCGGTGAAGCGAATGAACATTCGAGTAATGTTCTCCTCCGGCTCCATTTTGAAAAGCTCATATTTATGAAGATACTTGGCCGATATTCGCTTGTCTTACCGACTTGTACCTTCATAGGTGTTGACTAAGGTATCCCATACCTCTTTAGCGAGTCACGAGCGGAGACTCGATTATACTCTTCCGAGCTTATGGCGCACATAAGGATGTTCATTGCTTTGAAGTTCTTTACGAACTTCTCTGCTTCTCTGGTGCGAACTCGGCCTTTGTCTTGGGAAGGATTACGAATTCATCTGTCTTCATTGGAATGTAGTTTCCTTGTTGTATGATTTCCCATACCTCCTCATCATGATCCATAAGAAAACATTCCATGAGCTTCTTCTAGTGCCCAAAGTTTGATCCTTTGAATTTTGGTGGCTCGTTGGAAGATCTTCCTTCGTCGAACTCTCACGGTGTTACGAGCCATTTGATTTTTAAACCTTTGGATTGTTAGATCCTTTCGAAAGGCTAGGCTCGATACCAATTGAAGGTTTGCACGGGGAGAGTTTGAGTCACCCTAGAGGAGGGTGAATAGGGTGATAGAAAATTCTTTGCGGAAACACACTCTTTTCGCAGAATAGAGAGGAAGACAGATTCCGAGTCTATCAACGGGGTTAGAAAATATTGGACTTAGAATGCGATTAATCGGAAAGAACAAGAGCGATAAAGATGTACGAGTCTAGAATGAACTTAGAAAGCTAACACTTAGTTTTTACGTGGAAACCCTCCTGGGCGAGAAAACCACGGACCGTGTCAATCCGGACACGAAGTCAAATTCACTATTTTGAGTCCACAAAATACCGTGAGCTGGCTGAACCCGAGTTGCTCCCTTAGACAACTCTATACAAGTTTTCCTAGACTCAGAAATTCTCTTATCCGATCTAGTACTTCCTAGCTGAGATAACCCTTACAGCTAGGGACAACTAAGCTGAGTTAACCCTTACGGCTTAGTCGAGGGACCTTACAAAGAATGTAAGAAAGAGTTTGTAGCGAGTACAAGACCTTACAACTCGAAAGTAATGAATTACGAGTGGGAGTTGTAAGTAGAAGATTGAAAGTAAATACAATGACTTTTCTCAAGTATGTGTATTAATAATAGGTTCGACAATCTTCAAGTCTTGTGAGTTGGCTTCTATTTATAGATGACCGGGCGAGTAGCCGTTATTTTCATCTGCTGGCGAGAGTCCTCTGTGACCGTTGATAGAAACCTTTCGAGTCACTCGGAAGGTATCCTTTGTAATATGAACATTGGACAACGGTTTAACTCTCTTGGAAGTCCCAAAACCATTAGCGGTGTCTTGAAAGATAAAGTAGAAACAACCGTTAAGCTTGGCGTTCCAATTTTCCATATTTGGAAACAGACGGCCACGACACAATCTACTGGGACTAGAGCGAGAGAAGGTGAAAAGCCATGTCTGCTGGTGATTTGACGTTCGAAGCCGGTTACTTTTGTAGTTTGAAAAAATTGTATCCTCGATTGAATAACCTACAAAAGTAAATCAATTTTGGTTCTCAAAGTATAAAATACTTTAGCCCACGATTAGACACGAGATAATAAAATAATTACGATAAATAAACCAGCTGATTATCCGAGTCAAAAATGGAATGGAATTTTACGAGTCCAATATCCATGATACTCGGAATTCCATCCGACTTAGTCTAAGCGAAGAATCAAGTTCAATAAAGAATATCGGAGAGGATTAACTTGATATAGACTGAGCATGAAACAAGCTAAGAATACTGACTAGAACATGATAGGACTTATAACCACAAGTCGGATTCTAAAAAGACGAAATACTTGGTATATTCAATCTGCGATTATTCGAGTGAGGATGGACTCGGAACAAAGAACCGATTTTCTAAGTCGACTTACGGATAAGCAATAAATATACTAAGTAAGAACTATGTTACTTAGAGAAGATACCCTTTTACTCAAATAAGTTTCTAAGATGCAGAGAATGCCTTGGAATCAATACTCTATATGTATGAAATTGTTATACCTGATTCCTTTTATGTAACTCGGAAGAGTATTGAGCGAGTGTACGAGTCTTCAAGCTAAGCTGCTTGGTCACCTATAAATAGAAGCCAACTTTCAAGACTTGAAGATAGCCGAATCTATTGTTAATACACATACTTGAGCAAAAGTCATTGTATTCATTCTCAATCTTCTACTTACAAGTCCAATTCCGTATTTAATAACTTTACGAGTTGTAAGGTCTTGTACTCGATTACAAACACTCTCTTTCTTACTCTCTAAGTAAGGTCCCTTGACTGAGCTGTAAGGGTTAACTCAGCTCGGTTGTCCCTAACTATAAGGGTTATCTTAGTTAGGAAGTACTAGATCGAGATAAGGGAATTTCGAGTCTAAGAAAAACTTGTAAGGAGTTGTTTAATGGAGCACCTTGGGTCAAGTCGGTCTACTGTATTTTGTGGACTCAAAATAGTGGATTTGACTTCGTGCTTGGATTAGCACGATCCGTGGTTTTTGCCTCGGGAGGGTTTCCACGTACTTTCGAGTTATTACTTTTACGAGTGCATTCTAGACTCGGACAGTTTTAAAGTTCCGTTTAATCTGTTTCTTCACTCTTCACTGAATTCCGAGTTAGTACTTTTACGAGCTCATCCTTGACTCTCGCTCACCTCGGATTCATATCTATTTTAAAATTCAAGCAAATTTCATCATCACCCTATTCACCCCCTCTAGGGTGACTTAGCCTCTCCACTGAGCGAACCTTCAATTAGTATCGAGCCTAGCCTTTCAGAAAGGATCTTGAAGACTCGAGACATTTCTCAACGCATTTCTCGGTTGCACTAAACGAGTCGGGTATAACAATCCTATGCTTTTAGAGTTTTGATTCCAAGGCATTCTCGGTATCGCGAAACCTCTTTTAGTAAAATAGTATCTTTTACGAGTGATACGGCTTTCACTTATTACATTTATTGCTTATCCGTTTGAGACTCGGAAAAGTGGTTCTTTGTTACGAGTCCATCTTCACTCGCATTTATCGCAGTTTAAATAGACTAGTGTTTCGTCTTTTTCTCACTTAGAATCTTACTTCGATTACAAGCTCTATTTTCGTTAGAGTCAATATCTTTAGTCTGTTTCACACTTAGTCTATATCAAGTTATCTCACTCCGATATTCTTTATGGAACTTGTTCTATCGCTTAGACTAAGTCGGATGGAATTGTGAGTATCATGGATATTTGACTCAAAAAATTCCATTTCATTTCGACTCGGATAATCGGTTGCTTAATTATCATAATTATTTTATTATTTATGTCTAACTTTGGACCAAAGTATTTTATACTTTGAGAACCAGAGTTGATTTACTTTTGTAGGTTATTCATTCGAGGATACACCTTTTTCAAACCACAAAAGTAGCCGGCTTGAACGTCAAATCACCGGCGAGACATGGCTTTTCACCTTCCCTGCTTGAGTCCCGAGAAGATTGTGTCGAAGTTGTGCTGTTTCCAAATCTGGAAAAGCTGAAACGCCAAGCTTAACGGTGGTTTCCACCTTATCTTTCAAGACACTGCCAATAGTTTTGAGACTTCAAGAGAGATAAACCATTGTCCAACGTTCACATTACAACGGATACTTTACGAGTGACTCGGAAAGCTTTTATCAACGGTCACAGAAGACTCTCGGTCAGCGAGATGAAGATAACGGCTACTCTGCCTGGTTACCTATAAATTGAAGCCACCTCACAAGACACTGAAGATTGCCGAATCTATTGTTAATACACATACTTGAGAAAAATCATTGGATCTACTTTCAATCTTCTACTTACAACTCCCACTCTGTAATTCATTACTTTACGAGTTGTAAGGTCTTGTACTCGATTACAAACTCTTTCTTACATTCTTTGTAAGGTCCCTTGACTAAGCTGTAAGGGTTAACTCGGCTTAGTTGTCCCTAGCTGTAAGGGTTATCTCGGCTAGGAAGTACTAGATCGAGATAAAGGAATTTACGAGTCTAGGAAAACTTGTATAGAGTTGTCTAAGGGAGCAACTCGGGTTCGATCGGTTCACGGTATTTTGTGGACTCAAAATAGTGGATTTGACTTCGTGTGCGGATTGACACGGTCCGTGGTTTTCTGCCCGAGGAGGGTTTCCACGTAAAATCTAAGTGTTAGCTTTACGAGTTCATTCTAGACTCGGACATCTTTCTTGCTCTTGTTCTTTCCGATTGATTGCTTTACGAGTCCAATCTTTTCGACCCGGTTAATAGACTCGGAATCTATCTTCCCTTCTACTTCGGGCAAAAGAGTGTGATTCCGCGAGAGAATTTCCTATCACCCTATTCACCCCCTTCTAGGGTGACTCGAGACTCTCCCGAGCAAACCTTCGATTGGTATCGAGCCTAGCCTTTCAGAAAGGATCTAACAATCCAAAGGTTTAAAGATCAAATGGCTCGAGACACAGGAGAGTTCGACGAAGGAAGATCTTCCAACGAGGCCACCAAAATTCAAAGGTTCAAACTTTGGGCACTTGGAAGAAGCTTATGGAATGTTTCCTCATGGATCATGATGAAGAGGTATGGGAAATCATACAACAAGGAAACTACATTCCAACAAAGACGAGATGAATTCAGAATTCTTCCCAAGACAAAGGCTGAGTTCACACCAGCGAAGCGAGAAGTTCGAAAGAATTTCAAAGCCATGAACATCCTTATGTGTGCCATAAGCTCGGAAGAATACAACCGAGTGTCTGCACTTGTGATTCAGCAAAGAAGTGTGGGACACCCTTGTCAACACTTATGAAGGCACAAGCCGAGTCGAGACAAGCAAAGATAAGTCAACATCTTCACAAATATGAGCTTTTCAAGATGGAGCCGAGAGGAGAACATCACTCGAGATGTTCATTCGGTTTCTCGAGATTACAAACAATCTCAAATCACTAGGAAAGAAGATCTCCCACGAAGAAATGTGCCGGAAAATTCTCGAAGCCTACCCAAGAAAAGATGGGGTCCCAAAGTGACCGCCATAGAGGAAGCTCGAGAACCTCTCACTCTTAAAGCCGGACGAGCTCATTGGAAAGCTTCTAACACATGAAATCCATTTAGAGGAGGAGGATGCTGAGGGTAGTACCAAAAGGAACATTGCACTTAAAGCCTCGGAATCCAAGGAAGCAAATCCGAGCTCTTCGACTCGAGAGGACGATCCCATGGCACTCATTGCAAGAGGCTTTAAGAGAATGATGAAGCACAAAAGATGGGACAAAAGGCTAAAAGAAGAATTCTACAAGAAAGATAAGAGAGATAGAAAAGGTAAGTTTTCTTCTCCTTCAAAGTTATCCTTATCTAAGAATTCCGGATGTTTTGAATGTGGCAGCAAAGACCACATAGTCAAGGACTGTCCAAAACGGAAAAGGGACGAGGAAGAAGAAAAAGGCCATGATGGCAACATGGAGCGATGAGGACTCATCGGAAGATGACGAGGACTCGAGATGACTCAAAGTGTCGATGGCAATCTCGACTCGAAGGCTGAAAGAGAGTCGGACTCGGACTCGAACAATGAGGAAGCTGATCCTCAAGAGGTAATAAATTACTTCCTCAAATTCTCCAAAGTTGATTTAGCTAAATACATTTTGACTTTGGAAGAAAAGTCCAATTCTAATTCTTCTCATTTCAAAGAACAACTTGAGTCAATTTCATCTGAGAGCAATTCTTTGAAAAACGAATTGGAAAAATTGAGACTCACACTCGAGAGAACTCAAGACTAGTGCTCAAGCTAATGAGATTGAGTCCGAGTTACTCGGGAAAGAAAATGAGCAACTAAAACAGAAGCTCACTGAGTCTCAAGATCTGATTTTAAAATTTACTCAAGGTCGAGAAAAACCTTGACATGCTCTTAGGATCACAATGTGTCTCCTTTCGAAAAGAAGGTCTTGGTTTCAACGGAGAAGAGGAATCAAATTCCTACTCGGAAGCTGTTTAAAAATGACTCCGAGCTGTGAAGTTCGGGAAAGCTGAGCATGGTCCCATTCACCGAAATGAAAGAAGGACTAAGCCCGGATCTGTTTACAAAAAGAAACCATACTCTCCTGTTTCAAAAGGAAAGGTTTTCAAAAGAAAGAGACACGGACTCGGTTCTCGAGAGGAAGACTCGAGAATCGAGACAAAACCCAAAGTCATTCAAATTTGGGTTCCAAAACACCTTCTTCCTCAGAAAAGGACCACGAGTAAAGAATGTTACTTGGGTTCGTTAGAGGAAGTGAGAAGGGTTAGATTCTCTTTGTTTTGCGGGTCACTCGGAAGAGATCAAAGGACACGGGTACCTTGACGGTGGATGTTCACGCCATATGTCGGGAGATGCGGGACTCTTTTACGAGTTGAACAGGACATAAAGGAGGAAAAGTCACATTTGGAGATGATAGCAAGGGCAAGATCGTGGGGATTGGCAAGATTGGAAAAGGAAGCAATCCGGTCGATCCAGTCTATCTTGTCGAGGGATTGAAATATAATCGCTCGGCATCTCTCAACTATGTGACAAAGGTCGAAGGTAAGATTCACTCGGACCAATTGCACTATTTCGATGGTTCTACCAAAGAGATCAAGCTTTCGGGTAAGAGATCGGGTAATACATACATCATCCCTCTTTCGACCCAAGTCAGAACTTATCTTGTTTAAAAGCATCTCTCCATGATGATTCTTGGACTTGGCATCATAGATTAGGCCATATTAGCATGCATACTATCAAGAAATTGGCTTCTAATGGTTTAGTTAGGGGTTTACCTAAGCTGTGTTTTTGAGAAAGACAAAGTATGTGAAGCATGCACTAGAGGGAAACAAGTCGAGATCTTCATTCAAATCTCTGAAGACAGTTTCCACATCCAAAGTACTTGAATTACTGCATATGGACTTATGTGGTGAAATCCTGTGAAGAGTCTCGGAGGTAAATCGTACATACTTGTAATTATTGATGATTTTTCACGGTTTACCTGGGTGTGTTTTCTTAAGCACAAAAATGAAGCTTTCAAGGAGTTCAGCAAGCTCTGCGAGAAAAATTCAAGTTGAGTCTCGGACTCGGATCCGGAGGATTCGAACTGACCATGGAAGAGAGTTCGATTACTCGGAATTCTCGGAGTTTTGTGACAAAAATGGAATCTCTCACAACTTCTCGGCACCCAGAACTCCTCAACGAGAATGGAGTAGTAGAGAGAAAGAACAGAACCCTTGAAGAAATAGCAAGGACGATGATGATTGAACACAACTTGCCTTACTATTTACAGGCGAGAGGCGGTGAACACAGACCAACTACACTCTAAATAGATGCCTCATCGAGACCCATTACGAAGAAAACACCTTATGAGCTCTACAAAGGGAAGAAGCCAAATATCTCCTATTTCGAGACCATTCGGATGTAAGTGCTTCGTTCACAACAATGGTAAGGATCATCGACCAAGTTTGATGCTTGGTCGGACGAAGGTATTTTCTAGGTTACTCCTCTCATAGCAAAGCTTATCGCATTTTCAATAATCGAACTAACAAAGTGGAAGAAAGCATCCACGTAGTATTTGATGAGCTCGAACGGGAGAAGCCAAGTGAGTCTTCATACTCGGAGCTGAAGCTCGAAAGGATGATGACGAAGTTGAGCCTACAAAGACTCGGACCCAACCTACTCGAGAATGAAGTCACTCGGAACGAGGAAACTCGAGAATGAGACGGTTCAAGAGTTTGCTCGGAACGAACAAGTTAATCACTCGGAACAAGCTTACGAAGATCAAGCGATTCAGCCCACAAACCTAGTGAATCAAAGAAGCGGTAAAGCATTCAAATTTACTTCCGAGTCATCCCCAAGAAAACATCATTTCGATATCAACGGTGGGGTAAGAACTCGTTCCTCTTTACACAATCTATGTGCATTCACTGCATTCATTTCATTAACTGAACCCAAAAATGCACTAGAGGCCCTTAATGAACCTGAATGGGTAGAGGCCATGCAAGAAGAACTTAATCAATTCGAGAGAAACCAAGTGCGGACTCGACCAACCGACCTTCGACCACCCGAGTTATAGGAACCAAATGGGTTTTCAAAAACAAAGCTGGATGAGGGTGGAGTGGTAGTCAGAAACAAGGCTAGACTTGTGGCTCGGGGATATAATCGAAGAAGGAATTGATTGTGGGGAAACCTTTGCACCAGTAGCGAGAATTGAGGCCATTAGAATACTATTGGCATTTGCATCCAGCATGCATATTAAATTATATCAAATGGATGTTAAGTGTGCTTTTCTCAATGGTTTTATTGAAGAAGAAGTTTATGTCGAGCGACCTCCTGGTTTTGAAAACTCAGAATTTCCAAATCATGTTTTCAAACTTCAAAAGGCTCTCTATGGTCTTAAGCAAGCACCTCGAGCTTGGTATGAAAGAGCGAGTAGCTTCTTGGTTCAAAATGATTTCAAAAGAGGTCGGATCGACAAGACTCTCTTCATAAAGACCAAAGGGAAAGATTTCCTTATTGTTCAAATCTATGTTGATGATATTATTTTCGGTGCTACTAATGAATTTACGTGTCGAGAATTTTCGAGTTGATGAGTCAAGAATTCCAAATGAGTATGATGGGAGAACTCAATTTCTTCCTTGGGTTGCAAATCAAACAAGACAAAGATGGAATCTTTGTTCATCAATCAAAGTACACCAAGGAGCTGTTGAAGAAATACAAACTTCAAGATGCAAAGCACGCATCAACCCCTATGAGCAGCGGTATAAAGCTTGACTCGGATGACAAAGGTAAAGCAATAGATCGAAACTCTATCGAGGTATGATTGGATCTTTGCTATATCTTACTTCAAGCGAGGCCGAGATATAATGTTCGGTGTTTGTTTATGCGCAAGATTTCAAGCTAATCCAAAAGAATCACATCTCACTGCGGTGAAGAGAATATTTAGATATCTTGCAGGTACTCGGGAATTTAGGTATATGGTATTCCGGAGACTCGGAGCCGACTCGACTGGGTACTCGAGACGCGGACTACGCAGGATACAAAGTTGATCGAAAGAGCACATCCGGAGCTTGCCAATTTACAGGTCAATCCCTAATATCTTGGCACTCAAGAAGCGGAACTCGGTAGCTCTATCGACTGCGGAAGCTGAATATATTGCCAGCTGGAGCTTGTTGCGCTCGGATTCTTTGGATAAAACAACACTTGAAGGATCTTGGACTATTTCTCAACTCGGTTCCAATCAAGTGTGACAACCAAAGTGCAATCGGTATCACCAAGAATCCTGTCCGGCACTCAAAAACAAAGCATATTGAGGTCGAGGTATCACTTCTTACGCGATCACTCGAAAAGGGTGATATTGCACTTGAGTTCATTCCTACTAATCTTCAATTAGCTGATATCTTTACTAAGCCTCTTGGTGAAGATCGGTTTTGTTTTATTCGGAATGAGCTTGGTATGTTAAATGCTTAATTACGTACTACCTTTGTTGCGTAATTACGTGCTATGTGCTTTCTTTGTTAATAACAATTAGTTCGGTTGATTCGGTGATCTTGGGCTGATAGTTATTTCGTGTTTCTAAGTCACTCGAAACCTTTACGAGTCAAACTCGGACGTAGAAAAACTTGGACATCAAATTTTACGAAACTATCTCTAGAACAGTGGAGAGTTTCGGATTATATTTTCAAAATCTTTTTCTCTCTCTCTCTCGAACGCTGCGATCGGATCTTAGCCGTGGATTTCTAACCGCTGGTATCTCAACCGTTGAAGAGAACCGTCACACCGGTCTTTGGTGGCTCGATGGACAAGCCGAGTCGAACGGAGTTATACTTAACGGATAGTTGACGGGCGCGCTTATTTTCTATAAATAACGTCTATCCATCTTCATCTCGGTATTCTAAACTCCATCTCTCTCAAAAGAAACTTCTCGCGGAAGATTACTACGTGAACAGTCACTCTTGATCATGCTGCAAGCATCGAAGAAGCTCTCTCTCTCTCTCGTAAGTTACAATCTGCTCTCATCTCTTTCTTCTACATTTTCATTTTCTTCTCTTCTACACCTCCTTCTCTCTCCTATTCGAAAAGTTTCATCTTTTCTCTCCTTCTCTCACAATGCCTAAAAGAGGAAACCATCCCGACTTCCGAGGTTTCTCCCTCTTCCAAAAGCCTCGCACCAATAAGCCGAAAGCTCAACCCCTTCCAAACCCGTTGTCACCCGGCACCTTGCGTCTGGATGACAAATTCTTTCCAACAACCAAATTTTCTTGGTTGTCCAACATACAAACCACCGGAGTATACTACTTCTGTGTTTCAGCGAGTTCATCTATCCTGAACTCGTTTACGAGTTCTATGCTCACCTCACCCACTCCGAAAATGTTCTAACCTCTAGGGTTCGAGAACATTACCGTTCGCATCAACACCTCTCTCCTCCACCGCTCTGTTCAAAGTCTCTTCTCTTTTCTTGAACAGCAATCCTATTCCTTTCACTTGAAGTCGCCGACGACTTCTTTGAAAAATACGCTAAAGAATTCCACTGGGTCCGGGAAAAACTTATACGTGACTCGGTTGAAGTCGAAGCTCGCCTTCGTAGCTTACTGCTGATGAGAACCTTCTTCTCACGAGCATTCCAGCAAGGAGAACCCCAACTCCAAGCACCTCAAAGCTCTCTTCGACATCCTTGAGGGATACGAAGTAGACCTCTTCCCCTCCATCATTGAGCGGATGGCCGCTGTGCCGGCTCAACTCCAATCCAAGAAGAACACCTCCCTTCCTTTCGGTGCTCTTCGACCCTTGTCTTTAAACAATTCCAAGTTCCTCTCCCTCGGACCCAAACGCGGTGTACGAGGCTGCCATTGTGGTCGGCAAGAAGGAACTACGAGGGTACGGATACCAGGAAGCCGACCACGGTATGCAGGTTCACAACTTCGGAGCTGAGGCCTCCCTCTCCTCCTTAGACTCGTAAATCAACCCCTCTCCCTCTTCCCTCTACACCTGGTGGTGCCTCCACCTCAGGTGCCTCCAAATCTCTCTCTGCCCTCTTGTCCCTGCTTTCATGGACAAGATCGGCTCCGTGTCTTACGAATTCGGAGACATGCTCGGAGCTTTCAAATATGTCCTCCAAGGTCGACCATCAACCAAAAGGCTGGTCAATCCCAAATCCAGAAGCGGCGAGTCTCTAGTTCTTGAGATGAGGGAGGCTGGTCAAGGAGCGAAGGAGCTGGTCGAGCTCCTCGGAGAGAGACGGTCCAAGGCGGCTCGGGACCGGGATGACTCGGACGCGTGCGAAGCGTCTTCGAGCCCGAGTCGACCTCCTCGGACGGCGGGGATGAGGAAGAAGAGGAAGAAGGCTGCGAGATGCGGTAGAAGATCTTGAGGAACCTGCGGCTGAGGCGAGGCCCTTCCGGGCAAAGGGAAGAAGAGGTCGTGGCAGCTGCTGAGGGTCGAGGCTGCTCCCCAAGCTCAAATAGGCTGTACTCGGCTCAGACAGCGATGCGGGTGGGTCGAGCGACCTAGCCTCTCCAGCGGGTCGAGACAGAGCAGCCCCCTCCAGGCCACCGAGGTCCCAAGGGAAGAACCCCTCGATCCACTTTCTCCGGGTCGGCCACTCGGGCTGAGCCCACGACGATTATCCCGGTTCTCCCTCGCCGCGCTCAAGCACATCGTCAAGATCATATCGGCGCCGGCGAACCTCGGCCTCCACTCGAAATCCCCCTCCCTCGTAGGAGCCATGCATCGAGTCACATTCCCTCGGTGTCCCCTAATTTTCCTCTTTCTCGTTTTTTGTTTTGTCCGGACAACTAATTTGTATTACTTGTTCTTTTCTCCCTTCTTTTTGTTAATTATTTTTTTTTCGAAAGGCAAGGGGAGAAATAGAGTCGAAAAATTGTTGTCTTGTTTAGGGGAGTTTTCGTTTTTTTAACTCTTGTAATTTCTATTAAGATCAATGAAGTAATGCTTTCTCTTACATAATAATTTCCTATGTTTAAAATGTTTCGAGCTTACATTATTTCATTGCTAAGTATCTTTACCTTATGCTCGACTATATACTTCTTGCTCTGAACTATTGAGTATGTCTTACTCATGCGCAAACCACTTAGAATCATTTTTCTCTAATAAAATTTCTGTTTAAGTATGGAATGCCTTTCATCAAAAGGGGAGATTGAAGACTCGGACATTTCTCAACGCATTTACGAGTTGCACTAAACGAGTCGGGTATAATAATCCCATGCTTTTAGAGTTTTGATTCCAAGGCATTCTCGATATCGCAGAAACCTCTTTTAGTAAAATAGTATCTTTTACGAGTGATACGGCTTTCACTTATTACATTTATTGCTTATCTGTTTGAGACTCGGAAAAGTGGTTCTTTGTTACGAGTCCATCTTCACTCAGATTTATCGCAGTTTAAATAGACTAGTGTTTCGTCTTTTTCTCACTCGAGAATCTTACTTCCAGATTACAAGCTCTATTTTCGTTAGAGTCAATATCTTTAGTCTGTTTCACACTTAGTCTATATCAAGTTATCTCACTCGATATTCTTTATGGAACTTGTTCTATCGCTTAGACTAAGTCGGATGGAATTGTGAGTATCATGGATATTTGACTCGGAAAATTCCATTTCATTTCGACTCGGATAATCGGTTGCTTAATTATCATAATTATTTTATTATCTGTCTCTAACTTTGGACCAAAGTATTTTATACTTTGAGAACCGGAGTTGATTTACTTTTGTAGGTTATTCATTCGAGGATACACCTTTTTCAAACCACAAAAGTAGCCAGGCTCGAACGTCAAATCACCAGCGAGACATGGCTTTTCACCTTCCCTGCTTCGAGTCCCGGAAGATTGTGTCGGAAGTTGTACTGTTTCCAAATCTGGAAAAGCTGAAACGCCACGCTTAATGGTGGTTTCCACCTTATCTGTCAAGACACTGCCAATGGTTTTGGGACTTCAAGAGAGATAAACCGTTGTCCAGCGTTCACATTACAACGGATACTTTACGAGTGACTCGAAAGCTTTTATCAACGGTCACGGAAGACTCTCGGTCAGCGAGATGAAGATAACGGCTACTCTGCCTGGTTACCTATAAATTGAAGCCACCTCACAAGACCTGAAGATTGCCGAATCTATTGTTAATACACATACTTGAGAAAAATCATTGGATCTACTTTCAATCTTCTACTTACAACTCCCACTCTGTAATTCATTACTTTACGAGTTGTAAGGTCTTGTACTCGATTACAAACTCTTTCTTACATTCTTTGTAAGGTCCCTTGACTAAGCTGTAAGGGTTAACTCGGCTTAGTTGTCCCTAGCTGTAAGGGTTATCTCGGCTAGGAAGTACTAGATCGAGATAAGGGAATTTACGAGTCTAGGAAAACTTGTATAGAGTTGTCTAAGGGAGCAACTCGGGTTCGATCGGTTCACGGTATTTTGTGGACTCAAAATAGTGAATTTGACTTCGTGTCCGGATTGACACGGTCCGTGGTTTTCTGCCCCAGGAGGGTTTCCACATAAAATCTAAGTGTTATCTTTACGAGTTCATTCTAGACTCGGACGGCCTTCTTGCTCTTGTTCTTTCGATTGATTGCTTTACGAGTCCAATCTTTTCGACCCAGTTAATAGACTCGGAATCTATCTTCCCTTCTACTTCTGCGCAAAAGAGTGTGATTCCGCAGAGAATTTCCTATCACCCTATTCACCCCCTCTAGGGTGACTCGAGACTCTCCCCGAGCAAACGTTCAAATCTAACCATCCAAAGGTTTAAAGATCAAATGGCTCGAGAATAATGGAGAGTTCGATGAAGGAAGATCTTCCAGCAGACCACCAAAGTTCAAAGGATCTAACTTCGTCCACTTGGAAGAAACTCATGGAATGTTTTCTACTAGATCATGATGAGGATGTTTGGAACATCATACAAGTAGGCAACTACATTCCCATGAAGACAGAAGAAACAAGACTCATACCCAAGACAAAGGCTGAGTTCACTGCTGATGAAGCGGAGAAGTTCGAAAGAACTTCGAGGCAATGAACATTTTGATGTGCGCCATCAGCTCGAAGAATATAACCGAGTGTCCGCTCGTGATACAACCAAAGAAGTATGGGATACGCTAGTCAACACCTATGAAGGAACAAGCCGAGGTCGAGACAAGCGAAGATAAGCCAATATCTTCATAAGTATGAAGCTGTTCAAGATGGAGCCGAAGAAAACATCACTAAGATGTTCATTCGCTTTCTTGAGATTACCAACAATCTCAAATCTCCGGGTAAAAAGATCTCCCACGAGGAAATGTGCAGAAAGATACTCGAAGCCTACCCAAGAAAAGATGGGGTCCCAAAGTGACAGCTATAGAAGAGGCTCGGAACTTGTCTCTACCAAAGCCGGACGAACTCATGGGGAAGCTTCTCACCCATGAGATCCACCTGGAAGAGGAGGATGCAGAGGTCAACACCAAAAAGAACATTGCGCTGAAAGCCTCGAAACCGGAGAAGCGAGATATGAGTTCTTCGACTCGAGAAGAGGATCCCATGACACTTATCGCTAGAGGCTTCAAGAGAATGATGAAGCATAAGAGATGGGATAAGAAGCCAAAAGAAGAGTTCTACAAGAAAGACAAGAAGGATAGAAAAGGTAAATACTCTTCCCTTTCAAAGTTATCTTTGCCTAAGAACTCTGGTCTGTTTTGACTGTGGCAGCAAGGAACACATAGTCAAAGACTGTCCAAAGAGAAAAAGGGACAGAAAGAAGAAAAAGGCTATGATAGCCACATGGAGTGACGAGGACTCATCGGAAGATGACAAGGACTCGAGATGACTCAAAGTGTCCGATGGCACTTTCGACTCGAAGTGGAAACAGAGTCGGACACGGATCAATCGAGACAATGAGTAAGCAAATCCTCAAGAGGTAATTGAATACTTTCTCAAATTCTCCAAAGTTGATTTAGCTAAGTATATTTTCACTTTGGAAGAGAAGTCCGATTCTGATTCTTCTCATTTTAGAGAACAACATGAGTCAATTTCTTCGAGAGCATTTCTTTAAAAAATGAGTTGGAAAAGCTGAGACTTATACTCGAGAGAACTCAAGACTAGTGCTCAATCCAATGAGGCCGAGTCCGAGTTACTCGAAAAGAAAATGAGCAACTAAAGCAAAAGCTCAACGAGTCTCAAGATCTTGTTTTAAAGTTTACTCAAGGTCGAAGAACCTTGATATGCTCTTGGGATCTCAATGTGTCTCCTTCAGAAAAGAAGGTCTTGGTTTTAACAAAGAGGAGGAATCCAATTCCTACTCGGAGCTTTTCAAAAGGATTGTAGAAGCTGTAAAGTTCGGGAAGGCTGAGCATGGTTCCATTCATAAAAATGAAAGGAGGACTGAGCCCATACCAACTTATAGGAGAAAACCATCTCCATCGATTTATAAAAGAAAAGCTTTTCAAAAGAAAGAGACACGGACTCGGTTTTCTAAACGGAAGACTCGAGAATCAAACCAGACCCAAAGTCATTCAAATGCGGGTTCCGAAAAACCTTCTTCCTCGGAAAAGGACTACGGTAAAGGGTGTTACTTGGGTTCGTTAGAGGAAGTGAGAATGGTTAGTTTGTTTACGTTTTGCAGGCCACTCAGAAAAGATCAAAAGGGCCTTGGTACCTGGACGGTGGATACTCACACCACATGTCGGGAGACTCGGGACTCTTTTACGAGTTAGAAGAGTATAAAGTAGGAAAAGTCACATTTGGAGATGACAGCAAAGGCAAGATAATTGGGATAGGCAAGATTGGAAAGGGAGGCAATCTGGTCAGCCCGGTATACCTTGTCAAAGGATTAAAGTACAACCTGCTTAGCATCTCTCAATTGTGTGATAAAGGTCAAGAGGTAAGATTCACTCAAACCAACTGTTACATTTCCGATGACACTACCAAGGAGATCAAGCTCTCGGGTAAGAGATCGGGTAACACTTACATTATTCCTCTTTTTAACCCGAGTCGGAATTTATCTTGTTTAAAAGCATCACTTCTTGATGACTCATGGACATGGCATCGTAGATTAGGCCATGTTAGCATGAATACTATTAAGAAATTGGCATCTCATGGTTTAGTCGGAGGATTGCCTAATTGTGCTTTTAAGAAAGATAAGATTTGTGAAGCTTGCACAAAAGGGAAACAAGTCGGATCATCTTTCAAATCTCTGAAGACAGTTTTCACATCCAAGGTGCTTGAAATGCTACATATGGACTTATGTAGTGAAATCCCTGTTAAGAGTCTTGGAGGTAAATGATATGTACTCGTTATTGTTGATGATTACTCACGATTTACCTGGGTGTGTTTTCTTAAGCACAAAAATGAAGCATTCAAAGAGTTCAGCAAGCCCTGTAGGAAAATCCAAGTTGAGTCTCGGACTCGGATTCAAAGAATTCGAACCGACCATGGAAGGGAGTTCGACTACTTAGAATTTGCAGAGTTTTGTGACAAGAATGAAATCTCCCACAACTTCTCAGCACCAAGAACTCCTCAACAGAATGGAGTAGTGGAGAGAAAGAACAGAACTCTTGAAGAAATAGCTAGGATAATGATGATTGAACACAATCTACCCTATTATTTTTGAGGTCGAGGCGATCAACACCGCCAACTACACCTTGAACGGATGCCTCATTAGACCCATTCTGAAGAAAACACCGTACGAGCTTTACAAAGGGAAGAAACCCAATATTTCATACTTCAAACCCTTTGGATGTAAGTGTTTTGTTCACAACAATGGTAAGGATCACCTAACCAAGTTTGTTGCTCGGTCGAGTTGAAGGTATTTTTTGGGTTATTCATCTTATAGTAAAGCTTATCGCATTTTCAATAAGAGAACTAACAAAGTGGAAGAAAGCATCCACGTTGTGTTTGATGAACTTGAACAGGAAAAACCGAGTCAACATTCTCGGACCTAAAGCTCAGCGAAATGATAATCACGAGCCTATCGGAAATCAAACCCAACCAGCTCGGAATGAAGTCACTCGAACGAAGTGACTCAAAATGAGACAACTCAAGAATCCGATCAGAATGATGAAGGACAATCGATGAATAGGATCACTCAGAACAAGCTTCGAAGATTAAGCAATTCAGCCTACAGATCTAGTGGATAAAAGAATAGGTAGAGCATTCAAGTATGCTTCTAGTCATCCACTAGAAAACATATTATCCGATATCAACGAGTGGAGTAAGAACTCGTTCCTCTCTTCAGAATTTATATGCATTCACTGCATTCATTTCATTAATCGAACCTAAAAATGCACTAGAGGCCCTAAATGAACCTGAATGGGTAGAGGCCATGCAAGAGGAACTCAATCAATTCGAAAGAAACCAAGTCCGGACTCGACCAAACGACCTTTTGACCACCCAGTCATAGGAACCAAATGGGTTTTCAAGAACAAACTGGATGAAGGTGGATTGGTAGTCGAAACAAGGCTAGACTTGTGGCTCAAGGTTAAAATCAGGAAGAAGGGATTGATTGTGGGGGAACCTTTGCACTGTAGCCAAAATTGAAGCCATTAGAATTCTGTTGGCATTTGCATCTAGCATGAATATCAAGTTATATCAAATGGATGTTAAGTGTGCTTTTCTCAATGGCTTTATCGATGAGGAAGTCCATGTTGAGTAGCCCCTGGATTTGAAAACTCAGAATTTCCAAATCATGTTTTCAAACTTCAAAAAGCTCTTTATGGTCTTATACAAGCTCCCGAGCTTGGTATGAAAGATCGAGCAATTTCTTGGTTCAAAATAATTTTAAAAGAGGTCGGATCGACAAGACTCTCTTTATAAAAACCAAGGGGAAAGATTTCCTTATCGCTCGGATATATGTTGATGACATAATTTTTGGAGCTACTAATGAAATTACGTGTCGAGATTTTTCCGAGTTAATGAGACACGAATTTCAAATGAGTATGATAGGAGAACTCAATTTCTTCCTTGGTTTACAAATCAAGCAAGACAAAAATGGAATCTATGTCCATCAAGCTAAGTACACCAAGGAGGCTGCTGAAAACGTATAAACTTCAAGATGTGAAGCATGCAGCAACACCTATGAGCAGTAGCTTGAAGCCGGACTCGGACGAAAAAGGTAAAGCAATAGATCGAAACTCTATCGAGGTATGATTAGATCTTTGCTATATCTTACTTCCAGTAGACCAGATATAATGTTTAGTGTACTGTATATGCGCAAGATTCCAAGCTAATCCAAAAGAACCACATCTCATTGCGGTGAAAAGAATATTCGGATATCTTGCGGGGACTCGGAATTTAGGTCTATGGTACTCCGGAGACTCGGAATTGACTCTCACTGGATACTCGGATGCTGATTACTGCTGGATACAAAGTTGATAGAAAGAGCACCTCGGGAGCTTGCCAATTTCTAGGTCAATCCTTAATATCTTGGTACTCAAAGAAGCAAAACTCGGTAGCTCTATCAACTGCCAAGGTTGAGTATATTGCGAGTTGGAGCATGTTGTGCTCAGATTTTATAGATAAAGCAACACTTGAAAGATCTTGGACTTTCTTTCAAATCGGTTCCAATCAAGTGTGATAATCGAGTGCAATCGGCATCACCGAAAATCCAATTCGAGCACTCAAAGACGAAACACATTGAGGTCGGGTATCATTTCCTACCAATCTTTAATTAGCTGATATCTTTACTAAACCACTTAGTGAGGATCGGTTTTGCTTTATTAGGAATGATCTTAACATGTTAAATGCATAATTATTTACTTTCTATGTGAAAATTTTTATTGCACGATTATGTGTTATGTGATTTCATTTCTTAAATAACCATTAGTTCAGTTGATTTAGTGATACTTGCGTGGATAGTTATTATTTATTTCTAGTTTCGAGTCACTCGAAACCTAGGCTGAGTCGGACTCGAGACTTTGAGAAAAATGGACATCAAACTTCGAAATCATCTCTAGACAAGTGGAGAATTTCGGAATTTGTTTTCAAAATCTTTCCTTTTCTCTCTATCTCTCTCGCGCGCCGTGATCGGACAACTAGCCGTTGGGAGACAAACCGTTGGAATTCTAACCGTTGTGGAAGAGAACAGTCACACCTGTCCGAGGTGACCGCTGAAAGAGCTGAGTCGAACGGATACTGAAGGACGTTTATTTTTCTTATAAATAGCACTTATTCTCCTTCATTTCTTTACTTTACTCTTCGCTTACTCTCTCTCTCTCGGAAATCAAATCCTCGTGACCACGTTCTCAATGACTAAAAGCGACACACGGCGCTCTCAAGCTTTGTGAAGAACATCTCAAGTAAGCTCTGTTGCTCTCAAACTCATTCTTCTTCTACTCTTTTCTTTTATCTTTCACTCTCTTCGAGCGCTTTTCTCCTACTCTCTCTCAAGCTTATATACTCTCTCTTTTCTCCATCAATATGCCGAAAAGAGGTTCTCACCCCGATTTTCTTGGATCCGCCACAAAGAAACCCCGCATAAAAGCCAAGAAGGTCCCTCAAATTCTAAACCCCTTGTCACCCAACATCTTACGTTGGATGATAAATTCTTCCCAACCACAAAATTTTCGTGGTTACCTTCCATAAAGTCGACCTTGGTCTATAACTTTCTTTGTTTCAGCGAGTTCATCTATCCTAAACTCGTATCCGAGTTTTACACTCATCTTTCCAGACTTTGAAGGTATTCTAACCTCCGAGTTCAAAACATAACTCGTTTGAATCAATACTTCCCTCCTACATCGTCTGTTCAAAGTATCCTATCTTTTCTTGAACAACAATCCAATACCTTTCAATGAGGTCGTCGACGACTTCTTTGAAAAGTATGCAAAAGAGTTCCCTAGGTCACGCAAAAACTTTTACGTGACCCAACTAAGTCGAAGCTCGCCTTCGTGTTTCTTACTCGATGAGAACTTTCTTCTCACGAGCACTCCAGTAAGGAGAACCCCAACTCCAAGCATCTTAAGGCTTTTTTGACATCCTTGAGGGCTACGAAGTAGACCTCTTTCCTTCCATCATTAAGTAAATGGCGGTTGTGCCCGCTCAAACTCGGAACAAGAAGAACAACCCTCTCCCTTTCGGTGCTCTTCTCACTCTCATTTTCAAACAATTCAAAGTTCCTCTTCCTTCGGATCCGAACGCAGTTTCGAGGCTACCATTATAGTTGGCAAAAAGAAACTTCGGGGTACGGATACCAGGAAACCCAACCTGGTGTCTAGGTTCACAGCTCGGAGCCGAGGCCACCTTCTCCGCCTCGGACTCGAGAAAGACGCCCTCTTTCTCTTCTTGCTGCACCTGGTGGCGCCTCCACCTCGAGTGCTTCTAAAACTCTTTCTTCCCTTTTATCCACTTGCTTTCATGGACAAAATATCTTCCGTGTCCTTGGAACTCAAGGACCTTCTCCGGTCATTCAAGACTGTCTTCCAGTCTATGACCATCAACCGAAAAACCACCCAATCTCAACTTCGAGAGCGGCAGGACGTGCTCCTTGAGATGAAGGCTCCGGTGAAAGAGAAGAGGAAGCCGATCGAGCTCCTTCAAGAGAGACGATCCAAGGTAGCTCGGGATCAAGGAGACTTAGACACCTCTGAGGAATCCTCGAGCCCCGCCAAGTCCTCCTCGGACGAGAGGAGAAGAAGAAGAAGGAGAAAAAGAAGCGGAGGAGCTCGCGGCTAAGGCAGCTCCTTCGATCAAGGAGAGCCGAAAGGCAAGGAGAACAAGAAGGACAAGGAGTAGTAACCGAGGGTCCGGGTGCTCTTGAAGCGCAACCGAGTGATCGGCTCGGACAACGATCCGAGTGGATCGAAGAACTGCCGATCAAGGACGGTCGGCAGCAGGTCGGCCTGAGCACACCCCTCCGGTCGGCTGAGTTCCAAGAGGACGAGCCTCTGGATGACCTAGTTACGGGTCAACCACTCGGAGTGAGCTGATGCCGAGATCCTCGTACTTTCTCCGCCGCGCTCAAGCACATCGTCAAGATCTTATCAACGCCGGCGCACCACTCATCCTTCCTCCTCAACCCCGACTCAACCATCCCCTCCTTAGTTTCTTAGTCTTTTCTTTACAAGTGTTTCATGTTTTTCTTTTTGTCCGGACATCAAATATGTACTTCTTGTTGAATTCTTCCCATTTTTTTTTACTAAAAGGCAACGAGGAGAATAGATAGAAAAAATTTCTTGTCTTGTTTAGGGGACTCTCTCTCACCCTCTGTAAATATTTTTCGATGTTAATAAAGTAATGCATTTCTTTAATAATTGTTGAGTATCTATTTGATCTTATCTCGTTTCTTGCTCTGTTACTTTCGCTCTTGCTATGAATTCTCAAGTTACTTTTTGAGCACGTTTATATAATCAAACTTTTATCACTAACAAAGTTTCCGTCTAAGTATGGAATGCCTTTCATCAAAAAGGGGAAAATTAAAGACTCAAACTTTATACTTACACTTTTCCGAGTTCCATCGAGGAATCGAGTATAAGACTTCTTCTCCTATAGAGTTTTGATTCCAAGTCATTCCATGTGCCTTAGAAATTTTTCCGAGCGATATAGCATTTTCTCCGAGTGTTATAGAATCTACTGTATACGTTTCGATTGTTTCGATCGACTGACCGACTCGGAAAGCTTACATGTACATGCCTTTTCACACTCGGTTCCGAGTCACTCAACACTCGGGTATATCGTATGTTCAAACACTTTTGTTCACCCACATAAACTCAGGTTTGACTTCATGTTACAGGAATTACACTGTTAATTCTCTATTCCAAGTCAACTTATTTAGTTTGAACCTTGTTTAGTCTAGATCAAGTTTGTTTACTCTAATCTTCTACTTGACTTGATTATCTTCTAGATCGACTCGGATGGAATTTTAAGTATTATGGATATTAGACTCGGAATTTTCCATTCCTTTTCGACACAAATAATTAGTCATTTAATTATCTTAATTATGTTATTATCTCGTGTCTAATCTTGGACCAAAGTATTTTATACTTCGAGAACCAAATTGATTTACTTTTGCGGGTTATTCAATCGAGGCTATCCTAATTTTGAATAGCAAAAGTAACCTGAGCTTCAAAACGTCAAATCACCGATAGACAAGGCTTTTTCCACCTCTAACCTAGCCCCGGACAATCGTGTCGGGATTGTTTGTTTCCAAAATTGGAAATCTGCAACGCCAACTCTACGGTGGTTTCCACCTTATTTTTAAAGACACTACTAGTGGTTTTGGGACTTCTAAAGGAGTCAAGAACCGTTGTTCAACGTTCATATCTCGACGGATATTTTCTGAGTGACTCGGAAAATCCTTTACAACGATCACAAAGGACTTCCAGTTAGAAAATGGACACAACGACTAAGCTGCTTGGTCACCTATAAATAGAAGCAAACTTTCAAGACTTGAAGATAGCCGAATCTATTGTTAATACACATACTTGAGCAAAAGTCACTGTATTCATTCTCAATCTTCTACTTACAACTCCAATTCCGTATGTAATAACTTTCCGAGTTGTAAGGTCTTATACTCGATTACAAACACTCTCTTTCTTACTCTCTAAGTAAGGTCCCTTAACCGAGCTGTAAGGGTTAACTCAGCTCAATTGTCCCTAACTGTAAGGGTTATCTCGGTTAGGAAGTACTAGATCGGATAAGAGAATTTTTGAGTCTAAGAAAAACTTGTAAGGAGTTGTTTAAGGGAGCAACTTGGGTCAAGTCAGTCTACTGTATTTTGTGGACTCAAAATAGTGGATTTGACTACGTGCTTGGAATAGCATGGTCCGTGGTTTTCTACCCCAGGAGGGTTTCCATGCACTTTCTCGGTTTATTACTTTTCCGAGTGCATTATAGACTCGGATAGTTTTAAAGTTCTGTTTAATCTGTTTCTTCACTCTTCACTCGAATTCCGAGTTAGTACTTTTCCGAGCTCATCCTTGACTCTCGCTCACCTCGGATTCATATCTATTTTAAAATTCAAGCAAATTTCATCATCACCCTATTCACCCCCTCTAGGGTGACTTAGCCTCTCCGTGAGCAAACCTTCACCCAAGAGAGATAGAAAGTTCTACCCGACTCTTCAGAGAATCTTTAGATATCTTGCAGGGACTCATAATCTTGGCCTATGGTTTTCAAAGGACTTAGAACTAACTCTTACTAGATACTCGGATGCTAACTATGTTGGATACAAGGTTGATAGAAAGAGTGCATCAAGAGCATGCAAATTTCTGGGTCAATCCCTCATCTCCTTACACTCAAAGAAGCGGAACTCGGTTGCTCTATCAATTGCTAAGGCTGAGTACATTGCAGCTGGAGCTTGCTGTGCTCGGATTCTCTAGATCAAGCAACACTTCAAAGATCTTGTATTATCATTCTCATCCATCTCAATCAAGTGTGACAACCAAAGTGCTATCGGTGTCACTAAGAATCCAGATACGATTGCTCAAAGACAAAGCATATTGAGGTCGGTATCATTTTTTGAGAGACCATTTTGAGAAAGGTGATATTGAACTTGAGTTTATTCCTATGAAATTTCGGTTAGGCGATATATTCACTAAGCCTCTAAGTGAAGATCGGTTTTGCTTTATTAGGAATGAGCTTGGCATGATTAATGTATGATTATCTCGAGACTATTGCATGATTTATTCTTTCATGATTTATTATTATATGATTTGAGTAGATAACAAATGGATCATTTGATTCAGAATAAGATTGAGTTATGAGTTATAAATTCTTATTGTGTTCGAGTTACTTGAGACACTTTATTGAGTCGGACTTGGGTTATGAGCAAAATGGACATAAAAATTCTAAGGTCATCTCTAGATAAATGGACAATCTCATAAATGTTTTCAAAAACTCTTTCTTTTCTCTCTCTCGTCACGCAAATAGTTAGCAGAAACTAGCCGTTGGAAGAAAGCATATCAAAAAACTAGCCGTTATCGCGCACGAGTGACTCAACTGTCCGATAACCGTTGTTTGGTAACCGGGTCGGAAAGTCGGGAAGCCTTTTCTCGCTATAAATAGCACTACGTCACTTTCTTTCTTCTACTTCACCTACTTATTGCTTGCGCTCTCGCTCTCTTTGCCATCAAAGTTCACTTACTCATTCGCACTCTCTCCGATTCTCAAATCTTCTCTCGTTCTCTACTCTTTCTCTTATTTTCTCTCAATCACTCTCTACTCTCTAACCATGCCTAATAGAGGATCCACTCGGGAAGGAGGTTCGGCTACCAAGAAGGCTAGAACTAAGTCCACTCGTGCTGAGGCTTCGTAAGGAAAAGGCAAGGAGCCCGCCTCATAAAGCCCAAAGCACAACGTCGCCTAACACTTCGATCCGGATGACAAGTTATTCCTAAGACCTCCTTCTCCTGGTTGAAACACATCGCCAAAATCGGTGTGTACAAATATCTTTGTTTACGTGAGTATATCTACCTAGACCTTGTGGTTGAGTTCTACACTCATATGACAGACCAACGAAGGCGTCATCACTTCTCTTGTTCAAGGTAAGACCATTTGAATCAATTTTGGCTTACTTTCACAAAAAATTTTAATGTGAAGACCCTCTTTCTCAACTCCAATCCAATTCCTTTCGGTGAAGTCGTTGATGATTTCTTTAAAAATACGCTAAAGAACCTCCTCGGTCCGTAAAGAACTTTTCGTGACTTAAATGACCTCGAAGCTAGGCTTCTATGTTTCATTTTGATGAGAAATTTCTTCTTCTACTACCCATCTAAACAGAACCACAATTCCAATGTCCTAAAGGTTCTCAGTATGACATTCTCGAGGGCTACGAAGTAGACCTCTTTCCTTACATTTTGGAGCGAGATAACCTTTGTTCCCTCTTATTCGAAGAAGACTTCATATCCTTTTGGAGCTCTTCTCGGTGCTGTTTTTAATCGGTTTGGGGTTCCTCTTCTTTCTAACCTAAACTCTTGTTTGGAACTCGCCGTTTGTCTTGACATGAGTGAACTTATGGGTCTAGGATACTAGGAAGTCAAGCCTCGCTGTTTGGGTTCACTAGTCCGAGTTACCACCTCCTCATCCCCCTTTTCCTCCACCTCGGACTCAAACAACTCTAAAGGTACCACGTTTACCTGTTGGACCTTCTACTTCTTTGCATGCTCCCTCTCGTTGAGCTTCTTGAAAAAGTGGCCAACAAGCTTGCTTCTCTTGCTTTAGAGTTGAAATCAACTTTGAGCTATTTCCAAGCTTTCATGCCAACTCGGCTCTGGCTCTAATGCAAAGCTAGGCTTAGACTCAGCTGAAGTAGAGTCAAGATTTGATTTCCGAGCTCAAGGAGGTCATTAAGCAACAACGCGATCATATTCATCACCTCTAAGAAAGAAGATTAAAGGCCGCCGAGGACTCGGAATCCTCTGAAACATTTGAGGAGTCCTCCAGTCCTTCTAAGTCCACCTCGGAAAAAGCTAAAAAGAAGCAGAAAAAGGAAAAGTCTGAAGGAGGAAAAGAAGAAGAAGAAAAAGAGGAAGGAGCTGCTTAGCCTCGAGGACCAGGTCAACAAAGAACCTAAGGTGGTCTCCTCATATCATACTCGAGTGCCTCATAAGAGGTTAGCGAAGTTGGCCGATCTAAGGCCCCTATCTTAGAGTCTCAGCTGGCAGCGAGTCTTTGAGGAAGAAAAAGAAGAAGAGGATGATATGCCTTTGATTCATAGAACTAGGATTTCTCCACTTTCGGATGTACCCATTCTAATGCCACCTCGCCCAGCTACTTCAACTCAAGCTTATAGGCACAGGCGCATAACTCGTTCTTCAACCTCATGCCATACTGCCCATTCCTTCTAATTTCAAACTCGGAATCTCGTTTTTTATTTGTTTTATTTTTCTTTTTTTGTCCAACATCTTGTATTTACTTGTTCTTTCCTCCCTCTTTTTGTAATTTTTTTTTTTGAAATGCATAGGGGAGAGAAAAGATAGAAAAATAGATGTTTGGTTTAGGGGATTTTATCCCTTAGTTGTTTTCTCGGGTTTACTAGTTTTTTGCACATATGTTTCTTACAATGAATGAAATTCGCCTATTTACGAGCATATATGTTTCTAAGTATATATTCTATTTTTTGTTGCTCTAATATTATCCCTTTACTATTTAACATATTTGCTCTCATTGCATCAAGAAACATGTTTTGAGTTATGTTTTGATCTGAGCTACACTCATAAATGTTCATCATTATTCTTACTCTAATTAATACTACGTGCTTTGATCATTTACGTATGAAAATTGTACTCTCTGAATTGTTTAGTTTCTATCTTAAGTATGGAATGTCTTTTATAAAAAGAGGGAGATTGAAAACTCAAGTATAACTTTCTATCTCTCTTGGATTTTGATTCTAAGTCATTCTAAGCTTTATAGAAACCCATATCTAAGTTTTCATCCTGTTCGACCCGCTCGTAAACCAGTCTTTTAGCATACATTATTAACTGTGTTTCGACCCACTAAGAACAATCGCATGAATAAATAATTTCTCTAACACTTTTATTCCGAGCACCGACTTTTTGTTTCAAATAAAAATGAATTACAGCGTTAATTCTAATTTCTAAATCATTTTATTTACTAAGAATTATTTACTTGATCAAGTTTATGTATTCTGATATTTTATTCTTTCTAACTTCATCATTTTAAGGATTGACTCAAGATGGAATCAGAACCTAATAGATATTAGATTTAGAAAATTCCATTCTTTTAGGTTGAAGATAATTAAGTGCTTAATTACTTTTATTTAATTATTATCTCGTGCCTAATCTTAACCAAATTATTTTTATGCTTTGAGTACCACTTTGATTTGCTTTTGTAGGTTGATTAAATAAGCCTAATCTATTTTTAAATTAAAAAGCTATTAGTTTCTAGCCGTTGAACACCAGCAGATGTAAAAACACTATTTTTGGATATGGCTTAGACACCTATCGGGGTTGTTTGTTTCCAAAGCTGGAAAACTTCAACTTTGAGTCTAAAAGTTGTTTCCACCCTAGATTTCAATCACCACCAGAGGGTTGGACAACTTTTGGAGCTAAGAACCATTACACAACATTCACATCTCAACGGATCTTTTTCGAGTGACTCAGACTAGTCTGTTACAATGGCTATTGAAGCTCACCGATCGATAACAAGTCTCAGCAGTCATTACTGTCTTGGTGCTTATAAATAGAAGACACTCCACAAGACTTGAAGATTGTTAAACACATTGCTTAACACTTAGTGCATTTGTAATACCCGTAATTTTAACAAAAGCAGTATGTAACGAACATAATTTATTGAGTATTATTCCGTAAATCTAGGGGGTGAGCGACTAATTTTAATTACAACCATACGTATTATTTTAGTATTCCTTCGTAGGCTACTATCGAATAGATTAAATCAAGGAAATTGCCTCCCTTTTTCTATCCAAGTTGAACTCTGTGTGCGGTTAGGAATTGTCGTACCAACATACCAAAATAAGTTAGGAGGCGTAAGCATAAGAGGACGAAAGAGGAAGGGATATGGACTTGTTGTACATGGGTTGGAGATTACTTTGGCGGGATTATGAAGAGATAAGAGAGATTAAATGGGGTCCAATAGAAAGGGGAGGTGAAAATTGTGTAGCGGTAGTGAGAAAGGGTGCCAAAAATAAAATAAAAGAGGGACCGAAGGGAGGGGGACTCGGGGAAAGCAAAGAAAGGAGCGAGAACATAGGAGGAAGAAAGAGGGAGCACCGAACAGGAGAGAAGGGGAGAGAGAGAGAGAGGAGGCGAGCGCGCGAGGGCCAAGGAGACCAAGGGGAATCTGCGACCACCGCAGAACCGAAGGCGAGTAGCCGACGACGCAGCGAAAGGAAGAGAGTGAGAGACTGGGATAGAGCAAGGGCAAAAGAAGGACCCCGAGTAGAGACAGAGCGCGCGAGAGACCGAAACCAACACCGAGGGCGGCGAGAACGGCGAACCGGCAAGGCGGGAGGCTGGGAAAGGGAGCGAAAGCAAGCGCGGAGAGTGGAGGAAGCAAGAAACGAGAACCGGATAAGTGCCATATTTGCATTAGATTTCATAGGAGGTTGCTTGTCATTTCGGGGATTTATATTCGTATTTATGTACTTTATCCCCCATTTATGCTTGACACGGCCCATGTTGGAGGTCGAGCCTTTGCATCGAGAACGGGCAGCCCGTGTCGAAGGACACGACCCGTTTTCAGCGTTCCCCTCCAATTTGACATGCCGACATCCAACACGAGCAGCCCATGTCGGAGGACACGGCCCGTGTTGGAGGTAAAACATGCCGAGATGATTTTGTTTTGACAGTTTCGGCTCTTGATTGCTTCTTAATGGCTTATTTAAGATGATTTTTGGCCATTCTTGCATCCGAGCAGTCTAGAATCCTCCATAGTTCATCCTCCATTTTTCCTTCCTCCATTCCTTCACATCAAACCAAAAACTTTGAAGATCGAAGAAGAAGATTGAAGCGATTGCGGGGTTCCATTTGAAGTCGAGAGATTCAAGTGGAGAACTTCAAGCCTGTCATCTACTTGTTCATTTCTTGTTGTTTGAGGTTTGATTTCAATGTATTGGATTTTAGTTAAGCTTTCAATAAACATGTGTGAGTAGTTTAGTTTTTCTAGGGATTTGTAATCGAAACAATGAAGTTTGATTAGTTTTCCATGATTTGTGCTTGAATTCTGAATTTGATCAATAAAAGGTTGTGTTTATCATGTTCATAAGTGTTTTGAAGTCCTAGAATACTTATGTTTAGAGATTTATCTATCATGTATTGAAAAGTGAAATAGAATAATCCGACAACTAACCTTTCTACCTAGTTTATGAAATTTGAGAAAAGAATAGTAAATTAGGGGATCACTTTGATAATTTGAAATCCTAAACTTTGATTAACTTAAAAGGCATACAAAAGTTGTTTGATAGGCTAATTAGAGCAATTCTATTAAGCATCGAAAGAGAGGTAGAATTTTGTGATTATGATTAACTTGAAAGAATGATTGCATAAATTATGTTTAAATAATCAAACCCATTGTTAGGAAAGCAAATCCCTAGATGTTTTTGCCCATTGATTTAAGTTTAGATTAATTTCTTTGATTTTAATATTTAGAACTAGTTTAGAGAAACAAACTCCAAAACCCGATTAACTTAGCAATTGAGTAGAGGGCTAGTTTAGGGTGTTGCTAGATCGAGTCCTTGTGGGATCGACCTTGACTAGCTACAATTTATATACCGTACGCTTGCGACCTGTTAGAACCCGAGGCAAGGGAGAGCGGACCCGACCAAAAACAGAGCAAGAGAGAGAGCTTGAGCGGGTGAAACCAGGGGACCAGAGGCGAGGAAAGCGAGAGAAAGCAAGGGACCAAAACCCGGCAAAATGCAGAATACTCAATCCATTTCTCAAACCGTAAAATTCGAGGTGGGTAGTCTTATACTCTAAACTATTAGTAATTTCGAAACCCAAATGGATTTTTGTGAATATTGAATGTTTGCTATGAATATTGAACTTGTCGTGAATTTGGAGTATCCGTATCGCGGAACGGACTCAGTAGTTGTTTAACATTGAATTAAGAACTCGAGTGGAGTTAGGGAATTGTTGAGGCTGAATCGAGACATGAAGGGATTTACTTGGCTAAATAGTAGAGTTCAATTGGGAACTTTGAAGAAATTTAGTAGTTACTTAAAGTTGAATCGGGAACCCGATGATTCCGATAAAGTTAGATTGTTTGGGTCTAGTGAGTAGTATTGAGATTTGGTGTAACACCCCAAAACACCCCGTGGGAGTATTACATCGCCGAGTTCCTTAAAGGAACTCCCAAGGCTCTTTCGGTGTTGGTTTGGCTGTCTAAACTCAACTCAAAGATAATACCAGTGGTTTTCCCAAAAGAATATGAGATTCTCGAAAAATTTCGTGCGAGTTCCATTTATAATATGGACTAACCCATAGGCTTAAAGCCTTAAAACCCTGCATAAGAAGCATTATATAACTCAACGAGCCACCCGCTCGGAGTATACAACTCCACGGCCACATGCCGGAGTCCAACCAATCATACTATAAAACTGGTAACAATCTCAATGGTTTACGAGTACATCGGGTATGACTACATGAACTAAATTACAATTCAACATTTAGAATCATAACAATGCATGTCGGTTCCTTGAGTTGCTCTAGCACTCAGCGAGTCGGCAAGGGTCCGGATTGTGCTACGCGTAGATCCTACCTTCCGATAATGTACCTGCACACCGGGGTGGAAAGGGGGAATTTGTAGGGGTGAGCAATAAACCAAGGGCTCACCGGAGTCTTATACCCTTAAAATGGAAATTCTTTACACATAATACTCATAATAATGAAATCTGCAAAAGCATAATAGTGTAATAGTAATCTATATACTTTTCACTAAAATCTCTTGCAATGAAAAAGACCAAGACTCTTCAATCACTTAAAAACACAGTTTCACATTCATGAACATACTTTTGGTGTTGAATCAACTTTTCGGGTCTTCGATGATTTGAACTAGCACTTCTTTCATCTCGGGCGCGACCCCGACAAAAAGGCTCCCGGGACCTATCTTCAGGAAGTCTCGTGGCGGGCATCCTGCCTCTGCAGGACCCCTGTTAGAACCCTTCCCTCGAAGTTTCTAGTCGGGCGTCCCTAGTTCAAACCTTTCGGTATGCTAAACGATCCGTAGCTCTGTCAATTCAAAACTCTTTGCACATACTCATTCATCACATTCACTTCACAACTTTCTCGATCGATTTGGTATTAAGGAAGGCATGACACGACGTGTCACCCTTATTAATTCGGTTTCTCAAATCGATTCATTTTCTCGAGATAAGTTTCGCTTCTTTAAAACATAATCACGTTCGAAAGGCGGTTCTCAAGAAATTTCATTCAAGAATCATTCACGTAAAATACAAAACTCCTTTCGAAACTATTTTTGAGTATCACGTAAAGCAATCACATAGCATGAATAATTACCATTCGATGCAAGCAATCATTCTCAACTCTCTCCCACTATGGCTTTCTCAATTCATCAATTTAGTATGATTAATTCCATTTTCCGAGTCACAATACCCACAAGCAGATATTACCTAATTCAACGTTCTCACTTTTCACATTTCATTATCTTCACCTCAATTCCTCTTTTATGCCTTTACTTTATAACTTAACTCTTCCCAATTACCATCTTTGTTTCAATACTTTTCGAATACGCTTCCACATTACTCATCAATCTCTTCTTAATCACGCTTAGTCGGGTAGTTCTCGTTCTTACTTCGCTACTAAAATTCCTCTAATTCCCTTCATTACCAAGTGTAATTTGCTCTCATCTTAGGTTTCTATCCCGATAATCGTTCTTTCTTGACCAACTCAATCATACACTTCTTAATCTCTTTTTCATCATTCCACTTTCGCTAGCTCCGCTTATCTTCGCACTTAGTTCAACCTCAAGGATTTAATTATCTTTTGAACTCGATTATCCCAATACTCACCCACTTCTCACTCCCATGTCTCAATTGTGCACCACTCAATACAATTTCATATTCCGCTTTACACCTCCCTCGTTACTTTCCAATATTAGTAATCATTACTTTACGCCGCAAATTCAGTAAATCTCTAAGACTCAATCTGAATATCAATTCATAACTTATGCCCAAACCATACGTACTTATCCCCAACCGACCCGACTCCCGATACTACTCATTATACCCTAGCAATTCAACTCCATCTGAATTTCCCGGTTTCAACTTCAGGCCTTAACAACTACCATCTCCCTTCACAACTCCTAATTCAACTTCCAGCAACTACTAACTCATTCAATAGCATACATATTCAATATTCACAATCACATTCAACAACCACGATAAACTCATTTGGATTTCGAATTTACTAATAGTTTAGAGTATAAGACTACCCACATCGGATTCTCGGGTTTGCAATTGATCGAATTGATTGCTGTCGCGTTCGGTTGCCTTTGGTTTCGGGGACTCTCGCTTCTTCTTGCTTCTAGTTCGGCGGTTCCGGTTTCTGCCGCCCCTCGGTCCGGCCCTCACGTGTTCGCCGCCGGCTCGCTTCCCTTGTCGCCGTTGCTTTTCGCGGTCCCTGGCCTCTCGGACTTTCTCGCGCTCTCGCCCCTACTCCGTCCCTTGCTCGCCCCAGTCTCTCGCTTTCTTCCTCGGTCGCCGCCTACCCGGGTCGTCGACCAGTCGCTTCCAGTGCTGCGGTGGTCACCGGCTACCCCCGGGTCTCCCGACCCTTGCACCGCTCGCCCTCTCTCCCTCTCGGTTCCTCTCGCTCGAGCCTCCCTCTTTCCACTCCGCTTCGCTCTGTTTCTCCTTCTTCTCACCTTCCCAAGCTCCTACTCTCCCTTCGCCCACCGGCCGCTCGCCGTTCAGGTGGGCCACCGGCCTCTGCTCCGACTCCCGTGCTCTCTCTCTCTCCCCTCTCTGTTTCTCCCACTCGTTCCTTCTCTGCTGCTCGGGCTCCCCGAGCCCTCTTTCCTTTCCTCTCTTTCCACCGCCTAATTGGGTCGGTTAATGATCCTTGTTGGGCCCCAAATAAGCTTTATCATCTGTTCATAATTCGAGAAAATAATCACCGACCCATATACGACAAGTCTATATCTCCTCCCTTCCGTGCTCTTACGCTGCTCGCATCCTAACTTAATTTAATACGCCGGCCACGACAATTCCTAATCACCCAACAATTTAGCTCGGATAAAAAGGAAGGCAATTTCCTTGATTTAATTTGTTCAACACCAGCCTCCAAAGGGATACTAATGTAATATGTCCGGCCGTAAATAAAATTAGTCACTCAACCCCCTAGGTGCGGGGAATAATATTCAATAATTCTATACTTTTCAATTGCTTTTCTTTAAAATTTCGGGTATTACATTTCTCCCCTCTTTACAAGAATTTCGTCCTCGAAATTCGCAATGAGTAGTGTCCGGCTACAAACACTCAAATAAGTCTAAGCTGTCCATACAAGTGCTACCGAGCTCGAACCCCGATTCACATAAGCACTTAGTCTAGTTTGGGGTCAATGAATTCCAGCCTCCTTTCTACCAACTTTTCGTGCGTCTACCGACTCTATTATGGGCCCGAGGAGCAAATTGCGCTCAAAAGGGCAAAAAGTTGGCTTGGAGGTTGTGATCCCGTCACCTATCTTACATCGGACCCTAATACCTCCACCAAGTCCTTACGCACTCAACACATTAACTATGCACACATATAACTCAAATATCTCACACCGCCTTGTAGCTCCTTATCTTCCATAAACTTAAGCAAACTCTATGGCCCAGCTAGTGGGATGCCTAATTCAACGAATCATCTATGATGCATCACTGGTCGAAGTAGTAAGGATGGCACACATACTAGGCAAGTAATGTCACCAAAGAGGAAGTAGACAGAGCTCGAAGTATAAGAAAAACGCCGGAATTTGAACCAAGTCAAACTTGACAGGCAACCAAACTATATGTGATCATATCTAGCACCACAAGATCCTTAAGCAACTCTTGGTAACTACGATAAGTAGTAAAGAGTCCTCATGTCATTCTTTCACCTCTATGGGAGTGATAGAGCAACTTCTAAACTTCCCTTGTACGAGGCACTCCACCTACAAGATCATGATCATGCCTAAAGTTTATAAAGAACCCAAAGAAACTACTTCTAATTTCGACGTTTTGATTACCCACAAAGAATTGCCACATGTAAACTCAAAGTGATGGAGGGTATGATTCCCATATTCATCAATCAATTCCTCTTAATGAAATAGTTAAGTCAAAGGAACTCAAATGGTGGAAAGTATAACCTTCGATGTGATTCACTTAGCTCCTTCTAGTCTCATGCTCGCCTTATTCTAGACCTTTCCCACAAGTTTCTCAAATTCGAACTCATAGATGGATCTCCATAACCGTGACACCCTATGTTTGGTTGACCCAAAAACTTAGATGGAAGTAGAGTAAATCCCTAAATCAATCTGTTTCTCCAATATAACTCCCAAATGCATCCCAAAGGATACCTTCCAACATGTCCGAATCAACATGCATTTCCAAGCAAAATACCAAGTTTAACATTCTCAATTATGGACTCAAATATAATTATCACAAAAACCAATTCCACCATTGATACAACGAACTTTTCACGTTGCATTTCCCCTTAATCTCCTTCTCCATAGCCTCTAATTCTTATTTATAACTTCCAAGAGTACCCATCCGTGAGTATTTCAGTAAATATGCAAGTATCCCTCAACACTCGGGGTGTTCGGTCCTATCTTATTCACCAATGTGACATCTCAATTCATTCCTTAGTGACGGCTCCCAAAGGCAGCCTCTATACCTAAATCAACAAACGGAGTCGGGAGTCTCCAAGTATGCTTCACTTATGCTAATGCGCCATATGTCTTCCCCTCTTCCCATCTAAAATCAACTAGGCACTCCCTAAACTCCTTGGAACTACGTATATAAACGATTGATACCTAATCAAATACTCGCATGCTTCTTAGGGGTAGAATTCCTAAGTCAACTAACGATTCGAAGTGACACCAGGAAATCAATAAATATGGAAGGGAAATAAAAATTCAGCCACACACCCAGTCACATACTTAGCATGCATAAGTCACTCACACATATAAGCATATAAGTTCGTGATTCGAGATCACTGAACTCATCCTCCGACTAATCACATAAGAATTCGAATCAATGAAGTCCTAAGGTAGAGGTCTAACTTAAGGGCGCACATATGTCAGCTACAAACAAAGCACATAGTCACATAACAAGGATCCTAGACGGCTATATGCAATGCAAACTTAAGGTCACCAAAATCTATGCTCGATACCATTAAATATAACACCCCAAAACACCCCCGTGAGTATTACATCGCGAGTTCCTTAAAGGAACTCCCAAGACTCTTTCCGGTGTTGGTTTGGCTGTCTAAACTCAACACAAAGATAATACTAGGTGGTTTTCCCAAAAGAATATGAGATTCTCGAAAAATTTCGGCAGAGTTACGTTTGTAATATGGACTAACCCATAGGCTTAAAGCCTTAAAACCCTGCATAAGAAGCATAATATAACTCAACGAGCCACCCGCTCGGAGTATAACACTCCACGGCCACACGCTGGAGTCCAACCAATCATACTATAAAGCTGGAAACAATCTCAATGGTTTACGGTACATCGAGTATAACTACATGAACTAAATTACAATACAACATTTAGAATCATAACAATGCATGTTAGTCCCTTGAGTTGCTCTTGAAGGTTTGCTCGGGAGAGTCCGAGTCACCCTAGAGGGGGTGAATAGGGTGATGGAAGTTTTTCGTGGAAACTAAAGCTCTTCTGTCAAAAACAAGACAGAGACAGATTCCGAGTCTATCAACGAGGTCGGAAAAGTTTGGACTCGAAATGCTATTACGAATGGATAAGCAAGATAAGTAAGAGTCAGTAAAGCTGTCCGAGTCTAGAATGAACTCGAAATATAACACTTAGAGATTACGTGGAAACCCTCCCGGGGCAAAAACCACGGACCGTGTCAATCCGGACACAAAGTCAAATTCACTATTTTGAGTCCACAAAACACCGTGAACCGATCGAACCCGAGTTGCTCCCTTAGACAACTCTATACAAGTTTTCCTAGACTCGAAATTCCCTTATCCGATCTAGTACTTCCTAGCTGAGATAACCCTTATAGTTAGGGATAACTAAGTCGAGTTAACCCTTACAGCTTAGTCAAGGGACCTTACAAAGAATGTAAGAAAGAGTTTGTAGCGAGTACAAGACCTTACAACTCAAAAAGTAATGAATTACGAGTGGGAGTTGTAAGTAGAAGATTGAAAGTAAATACAATAACTTTGAGCAAGTATGTGTATTAGCAATATGTTCGGCAATCTTCAAGTCTTGTGAGGTGGCTTCTATTTATAGATAACCAAGCAAAGTGGCCGTTATCTTCATCTCGCTGACCGAGAGTCCTCTCGTGACCGTTGATAGAAGCTTTCGAGTCACTCGGAAAGTATCCGTTGTAATGTGAACGTTGGACAACGGTTTAACTCTCTTAGAAGTCCCAAAACCATTGGCGGTGTCTTGAAAGATAAGGTGGAAACCACCGTTAAGCTTGACGTTCCAGTTTTCCAGATTTGGAAACAGGCAGCCACGACACAATCTATTGGGACTGGAGCGAGAGAAGGTGAAAAGCCATGTCTGCTGGTGATTTGACATTCGAAGCTCGGTTACTTTTGTAGTTTAAAAAGTGTATCCTTGATTGAATAATCTACAAGAGTAAATCAATTTTGGTTCTCAAAGTATAAAATACTTTGGTCCAAGATTAGACACGAGATAATAAAAATAATTACGATAATTAAGCAAGCGATTATCCGAGTCGGAAACGAAATGGAATTTTACGAGTCCAATATCCATGTAACTCAAAATTCCATCGGGGCTAGTCTTAGCAAAGAATCAAGTTAAGTCAAGAACATCGAGTGAGATAACTTGATATAGACTAAGCAATAATCATACTAAAAGTGCTGACTATAACATGATAGAACTTATAACCAGAGGTCGGATTCGAGTGAGAAAAGACGAAATACTAGTCTATTCAATCTGCGATAAATCCGAGTGATGCTTGGTCTCAGGACAAAGAACCGGTTATCCGAGTCACTTACGGATAAGCAAGAAATATAAGAAGTAAGAGCTGTATCACTTAGAGAAGATACTATGTTACTCAAAGAAGGTTACGAGATACGGAGAATCCCTTGGAATCAAAATTCTATAAGTATGAGATGGTTATACTGATTCATTTAATGCAACTCGAAATGCGTTGAGAAGTGTCCGAGTCTTCAATTTCCCCTTTTTGATGAAAGGCATTCCAGTCTCGGACAGTAACTTCGTTAGTAAAAAAATCGACTGTGAGTAGTTGCTTATGAGGAAAGTTAAGTAAAGAATTCTCGAGTGTATCGAGCAAGAGGTATATAGTCGAGCATAAAGTAAAAATGCTTAGTAATGTAATAATGTAAACTCGGATAGATTATAAACACGGAAATCATGTAAGAGAAAGCATTAATTCATTGAACTCAACGAAATTACAAGGATTAAAAGGGAAAACTCCCCTAAACAAGACAACAAGTTTTTAAGATATTTCTCCCCCTTGCCTTTCAGCAAAAACAACAAAAAGAAGGGAAGAAAAGAACAAATAGTGCAACTTAGTTGTCCGGACAAAAGAAATAGAAAAAAATCTCTCGGAAGAAGAATCGCGCAGGCGAGGAATTGTAACTCGGTGCATGGCGCCTACGAGGGAGAGGGAGATTTCGGAGTGGAGGCGGAGGGAGCGGAGGTTCGCCGCGCCGATATGATCTTGACGACGTGCTTGAGCGCGGCGAAGGGAGAACCGGTATGATCGTCGGGGCCCGGCTACGAGTTGATGACCCGGAGTGAGTGGATCAAGAGGTTCTTCCCTTGGAACCTCGATAGGCTGGAGAGGCTGCTCCGTCGACCCGCTAGTGTGGCTAGGTCGTCGACCCACCTGCATCGCTGTCTCGAGCTGAGTACTTGCTATTTGAGCTTGTGGAGCGATCGACCTTCGGTAGTTCCCACTTGCTTCTTCTTGGTGTCCCTTCCCTTGCCCGGATGGACTGCCTCGGCCCGCGGGGTCCTCGGCGTCTGCTTGCTCGCATCTGCAGCTTCTTCTTCTTCATCCCCGCTGTCCGAGGAGGTCGGACTCAGGCTCGAAGACGCTTGAGACGCGTCCGAGTCATCATGGTCCTGAGCCGCCTTGGACCTTCTCTCTCGAGGAGCTCGACCGGCTCCTTACGCTCCTTTACCAGTTCCCTCATCTCAAGAACTAGAGACTGCTTGCTCTCGGATTTGGGACTGACCAGTCTTGTGGTTGATGGTCAGATTTTGGAGAACAAGTTTGAAAGACTGGAGCATGTCTCCGAAATCGAGAGGACACGGAGCTGATCTTGTCCATAAAAACGGGGACAAGAGAGCAGAGAGAGATTTTGAGGCACTCGAGGTGGAGGCACCACCAGGTGGAGAGGGGAGAGAGAGGGGTGGATTTCGAGTACGAGGCGGAGAGGAAGGCCTCGGTTCGAGTTATGAACCCGGACACCGGGGTTAGTTTCTGGTATCCGTACCCTGCGAGTTCCTTTTGCCGACAACAACGGCGGCCTCGGATCACGGCGTTTGGGTGCGAGGGAGAGGAACTTGGAATTGTTTGAAGACAAGGGTCGGAAAAGCACCGAAAGGAAGGGAGGTGTTCTTCTTGGATTGAAGTTGAGCTGGCACAGCGGCCATCCGCTCAATGATGGAGGGAAGAGGTCTACTTCGTAGCCCTCAAGAATGTCAAAGAGAGCTTTGAGGTGCTTGGAGTTGGGGTTCTCCTTGCTTGGAATGCAATAAGAAAAAGGTTCTCATCGGCAGAAAGCACGGAAGGCGAGCTTCGACTTCAAGCGAGTCACGAAAAGTTTTTCGGGACTCGGGGAACTCTTTGGCGAATTTTTCAAAGAAGTCGTCGGCGACTTCGATGAAAGGAATGGGGTTGCTGTTCAAGAAGAGAGAGGAGACCTTGAACAAGCGGTGGAGGAGAGAGGTGTTTAGTCGAACAGTTATGTTACGAACCCTAGAGGTTAGAACATTTTCGAAGTGGGTGAGGTGAGTGTAGAACTCGGAAAAGAGTTCGGGATAGATGAACTCGTTGAAGCACATGAAGTTGTATGCTCCGGTGGTTTGAATGTGGGACAACCAAGAAAATTTGGTTGTAGGAAAGAACTTGTCGTCCAGCGCAAGGTGCTTTGGGTGACAATGGGTTTGGAGGGGTAGAGCTTTACGGCGTTTTGGTTCAAGGCTTTTTGGAAGAGGAGGAGACACGGAAGTCGGGATGGCTACCTCTTTTAGGCATTTTGAGAGAAGGAAGGAAAGATGAAACTTTCGAGTAGGAAAGAGAAGGAGTTGTAGAAGAGAAGAAACAAAAAAAGGTGTAGAAGAAAGAGATGAGAGCGAGTCGAAACTTACGAGAGATGGCTTCTTCGACGCTTGCGAAGTCCAAGGATGACTTGTTCACGTAGTAATCTTCCGCGAAAAGTTTCGTTTGAGAGAGATGGAGTTTAGAGTACCGAGACGAACATGAATAGACGCTATTTATAGACAATAAGCGCGCCCGTCAACTATCCGTTAAATATAACTCCATTCGACTCGGGTTGTCCATCGGTCACCAAAGACCGGTGTGACAGTTCTCTTCGACGTTTAGGATTTCAGCGGTTAGAGATCCACGGCTAATATCCGATCACGGCGCTCGAGAGAGAAGAGAAAGATTTTGAAAATATGATCCGAAACTCTCCACTGATCTAGAGATAGTTTCGGAAAATTTGAAGTCCAAGTTTCTCTATGTCGAGTTTGACTCGAGATAGGTTTACGAGTGACTCGAAACACGAAATAACTACCAGCCCGAGTATCACTGAATCAAGCTGAGCTAATGGTTATTAATGGTGAAAGCACATAACACGGAATTATGCAATGAATAAGAATAGCACATAATTAAGCATTTAACATACCAAGCTCATTCCGAATAAAGCAAAGCCGATCTTCACCAAGAGGCTTGGTAAAGATATCAACTAATTGACGATTAGTAGGAATGAACTCAAGTTCAATATCACCTTTTTCGAGTGATCGCGTAGGAAGTGATATCGACCTCGATATGCTTTGTTTTCGAATGCTTGGACGGGGTTCTTGGTGATGCTAATTGCGCTTTGGTTGTCACACTTGATTGGTACTGATTTGAATGATGTCCAAGATCTTTCAAGTGTTGCTTTATCTAGAGAATGCGAGCGCAACAAGCTCCAGCTGCAATATATTCGGCTTCGGCGGTTGATAGAGCTACTGAGTTACTGCTTCTTTGAGTGCCAAGATATTAGGGATTGACCCAGAAATTGGCACGCTCCGGATGTGCTCTTTCGATCAACTTTGTATCTGCGTAGTACTGCGTCCGAGTATCCGGAAAGAGTCGGTTACGAGTCTCTAGAATACCATAGACCTAAATTTTGAGTGCTGCAAGATATCCGAATATTCTCTTCACCGCAGATGAGATGTGATTCTTTTGGATTAGCTTGAAATCTTGCGCATAGACAAACACTGAACATTATATCCGGCTCTGCTGGAAGTAAGATATAGTAAAGATCCAATCATACCTCGATAGAGTTTCGATCTATCGCTTTACCTTTCTCGTTTGAGTCAAGCTTTACTACTGCTTGCTCATTGGAGTAGATGCGTGCTTTGCATCTTGAAGTTTGTATTTCTTCAACAATTCCTTGGTATACTTAGATTGATGAACAAAGATCCCATCCTTGTCTTGTTTGATTTGTAAGCCAAGGAAGAAATTAAGTTCCCCTATCATGCTCATTTGGAATTCTTGACTCATCAACTCGAGAAAATTCTCGGCACAGAAACTCATTAGTAGCACCGAAAATAATATCATCAACATAGATTTGAACAATAAGGAAATCTTTCCCCTTGGTCTTTATGAAGAGAGTCTTGTCGATCGACCTCTTTTAAAATCATTTTGAACCAAGAAGCTACTCGAGTCTTTTATACCAAGCTCGAGGTGCTTGTTTAAGACCATAGAGAGCCTTTTGAAGTTTGAAAACATGATTTGGAAATTACGAGTTTTCAAAACCGGGAGGCTGCTCGACATAGACTTCTTCTTCAATAAAACCATTGAGAAATGCACACTTAACATCCATTTGATATAATTTAATATGCATGCTTGGATGCAAATGCCAACAGATATTCTAATGGCTTCAATTCGGCTACAGGTGCAAAGGTTTCCCCACAATCAATTCCTTCTTCTTGATTATATCCACTGAGCCACAAGTCTAGCCTTATTTCGACTATCACCCCACCCTCATCCAGTTTGTTCTTGAAAACCCATTTGGTTCCTATAAGGTCGGTTGGTCGAGTCCGGACTTGGTTTCTCTTGAATTGATTGAGTTCCTCTTGCATGGCCTCTACCCATTCGGGTTCATTAAGGGCCTCTAGTGCATTTTTGGGTTCGTTTAATGAAATGAATGCGGTGAATCACATAGATTATGTAGAGAGGAATGAGTTCTTACCCCGAGTGTTGATGTCGAGAGTATGTTCTCTAGTGGATGACTAGAAGTAAACTTGAATGCTTTACTGTTCTCCGATTCACGAGATTTGTGGATTGAGCCGCTTGATCTTGTTACGAGTGATCTTCTTCATTGGCTTGTTCGTTACGAGTGAGCTCTTGAGTTGTCTCATTACGAGTTTCCTCGTTACGAGTGACCTCATTTTGAGCGAGGTTGAGTGCGAGTCTTTGTAGTCTCGGCTTCGTCATCATCTCTGCTGAGCTTCGGCTACGAGTATGACGACTCACTTGGCTTCTCTGTTTAAACTCAACAAACACTACGTGGATGCTTTCTTCCACTTTGCTAGTTCTTTTGTTAAAGACACGATAGGCTTTACTATGTGAAGAGTAACCCAGAAAGATACCTTCATCGACCTAGCATCAAACTTGGTCGAGGTGATCCTTACCATTATTATGAATAAAACACTTGCAACCAAAGGGCTTAAAGTATGAGATGTTTGGCTTCTTCCCTTTGTAGAGCTCGTAGGGTGTTTTCTTCATAATGGGTACGATGAGGCATCTGTTCAAAGTGTAGTTAGGTTGTGTTGGTTGCCTCGGCCCGAAATAGTAAGGCAAGTTGTGCTCAATCATCATCGTCCTTGCTATTTCTTCAAGGGTTCTGTTCTTTCTCTCTACTACTCCATTACGTTGAGGAGTTCTTGGTGCTTGAGAAGTTGTGAGAGATTCCATTCGATCGCGAGAACTACGAGAATTACGAGTAGTCGAACTCCCTTCCATGGTCGGTTCGAATCCTTTGAATCCGAGTACGAGACTCAATTTGAATCTTTCTACGAGCTTGCTTGAACTCCTTGAATGCTTCATTTTTATGCTTGAGAAAACACACCCGGGTAAATCTTGAAAAGTCATCAATAATGACAAGAATGTAGGATTTACCTCCTAGGCTCTTCATTGGAATTTCACCACATAGATCCATATGTAGCGGTTCAAGCACCTTTGATGTCGAAGCAGATCTTGAGAGACTTGAATGAGGATCGACCTGTTTCCCCTTGTACATGCTTCACAAACTTTGTCTTTCTCAAAAGCACGGTTAGGTAAACCCCTAACCGAGACCATGAGATGTCGGCTTTTTGATAGTATGCATACTAATATGACCTAATCTACGATGCCAAGACCATGAATCATCATGAAGAGATGCTTTTAAGCAAGATAAATTCGGCTTGGGTCGAGAAGAGGAATGATATAAGTGTTACCGGATCTCTTACCGAGAGCTTTACCTCTTTGGTGGTCTCATCTGAGATGTAGCACTTAGATTGAGTGAATCTTACCTCTGACCTTTGTCGCATAGCTGGGAGATGCTAAGCGGATTGTATTTTAGTCCTTTGACAAGGTAGACTGGGCTCACCAGATTGTTTCCATTTCCAATCTTGCCAATACCCACTATCTTGCCTTTCTTTGTCATCTCCAAAAGTCACTTTTCCTCCTTTGTATGATTCTAGCTCGGAAAAGAGTCCTTGGTCACTTGACATGTGTCGTGAACGTCCGTTGTCTAGGTACCAATGTCCTTTTGATCTTTTACGAGTGACCTGCAAAGCAGAGAGAATCTAACCCTTCTCACTTCCTCTAACGAACCCAGTAACATTCCTTACTTGTGGTCCTTTTTGAGGAAGAAGGTGTTTCGGAACCCAGATTTGAATGACTTTGGGTTTTGTCGGATTCCGAGTCTTCCTCTCGAGAAGCTGAGTCCGTGTCTCTTTCTTTTTGAAAACTTTTCCTTTTGAAACGAGGAGAGAATGGTTTCTTTTTGTAAATAGTTACGGGCTTAGTCCTCCCTTCATTTACGTGAATGGGACGGTGCTCGGCTTTCTTGAACTTTACGGTTACGGAATCCTTTTTGAACAATTCGAGTAGGAATTGGATTCTTCCTCTTTGTTGAAACCAAGACCTTCTTTTCGAAAAGAGACACATTGTGATCCTAAGAGCATGTCGAGGTTCTTCGACCTTGAGTAAACTTTAAAACCAGATCTTGAGACTCGGTGAGCTTCCTTTTTAGTTGCTCATTTTCTTTCTGAGCGGCTCGGACTCGGTCTCATTAGATTGAGCACTAGTCTTGAGTTCTCGATGAATCTCGGTTTTCTAATTCATTTTTCAAAGAAGTGCTCTCGAAGTAATTAACTCAAGTTGTTCTTTGAATTGAGAAGAATCGAGATTGGACTTTTCTTCCAAAGTAAAAATATACTTAGCTAAATCAACTTTGGAGAACTTAAGAAAGTATTCGATTACCTCCTAAGGATTTGTTTCCTCATTGTGCAGTGCGAGTCGACTCTGTTCGGCTTCGAGTCGAGATTGCCATCAGACATTTCGAGTCATCTGAGTCCTCATCATCTTCGATGAATCCTCATCACTCTATGTTGCCATCATGGCTTTCTTCTTCTTTCTGTCCTTTTCCTTTTCGGACGAGTCCTTGACTATGTGGTCTTTGCTTTGCCACATTCGAAACAACCGAGAATTCTTAGTCAAAGAAAATTTGGACGAGGAAGTAAACTTACCTTTTCTGTCTTTGTTATCTTTCTTGTAGAATTCTTCTTTTGACCTTTTGTCCCATCTTTTGTGCTTCATCATTCTCTTGAAGCCTCTTGCAATGAGTGCCATGGGATCGTCTTACGAGTCGGAAGAGCTCAAATTTGCTTCTTTGGATTACGAGGCTTTCGGTGCTATGTTTCTTTTGGTACTGCCCTCGGCATCCTCTTCTTCTAGATAGATCTCGTGAGTTAGAAGCTTTCCAGATGAGCTCGTCGGCTTTAAGAGTGAGAGGTTACGAGCCTCCTCTATAGCGAGTCACCTTCGGACCCCATCGTCTCTTGGGTAGGCTTACGAGAATTTTCCGGCACATTTCTTCATGGGAAATTTTCTTTCCCAGAGATTTGAGATTATTGGTAATCTCGGTGAAGCGAATGAACATCGAATAATGTTCTCCTCTGGCTCCATTTTAAAAGCTCATATTTATGAAGATCTTGACTGATCTTCGCTTGTCTTACCGACTTGTACCTTTGTAGGTGTTGACTAAAGTATCCCACACCTCTTTAGCGAGTCACGAGGCAGAGACTCGATTATATTCTTACGAGCTTATGGCGCACATAAGGATGTTCATTGCTTTGAAGTTCTTTACGAACTTCTCTGCTTCTCTAGTGTGAACTCGAGCCTTTGTCTTGGGAATGATTACGAATTCATCTGTCTTCATTGGAATGTAGTTTCCTTGTTGTATGATTTCCTAAACCTCTTCATCATGATCCATAAGAAAACATTCCATAAGCTTCTTCCGAGTGCCCAAAGTTTGATCCTTTGAATTTTGGTGGCACTGTTGGAAGATCTTCCTTCGTCGAACTCTCCGGTGTTACGAGCCATTTGATCTTTAGACCTTTGGATTGTTAGATCCTTTACGAAAGGCTAGGCTCGATACCAATTGAAGGTTTACTCGGGAGAGTCCAAGTCACCCTAGAGGGGGTGAATAGGGTGATGGAAGTTTTTCGTGGAAACTAAAGTTCTTACGTCAAAAACAAGACAGAGACAGATTACGAGTCTATCAACAGGGTCGAGAAAAGTTTGGACTCGAAATGCTATTACGAATGGATAAGCAAGATAAGCAAGAAGCTGTAAAAGCATGCGAGTCTAGAATGAACTCGGAAATATAACACTTAGAGATTACGTGGAAACACTCCTGGGCGAGAAAACCACGGACCGTGTCAATCCGGACACAAAGTTAAATTCACTATTTTGAGTCCACAAAACACCGTGAGCTGGCTGAACCCGAGTTGCTCCCTTAGACAACTCTATACAAGTTTTCCTAAACTCGAAATTCCCTTATCGATCTAGTACTTCCTAGCTGAGATAACCCTTACAGCTAGGTACAACTAAGCTGAGTTAACCCTTACGGCTTAGTCAAGGGACCTTACAAAGAATGTAAGAAAGAGTTTGTAGCTGAGTACAAGACCTTACAACTCAAAAGTAATGAATTACAGAGTGGGAGTTGTAAGTAGAAGATTGAAAGTAAATACAATAACTTTGAGCAAGTATGTGTATTAGCAATATGTTCGGCAATCTTCAAGTCTTGTGAGGTGGCTTCTATTTATAGATAACCAAGTAGAGTGGCCCTTATCTTCATCTGGCGACTGAGAGTCCTCTGTGACCATTGATAGAAGCTTTACGAGTCACTCGAAAGTATCCATTGTAATGTGAACGTTGGACAACGGTTTAACTCTCTTGGAAGTCCCAAAACCATTGGCGGTGTCTTGAAAGATAAGGTGGAAACCACCGTTAAGCTTGGCGTTCAGTTTTCCAGATTTGGAAACAGACAGCACTGACATAATCTATTGGGACTGGAGCGAGAGAAGGTGAAAAGCCATGTCTGCTGGTGATTTGACGTTACGAAGCCGGTTACTTTTGTAGTTTAAAAAGTGTATCCTCGATTGAATAATCTACAACGAGTAAATCAATTTTGGTTCTCAAAGTATAAAATACTTTGGTCCAAGATTAGACACGAGATAATAAAAATAATTACGATAATTAAGCAGCTGATTATACGAGTCGAAACGAAATGGAATTTTCTAAGTCCAATATCCATGTAACTCAAAATTCCATCGAGCTAGTCCGAGCAAAGAATCAAGTTAAGTAAAGAACATCGAGTGAGATAACTTGATATAGACTAAGCAATAATCATACTAAAAGTGCTGACTATAACAAGATAGAACTTATAACCGGAGGTCGGATTCCGAGTGAGAAAAGACGAAATACTAGTCTATTCAATCCGTGATAAATGCGAGTGATGCTTGGTCTCGGAACAAAGAACCGAGTTATCCGAGTCACTTACGGATAAGCAAGAAATATAAGAAGTAAGAGTCTGTATCACTTAGAGAAGATACTATGTTACTCAAAGAAGTTTCGAGATACGAGAGAATGCCTTGGAATCAAAATTACGTAAGTATGAGATGGTTATACCGATTCATTTAATGCAACTCGAAATGCGTTGAGAAGTGTCCGAATCTTCAGCTTTAGCACTCAGCGAGTCAGCAAGGGTCCGGATTGTGCTACGCGTAGATCCTACCTTCGATAATGTACCTGCACACTCGGGTGGAAAGGGGGAATTTGTGGGGGTGAGCAATAAACCAAGGGCTCACCGGAGTCTTATACCCTTAAAATGGAAATTCTTTACACATAATACTCATAATAATGAAATCTGCAAAAGCATAATAGTGTAATAGTAATCTATATACTTTTCACTGAAATCTCTTGCAATGAAAAAGATCAAGACCCTTCAATCACTTAGAAACACTGAAGACTCGAGACACTTGCCCAATACATTTACGAGTTGTACCGAAGGAATCGGGTATAAGAACTTCTTAAGTATAGAGTTTTGATTCCAAGGCATTCTCTCGATCCTTAGAAACTTTTATGAAGTAATAAAGCATATTTTCTAAGTGATATAGCATTTACTTCTCGTATTCTTCCTTGTCTCTGTGTGACTCGGAAAACAGATATGCATATCTCACTCGGTTCCGAGTTCCTCATCATTTAGATATATCGCATGATGAATTGACTAATATTTCGCATAATCGCACTCGGATCCGACTTCATGATATAAGTCTTATTCCGTTATAGTTAGCGCTTCTAGTTTGAATCATGCTTAGTCAATATCAAGTTATTTCACTCGATATTCCTTATGTAACTTGATTCTTTGCTTAGACTAACTCGGATGGAATTTTGAGTTACATGGATATTAGACTCAAAAAATTCCATTCTCTTTCGACTCGGATAAACAATTTTGTAATTATCTTAATTATTTTATTATCTGTGTCTAATCGTGGACCAAAGTATTTTATACTTTGAGAACCAAAATTTGATTTACTTTTGTAGGTTATTCAAACGAGGATATAATTTTCGAAATACAAAAGTAACCAGACTTCAAAACGTCAAATCACCAGCAGACATGGCTTTTCACCTTCTCTGTTCCAGTCCCACAAGTGTGTGTCGGGCTGTCTGTTTCCAAATCTGGAAAACTGAAACGCTAAGCTTAACGGTGGTTTCCACCTTATCCTTCAAGACACCGCTAGTGATTTTGGGACTTCCCAGAGAGTTAAACCGTTGTCCAACGTTCATATCACAACGGATACTTTACGAGTAACTCGAAAGCCCTTATCAACGGTCACAAAGGACTCTCGGTCAGCGAGATGGAGATAACGGCTACTCTGCTCGGTCATTTATAAATAGAAGCCAACTCACAAGACTTGAAGATTATCGAACCTATTGTTAATACACGTACTTGAGCAAAGTCATTGTATTTACTCTCAATCTTCTACTTACAACTCCCACTCTGTAATTCATTACTTTACGAGTTGTAAGGTCTTGTACTTAGTTTTACACACTTTCTTACTTTACGAGTAAGGTCCTTGACTAAGTCTGTAAAGGTTAACTCAGCTTAGTTGTCCCTAGCTGTAAGGGTTATCTCGGTTAGGAAGTACTAGCTCGAGATAAGGGAATTTCGAGTCTAGGAAAACTTGTAAAGAGTTGTCTAAGGGAGCAACTCAAGTTGAGTCGAGTCTACGGTATTTTGTGGACTCAAAATAGTGGATTTGACTTCGTGCTTGGACTAGCACGGTCCGTGGTTTTCTGCCCCGATAGGGTTTCCACATAATCTCTAAGTGTTTACTTTCCGAGTTCATTCTAGACTCGGACAACCTCAAAGCTTTAGCTTAAATTGCTTCGTACTCTTTACGACATTTACGAGTCCATACTTTTCGACTAAGCTTTTGACTCGAGAATGCATTTCGTCCTTCTTTGGTAAAAGAGTTTGAATTTCTAAGAAAATCCTCCATCACCCTATTCACCCCCTCTAGGGTGACTCGGACTTTCTCCAAACAAACCTTCAATTGGTATCGAGCCTAGCCTTTCGGAAAGGATCTAACCATCCAAAGGTCTAAAGATCAAATGGCTCGGAACAACGGATAGTTCGATGAAGGAAGATCTTCCGAGTAGACCACCAAAATTCAAAGGATCAAACTTCGGACACTTGGAAGAAACTTATGGAATGTTTCCTCATGGATCATGATGAAGATGTATGGGAAATCATACAACAAGGAAACTACATTCCAATAAAGACAGAAGAATTCGAATCATTCCCAAGACAAAGGCCGAATTTACTCCGGGCGAGCGAGAAGTTCGGGAAGAACTTCAAGGCAATGAACATTCCGATGTGCGCCATTAGCTCGGAAGAATACAATCGGGTGTCCGCTCGTGACTCGGCAAAAGAAGTGTGGGACACACTTGTCAACACTTACGAAGGCACTAGCCAGGTCGGACAAGCGAAGATCAGCCAGTATCTTCATAAATACGAGCTATTCAAGATGGAGCCGGAAGAAAATATCACTCGGATGTTCATTCGATTTACTGAGATTACCAACAATCTCAAATCACTGGGTAAGAAGATTTCCCACGAGGAAATGTGCGGAAAAATACTCGAAGTCTACCCAAGAAAAAATGGGGTCCCAAGGTGACTGCCATAGAGGAAGCTCGGAACCTGTCACTTTTAAAGCCGGACGAGCTCATTGGAAAGCTTCTCACTCACGAAATCCACTTAGAAGAGGAGGATGCTGAGGGCGTACCAAAAGAACATAGCACTGAAAGCCTCGGAATCCGGAGAAGCAAATCCGAGTTCCTCGACTCGGAAGAGGATCCCATAGCACTCATTGCAAGAGGCTTCAAGAGAATAATGAAGCACAAAAGATGGGACAAAAGACCAAAAGAAGAATTCTACAAGAAGGATAAGAGGGACAGAAATGGTAAGTATTCTTCTCCCTCAAAGTTATCTTTATCTAAGAATTCTAGATGTTTTGAGTGTGGCAGCAAAGACCACATAGTCAAAGACTGTCCAAAGAGAAAAAGGGACAGAAAGAAGAAAAAGGCTATGATGGCAACATGGAGTGATGAGGACTCATCGGAAGATGACGAGGACTCGAGATGACTCGAAATGTCCGATGGCAATCTCGACTCGAAGGCTGAAAGAGAGTCGGACTCGAGACTTAGACAATGAGGAAACTAATCCTCAAGAGGTAATTGAATACTTTCTCAAATTCTCCAAAGTTGATCTAGCTAAATACATTTTTACTTTGGAAGAAAAGTCCAATTCGACTCCTCTCGATTCAAAGAACAACTTGAGTCAATTTCCTCCGAGAGCATATCTTTTAAAATTGAATTGGAAAAGCCGAGCCTTACACTCGAGAGAACTCAAGGCTAGTACTCAATCCAATGAGACCGAGTCCGAGTTACTCGAGAAAAGAAAATGAGCAACTAAAGCAAAAGCTCATTGAGTCTCAAGATCTGGTCTTAAAATTTACTCAAGGTTAGAAAAACCTTGACATGGTCTTAGGATCACAATGTGTCTCCTTCAGGAAAGAAGTTCTTGGTTTTAATAAAGAGGAGGAATCCAATTCCTACTCGGATCTATTCAAAAGGATTCCGAGCTGTGAAGTTCGGGAAAGCTGAGCATGGTCCCATTCACGAAATGAAGGAAGGACTAAGCCCGAAGCTGTTTACAAAAAGAAACCATTTTCTCCGGTTTCAAAAGGAAAGGTTTTTCAAAAGAGAGAGACACGAGACTTAGTTCTCTGCAAGGAAGACTCGAGAATCGGACTAAACCCAAAGTCATTCAAATCCGGGTTCGAAAAACCTTCTTCCTCGAGAAAAGGACCACAATAAAGAATGTTACTTGGGTTCGTTAGAGGGAGTGAGAAGGGTTAGACTGTTTCTATTTTGCGGGTCACTCGAAGAGATCAAAAGGTCACTGGTACCTTGACGGTGGGTGCTCATGCCACATGTCCGGAGAAGCAAGACTCTTTTACGAGTTGGAAAAACATAAAGAAGGAAAGGTCACGTTTGGAGATGATAGTAAAGGAAAGATAGTTGGGATAGGCAAGATTGGAAAAGGATGCAATCTGGTCGAGTCCAGTTTATCTAGTCAAAGGATTAAAGTACAATCGCTCAGCATCTCTCAACTATGCGATAAAGGTCAAGAGGTAAGATTCACTCGGACCAACTGCTACATTTCGGATGTTACAACCAAAGAGATCAAGCTTTCGGGTAAAAGATCGGGTAACACTTATATTATTCCTCTTTCGACCCCGAGTCATAATTTATCTTACTTAAAAGCATCTCTTCATGATGACTCATGGACATGGCATCGTAGATTAGGCCATATTAGCATGCATACTATCAAAAAGCTGGCATCTCATGGTCCGGTTAGGGCTTTACCTAAGCGTGCTTTTGAGAAGGATAAAGTTTGTGAAGCATGCACAAGAGGGAAACAAGTCGGATCCTCATTCAAATCTCTGAAGACAGTTTCCACATCCAAAATACTTGGGTTACTACATATGGACTTATGTGGTGAAATCCTGTTAAGAGCCTCGGAGGTCAATCATATATATTTGTTATTATTGATGATTATTCACGATTTACATGGGTGTGTTTTCTTAAGCACAAGAATGAAGCATTCAAGGAGTTCAGCAAGCTCTGTAGAAAAATCCAAGTTGAGTCTCGGACTCGGATCCGAGAGAATTCGAACCGACCATGGAAGGGAGTTCGACTACTCAAAATTCTCGGAGTTTTGTGACAAGAATGGTATCTCTCACAAGTTCTCAGCACCAAGGACTCCTTAACAAAATGGAGTAGTGGAGAGCAAGAACAGAACCCTTAAAGAAATAGCAAGGACTATGATGATTGAGCACAACTTGCCTTACTATTTACAGGCTGAGGCGATTAACACGACCAACTATACTACGAATAGATGCCTCATCGGACCCATTCTGAAGAAAACACCTTATGAGCTCTACAAGGGGAAGAAACCAAATATTTCCTATTTCGGACCATTTGGATGTAAGTGTTTCGTTCACAACAATGGTAAGGACCACTCGACCAAGTTCGATGCTCGGTCGAGATGAAGGTATTTTTACGGGTTATTCTTCTCACGAGCAAAGCTTATCGCATTTTCAATAAGAGAACTAACAAAGTGGAAGAAAGCATCCACGTTGTGTTTGATGAGCTTGAACAGGAAAAACCAAGCGAGTCTTCATACTCAAAATTGAAGCTCAGCAGAGAAGATGATGAGCCGAGCCCACGAAGACTCAAACTCAACCAGACTCGGAATAAAGTCACTTAGAATGAAGTGACTCGAGAATGAGACAACTCAAGAGCTCACTCGGAACGAACAAGCTAATGAAGAAGATCACTCAGAACAAGCTTCAAAGATCGGATAGCTCAGCCCACAAATCTTGTGAATCGAGAGAACTAGTAAAGCATTCAAGTTTACTTCTAGTCACCCACTAGAAAACATAATATACGATATCAACAGTGGGGTAAGAACTCGTTCCTCTTTTTAAAATCTATGTGCATTCACTGCATTCATTTCATTAACTGAACCCAAAACGCACTAGAGGCCCTTAATGAACCTAAATGGGTAGAGGCCATGCAAGAGGAACTCAATCAATTCGAAAGAAACCAAGTGCGGAGTCCGACCAACCGACCTTCGAGCACCCAGTTATAGGAACCAAATGGGTTTTAAAAAACAAACCGGATGAGGGTGGAGTGGTAGTCGAAACAAGGGTAGACTTGTGGCTCAAGGTTACAATCAAGAAGAAGGAATTGATTGTGGGGAAACCTTTGCACCTGTTGCCCTAATCGAAGCTATTAGAATATTGTTGGCATTTGCATCCAGCATGCATATTAAATTATATCAAATGGATGTTAAGTGTGCATTTCTCAATGGTTTTATTGAAGAGGAAGTCTATGTCAAGCAGCCTCCGGGTTTTGAAAACTTGTAATTTCAGATCATGTTTTCAAACTTCAAAAGGCTCTCTATGGTCTTAAACAAGCTCCTCGAGCCTGGTATGAAAGAGCTGAGCAATTTCTTAGTTCAAAATGATTTTAAAAGAGGTCATATCGACATGACTCTCTTTATAAAAACCAAAGGGAAAGATTTCCTTATTGTTCAAATCTATGTTGATGATATTATCTTTGGAGCTACTAATGAATATACGTGTCGAGAATTTTCTAAGTTGATGAGTCGGGAATTCCAAATGAGTATGATAGGAGAACTCAATTTCTTCCTTGGTTTACAAATCAAATAAGATAAAGATGGGATCTACGTCCATCAATCCAAGTATACCAAGGAGCTGCTGAAGAAATACACACTTCAAGATGCAAAGCACGCATCTACACCCATGAGCGACGAGTATAAAGCTTGACTCGGACGAGAAAGGTAAAGCAATAGATGAGAAACTCTATCGAGGTATGATTAGATCGTTGCTATATCTTACTTCCAGCCGGCCAGATATAATGTTCGGTGTTTGTTTATGCGCAAGATTTCAAGCTAATCCGAAAGAATCACATCTCACTGCGGTGAAGAGAATATTCGAGATATCTTGTAGGAACTCGGAACTTAGGTCTACGGTACTCAAGAGACTCATAGCCGACTCTCACCTGGATACTCGGATGCGGACTACGCTGGATACAAAGTTGATCGAAAGAGCACTTCGAAGCTTGTCAATTTACAGGTCAATCCCTAATATCTTGGCACTCAAAGAAGCGGAATTCGGTGGCTCTATCAACTGCTGAAGCTGAGTATATTGCAGCTGGAGCATGTTGCGCTCATATCTCTGGATAAAGCAACACTTGAGAGATCTTGGACTTTCCTTCAAATCTGTTCCAATCAAGTGTGACAATCGAGTGCAATAAGCATCACCAAGAATCCAGTTCAGCACTCGAAGACAAAGCATATCGAGGTCGGATATCACTTGTTACGAGACCATTCCGAGAAAGGTGATATTGAACTTGAATTTATTCCTACTAATCTTCAATTAGCTGATATCTTTACTAAGCCTCTTGGTGAAGATCGGTTTTGTTTTATTCGGAATGAGCTTGGTATGTTAAATGCATAAGCGTGTGCTATCTTTGTGATAATCTCATTGCATGATTACGTGTTATGTGTTTTCAACATATTAATAACCATTAGCTCGGTTGATCCGAGTGATACTTGGGTTAGTAGTTGTTAATTATTTCTAGTTTCTAAGTCGCTCGGAAACCATTCCGAGTCATACTCGAACGTCGAGAAAATTTTTGGACTTCAAATTTTACGAATTCATCTTTAGATCGGTGGAGAAGTTCAGAATATATTTTCAAAATCTTTTCTCTCTCTCTCTCTTGGGCGTTGTGATCGGACGCTAGCCATGGATCTCAAGCTGCTAGAATCTTAACCATTGAGAAGAGAACCGTCACACCGGTCTACGATGGCCGATAGACAAGTCGAGTCGGAACGGAGTTATACTTAACGGATAGTTGACGGGCGTGTATTTCTTCTATAAATAGCGCCTATTCATCTTCGTCTCAATACTCTACATTTCATCTCTCTCAAACGAAACTTTTCACGGAAGCTTTCTACGTACACGGTAATCTTTGAACTTCTTCAAGCGACGTAAGAGTTCATCTCAAGTAAGTTCGATCTGCTCTCATCTCTTTCTTCTACTCCTTTTCTTTTGCTCTCTTCTCTTCTCTTTCTCGAAAGTTTCATCTTTCTTTCTCATATTCAAAATGCCTAAGAGAGGTAATCATCCGGACTTTCAGGTGTCTTCCTCCTCAAAAAGCCTCGCACCAAAAACCCGTAAAGCTCAACCCCCTCTAAACCCATTGTCACCCGAGCATCTCGCGTCTGGACGACAAGTTCTTCCCTACAACCAAATTTTCTTGGTTGGCTCACATTCAAACCACTTGGAGCGTATAACTTTCTTTGTTTCAGCGAGTTCATTTATCTCGAACTCGTTTGTGAGTTCTACACTCACCTCACTCATTCCGAAGGTGTTCTAACCTTCGGGGTTCGTAACATTACTATTCGAATAAACACCTCTCTCCTCCACCGCTTGTTCAAGGTCTCCTGTCTTTTCTTGAACAGAAACCTCATTCCTTTCACTTGAAGTCACCGACGACTTCTTTGAAAAATACGCTAAAGAGTTTCTTGAGTCACGGAAAAATTTTTCGGTGACTCGGTTGAACTCGAAGCACGCCTTACGTAGCTTCTTGCGATGAGAAATTTTTCTCTCGGCATTCTAGCAAGGAGAACCCCAACTCCAAGCACCTCAAATCCCTTTTTGACATTCTTGAGGGCTACGAAGTAGACCTCTTCCCCTCAATAATTGAGCGGATGGCGGCTGTGCCAGCTCAACTCCAAAACAAGAAGAACACCTCTCTTCCCTTCGGTGCTCTTCTCACCCTTGTTTTCAAACAGTTCAAGGTTCCTCTTCCCTCGGACCCCACTGCTGTATGCGAGGCCACCATTGTTGTTGGCAAGAAGGAACTCCGGAGTACGGATACCGGGAAACTCAACCTGGTGTGCGGGTGCACAACTTCGAGCCGAGGCCTCCTTCTCCGCCTCGGACTCGTAAAGAAACCCCTCTCTCTCCCTACCCCACCTGTTGGTGCTTCCACCTCAGGTGCCTCAAAATCTCTCTCTGCTATTTCGTCTCCCGTTTTCTTGGACAAAATCGGCTCTGTGTCCTCCGAATTCAAGACATCTGCTCGGTTCACTCAAGTCTATCATTCTTTGTTCCTCCACCAAAAACCGCCCAATCCCAATTCGAGAGTAGCAAACAATGGTTCTTGAGATGAGGGAGCTGGTGAAGGAGCAAAAGGAACTGGTCGAGCTCCTCGAGAGAGAAGGTCTAAGGCGGCTCGGGACCGTGGCGACTCGAGACGCGTCGACGCGTCTTCGAGCCGGGCATGACCTCCTCGGACAGCGGGGAAGAAGAATAAGAAGGCTGCAGACATTGAAGTAGCGGACACCGAGGAGCTCGCGGCTGAGGCGGCTCCATCCGGGCAAGGGGTAGAACACAACGAAGAGGCGAGAGGAACTGCTGAGGGTCGATCGCTCCTCACGCTCAAGTGGCGAGTACTCGGCTCGAGACAGCGATCCGGGTGGGTCGAGAGACTCGATCGTGCTACCACAACATGCAGCGGGTCGGACAGAGCGGCCCCTCCGGCTCACGAGGTTCACAGGGAGGAACCCCTAAATCCTCTCGTTACGGGTCGGCCACTCGGAGCCGAGCCCTTAACGGCGATCCGGTTCTCCCTCTGCCGCGCTCAAGCACATCGTCAAGATCCTACCAGTGCTTGGCATACCTCCAATCCCTCCGCTTCCACTCGGGCATCCCCTTTCCCTCGTAAGCGCCATGCACTAAGTCACAATTCCTCGGTCTGCAGATTCTTCTTCTTTACGAGAGATTTCTACTTATTTCTTTTGTCCGGACATCAATCTTGTATTTTTTTCTCACTTTCTTTGTTGTTTTTCTTTGAAAGGCAAGGGGAGAAATAGAGTCACAAAAACTTGTTATCTTGTTTAGGGGAGCTTTCCCTCTAAATCTGTGTACTCTATTTAATTTCAATGAATTAATGTTTTCTCTTCAACTCTATCTGTGTTTACAGACAACCATGTCCGAGTTAACATTATTTCATTGTTAAGCATATTTTCTTTTATGCTCCGATACATTAAGCTTGCTTTACTCATCCGATTTCATGCGCAAGTATCCAAAAGCGAGATCTTTTCACTAACAAAGTTTCTGTCTAAGTATGGAATGCCTTTCATCAAAAAGGGGAGATTGAAGATTTAGACACCGCCCAATACATTTACGAGTTGTACCGAAGGAATCGGGTATAAGAACTTCTTAAGTATAGAGTTTTGATTCCAAGGCATTCTCCGATCCTTAGAAACTTTTATGAAGTAATAAAGCATATTTTCTAAGTGATATAGCATTTACTTCTCGTATCTTGCTTATCTCCGTGTGACTCGAAAAAAGATATGCATATCTCACTCGGTTCCGAGTCCCTCATCATTTAGATATATCGCATGATGAATTGACTAATATTTCGCATAATCGCACTCGGATCTGTCTTCATGATATAAGTCTTATTCTGTTATACTCAGCGCTTCTAGTTTGAATCATGCTTAGTCAATATCAAGTTATTTCACTCGATATTCCTTATGTAATTTGATTCTTTGCTTAGACTAACTCGGATGGAATTTTGAGTTACATGGATATTAGACTCGGAAAATTCCATTCTCTTTCTAACTCGGATAAACGAGTTTTGTAATTATCTTAATTATTTTATTATCTCGTGTCTAATCGTGGACCAAAGTATTTTATACTTTGAGAACCAAAATTTGATTTACTTTTGTAGGTTATTCAAATGAGGATATACTTTTCGAAATACAAAAGTAACCAGACTTTAAAACATCAAATCACCAGCGAGACATGGCTTTTCACCTTCTCTATTCCGGTCCCGAAGTGTGTGTCGTGGCTGTCTGTTTCAAATCTGGAAAACCGAAACGCCAAGCTTAACGGTGGTTTCCACCTTATCCTCCAAGACACCGCTAGTGATTTTAGGACTTCCTAGAGAGTTAAACCGTTGTCTAACGTTCATATCACAACGGATTCTTTACGAGTAACTCGAAAGCCCTTATCAACGGTCACAAAGGACTCTCGGTCGGCAGATGGAGACAACGGCTACTCGCCCGGTCATCTATAAATAGAAGCCAACTCACAAGACTTGAAGATTGCCGAACCTATTGTTAATACACGTACTTGAACAAAGTCATTGTATTTACTCTCAATCTTCTACTTACAACTACCACTCTGTAATTTATTACTTTCGAGTTGTAAGGTCTTGTACTTAGTTTTACACACTTTCTTACTTTCGAGTAAGGTCCTTGACTAAGCTGTAAAGGTTAACTCAGCTTAGCTGTCCCTAGCTGTAAGGGTTATCTCAGCTAGGAAGTACTAGATCGGATAAGGGAATTTCGAGTCTAGGAAAACTTGTAAAGAGTTGTCTAAGGGAGCAACTCGAGTTCGATCGATCTACGATATTTTATGGACTCAAAATAGTGGATTTGACTTCGTGCTTGGACTAGCACGGTCCATGGTTTTCTGCCCGAGTAGGGTTTCCACGTAATCTTTGAGTGTTTACTTTCGAGTTCATTCTAGACTCAAACAACCTCAAAGCTTTAGCTTAAATTACTTCGTACTCTTTACAACATTTCGAGTCCATACTTTTCGACTAAGCTTTTGACTCGGAATCCGTTTCTGTCCCTTCTTTGGTAAAAGAGTTTGAATTTCTAAGAAAATCCTCCATCACCCTATTCACCCCCTCTAAGGTGACTCAAACTCTCTCCGAGCAAACCTTCAAACACAGTTTCACATTCATGAACATACTTTTGGGGTTGAATCAACTTTTCCGGGCCTTCGAGGATTCAAACTAGCACTTCTTTCATCTCAAGGCGCGACCTCGACAAAAAGGCTCCGGGACCTATCTTCGGGAAGTCTCGTGGCGGGCATCCTGCCTCTGTAGGACCCCTTTTAGAACCCTTCCCTCAAAGTTTCTAGCTAGGCGTCCCCAGTTCGAACCCTTCGGTATGCTAAACGATCCGTAGCCTGTCGATTCAAAACTCTTTGCACATACTCATTCATCACATTCACTTCACAACTTTGTCGATCGATTTGGTATTAAGGAAGGCATGACACCATGTGTCACCCTTATAAATTCAGTTTCTCAAATCTGATTCATTTTCTCAAGAAATTTCATTCAAGAATCATTCACGTAAAATACAAAACTCCTTTCGAAACTAATTTTGAGTATCACGTAAAGCAATCACATAGCATGAATAATCACCATTCGATGCAAGCAATCATTCTCAACTCTCTCCCACTATGGCTTTCTCAATTCATCAATTTAGTATGATTAATTCCATTTTACGAGTCATAATACCCACAAGCGAGATATTACCTAATTCAACGTTCTCACTTTTCACATTTCATTGTCTTCACCTTAATTCCTCTTTTATGCCTTTACTTTGTAACTTAGCTCTTCCCAATTACCATCTTTGTTTCAATACTTTTCGAATACGCTTCCACATTACTCATCAATCTCTTCTTAATCACGCTTAGTCGGGTAGTTCTCGTTCTTACTTCGCTACTAAAATTCCTCTAATTCCCTTCATTACCAAGTGTAATTTGCTCTCATCTTAGGTTTCTATCCCAATAATCGTTCTTTCTTGACCAACTCAATCGTACACTTCTTAATCTCTTTTTCATCGTTCCACTTTCGCTAGCTCCGCTTATCTTCGCACTTAGTTCAACCTCAAGAATTTAATTATCTTTTGAACTCGATTATCCCAATACTCACCCACTTCTCACTCCCATGTCTCAATTGTGCACCACTCAATACAATTTCATATTCCTCTTTACACCTCCCTCATTATTTTCCAATATTAGTAATTGTTACTTAACGCCGCAAATTTAGTAAATCTCTAAGACTCAATCTGAATATCAATTCATAACTTATGCCCAAACCATACGTACTTATCCCCAACTGACCCGACTCCCGATACTACTCATTATACCTAAGCAACTCAACTCCATCCGAATTTCCGGTTTCAACTTCAGGCCTTAACAACTACCATCTCCCTTCACAACTCCTAATTCAACTTCTAGCAACTACTAACTCATTCAATAGCATACATATTCAATATTCACAATCACATTCAACAACCACGATAAACTCATTTGGATTTCGAATTTACTAATATTTTAGAGTATAAGACTACCTACCTCGGATTCTCGGGTTTGGAATTGATCGAATTAATTGTCTGTCGCGTTCGGTTGCGTTTGGTTTCGAGGGACTCTCACTTCCTCTCGCTTCGGTTCGGCGGTTACGGTTTCTGCCGCCCCTCGGTCCGGCCCTCACGCGTTCGCCGCCGGCCTGCCTCCCTTGTCGCCGTTGCTTTTCCCGGTCCCCGGCCTCTCAAACTTTCTCGCGCTCTCGTCCTCGCTCCGTCCCTTGCTCGCCCCAGTCTCTCGCTTTCTTCCCTTGCTCGCCGCCTACTCGAGTCGTCGCCCGTCGCTTCAGGGTCTGCGGTGGTCGTCGGCCACCCCGGGTCTCCTCGACCCTTGCACCGCTCGCCCTCTCTCCCTCTCGGTTCCTCTCGCTCGGCCCTCCCTCTTTCCACTCGCTTCGCTCTGTTTCTCCTTCTTCTCGCCTTCCCAAGCCCCTGCTCTCCCTTCGCCCACCGGCAGCTCGCCGTTCGGGTGGGCCACCGGCCTCTGCTCCGGCTCCGCGCTCTCTCTCTCTCCCCTCTCTGTTTCTCCCGCTCGTTCCTTCTCTGTTGCTCGGGCTCCCCGAGCCCTCTTTCCTTTCCTCTCTTTCCACCATCTAATTGGGTCGGTTAATGATCCTTATTGGGCCCCAAATAAGCTTTATCATCTGTTTATAATTCGAGAAAATAATCATCGGCCCATATACGACAAGTCTATATCTCCTCCCTTCCGTCCTCTTACGCTGCTGCATTCTAACTTAATTTAATACGCCGGCCACGACAATTCCTAATCACCTAACAATTTAGCTCGGATGAAAAAGGAAGGCAATTTCCTTGATTTAATTTATTCAACACCAGCCTCCAAAGGGATATTAATGTAATATGTCCGGCTGAAAATAAAATCAGTCACTCAACCCCCTAGTTGCGGGAATAATATTCAATAATTTTATGCTTTTCAGCTACTTTTCTTTAAAATTCCGGGTATTACATTTGGGGACAAGTACGTTGTGGTTTGGGTATAAATTGTGAATTTGTATTTCAGATTGAGCCTTAGAGATTTACTGAAATTGCGGCATTGGGAAATGATTGCTAATATAAGGAAATAATGAGTGAAGTATAAAGAGGAGTATGAATTCATATTGATGGATGCACAATTGAGAGATGGGAGTGAGAAATGGGTAATTGTCGAGTTAATTGAGTTCGAAGTATATTTAAATCCTTGAGGTTGAACTAAAACGTGAAGGTAAGCAAAGCTAACGGAAATTGAGTGACGAAAAGTGATTAAGGATTATATAACTAAGGATGGACGAACAAGAGTTGAGTAATAAGATAGAGACATACAATGGGAGTTTGAGGCATGAAAATGACGAGTTGAGAATTGTAAGGTTAAGTTGAGTTTGGAAAGTATCTAAGCCTTGAAGATGAGCCTAGCAAAAGGAACCTAAGCGATAAAGTGAGATTAGGAATTATATGGTTGAGTATGAGCAAAGGAAGTTGATTTATAAAGTTGAAACCTAGAATGAGGAATTAAAGTAAAGACAGAGAATTGTGAGAAGTTGAGACGTTGAATTAGGTAGTATCTACTTGTGGTTATTGTGGCTCAGAAAAAGGGAATTAAGCTTTCTAAATTAGTTAATTGAGAAAGATATAGTTAGAAAGGAGCTGAGAAGGACTATCCGTGATTGAATCATAGCTATTTGTGCAAGTGATTGTGTTAAACGACGTTCAAAAGTAGTTTTGAAAGGAGTTATGTATTTTACGTGAATGATTCTTGAATGTAATTTCTTGAGAACCGCCTTACAAAAGTGAATATGTTTTAAAAAAGCGAAACTTATTTGAGAAAGGGAATTTATAAGGGTGACACATGGTGTCATGCGTTCCTTGATGTTAAATCGATTTGAGAAAGCTATTGAAGTGAATGTGATGAATGATTATGTGCAAATTGTTTTGAATCGACGGCTACGGATCGTTTAGCATACCGAAGGGTTCGAATTGGGGAAGCCCGGCTAGAAACTTCAAGGGAAGGGTTCTAACGAGGGTCTGCGGTGGCGAGGATGCCCGATCCGAGACTTCCGAAGATAGGTCCCGGAGCCTTTTGTTCAAGGTCGCACCCTAGAAATTAAAGAAGTGCTAGTTCGAATCCTCGAAGGCGTAGAAAGTTGATTCAAATTGAAAAAGAATTGTGATGAGTGTGAAATCGCATTTCAAATGATTAAAGTGTTGTGATTCATATGTGTCAATTGATTTCAAAGGGATTTCATTGAAAAGTATATGGATTTGTATTATGTTACTATGCTTTCGCCGATTTCATTATTATGAGTAATATGTGTAAAGAATTTCTATTTTAAGGGTGTAAGACTCCGGTGAGCCCGTGGTTTATTACTCACCCCCACAAATTCCCCTCTTTTCCTTCCCAGGTGTTGCAGGTACATTTTCATGAAGTATGATCTACACTTAGCATATTTCGGACTCTGCCGATTCGTTGTTTGTCTGCGTGGTGAGTGATTTGAGTCAAGAATATGCATTTCTCATATTTCTCAAGCATTATAGTTGTAATTTAGTTCATGGAGTCGTACCCAATGTATAATAAACTTTTAGATTATTTTAAGTTTTATAGCATGATTCGTTGAACTCCGGTGTGTGGCCGTTGAGTTGTATACTGCGAGCGTGTGGCTCGTCGAGTTTTATTATGATTTTTATGTAGGTTTTTAAGGCCTTACGCTTATGGGATAGTCCATATTACAAACATAACTCTGCCGAAATTTTCAGGAAACCTCAAACTCTTTTGGAAAACCACCTTTATTACCTTAAGTTGGAATTAGAAAGCCAAACCAACACTTGAAAGAGCCTTGGGAGTTCCTTTAAGGAACTCAGCGATGTAATACTCCTATGTGGTGTTTTGGGGTGTTACAAGCATTATTACTCAATCTTCAACTTACAACTCATAATATGTACTTTCTTACTTTTGAGTTGTAAAGAAAGTCTTGTAATCACTTCTACTCTGTACTTTCTTTCTAAGTCCCTTGATTGAGCTGTAAGGACTAACTCGGCTCGGTTGTCCCCGACTCTAAGGATTAACTCGGTCAGGAAGTACTAGATCGAGATAAGGGAACTTTTGAGTCTAGGAAAACTTGTAAAGGAATTATCTAAGGGAGCAATTCTGGTTAGAGTCGAGTCCTTTGTAATTGAGGATTCAATTAGTGGATTTGACTTGGTGCTTCGATTAGCACTATCCATGGTTTTCTACCCCAGGAGGGTTTCCACGTATTTACGTATGTTTAACTTTACGAGTCCAATCTAGACTCGGAATCTGTTTCTTATTCAGTTCAGTGCAAAAGAGTTTGATTTTTCTCAAACATCTTTCATCACCCTATTCATCCCCCTCTAGGGTGACTTAGCATCTCCAAGAGCAAACCTTCACACGTTGCTGACTTTATAGTGAACTTACCACTACTAGACATACCCCAACAGGATGCGTCTTCAATATCATGAGCTGGAATGGGTATAGTCTTAATTAATTGGTAGATTTCATTGGGTAGAAAAGAATTAAGTTGAAAAAATATGTCCTTTGTTGGAGTTATATATTCACTACCCGTTGCATCTAAAGACGGTATATTTGTATTATTACTTGTCATGATAATCAATAAGTTTAAGATTACCACATCATATATCATGCCAGAACTTAATTATTTTGTCATTACCTATTTTCCATCTTAAACCCTTTTTGAAAAGATCTCTTTTCTTCAATAAACATTTCCGGACCCAAGAGTCGAAGGTTTAATTTTTCTCGAGAAAAAGTTCATATTTAATGCATACTTGGATCTCATAGTCTTTACCCAAAAATTATTATCATCATAAAGATATTTTCATATAAGCTTGCATAAAAAATCTTCATTAACTACTTCGCTTTTCTTAAACCTAACCCTCCCAATTTTTTGGAATACACATTTTATCCCGAGACACCATTGGTAGTCCTCTAATATCTTGGGATTTTTCTCGAAAAAATCCTAATTAATTTTATCAAGTGAGTTTGTTGTTTTTTTTCTCCGGAAGCTTAAAACTTTGCATTGTATGAGCAAGCAAAGATTCTAAATTAGACTGAATAAGAACTACCCTACCTGCCTTTGAAAGTGCATTAGCTTTCTAGTTCTGCAATTTATTATCTCGCTTTAAGTATAATGTCCGAGAAAGTAAGAGAGTTCGTCCTTCCTCGGAAAAAAGCACAACCTAAATATTTTCCCAAAGAATCCGTATGTGGTATATTAAAAACTAAAGAGACTATGTTACTATCAACAACTCGTAGTATTTTTGAAAACACTAGAACTGACTTTTGAAAATTAATAAATCATCCCGACTAGTTACAAAAGTCATTCAGAATATTATAAAACTAAAGACACGTTTCATAATTAGTCTTACAAAAAGAAGACTATCATCGAGCAAAAAGTAAACAAGGTATTTTTCGCAATTGTGGACAAATCTTAATTCATATACTCGATTTTGGTTTTATAGCACTAAGATGTAATCTATATGCGAGAACATCTATATATAGGTGTAGACACCAAAAAAGTGTTGTCATTTTCTCTATTTTTTATTTGTTGGCTCGATAATGAAATCCATGAGTCCTGTTTAAGATTTAGATCATGGATCGTGTTTAATTGGTGCGACGAAAGCTAGTAAACCACAAAGAACCCCCAACACCACATAAATAGCCTTTTGCCTCGGGTCAATCCAAAATCCCCTTTTCTTTCGGACGATCCAAGAACCGGGCCAAGCCTTCAGAGATAATGAAGTCTAGTGCCGCGTACCGAGGAATTCCAGGCTCATAATATCTGCGTTTCACTTCGATCCAACCATACAAGGACCTCGAAGACTTGAAGACGATGTTAAATGCCGCATTTCATGATCACGAGCATCAAAGTGTTGCGGTTTGGCTCCAAGATAGTCCACCCGAGACTAGGAGCACGCATCTCGCACCAAAAATGAAACATGCCAAAAATTAAAACTTTCCATTTTTGGAAAGGTGCAGATGGCTGGCGCCTGTCATCCCAAAACCTTAAGTGGAACGCTGCGTTTTGCCCCGGAGACTCCCTTGGAAGCACGAGAGGCACGAAACCCTAGGCAACCCTTGATGGTCGGCGTCGCCTTCCTGGTTCTATTCGATTTTATCTCTTCTTATCCGGTTCAATCTTGTGATATCTTGGCCCGATTTATTTTCAATCTGTTCTAGACGGCTAGCTACATGCCAACCCTTGGTCATTCCTTGACCTAACATCTCCCTATAAATAGAGAGCCTTGGCTCTCATTCTCCCAATGGCCCAACCCTCAATGTTACTCTGCTGAAATTCGCCTAAGAGCTACCGAATACTCCATTATGTATTCTTATCTCTTGGTCCCTTTTCAGCCTCTTCCCACTCTTCTCTCCATTAAAACCGGATCTAAACGCAACAACTCCATCAATCACACATCTGCCTACCTATTTTCACAAATACCCACAAAAAGCCTCTTCAATTCATCGTCAGTCGCGTCAAGAGATCCGGATCCGAGATCCGAGATCAACGAGTGGGACAACCCGAGGGCACATGATTCGATCTTCAATGGTTTATTATTTACTTTTATGCTTTCTTTTATTGCTTTCACGTATTGTGGACAAATGATGTATTGCTTTTAATTCCTCCCCGCCCGATGTAATCTTTTATTTTCGCTTTGCTTTCTTTTCGCTTTTACTTTCTTTATCGCTTTCTTTACTTTTGCTTTTATTGCTTTCTTTCATTATCTTCGGTTGCTTTTAATTCTCATTGCATGTTGTTGCTTGCTTGCTTGTTTTACATTATTTTAATTCACTACTCGAATTAGTGATAACCGTCTTCGGATGGGCGGAACAAAAGGGTTTGTCCCTACGTTCCGTACTCTCGTCCCCGAATCCGATTCTCGGTTCAAAGACCGATGGAGTCATTTTTAGCCTCTTTTATTTTTAGTTTTTCCCATACTAAGATTGGAAGAGCAAGCTTTTGTTTTTGTTAATTTTTCTTTCCTAAAAACCGATCGGTGACTCCTCTTTTGCTTTATTTCTATTGCATTGCATCTCGATTTTTCTCGTTGCAAGATAAAAGAAAGAAGGGATTCTGGATTTGCCAGCCATGCCGAGCCGAGGCTGAATTACTTCAGCCACAGCCCACTGCCCGGCGCCGCTCACCGTATAACGTTGGTTCTGGATGACGCCGAACAGCCGGTGGGTGAGGCTTCGGTTCGACCGGTATTTTCACACCGGTCGTGGCCTAAAGCCTCACTCGTCAAAACAGAAACCCTAATTTTGTTTATGTTCTAATTAAGAAATAATATCTTGGGACTTCTAAAACTAAAATGGTTAATAAAACCTTCATTCAACTTTGTTTAATTCATTTCAACTCAATTTAATAAAATTTGAAAATCTTAATAAAAGGTTCATCCCCACATTCCAAAATCAACTTTTTAAAACTATCTTCAAAATCAATCTTTAAAAAAGAGACACGACACAAATGGGGAAGCTCGACGGGTCCCGGACGACCGTGGTTCCTACAATAGGATAAACAAGTACGATGACAGAGGGTCACCTTACCTAATACCTCTAGATGGTCGGAAAAACCACAAGATTCGTCATTAATGACAATAGAATATGTTAATGAAGTAATACATTCATGTATCCAATTAATCCGGATGTGATGAAAGCCAATATTCTTTAGACATGCAAATATTAAATCCCATTCTATTTTGTCATAAGCTTTTTCCATGTTCAATTTAAGACCCATAGAAGCTTTTTACCTTTAATATTGCCAAACTTATTAATGACTTCATGTGCCGAAAGAATACTATCATGAATATCTTTATTTGGCACAAAAGCACTTTGATAAGGGCTAACTACCCTTTCAAAACTGGTCGTCATCTATTAATAAAGATTTTGGATATGATCTTATACAAGTCGTTACTCGAGCTAATTGGTCCGAAATAAGAAGTAACATACGAACAAGTAACTTTTGGGATTAAAGTAATAAAAATATGATTGACTTCTTTCAATAACTTGCCATGATTAAAAAAATCCGTGATACACTTAATGATGTCATTCCCTATAATATCACAATGTTGCTTGGAAGAAGCCTGCTCCAAACCCATCTCGGATCAAGGCCTTTAGCAGGTTTCATTTGGAAAATAACGGCTTTAATCTCGGTTGGGGACACTAGCAATATAAGCTGATTATTTTTGTTATTAGAAATAACTCGCCAAGCATATTAGTTCGTAGTGTTGATCTAGTGGATCTGACTCGAGAACGACATCGTTGAGTAAAATTAGTGACAAACTTCGTTATACAATTTTCTTATCATTAATCCATGCCTCCGATTCATCTTTTATTTCAAAATACTCAATTTCTGTTTCCTGTAAACACAACAACGATGAAAGAATTTAGAATTTCTATTGCCCTTAGTGAGCTAGTCTTTTTTATAGAATTTTCCCCAGTACTTCGATAGAACAAAATTAATCTTTGTCTTTGTTTAATCAACCAAGAATATCAATGGATGAGTCTAAGGTTACATGGGTCCGATAATAATCTATCTTCAACTTTCTTTAACCGTGTTGAATTTTTTTCAACCCTCTCGTGAATAATTACTGCAAGCTTTGCTAGACCATTGTTTAAGTTTTGCTTTAATGAGCTTAAGTTTACTAACAACTTTAAACATATACGTTCCATGAGACTATTCATTCCACTCGTTATTTAATTATTTTGATAACTTCATCATAACAGGACCATTGATTCCGAAATCTAAATTTTCGACGTTGCTTCGTTGCATGGATTTTGGATTAGTATTCAACGAGTATGTAATTATAATCTAAGCATGAGAAAGGACCATGATATATGGAACAATTTGGATACGTAGCCTTCCAATCCAAACGGCCGATTGCTCTATCAAGTCTTTCATATATGAGCTGGCCCCTTAAATTTTTTCCCATGTAAAAATTTTGCACTGTGGCAGAATGCTCTCACCTTGAATATGAGAAAGGAAGTCTCTCATTCACCGAACATTAATAATTGCTAGTTTTTTTCCTCCAATTTTTTCGTTCAAACATTCTATTTTATTAAAATTGCCTATAATGTACCAAGGTAAATTAATAAGACAATTAATATCATGTAAGTGTTTCCAAAAGGCAATCTTGTTGATTGCTTGAGCCGGTCCATAAATCCCTATAATAATAGATTCTTTATGCAAATTTTTATGAAATATATGTAAGTGTATAGTCATCTGATTTTTAATAAGAACATTAGCGGCAATGTTTTTATTATTTCATAACACACACATTCCACCACTATGGTTATGTGGTAGAACATAGTCATAATGATCATACCCCAATTTTGGAATGATTTTTTCCGTATTAACCAAATTAGTCATTGTTTTACTTAGAAATAGAATATCCGGCCGTAATTTTTGATTCAATATTAGAATCTCTTGTTTAACTTGCTGTTTTTTTTTTTTTTTTTTTGCCCCTTGGACATTCCAATAAACAATTTTCATAATAAATAGGGATAAACACCCCAATAAACCCTTAAATTGGGGTGGAAACCATAGATCCCTAAAAGCGCAAATCCAAAATATAACAATAAAGGTACGTGTGTATAAAAATACATGCCCTAGACACAAAAATATATCATTACCAAGGAGATTCTTTTAAAATTTTTACAACAACTTCTACTAATATTCCTTTTAACAAACACAACAAAAATAACCGAAAACTCATTAATACATTTAACCCTATCCCAAAAGCCTCATAGCTAATTATAGTTCTATGTAGATATTTGTGCGACTTCCATAGCAAGATTCTCCCCTTATTAGGGTTGTCCGAGAAAAAGTCTTGGGACTTTTAAGTAACTCTAAAATTCCTTTCGCCCAAAAATAACAATATGAAGAAAGAAGAAATATTTTTAAAAGGTACAAGGAAGGAAATTCATAAATACATAATGAACTATAATCTATCCTAGTCCCACATAGTTCACTCGTAACCCTTACATTAAGACCCCGAAACTTAAATATTATACCTGTTCATAGAAAAATAATCCGTGCTAAAAAAACAAATAAACCACAAGTCAATCTTTTATAATGAAAGACTTTTTGTCATGTAACAAAACAATCCAAGACAAACTAAGCGAAACAAATAAACACCGATGGGAAATGAGATAATTGAAGTCTCATACATAGAAAGTCCATCATCATCGACTACTTTTTACTAGCGAAAAAAATTTGAATGGCTTCCAACCCGAACAGGGGACAGCCCACATAGCAGAAGGTGCCACCATAGTAAAAATTAAAGCAACCATATAAATACGCAGATTATCGGTGAGCTTGAGTAAAACTTCATCGAGTGACAGAGGTCGGATCATCGCGCATAAGAACATACTAAGTAATCTAAAGCGACAACAGGGCAAACAAAATCACCAATAAAGGTTGTTTCGATCAACTACCTTGGTAACCAAACTAGAGGTTTAATTACTCTCACCTTAAGAAAAACAAAAGAAAAATAATAAAGCCAAAACAGGTATAAAAAATCATTACAAAACACAAACTCACAAGAAATAAAAAACCCACCGCAACTAATAACAAACTCAAAAAGATAGAACCTTGAAAACCCATGCAATGTACCATCCTCCCACGAAGATGGTATGATTTTTTAATCCAATTGGTAATATAGCTAAGGGTGAATGAATATAATAATCAACTTTAATCTTTTGATTTCCCTTGTATTAGACTTTGGTCAAATATTTTGTGGAAGGATAATATGATATGGATTGCTCTCCCTTGTAAGATAGCTATTTCCTCAATTCTTTGTGTGTTGAGGGTAATTAATATCTCATTTGTGCCCCCATGACAAAGAAAAATTCTAATTCCTTATGTGTATACAAAAAGTTAATTTGTTTATTATTTTTTCATGTATGAGTTATGTGAGAGTTTAGGCTATTAGTCATATAGAGTTAGTCATGGCTACGTAGGATCAACTATTCAATGTGTGGACTAAGTAAATGGTCAAGATATTGTTACATTCATATTTGGTTGGATGTAATCAAAGTGGTAATGGTCATTACATTATCATATTTGGTTACAACTTTGTAATGTAATCAAAATTACATTGTAATCACATTAACCTCCACTTATGCAATTACCATTACTTGGACATTTACTAAACAATCATAATTACATCCATCCTTATGATCAAATTTTAACATACTTTTAATGACTCTCTCTCACTCTCTCTATTCCATATCCTTTTTTCCCTCCTCCTTGGCAAGCAAAAATTCATGCATTTGAGAAGAAACTTGATTTGTTTTCTTCTATTATCTTAATATATGATATATGATATGATCGGTTGGTCATTACAAGAACAATACAACTTCAATATTTTGGATTCAAAATTTAACTATTCAATTAAAAAGGTAAAATAAGCTTAAGTTAAAATTTTTAGATTAGAATTTTTTACTCGTTAACATTTATCTTTAATTCAATAAATATTTATTATAAATAAAATAATTTCAGTTTGTATTTTTTATCAATGAAAATAATTGAAAACTTAATTATATGATAGAAGAGATTAAAAAGCTCAAATATAAATTTAGAGTTTAAAATTTTGTCATTTGGATAACATTTATCTTTACTACGACAAACATTTATTGTCACTAAAATAATCTAATTGATCTTTTTGCCACCAAAAAATTTAAAATTAGGAAACATGATATAAAAGATTAAAAAACTCTCAAATATAATTTCAAATTTAAAATATTTTCGTATGGATAATATTTATCTCTATTACAATATTTATTACCATTAGAATAATATAGTTGATATTTGCCAAAACGAAATAAAACTTGATTATTTGATAGAAAATATTTTTAAAAGCTCAAATGTAAATATGTAACCCAAATTTTTATTTAGATAACATTTATCTCCACTGCAATAATTTAAAATTACTATTTTTTGTCATTGAAATAATTTGTTGCCTTTGTGATTACATTACACTTTTTATATAACCAAACATGATAATATAATTGTTGTCCCATTACAAGTACATACCTAATTACATTACATAGTTGATTACATTACACACGTATTGCATTACATCCAACCAAACGCCATATAGGAACTTCAAGTTTTAGAAGGCTAATTCAAAAGATGTGGAGGCTTTAAGAAATTACTTTCATCTATCGATGCAACCATGACTGTTAAAACGCGAGATAAAGATGTGAATTATGTAAATTTCAAGGAAAAAGGAAGAGATTCTTACAAGATGGTCAAAGTTATTGGCATCGATGACAACCTTATTTTTTCAAAGTAATAATCCACTTGTTTAACGTAAGAAGGCTTCAATTTAAGGCAAAATATGACTTTCTTACTTTCAAATATGAACACGAGCATTTAAACACGAGCTTTAAAGATAAAACAACGATTTGGATGGAATAATTCATGAAAAGTGAAAGTCTGCTTCTTTTTTGAGTTTCGTGAAATATTGTTATATAAAATTGAGTTTAGTAGTCTAGTTTAGGGTTTACGTAAACTAATATTATTATTAAAAATTATAGCAGTTGTCGATATAATACAACTACGATAACGATCTTAGTTTCCTTTGATCTTAACCATACATATGTATTAAATTAATCACAACCATTTATATTTTTTATTTTTATAAAATTAAAGAAAATTAATTATAAAAATAAATTTTTTAAAAAAATTGATTAAGATAATTAGTTATAGTGGCATTTGATAGTATTTAATTACTTCCTTCCTAAATAATAGAGTAAGAAATTGAGATTTTATTTTATTATTAATAATAAATATTTTTCAATTAAAAAACGGTTTTTGTAATTGTCGCCCTTAGGGCGATAGTTAAGATAAAATAATGTATGAATATATTAGAATCTACAGTAATTATATAAAATATTTAAAATTAAAAATATATTAATAATTATTGAATTATTCCCAAATTATATCCTTCCAAAAATACTTCTTTTTTTTTATAAAAAACCCAAACCCCACATATCTCACTTGCTTTCCTTTTGCAAACCTAGTCCTATTTCATAAACAAGAAAAATTACAAGATATATAAAATTAAAAAAAAACAATTTTGCTCTAATTCCGTCCATTGTTGCACATATTTAGAAACCCTCCACCACCAATTGCTTTGCCACATTCACCATTTGTTAAGCCTTAGCACTACCATTACTTCTTTCCTTCTTATCAATCCAATTTGGAAAGATTTTGCTATCAAGATCTATGTTATAAAATAGTCTTACTTGTACAGACTCCATTGATGAGCAGAGTTACTACAATTGATGACCATTATGTAGAGAGAAGGTAAAGAAAAGAGGAAAGAGTTATGAAAAAAGCAAGATATACGACTTTTTGGGACTTTTTATTATTATTATTATTATATTTTCGGAAACATATAATTTGGAAATCGTTCAATAATTATAATATACTTTTTAATTTTAAATAATTTATATAATTACTACTGATTCTAATAGCTTTATACATTATTCTATCTTAACAATCGCTTTAAGGGCAACGATTAGCAAAACCATTAAAAAAATAATTTTTATTTTTTAATATAAAAACATTATGTGGTCAAGATCTAAATATGACACATGTATAACTTAAATTCTTCTAATCATGGTGATTGTAGTATAACGACAACTATTATAACCGCATCTATATTATTATGGGTTTGAAACGCTACCTTCTCTAATTCCAGGTTTGTATTTGCAGAAAAAATTGTGTACTTCAAGTGTTTGGATATATTTGTAGTAAACTCTTTGTTGCTTTATGCATCTAATGTGTATGTATTATTAGTTGACAAAGAAACTCATTGGTTATAGTTCTCGTGCTCTTGTGGATCTTCTTTTTGAATTTATGTTTAAGAAACATAAAAGAGATTTCATCCTTAACTTTGCCTTTTGTGTCTGAAATGTGTACTTAGATTCTTCTAATTATGATAATTATTTAAGAAAATTATATTTAGGTGGATATATTTCAATTTGAATGGATCAATTTCGGATTGAGTCGATCTTATATTATTTAATATCAATCTAATAAAATCATATTACAAAGAAAATAACTTTAGAAAAAGAATTCAGATAAGTTTTATTTCGATTTAGATGAATTTGGTTGGAGTTCTTATTGAGTTAGCATATTTTTGATGTCGTTTCAGGAACACGTCGAAATTTCGGATAAATTTTGTTAGGTTTAATAAAATGAAATGATAAATGTGCCGGCCGAAAATAGATATGATAGAACGGGTTGCCATTCATGGATTCGGCCTGTCACTTACGGCCGGCCCAAAAGGATCCGTCATTAATCTCGCTTTTTGCTAATGAAAGGCCCAAACAACAATGACGGACTATTGAAACACGTCCCAAGTTAAATGGGGTCCTAGAGTTGTAATTCTGGAGAAAAAGAGGGGGCATTGGATAACAGTTGTGTGCTTTGAACTCCGAAACCCTAGCTATTAAAAGCAAGCCGATATATCAAACTCACCCTCCAGTTAGCTCAGGGTATTCGGAGGCTGTGTTTACTGAACAGAGGAGGCCTTTCGTCAAAAACCCTAATTTTCATCTTCTCTCTCTCTTCCGTCACCTGCAAACATGGTAAACTCCTCTCTCGCTCTCTCTCGCTCTCTCTATCTCTCTCTCTCTCTCTCTCTCTCTATCTCTCTTCAATCAGTATGCCAATCGAAAATCTCTTGTTTTTTTGTTTTCATATTCAGTGATTTCTGGGATCTGTCCTTATGGAGTTCAAATATATGTTTTTGATTTTGATTTTGTTGGTGTTGAATTGGGAGTGATAGTCGAGGAGAAAGACCAGAGAGCCAAAGGAAGAGAATGTGACACTTGGCCTAACTGTGAGGGAGGGCGAGCACGTTTTTGGTGTTGCTCACATTTTTGACTTTTTGGGACATTTTTGTTCATAAGCCGACCATCCTGATTCTGCTTGTTCATAAGCCGAGTTCTCTGATTCTCATTTACACTTGTCCTTATCCTTATTTCCATTTTTGTGTTTCGATTTTGTTATTTTTTCGTTTACTTTCTTGTGTCGCCGATTATTAAATTGATTTGTGAGGCCCTATTTGAATTTGTTTTTCCATCAAAGAATTATTTGCTTTTCCAATTTGTGTATGTTAGAGACTTAGAATCAATCAAGCGTGGCCCTTAAGATCGCCTTCCAAAACAGCTAAATGGAAGCGTTTTGAGTCATAGCTGCGCAAAATTGATCTTTCATTTGTTGAGGATTTCTTTCTCTAGGGTTTTCCTATTGAGAGAAAATCCTTCATCCCCGCCTAAAATTTTTGTCCCATTTTCCTCATCTTTATCATTTGGTGTCTTATTACATGTCATTGCTGGAATAGCTTGTGGCTAATCCAACAATTGAGTGTTTAAGATCCAAATGGAGGGTTATTAATGGATTAACTTATTAGGTTGGGAAACATATAATTATTCAAGATTGGTATTCTTATTCTAAAATTTCGTTCGTTCTTAATCTTGATTTGGCAAGAATGATGAACAGTTTACACTGTGAAGGGAGGTTTTCCTGTGTTGCAAACTTATTACCGCTTATTGATATGCTGACTTGCTAATTTGAGGGTAATTAATTCGCACTTTTTGCTGAAAAAATCAATTTCCTTGTGATTTTCAATTGACGTTGAAATTTAGAAATGTTTCTTGAGAATGGGCTTTGATGATTGCAAGGATGATGATTCAATTAGATGTGTGAAGGACAATGTCCTTATGAACTCAAAATCATGAGGCTTATTGATATTCTGACTTGCTCATCTTCTCCTGAAATTAATATTTGTTTTTGGATATAGTATTGATGACATTTTTATTCCCTGTTTTTAACTGCTGAAATTCGATTTCTGTTTTGTATTTCCATCTTGTATGTTACCTCCATATTTTTTTCAATGTGTGGCAAGATTGATGATACAATTAGATGTGTGAAGGACAAACATCCTTGTGAACTCAAACTTCGAGGCTTATTGATATTCCGACTTGCCCAATGTTTTCATAATGAAGCTTGGTCTTTGAAATCAAACTTTCTCTTTGTAACTTGAGCTTTGCAAAAAAATCTTTTTGCATTGAGAGTAATGTAAGGTACACTTTTTTTCTTGTTTTATGAGAGTATGTAATTTGATATTTTTGTGTTATAGCTTGAATGGTGTTTCCCGATTGCTTTTTGACATTGAGGATGGCATAGAGATTGATATGTTCAATGTTTGTGCACATTTCGAATTACTTCGGGTATATGTTCGTGTTGTGTCTACCGATGGTTTAGGGTAAAAAGTCCTTGAAGAACCATTAGTTTAGGCGGTATGTATCTTGGATCTTTTGAAACCAATATCTTGTAAGGTTGCTACATCGGAACCCCTATTCCCCAAAATACCCAAATAGGTGGGACTCTTGCAATGCGTTACTTAAGCAATTTTATGAATGATAGGCACTAAGTTTAACATGATTTTCTTATGTTCCTTGCGTTATTCCAACAAGGTAGCAAGTGCTCTAGATGTATTCTTGTGTTTCATGTGCCTTTTATAAGGTAATCATGAAGGAAACTCGATTTTGATTCGGTTTACAGACAATTTGCTCAAGTCCTAGTAGGTCGGGGCAATACACTTATTTTCGAGTGATGGGGGCAAGTACACTTATATTCGGACGCCCATTGGTGCACTTTTATTAACTTTAGAGGATGTTATATATTGTTTTGGACAATGAAGCTTGAAATTGGAGGGAGTTTGGATAATTTAGTGTTAGGTCACCCCTCTTAAGGTTATCCGCATTGAAGAAAAGAGTAAAATTAAGGGAAGGAGATTAAAAAATAGGCCTTTTTGAAATAGGAGATAGGAGAGCGTGGTCTTAGTTGTTCTACATTAAGCATTTTTCTTCTTTTTTTTTGAGTCCGTAACACCGAGGGTAACAGGATTGATGATATCTTGTGGTGTATTGAACATAAAGCTTATGATATGAACATTAAGGAGGTGGAAAAAACTCTTAAGCAAATGCACCCTCCTAAGGCTCCTTGGCTGGATGGATTGGATCTTTTCTTTTTTAAAAATTTTGACATGTGGTGGGGAATGATATCTTGGTCTTCAAGGCTTACATGCCAACTCGACTCTAATGCAAAGTCAAGTCGAAGGAGAGTCAAGAGTTGATTGTTGAACTCAAGGAGGTGATCAAGCAACAACGTGATCGGATTCAACGCCTCTAAGAGAGAAGATCAAAGGTAGTAGAGGACCTAGAATCCTCTAAAACATCTAAGGAGTCCTTCGGCCCTTTCAAGTCTAAATGAGAAGAAGCTAAAGAAGCAAAAGGAGAGGTCGAAGGAAGAGAAAAAAAAAAGAGCAAGAGGAAGAACGTGGTCAAATGGTCGATCCGAGGACCCTTGAGAGGTGATATCATCCGAGTGCCTCGGAGGAGGTTGGTGAAGATGGTCAATGTGAAGCCCTAGCCTCAAAATCACAGACCAATGACGGTCTTTGAGGAAGAAGGAGAGGACGGTATGCCTTTGGTTCATAGAACTAGGATTTCTCCACTTCTAGATGTACCCATTCTACGACCACCTCCCCAAGCTACTTGAACTCAAGCCTATAGGCCCAGGCGCACAACTTGCTCTTCATCCTCAACACAAACTGTCCCTCGATTTTCAAACTCAATGTCTTATTTTTTTGTTAAACATCTTTTGTAATTACTTGTTCTTTCCTCCCTCCCTTGTCATGTTTTGTTGAAATGCATGGGGGAGAAAATAGTTAAAAAAATAGATGTTTGGTTTAGGGAAAATTTGTTATTTATATATGTTTGTTGCAATGAACGAAATTTGCCTACTTCTAAGCATATTTGTTTCGAGTACATGTTCTAATCTCTTTACTCTTTAACAATCTCACTCGATTATCTCAAGAAACATGTTCGAATTATGTTTTGATTTGAGCTAAATTGAGTTGAACTAATAATTGATCTTTATTATATCTTTTGTTTTGATTATTATTTTAACACTTTGATTAATTCTCTTTGAAAACCGAACTCTTTGAATGGACAAGTTTTTATCTTAAGTATGGAATGTCTTTCATCAAAAAGGGGAGATTGAAAACTCGGGTATAATTCTTTATCTCTCTTGGGTTTTGATTCTAAGTCATTCGAAGCTTTATAAAAATCATTACTAAGTTTTCATCATTTTTTGATCAGCTCGAAATTAATCTTTTAGCATAACATTCCTAATTATATTTCGATCTATCACAATGCATGAGTAAATAATTTTTCTAACACTTTTGTTACGAGCATCGACTTTATATTTAAAGTGAAAATGAATTACAATATTAATTATAATTTTTAAGTAGGTTTATTTATGGAGAATTATTTGTTGCATCCCGATATCTTATTCTTTTTAACTTGATCATTTTAACGATTGAATCAAGATGTAATCCGAACCTAATGGATATTAAACTTAGCAATTTCTACTCTTTTAGGCTAAAGATAATTAAGTGCTTAATTAATACGATTTAATTATAATTTGTGCCTAATTTTGGACCAAAGTATTTTTTCTACTTTGAGTACCACTTTGATTTGCTTTTATAAGTTGTTTAAATAAGCCCCATCTATTTTTTGAATCACAAAAGTAATCGGTTTCTATCCGTTAAACACTAGCAGACAGAGATTAACCATTTCTAGACATAGTTCGGACAATCGTGTCGGGGTTGTTTGTTTCAAAACCGAAAATCAGTAACTTTTAGTGTAATGGTTGTTTTCACCCCAAATTTCAATCACTACTAGAGGGTGGGACTATTTTTGGAGCCAAGAACCATTACACAATATTCACATCTCAACGGATATTTTTTAAGTGATTTAGACTAGCCGTTATAACGGCTAATGAAGCGCACCGATCCGAACAAGTCACAACAGATCATTCCGCCTTGGTGCTTATAAATAGAAACCACTCCACAAGACTTGAAGATATTTGAACACATTGCTTAATACTTAGTGCATTCTTACTCAATTTTCAACTTACAACTTCTAATTTGTATTTTCTTACTTTCTAAGTTGTAAAGAAGGTCTTGTAATCACTTCTACTCTTTACTTTTTTTCAAAGTTCGTTGATTGAGTTGTAAGGGTTAACTCAACTCAATTGTCTCTAACCTGTAAGGGTTATCTCGATCGGAAGTAATAGACCAAATAAGGGAACTTATGAGTTTAGGAAAAACTTGTAAAGGAATTGTGTAAAGGAGTAATTTTAGTTAGAGTCGGTCCTTTATAATTGAGGATTCAATTAGTGGATTTGACTTGGTGCTTGGATTAGCACTTTCCGTGGTTTTCGACTTATGAGGGTTTCCACGTATTTCGAGTGTTTAACTTTCCGAGTCTAATCTAGACTCGAACTGCTTTCTTCTCCGTTGCATTGTAAACGAGTTTGATTTTTCTTAAAAATCTTTCATCACCGTATTCACCCCCTCTAGGTTGACTTAACCTCTCCAATAGCAAACCTTCATAATCACTCATGACATGAAAGACTTTAAAATGCTTACATTAATATAGACGTTCAAGCACTCAAGCATTAGGGATGGCGAGAGACTCGGAAGGAGGCGAGAGACACGAGTGGTTTGCAAGAGGAGTCGGACGACAAGAGTTACAAATGAAGATGGAGAGCGACAACGAGCTAGAGAGGAAGATGAAGACCAATAGCGGTTGGAGAGGAAGATCGATAGCGGCTGGAGAGAGAAAAAGCTTAGCATAGTGACCAAGAGAGCGAAGCGAACTCCGAGCACGTAAATTGTTGTGTGCATGAGGGGAGACTACGGGAATGAGAAGGGAGAGAGACAGACTTTAAGGTTTTGACTTTTAAGAATAATATTTAGAATCTAAGCCTTGCTAATTTTTTTTAAAAAAATTTTTAACTTTTGGGTCTTACCAGTGGTCCAGCTTAACCCGGACCTATCGGGTCCAAATTTAATGGACCCAACCCGATTATATGGGTCGTGTCTAGTAGTTCCGGGTGGGTTTAGGACCCACCGCCATCCCTAAGCGTGGGATTGTTGAAAACTCGAGCCTAAGCTCGGCTCGTCCTTGGATCCTTAGCTCATTATGCTTTTTTAAAGTCCTATTTTTAGGTTTAAAGTTACACTTTATATACTATAATATAAAAATATAAACTTAAACTTAATTAAGGCTCCTTTTTCTCAACAATCATAATATACACACTTAAGAAAATAGTATTCGAGTTCGTTTAGGCTCGTTTGTTTGGCTCATTCGGCCTTTTTGTTCGGTTTGTCGCCTTGTTCGTTCATTCGACTCGTTTGTAATTGGTTCGTGTAGGCTCAACGAGCTTACGAGCTCTAAAATTGCAAGCTCAATCTCGACTCGGATAACTATCCGAGCTCGATTCACGCTCGACGCAAGCTTTGCTTGGCAAGCCTTTATTGTGAGCCGACTCATGAGGGCTTGTGAGTCGACTCGGCTCGAGTATACCCCTATATGAGAGTGGAGATGGAGGAGAGACTAGTGGGGGCCTAAGTGAGAGGCGAGATGAGAGGAGGGAGGAAAGGAGTTTGGGTTTTGACTTAAATTGAGTTGGTGAGCGCGGTATTCGAGTCAAGCACGCTCAAAAATTTTAAAAATTTTCATTAAATTTCACTTGTCATTCACGACAGTTTATTTAAAGAAATAACGTCGAGTCTAATTATTGGTTGGTGAATGATTAGAGTTTTATATAAATAAGTAACGACTAAAAGTTTTGGTGATTGTTATTCTATTCTTAACGTCATTTTTTTGTGTAGTAGTTAATAAGTGGTTGTTAGAAAGTAAATTTCAAGATCTGGATCTTGGGTTAATGGTAGCTTCAATTGTGTGATATAGTTGGATGAAGTATTAATATTTAATATTCGGTTATTATATGTCATGGTTGTTAGTATTATGAATAATGTTGAGACATGAGTTGATATATAAGGTATAGTTAGTTTGATGATGCAATTAATTAAGTATAAGTAAATTAGTGAAATAAAAGAAATTTATATCTATATGTTCATTATTCTCACTTCCTAAGTCTATTGCTAAGATAAAGTTATATTTAGTATATTACAAGGGTAAGCGTAAAAATCGAGTACTCGATCCCGGACTCGGACTGGTTTGGACTTGACTAATCCAAATCTAGACTCAGTTGAATTAGGTCCAAGACCTATTTTAATTTTGAAGACCCAGTGCAAACTGTGTTCAAGATTGGGTATTGAAAGTTTGGACCCGAACTTGTACCGTTACTCGTGCACGGTGCATATATATTTTTAAAAATATATTATGTGTACATGTACAATATATTCTTCTTAGAGAAAACCTTATAACTTATTTGATTTCAATTTTTCAACCCCCTTAGTCATACTCCTCTATGCTCATTATTCTCACTTCCTAAGTCTATTGCTACCCCTCTTCGTCCATAAAATAAAAAATATTGGATAGTTGTAGGCTAAAACATTAGAATTATTGGATAATTATAAGCCAAAAACTTTTTAAAAAATTTGAAAACAAAACGTCATAAACTTTGTGATGCACCCATCGGGTCCAGGACTAGTTTCAAAAATTGAGGGCCTAATTGAACTGGATTTGGGACTTGTTCCAAAATTTGGGACTCTGTTAACATTGGGTCCGGGATTGGGTTCACCAAAAAGATCGAGTACTCGGTTGTGCTTGCCCCTAGTAGATAAAGTCATGGAACGAGGTGGAGGCAAGCTAAAAAGAGTTGTGTACACCGGATGCTTGCTAGATGCTATTTAACGAGATGCCTCCATATACCAAATTCTTAAAAGAGTTGTGTACTATAAAGAGAACTACTAATGTTGTGTAATTAATTTTTTAGTACTCTTAGGTATGTGACATTCATTTTTCGGGGCTCCCTTTTTTTTTACCTAATTTTAAGGTACCCTCACCGTAGGCGAGCATTCACATTATTGGGATTAAAAATTAAAAATCCAATAAATGAACAATTTAGGAAAGAAATGGCAATTGGATTACCATTAATGCTCTTAAATGTATGAAGATAAAAATATAAAAGCAAAAGTTGTGCTCTCCTCTTCATTTCCACCATTTTTGAAGTGTGAAACTCTCATCCTTCATCTCCAACCAAAATCATGGAATCCATTGTCGAGAAGAGAAGGTAAGTGTTGTTCTTTAAATTTCATTTTTTTAATTCCTTCATCTCCTTCCTTAAAGTTTAGATTTCTCCATTTTCAATCGTTGTGTGATTGTTGTGTTCGAATTTCCGTTCATATCCTTCCTTAAATTTCCTTCATCTCCTTCCTTAAAAAGCGTAAATTACGTTTTTTGGATCTTACTTGCTCGTGTTCGAATTTGTACTTGTTGTGTTTGAATGTTTGGTTGTTGTAAATAAGTTTTAAATTTAATAGGAATTTGGAATGCAATTTTTGTATGAGAAAAGTAAGTTTTATCCTTCAATTTTTGGTTGTTGTAGAACGATTACAAGTAAGTGTTGTGCTTTTTTTTTTTTTGGTTTTTGGATCTTGCTTGTTGTAGCAAAGTTTTGATATGAATGCTTTTATCCTTTAATTTGAGTAATTTGAAATACAATTTTTTATATTGAAACTAATTATAGTAAATTTTGATTAGGAATGGAAGGTTGTGGGAGTTCTTTGAGTGGAAAGAAATGCCCATGATGCTTATCGAGCGGAACATTTCGAGCACTCGATTTCGAAATCGTCAAAAATCAAGGTCGTCCTTATTATGAATGCGGTAATTGCGGTGAATTTGTGAAGTGGGCAGGTCCGAAGGGGAAGATTTGTGAAGTTGAAGCAAGTTATCGATCAGCATGAAGGTTCAAGGCTTTCATGAAGATGAAAATCGAGCATTCTAATACAAATTTGGAATGAAATTACGGAGATGAAGATGACAATTAAGCTAATGGAAATAAGGATGTTTGATACTTTGAAGATGATGATAGCAATGAATGTGGTTGTATGCATCTATGTAGTTATAATGTCAATGAAATAAAAAAAGAAAGTAGTGTATGGAGTTTGGAGGAGGGTTACTGTAAGTTTGGAACAAAGTTTGTAATTGCATGGTGGTGGCAAGCGTTTGTAGAGTTTGTGAGTCTATTTTGAGTTGCGGATGAAACGAAATTAGGTGCTATATTGAGGAATTAGTACATATCATTTTGTGCTCCATATTTTATCAATAGTAATTACTATGTTGAGTATTCTTAAAAAATTGTTACAAGAGTTATACTTAAGTTGAATATAATCGTAATAATGTGAGAAAATGAGAGGACCAATTATACAATTCATTAAATTCACAATTGGACACTAAAAATAAAATCACATTAACAAGGTTTCATAAGTATGGTACCCATTTTAGAAGAATTGAAAATCATGACAAGTAAACCTTGAAATAGGAAGGAATTGGAAGGCTAGGCAATGACATTGAAATTAGGTTAAATACATTGCATTAACAACAAAAGTTTATAGTTTTTAAAAAGTAGCAAATACTACATCCAAAGGCTATAACAAAATAAAATAGCTATAAGAGCCTTGCTTGGAAGTTAATAGTCATCAACGTTTCATACAACATAATATCATTATCCTAATGAATTAAAAGGCTGCAGTGCTTGGAAGGTTTCATCCTTGAATCGAAGTGTCGCGAAGTGCTGGCGGTTGCTATTTAAGGCTCCTTCCTTGGTCTTCCCTACCCTTCCTTGTACATGGCCATCTGATGGGGCATTTTTGTTTCTGGTCTTTTTGAAGGCTTGTTCCCTTGACCTTGGCAGGTTGCAACATTATGGTAAAGTCCTCCACATGTGCTGCACCTGACTGTTTTGCTCCTTTTGGTGTCTTCCTTGCCTCCTCAGGTCCCCTCTTTCTATCCTTAGCTAATGGACCCCTCTTGAATGTAACAAAAGGAGGATCAAGCATATGCCACTCGGAACTTTGGCCAAAATGGGACATCGGGAATGGGGTTCAAGACACCACTATAAGCGGCTTTATACATGTCAACTGAATAACAAGGGCTAGTGTAGTCATCTAAGTTCTTTCCAAGGTGAATAAGGCATCTTGCGAGCATGTTTGCATGGAATACCACTTATTTCCCAAGATCGACAAACACAAACCCTTTTGTTTAAGTCAACAGTATAATTGATTTCATCGTTGTCAATAACATCAAATGCCATGTGACCATTGGGCACAATTGCACAATGCCAAGCATCCCTTGCAATATGTTTCAATTTGTCTTTCACAGTTAGTATAAGTTTTCCCTTCCAACCCTCGGCTTCTTCCTTCCTCTTAGTAATCCAAGTGACAACATGCTTCCTTATACCCTCTAACAAGGTCATGATAAGTTTCCCTATTAAGCACTAATGCAAGCTTTATATTAAGAGTATGCATGATGAATGTGTAAGATATAGGCTAAAGGTTTCATATTTATCCCAAACACATACACTCGCAGGACAAATATACACACTACATGCTTTATATTAAGAGTATGCATGATGAATGTGTAAGATACAAGCTAAAGGTTCCATATTTATCCTAAACACATATACTTGCAGGACAAATATACACATTGCAGAGCTTTACATTAAGAGTATGCATGATGAATGTGTAAAATACAGAGCTGAAGGTCATTTATCCCGAACAAATATACACTCTATAGGAAATGCTTCGTATTAAGAGTATGCCATTTATCCCAAACAAATATACAATGCAACAAATAGATACAGGGTGAAGGTTTCAGGATAAAGGTCTGAAATATAAAGTACCATTGTCTCGCTCTATTGGTCTCGGCTTTACCAAAAACATGTACCAAGTAGCATTCCAAAGTAGCCTTCCAAAAAAAAAAAAAAAAGAAAAAGGAAAGGTGCATGTACCGCATCGGTGTTCTTTTGGCTCCTTGATGAGGCATGCATATGCTTGTTGTAGCTCCTCCATTACCCTCTCATGCTCCCAAAGATTGAATGCATTTGCAGCATTCCAAAGCATCGCCTTCAACTCTGGACCAGGAAATTTTCTCTTCATGTTCCTTTGTAGAAGAACAACACACACTCTCCTTCGACTGTCAGGCATGCATTCCTTCAAGGCATGAATAATTCCTTGTTAAGTTATGGCACATAAAAGTAAGTTAACATGAAATATATATGCAATGCATATGTTCAAAATTAAAATTACAACTTAGTTACCTTGCATCTATCTCGAAATAATAGTGAACCTGCCATGGTCCTCAGCACCCACAACATGTACCAAGGAATTAAAAAATAAGTCCAACTATCATTATTCTCGGACTCCACAATTGCAAATGCAAAAGGGAAGTAATGGTTGGCAGCATCAATCCCTACTGCAGCTTAGCAACACTCCTCCATATTTCCCTTTTAAATGGCTCCATCAACTCCAATTATAGGTCTATAACCCTTTAAAAATCCATCTATCAATCCTTTAAAGCTTATGAATAACCTTTTGAACCTTGGGTTTGGCAAAACCCTTTCATCCGAGCCTTCTATTGCTGCTGAATCACAAATAGCTTGGGGTTTGGACATCCCTACTAATATAAGCATGAGAGCTAGGGTTTGTTTTCTTCACCATCTCTATATACCATGCTAGCTTCTTGTAAGACTCATAATGCCCGCCTTCGTCTTCTCGCAACTTTAGACTCCTTCCTCTCCTAATCACATGAGTCTTAACAATTACCCCATATTTATGAAATAATGCATTCCCTAGATCTCCAAGCACTCATGTTTGGGTTCTGTCCGAAATCATTCATAAATATCTCAGAAATCCTCCTAGAACTTGCCATTGGATTCTCCACAAAGGTTGGACAGCTTCGATGATGTTTGCCATGGTATTTCTTCACTTGGAAAGTTCTCCCATTAGGAAGTCTAGAAGCATGAAGCCTTCACTTGCAGCTTTTATGTGCATATTTTACTATGTATCTACTGCATGCATTCTTCAATTTCTTCGGATCCTTCCCCTCCCGAACACAGTAGTCCCTCACAACACTCATTATCTGCTGCTTGTTTATAAACATATCCCACTCGTTTGAATTGTATGGTCCTCGTTAGGCTGAGGTTCCCAAAGTTGTCCCTCATACATCTTGTCATTTAGGTCAATGTCATCATTATTATCTTCATCATCGGTAACATAGTAGTCATGAATGTCACCTTCAATGTCTTCATCTTCCAATTAAACATCGGACTCATCTACCTTATTATCCGATTTTGCTTCATGTTTTGCATCCTCGAGTTAGAGCTTGTCCAGTCATTACCCCAGCCTTCACCTTCTTCAACTTCTTCAATCACATGCTACACTGCCTTTTTCTTCAACTGAATAATGGGGACATTAAGGGGTAGTGATGTGGCAGAGCTAGAAGTCTGTTGTGGACTTGCACTCGCCTTTGGATTAGTGTAGGGCTATCCGCTTGGGGTTTTCTGCTGCTCCTTCTAACTAAACTTGGGCTGGGGATGGTTTCTCTAAGGCTTCTTCTAACTGCAATTGGTCTTGTTATGGGTTTTTGGGGCTTCTTCTAACTGCAGTTAGGGTGTTGCTTATAGGTGGGATGGGTCTTCCGGGGCTTCTTCTAGGTGGAGTAAGCTTTGTGGCTTGCTTAGTTAGGCTTGTGGGTCTTCTAGGCTTAGTTGGTCTTGTGGGTCTACTGGGCTTAATTGGGCTTGTGGGTCTCCTGGGCTTAGTTAGGCTTTTGGGTCTGCTAGACTTAGTTAGGCTTGTGGTCTCTATATAGAAACTTGAATTTGTCCCCACAATATAATTTTCCTCATTCACGAAGCCTTGTTGGCTCTTCTTCTAATTGGCAGCTTCGTTTTGGGTAGCATGCTGCATAGGAGGACTCCATTACTGGTGCAGAGCTACTTGCCTCACCTTGACTGGGTTTAGGTTGACTTAGTATGAATTCCTCAATGTCCTCCATTGACACTACAACTTATTCTTTATACTCAACTTGCCTATCAACATCCATCACCTTTATTTTACCCACTGGAGGACCAACCTCCACCACAACATTTTCATCATTTGATCTGTCACCTTCCACTTCTTCACTCATTTGCTAATTTCCTTGAGTCAAATCTATTTCCTCAGCTTGTTTATTCTGTTGCTCATGTAGCATTGTGGCCAACTTGCAAAATTCATCTGGTTTAGGCCTATCATCCATATTAATCACAACAACATCCTGTTCCTTCCAAATTGTAAAACATTCCATTACATCTTAATCTTTAGCAATGCTCACGTTTTGCCTTCCTTTCCCAGGTTTGCAATAATAAAAAGAAGGAAATCTTGGAGGTTCCTTGCTTAACTCCCTCATTGTATCCTTACTATAATTGTGTAATTCGAGGGAAAAGATCTCATTTGGACTAACCCCAAATTTATGACATCTCCATTGTAGTGAATGTGGACACTCTTGATATCCATTTTGCACAATCTACACACATTACACATATTTCATAAATAGTTAATTCCTACTTTTAATAAATTAAAAGGCCATAAAACTTCATCAAATTCACCATAAAACTTGCAGTTTTAAAATTTTCAAATTCCACAACTAAACCCTAGAATCAGGTCTGTTCCATTTAATGAAACAAAAAACGATTTTTACCTTAAAAAACACAATGTGCCAACAAATTTACACAATATTATGCCCAAATTACCAATTTTTTTCACCCTCTGTTTTTCGTTATTATTTCAATCCCTCATAAAAAAAAGCCACAAACTCTCCATCAACACCACAATTGTCCAAATACAAACAATTTCCACTACCTATCTGTCATACGAAAACTAAATTTCTAGAAATTATAACCTTTATCAACAAATTTTTATTTTCAATTTTGAGTTCTTACCTGGTCAAATGACTCGGATTTCTTCCTCTCTCCTTCACATGTAGCAACGTTTACAGTAACGATTGACCTTTCCTCGCTTTTCAATCCTTCAAACTTCACCTTGATCTTTGATTTTGCAAGGTTTGTGGAGGTTTGATTATGGTTCCTCTTCCGGAGGTTTGTTCGAGGAAGTGAGTTCGAGAAGATCATTTTTGAAGCAAATAGAGGTGGGTGAAAGTAAATAAAAACTTCACTTTCCAATGCAGGGGTATAATTGTCAATTTAATTGTCTAACAGTCACTTTATACACAGTAATCCCTTTTTAAACAAATTACAACGGTGAGGGTACCTTAAAATTAGGTCAAAAAGGTGAGGTCTTGAAAAATGAATGTCACATACCTCATGGTACTAAAAATTAATTACATACTAATGTTCCTAAAAAGGCTTTCCTAACTTCTAATGCTAGCTCTATCATCAGCCAACAAATTCCAATGATGTATAAGGACCCCGGTTGCTTAAGTTATTAGGGAATGACGTATTAATGGAGCTTTACTTGATTTAGGGGCCAGTGTCAATTTGATACCCTTCACTGTGTATGAAAAACTAGGGTGAGGTGAACTGAAACTTACCAAAATGATCATCCAATTGGTTGATAGATCGATTAGGTTGCCTTTAGGTGTGCAGAGGACATACCGATTAAAGTTGATGAATTTATTTACCCTGTGGACTTTGTTGTGATGGAAACCGAAAAGGTCCTCAACCACAAGAGTTAGACTCCTGTTATCTCGGGACATCCTTTCCTAGCTATTGCAAATTTTCTTATTAACTGTAGAGATGGCATGATGAAACTGTCTTTTGGCAATATGACTCTTGAAGTGAATATTTTTAAGTGGCAAAGACAACCTGGTGGATGTGATGATTTTGAAATCTCCCCAATTAATCGAATAGAAGATTCTATTTCGATGAGCATGATGATTTGTTACCTATTGAATATGTGTCTTCTATTTTGGATAATGATCTTGAGTATGATGTACTTGAAACCGATGATATACACTCCATAAGATTTATTTCTAAACCTATTTTTAAAAAGGTTGCTAATCCTGATCCACCTACAGACCATATAGAATTGCAACCTCCCTCTAATTCCGATTGATTAATTATGACTTGTATTAGACTGGTAAGAAGAGGAAACCGCAACCAAGTAAATTAGAAAATATTAGAACCGAGATCTATGAGACTGCTAGATCTTCTAAGGAGAGAGCCAAGTCTGTATCCCGACAAACACATTGAGTTTGCTCTAGGCATGAAAGTGCTCCTATATGACTCTAGGCTCCATCTTTTTCCAGGGAAATTAAGGACTCGTTGGACGGGCCCATTTTTTGTTACTCATGTTTTCCCCAATGGTGCAACCAAAATATAGGATCCTGGAAGTGGTGCTAAGTTCAAAGTAAATAGCCAAAAAACTAAAACAGTTCTTGGAGCTACCAATCATAAAAGATGTGGAGTGCTTGATACTCCGCAAGCCCGTAAGCCAGACATGTGAACAGTAATGTGCTCGGGGATAGTTAGGGTGCATCTAACCCTCGACCTGGTTTAATAGAAATTTCTTTCCCTTCTTTTCTATATTTTGCTTTATTTTTGTACATATGTTATGCTTTATTTTCTTTTTCTTTGAGTCATGTCTTTTTCTTTATTTGTTTTTGAGTCTGTTTTTCATTTTGAAAATATTTGTTTTCTTTTTAGTTTATTTTCTTTGTGTGGTTCTTTCCATTTCCAATGAGGACATTGTCAATTTTAGGTGTGGGGGTGGAGAAATCTTTCTTTTTTGAAAAAAAATTCAAAAGACTTTCTTTTAATTTGGGAGATAGTGTATATATTCGATTGACTTTTGAAGCATTATGACTTAGTTGTTAGGTTGTAAAAGGGAAATATACATGATGACACTCACCTCTTGGTATGATAATTCTAACATCATTTTTCTAATCTTGGCATATAACGAGAATTGGTAAACTCTGCACCTATATTTATAAAATCCATTTGCTCTTAGATATGAGGTTGTTATTGATTGATTCACCTAGTTGTATTTTGTACAAAAATAAACTTCATGTTCTATTTTGAATTGAAAAAAAGAAAAAGAAATGAAAAAGAAAAGAAAAAGAAAAAGAAGAATAAAGTCGGGAATAACAAGAACCCTTTGAGGCATGCGCTACCGGATGCTACCCTTGGAAGCAATAGTTGCTGTTGCGCAATACTTGCTTCCCGAATAAAGTGAAAATAAGTATTAGGCGAATGGGGTTGATTAAGTTGTATAAGCCTAAAGTAAGAAAGCAATGGTACACTTACACATCACGCACTAGGTCGATTCACTATTTTTAATGGAATAAAGAGGTGGAAACATTGATGTATGATTGTCGTCCAAAAAGGTGAGAGGTTTGATATGTATAATAAACCTAGATACAAGTTGATAATTGAGTACCAAAGGTGATATGATTGATCAAGATATGTACTTGTTCTCCCTATTGTAAATTTTTTTTTTCAATTTTCTTTTTCCATCTTCCTTTCTTTTCTTCCCTAGATTTTATGGGTATGTCTACTATAAACCCTCACGAGACCTTATTCGTCCACTTGGGCTACAAGAGGTTTAAAGGGCTTGTTGCATACGCTAAATGCAACTATGATTCCTACGAAGGTGAGTTAGAATTTATTTTATTTTCTTTTTCTAGTTTTTTTTACTCGAGGACAAGCAAAATCTAGGTGTGGGATATTTGTTGAGTCCAAAATTATGATATTTTTAATACCTTTTTACATAATATTTTGTTCATAATGATTATTAAATTAGGAATTTTAATTTAATTTATCTTATTTTCGAAGGAAATATGAAAAATCGAAGAAAAAAAGAAAAACGATTGAAGAATAAAGAAGTGGGTCCGATTTGTTCAAGTTACATTCTTTTGGCCCATTTTGCACCTCTCTCTTTCCTTATTATCTTGTCTGTCCGGCCCATTTCCACCAGCCCATTCCTCCTCCCTCGGTTGCTTCTCCCTCTTAGTCCCCTTTACCCTTGAATGCCCATCTTCGGCCTTTTACCTCTCGAAACCCGAACTCTACCTCATGCCTCCCTTCTACCTCACTTAAACTCTCTCTCTTGCCTCTCTTGCCTCTACCGAAGCCCGAAACCCTAGCTATCTCTCCTTCTTCGTTCATCTTATGCCCAGAAAATTATATACAATAACCGTATTTATATTATAATATACATATGGAACACGCGTGACCCAAATTACCGAAAGAAGTCGATGGCCTACGTGAACCACTCGCCCACTCTTCGCTTTCTCTCTCCTCTCATTTTAGTTTCTTCTTCGTTCACTCGGTATTCTTCTTTGTTTCTCTCGGTGAGAATTGCCCCTAATTTCTTCTACACTTTTCTCGGTGAGGATTTGCTCGAGCTTTTATGCGCCTCATTCCAGCTTCATTGTCCTGTTTATCTCTCTCATAAGTTCCAATTTCTTGTATTTGGAGATGATTTTTTCAGTTTCGAAGGCTTAGTTTCGTTCATCATTTTCAGCTTCAATTTTGCGGTTGTTTGTCTTCTCTAATTTGTAGCTTGCTGCATAAGATGGATGTACCAGGGCCTTCTTCGGAAAATGATGAAACTAGGTAAGTGATGTTTGATTTTTTAGAGTTGTTCGATTTCACTTTCATTGTTCTCTGTTTTAAATTTTATATTCTAAGGTTTACAATTAGTGAAAATATTACTAATCGAGTCTATGAAACTACCTATTGTGATTCTAGGGTTCTAATTTGTTTGATTTTCATTTTTATTATTCTAGATTTTCAATTTTATTATTCAATTTGCTTACCGAGAGATGTACTAGAAAGAATTTAACTTCATTGGAATTCGAGTTATACTGAAAATTTAGTGTTGTATCTAATTCTATTTTTATAATTGAAAATTTGTCGTCCCTATTCTGTGGAGTACATTGTATGACAAGACTATAACCATTTTCAGTTTATGTCCTTGAATGGTCCAAGATTTATTGGATATATTGTTGTATTTCAAGTGGTCCACACTCCATACAATCACTATTTTCTCATTATTGCGTAGCTATTTTTGGTGATATTTGTTGGACATGCTTGGTTTAATCTGAGTGGCATCTTGTTGATTTGGCCTTAGGTTGTATGGTGTAGGTTATGGTTTGATGATAATTGTGAAAATAATTTGAGGGTGAATAAGCTGATTTGCTTTTATTGTGGAAGTTAGGTGTAATAGAGATTTGTGCTGAGTTTTCAAGATCAAAGGTGAACTCTGCATATGGTCTTACTTGCTACCCTTTGTAGAAGGGTGCTCGACTGCTGGAGCATAACTCAATGGTTATACTACATTAGATTCAAACTCCCAACCTAAATGTTGAAGGGACCCCTTCATTTTCATCATTTTTCTTGATATACTATGTTTTCTTGTAATTCAAGCGATGAAAATGGTGGAATTGGTGTCGAGTTGATCCCCACCTCCTTAAAAAAAGGGGGAAGAAAGAGTAAATTTTGGCGAGGTAGACCAATGAGGCGATATGTTCGGACCGATGTGTTTGTTTGTTCTTGTCCTTCTCCAAATTGGTAATTTCCAATTGATGAGGTAGAGTTTGGGCAGCTTTAGAGTAGAGGGAAGATTTGTTTTATTATCCTCATCGTCCCGGAATTTAGAAGTTGGTATATGCCAGGAAAGTCTTCGTGTGTAATACGGTTGAGTGGCAAAATGACCCAAAATTGTGCTTTGGATTCCGAATACATGTCGTCAATGTGTAACCTTCAAAATATATGTTATCGGTCTATGTATATGGTGCTTGTTCTAGTGAAGATTTCAATACAGTCTCTTTACTCTTGGCATGGAGTCTCGTCCGCTTTTATCCATCATCATCCATTTCTCATTTTTATGACGCTAATTATACAATCTTTCCTCTAATTTCGCTTGTGCATCTCTAAGGTTTGCATCTGTTAATTATCCGAGATGTGTTATGCTCTTGGATCCTTTTCACCTAGGTGTTCTTGTTCTACAACCTCTCGTATTTGCTAGTGTTTTGATATCCTTATAAAAAGTTCCCTGCATGCATTCTCCTGTTAGTTTGTGATTGAATGGGAGTCTTTGTCAATCCCGCTTAGGTGGCATGTTAGAGATGTCCTGCTAGGTGGTGTAGTTAGTATACTGCATGTCTAAAGTTGAAATTACTGAATTATGCAAGCAAGTCTATGCTGCATAGCTAGTCCCTTGGCAAATCAATTCACGTTTTAGGGACAACATACAATGTCCTGAAAAAGTGATTATTGGATCAGTCCCTATTTTTCTTTGCCATTTTGTTTTTCTCGGGTTGGATTTTTGAGCAGCTAAGTTGAATTAGCTTTAATTCATCATTAATGTATTCATCCAAATCTAAACTTTTCCAGAATTGGTTAGGCTTCATTGGTTTGATTAAAGTCCTGTGCATGATACTTTTTGTCCTGTGCGTGGTACCTTTTATCCTGTGCAGGGTACCTTTTGTCACGTTGAACTGTTATTAAGTTTGATTGAGTCATAATCAAAATTAAGTCTCGCGTATGAAAGTTTGTGAAGACTCGGACTTTACATATACATCATTCTAAGTTCCATTAAGGAATCGGGTATAAGACTTCATCTCTTATAAGGTTTTGATTACAAGTCATTCTAAGTGTCTTAGAGACTTTTCTGAGTGATATAGAATCTTTTCTAAGTGTTACGTAAACTATTGCATATGTTCTCATTTGATTCCGACTGACTCGAAAGCATACTCTGTTCACACACGCTTCCGAGTCACTCGGACAACACTCGAATATATTGCATGTTCAAACATTCGCTCTAATGTGCATAAACTCGGTCCGACTTCATCTTCTAAGTTAAATTGAATTAGTGTGTTAATTCATCTTTCTAAGTCAAGCATGCTTGGTTTGAACATTAGTAGTCTAGATCAAGTCTCTCTACTCGATGTTCTTTATCCGACTTGCTTTACTTCTAGATCGACTCAGATGGAATTTGAGTATAATGGATATTAAACTCAGAAAATTCCATTCTTTTAGGACTCGGATAATTACGCACTTAATTATCTTAATTAAATTATTATCTCGTGTCTAATCTTGGACCAAAGTATTTTATACTTTGAGAACCAAATTGATTTACTTTTGTAGGTTATTCAAACGAGGTTATCCTATTTTTGAAATACAAAAGTAACCTGGCTTCAAGATGTTAAATCACCAGCAGACAAGGCTTTTTTCCTACCTCGACCTAGGCCTAGACAATGTGTCGTGGTTGTCTGCTTCCAAAATTGGAAATCTGCAATGCTAAGCTCAACGGTGGTTTCCACCCTACTTTTCGGACACCACCAGTGGATTAGGACTTCCAATGGAGTCTAGAGCCATTGCCCAACAATCACGCCTCAATGGATATTTTCCGGGTGACTCAAAAAGACCATCGCAATGGGCACAAAAGACTTTCAGTAAGAAGATAGTCACAACGGCTAGTCTGCTTGGTTATCTATAAATAGAAGCCAACTCTCAAGACTTGAAGATTTGCTCGAACCAACTGTCAACACACGTACTTAAGCAAAAGTCATTGTATTCATACTCAATCTTCTACTTACAACTCCAACTCTATACTTAATATCTTTCGAGGTGTAAGGTCTTGTAATCGGTTTACAAACACTCATTCTTACTTTCTGAGTAAGGTACCTTGACTGAGCTGTAAAGGTTAACTCAGCTCATTTGTCCCTAACTCGTAAAGGTTATCTAAGTTAGGAAGTACTAGATCGGATAAGGGAATTTCGAGTCTAGGAAAAATCTTGTAAGGAATTGTCTAAGGGAGCAATTCTGGTTGAGCCTTTCTACTGTATTTTGTGGATTTAAAATAGTGGATTTGACTTGGTGCTTGGATTAACATTGACCGTGGTTTTCTGCCCCAAGAGGGTTTCCACATAACTTTCTGAGTTAGTACTTTTCTGAGTTCAATTTAAACTCGGACTCTCCTCGAAGTCTTGTCTAGTTTTATTATTCCATTACTTGTTTAAATTTCCCCATCACCCTATTCACCCCCTCTAGGGTGACTTAGTCTCTCCAAGAGCAAACCTTCAATTGGTATCGAGCCTAGCCTTTCAGAAAGGATCTAACCATCCAAAGGTTTAAAGATCAAATGGCTCAGAATAATGGAGAGTTCGATGAGGGAAGATCTTCCAGCAGACCACCGAAGTTCAAAGGATCTAATTTCGTGCACTCTGGAAGAAGCTCATGGAATGTTTCCTGCTGGATCATGATGAAGATGTCTAGAACATCATATAAGTAGGCAACTACATTCCCATGAAGACAGAAGAAACAAGACTCGTGCCTAAGATAAAGGCTGAGTTCACTATCGAGGAAGCAGAGAAGTTCGGAAAGAACTTCAAGGCGATGAACATTCCGATGTGCGCCATCAGCTCGGAAGAATACAATCGAGTGTCAGCCTATGACACAGCCAAAGAAGTGTGGGACACACTGGTCAACACTTATGAAGGCACCAGCCAAGTCGGCAAGCGAAGATAAGCTAATATCTTCACAAGTACGAGTTGTTCAAGATGGAGCCGAAGAGAACATTACTCAAATGTTCATCCGCTTTACTCGAGATTACCAATAATCTCAAATCTTTGGGTAGAAAGATTTCCCATGAGGAAATGTGCAGAAAGATACTCAAAAGTCTACCCAAGAGAAGATAGGGTCCCAAGGGAACAACCATCGAAGAGGCTCGGAACTTGTCCCAACTCAAGCCGGTTGAACTCATTGGAAAGCTACTCACCCATGAGATCCATCTCGGAAGAAGAGGACGCAGAGGTCAGCACTAAAAAGAACATTGCGCTAAAAGCTCGAAGCAAATCTGAGTTCATCGGACTTAGAAGAGGATCCCATGGCACTCATTGCTAGAGGCTTCAAAAGAATGATGAAGCACAAAAGATGGGATAAGAAGCCAAAAGAAGAGTTCTATAAGAAAGACAAGAAGGACAGAAAAGGTAAACATTCTTTCCCTTCAAAGTTATCTTTAACTAAGAACTCCGGTTGTTTTGAATATGGCAGCAAGGAACACATAGTCAGAGATTGTCCTAGAAGGAAGAGAGACAGAAAGAAGAAAAAGGCTATGATGGCCACTTGGAGTGATGAAGACTCATCGGAAGACGATGAAGACTCGGATGATGCAAAATGTCCGATGGCACTCTCCGACTCGGAAGCTGAAACAGAGTCGGACTCGGATCACTTAGACAGTGAGGAAACAAACCCTCAGGAGGTAATTGAATACTTCCTCAAATTCTCCAAAGTTGATTTAGCTAAATATATTTTTACTTTGGAAGAAAAGTCCAATTCGATTCTTCTCGGTTTAAAGAACAACTTGAGTCCGTTACTTCGAGAGCATCTCTTTGAAAAATGAATTGGAAAAACCGAGACTTACTATAAGAGAACTCAAGACTAGTGCTCAATCTAATGAGATTGGGTCCGAGTCACTCGGAAGAGAAAATGAGCAATCGAAGCAAAAGCTCGACGAGTCTCAAGAGCTTGTTTTAAAATTTACTCAAGGTCGAAAAACCTTGATATGCTCTTAGGATCTCAATGTGTCTCCTTCGAAAAGAAGGTCTTGGTTTTAACAAAGAGGAGGAATCTAATTCCTACTTAGATCTTTTCAAAAAGGATTCCGAATTGTGAAGTTCGGGAAGGCAGAGCACGGTCCCATTCATAAGAATGAAAGGAGGACTGAGCCTGAACCATTTACAGGAGAAAACCTTTTCCACCGTTTATAAAAGAAAAGCTTTTCAAAAGAAAGAGACGCGGACTTAGTTCTCTAAAAGAAAGACTCAGAATCGGACCAAACCCAAAGTTATTCAAATCTGGGTACCCAAGAGTCTACTTCCTCGAAAAGGACCACGATAAAGGGCGTTATCGGGTTCGTTAGAGGAAGTGAGAAAGGTTAGTTTCTTTCGACTTGCAGGTGGCTCGTAAAAGAACGAAAGGGTAGTGGTACCTGGAAAGTGGATGCTCACGCCACATGTCAGGAGATTCAAGACTATTTTCCGAGTTAGAAGATTACAAGGGAGGAAAAGTCACGTTTGGAGATGACAAGCATGGGCAAGATAATTGGGATAGGCAAGATTGGAAAAGGAAGCAATCTGGTCAGCCCAAGTATACCTTGTCAAAGGGTTAAAGTACAATCCGCTCAAGCATCTCTCAACTGTGTGACAAAGGTCAAGAGGAAAAACTAAGTGAGTCAACATTCTCGGACACTGAAGCTTAGCAGAGATGATGATCTTAATGAAAATGAGCTCATCAATAATCAAATCAACGTCACTCGGAACGAAGTGACTCGGAACAACATGACTCGGAATGAGACAACTCAAGAGCCAGACTTAGAATGTTGAAGGTCAATCGGATGAACAAGCTCACTCGGAACGGACTCATCGAAGATCAACCAATTCAACCTACAAATCTGGTAAACCAAAGAACAGGTAGAGCATTCAAGTATGCTTCTAGTCACCCACTAGAAAACATCTTATCCGATATCAACAAGTGGGGTAAGAACTCATTCCTCTCTTCAAAATCTATGTGCATTCACTGCATTGATATCATTAACCGAACCCGTAAATGCACTAGAGGCCCTTAATGAACCTGAATGGGTAGAGGCCATGTAAGAGGAACTCAATCAATTTGAAAGAAACCAAGTCCGGACTCTGAACAAACGACCTTCCGACCACCCAGTCATAGGAACCAAATGGGTTTTCAAGAACAAACTGGAGTTGATAGTCGAAATAAGGCTAGACTTGTGGCTCAAGGTTACAATCAAGAAGAAAGGATTGATTGTGGGGAAACCTTTGCACCTGGTGCCGAATTGAAGCTATTAGAACCTTATTGGCATTTGCATCTAGCATGAATATCAAATTGTATCAAATGGATGTTAAATGTGCTTTTCTCAATGGTTTCATTGAAGAGGAAGTCTATGTTGAGCAGCCCCTAAATTTGAAAACTCGGAATTTCTAAACCATGTTTTCAAATTGCAAAAATAAACAAGCTCCCAAAGCTTGGTATGAAAGACCGAGCAATTTCTTGGTTGAAAATGATTTTAGAAGAGATCAGATTGACAAAACTCTTTTTATAAAAACCAAGGGGAAAGACTTTCTTATCGCTCGGAGCTATGTTGATGACATAATATTTGGAGCTACTAATGAAATTCACGTGTCGAGATTTTTCCGAGTTAATAAGACAGGAATTTCAAATGAGCATAATGGGAGAACTCAATTTCTTCCTTGGTTTACAAATCAAGCAAGACAAAGATGAAATCTATGTCCATCAATTAAAGTATACCAAGGAGCTGCTGAAGAAGTACAAACTTCAAGATGCAAAACATACAAGCAACACCTATGAGCGAGTAGCATAAAACTGGACTCGGACGAGAAAGGTAAAATAGTATATTAGAAACTTTACCGAGGTATGATTGGATCTTTGCTATATCTTACTTCCAGTAGACTAGACATAATGTTTAGTGTCCGTCCGTGTGCAAGATTTCAAGCTAATCCAAAAGAATCACATCTCACTGCGGTGAAGAGAATATTCGAGATATGTTGTAGGGACTCGGAATTTAGGTCTATGGTACTCTAGAGACTCGGAACCGACTCTCACTAGATACTCGGACGCTGACTATGATGGATATAAAGTTGACAGAAAGAGCACCTCGAGAGCCCGCCGGTTTCGGGTCAATCCACGATATCTTGGGACTCAAATAAGCAAAACTCAGTAGCTATATCAACTGTTGAAGCTGAGTATATTGCAGCTGGAGCATGCTCTGTGCTCAGATTTTATGGGTAAAGCAACACTTGAGAGATCTTAGACTTTCATTCAAATCAATTCCAATCAAGTGTGATAATCAAAGTGCAATCAGCACCACCAAGAATCCAATTCAACACTCAAAGACTAAACATATTGAGGTCGGTATAACTTTTTGAGAGATCATTCTGAAAAAGGTGATATTGAACTTGAATTCATTCCTGCCAATCTTCAATTAGCTGGTATCTTTACTAAGCCACTTAGTGAGGATCGGTTTTGTTTTATTAGGAATGAGCTTGACATGATTAATGTATAATTATGTGCTTTTCCGAGTAAAATTACTTTGCATGATTATGTGTTGTGTGCTTACTTTCTTTAATAGTCATTAGTTCAGTTGAACCAGTGATATTGAGCTGATAGTTATTAGTTGTTTGCGGTTTCGAGTCACTCGAAACTTAACCGAGACAGAACTCGATTTTGAGAAAAATGGACATCAATCTTCCGAAATCATCTCTAGATCAGTGGAGAATTTCGAAATTTCTTTTAAAATCTTTCTTTTTCTTTCTCTCTCTCGCGCGCATCGATTAAACAACTAGCCGTTGAGAGACAATCGCTGGAATTCTAACCGTTGGAGAGCAGTAACAGTCACACCGGTCCGAGGTGATCGTTGAAGAGCCGAGTCATAACGAATTCCGAAGGACGATTATTTCTCTATAAATAGCGTCTATTTTCCTTCATTTCGTTACTTTACTCTCTACTTACTTTCATTCTCTCAATTACTTCAACTCGAGCAAGCTCTCTGCTATCAAAGAAACTCTCGTCGCTCTCAAGCTTAGTAAAGGTCATCTCAAGTAAGCTCTGTCACTCTCGACTCTTTCCTTCTACTCTTTCATTTTTTTCTTTCTCCGCTCACTTTCGTAGAGCTATTTCTTTCTCTCTTCTTTTCTTTCACAAAAGCCCATCTCTCTCTCTCTTTCACGTCAAACATGTTGAAAAGAGGTTCCCACCCCGATTTTCTTGGTTCCGCTACCAAGAAACCCCATACCAAAAGCCAAGAAGGCCCCTCTAATCCTTCAAAACCTCTTGTCACCCAACACCTTACGTTGGATGACAAATTCTTCCCAACCACAAAGTTTTCATGGTTGGCTCACATCAAATCAATAGGGGTTTACAATTTCCTTTGTTTCGGTGATTTCATTTACCTAGAACTCGTTTCGAGTTCTATTCCAATCTTTCTAGCTCTAAGGGTATCCTCACCTCAAGAGTTCAAAACATAACCGTTCGCATCAACACCTTTCTTCTCCACCGCCTTTTTAAAGTATCTTCTATGTTCTTGAACAACAACCCCATACCTTTCAACGAGGTTGTTGATAACTTCTTTGAGAAGTACGCTAAAGAATTCCTTGGGTCACGCTTTCTCGTGACCCAACTCAAATCGAAGCTTGCCTTCTTTATTTCCTACCGATGAGAACTTTCTTCTCACAAGCATTCTAGCAAGGAGAACCCCAACTCCAAGCATCTAAAAGCTTTGTACGACATCCTCGAGGGCTACGAAGTTGACCTCTTTCCCGCCATAGTCAAGCAAATGGCAGCTGTGCTCGCTGAGACTCGGACTAAGAAGAACACCCCACTTCCTTTCGGAGCTCTTATCACCCTCATCTTCAAACAATTCAAAGTTCTTCTTCCCTCATATCCTAACACGGTTTCGAGGCCGCCATTGTCGTTGGCAAAAAGGCACTCCTTGGGTATGGATACCGAGACACCCAACCGGGTGTCCGGGTTCATAGCTCAAACCGAGGCCCCTTCTCCACCTCGGACTCGGACCCAATCACCTCTCTCTTTACCTCCTCCACCTGGTAGTGCCTCCACCTCGGGTGTTTCTCAAATTCTTTCTTCCGCCTTGTCCTCTCGCTATCATGGACAAGCTTTCCTTGGTGTCCACCGAATTCAAGGACACCCTCCGGTCATTCAAGACTCGTCCTACAGTCTATGACCATTAACCAAAAACAGCCCAATCCCAAATCCGAGAGCAGCAAGATGTGCTTCTCGAGATGAAGGCACTGGTTAAGGAGCAGAGGGAGCTGATTGAGCTCCTTCGAGAATGGCGCTCCAAGGCGGCTCAGGATCTGGTGGACTCATATACATCTGAAGAATCCTCAAGCCCAGCCAAATCCTCCTCTCGAAGGGGGAAAAGAAGGAGAAGAAGAAGAGGAGGAGGAGCTCGCGGCCGAGGCAGCTCCATCCGAGGAAGGGGAGAAGGAAGCGGAACAAGCAAGCAGCAACAGCAATAGAGGGCCAAGGTGCTCTAGAACTTCAACCGGAAATGATCAACTCGGATAGTAGTCTAAGTGGGTCGGAAGACCCTACCGACCATGGTTAGTCGGCAGCTGGCCAGCCTGAGCGCACCCCTCCATCAATCGAGTTCCCGGAGGATGAGCCTCCGGACGACCTAGTTTTGGGTCGGCCACTCGGAGTTGAGCCCATTCCAGAGATCCCGATGCTGCCCCCGCCTCGTTCGTCAACATCTTCCGGATCATATTAACGAAGGCGCACCGCTTGTCCACCATCCTCTACTCGATCTGCTCCATCTCCTCCATCTTAATTTTTTTCTGTTTTAATTTTTTTTGTCCGGACATCAAATTTGTATCTACTTGATACATTCTTCCTCTTTTTGGTTTCTCTGAAAGGCAAGAGGGAGAATAGTTAGAAAAATTTGTTGTCTTGTTTAGGGGAGTTTCTCTCACCCTCTTTTGTGTAACTTTTTAGTTTAAATTATAATGAAATTTCATTAATAATCCTATTTAATACCTTCCGAGTTGCAAATAGTTTAGAGTTCCATTTATTTCGAGTTTATTACTCTTGAGTTTCAATTTCTTGCTCAGTAATTTTCTATTTGCTCGACTCAATAATTCAGTCTATCATTGCTCCGATCCTCAGTAATTATTTTTTGCTCCGATATTCTTCCCGCAACCCAAGCTTTATTTGCTCCGATAGAATATAAGCTTCATTCTGTAGCTCGATACTCTATACAATTCTATCATGTTTTTCCGACTTATCCTTTGAGAAAGGATGAAAAACCATATCTATATCACTAACAAAGTTTCTATCTAAGTATGGAATGCCTTTCATCAAAAAGGGGAGATTGAAGACTCAAACTTTACATATACATCATTCTGAGTGCCATCAAGGAATCAGGTATAAGACTTCATTTCTTATAAGGTTTTGATTACAAATCATTCTAAGTGTCTTAGAGACTTTTCCGAGTGATATAGAATTTTTCCGAGTGTTACGAAAACCATTGCATATGTTCTCACTTGATTCCGACCGACTCGGAAAACATACTCTGGTCACACACAGTTCTTAGTCACTCGGACAACACTCGGATATATTGCATGTTCAAACATTCACTCTAATGTGCATAAACTCGCTTCGACTTCATGTTCTAAGTTAAATTGAATTATTGTACTAATTCATCTTTCTAAGTCGAGCATGCTTGGTGTGAACATTAGTAGTCTAGATCAAGTCTCTCTACTTTGATGTTCTTTATCCGACTTGCTTTGCTTCTACATCGACTCGGATGGAATTTGAGTATAATGGATATTAGACTCGGAAAATTCCATTCTTTTAGGACTCGGATAATTACGCACTTAATTATCTTAATTAAATTATTATTTGTGTCTAATCTTGGACAAAAGTATTTTATACTTTGAGAACCAAATTGATTTACTTTTGTAGGTTATTCAAACGAGGTTATCCTATTTTTTGAAATACAAAAGTAACTAACTTCAAGATGTCAAATCACCAGCGAGATAAGGCTATTTTCCTACCTCGACCTAGGCCCGGACATTGTGTCGGGGTTATCCGTTTCCAAAACTGGAAATCTGGAACGCTAAGCTCAACGATTAAAGATTCGCTCGGGGAGAGGCTAAGTCACCCTAGAGGGGGTGAATAGGGTGATGATGAAATTTGCTTGAATTTTAAAATAGATATGAATCGAGGTGAGCGAGAGTCAAGGATGAGCTCGGAAAAGTACTAACTCGGAATTCAGTGAAGAGTGAAAAAACAGATTAAACGGAACTTTAAAACTGTCCGAGTCTAGAATGCACTCGGAAAAGTAATAACTCGAAAGTACGTGGAAACCCTCCTAGGGCAGAAAACCACGGACCGTGCTAATCCAAGCACGAAGTCAAATCCACTATTTTGAGTCCACAAAATACGAGTAGACTGACTTAACCCAAGTTGCTCCCTTAAACAACTCCTTACAAGTTTTTCCTAGACTTAGAAATTCCCTTATCCGATCTAGTACTTCCTAACCGAGATAACCCTTACAGTTAGGGACAACCGAGTTGAGTTAACCCTTATAGCTCAGTCAATGGACCTTACTTAGAGAGTAAGAAAGAGAGTGTTTGCAATCGAGTACAAGACCTTACAACTCGAAAGTTATTAAATATAGACTTGGAGTTGTAAGTAGAAGATTGAGAATGAATACAATGACTTTTGCTCAAGTATGTGTATTAACAATAGATTCGACAATCTTCAAGTCTTGAAAGTTGGCTTCTATTTATAAGTGACCAAGCAGCTTAGCCGTTATGTCCATCTTCTGACTGGAAGTCCTTTGTGACCGTTGTAAAGGATTTTCCGAGTCACTCGGAAAATATCCGTTGAGATATGAACGTTGAGCAACGGTTCTTGACTCATTTGGAAGTCCCAAAACCACTCGGTAGTGACTTTAAAAATAAGGTGGAAACCACCGTTGAGCTTGGTGTTGCAGATTTCCAATTTTGGAAACAGCACAATCCCGACACGATTGTGCTGGGGCTAGGTCGGAGGTGGAAAAAGCCTTGTCTGCTGGTGATTTGACGTTTTGAAGCTAGGTTACTTTTGTAGTTCAAAATTAGGATAGCCTCATTTGAATAACCTGCAAAAGTAAATCAATTTGGTTCTCAAAGTATAAAATATTTTGGTCCAAGATTAGACATAGATAATAACTTAATTAAGATAATTAAATGACTAATTATCGGAGTCGGAAAAGGAATGGAAAATTCTGAGTCTAATATCCATGATACTCAAAATTCCATCCGAGTCGAGCCTAGAAGGTAATCAAGTCGAGTAGAAGATCGGAGTAAACAAACTTGATCTAGACTAAAAAGGTTCAAACTAAATAAGCCGACTTGGAATAGAGAATTAACAATGTCATTCCTGTAACATGAAGTCGGACTTGAGTTTATGTTCGTGAACAAAAGTGTTTGAACATGCGATATACCCGAGTGTTGAGTGACTCGAACCGAGTGTGGAGAGGCATGTAGACGTAAGCTTTCCGAGTCGATCGATCGATCGAAACAATCGGAAACATACATAGTAGATTCTATAACACTCGGAGAAAATGCTATGTCACTCGGAAAAGTTTCTAAGTCACATGGAATGACTTGGAATCAAAAGTCTATAGGAGAAGAAGTCTTATACCCGATTCCTCGATGGAACTCGGAAAAGTGTAAGTATAAAGTCCGAGTCTTCACGGTGGTTTCCACCCTACTTTTCGGACACCACCAGTGGATTGGGACTTCCAAAGGAGTCAAGAGCCATTGCCCAACAATCACACCTCAACGGATATTTTCCGAGTGATTCGGAAAGACCATCGCAATGGTCACAAAGGACTTCCAATCGGAAGATAGTCACAACGGCTAGTCCGCTTAGTTATCTATAAATAGAGGCCAACTCTCAAGACTTGAAGATTTGCTTAACCAACTATCAATACATGTACTTAAGAAAAAGTCATTGTATTCATACTCAATCTTTCTACATACAACTCCAACTCTATACTTAATATCTTTCCGAGTTGTAAGGTCTTGTAATAAGTTTACAAACACTCATTCTTACTTTCTGAGTAAGGTCCCTTGACTGAGCTGTAAAGGTTGACTCAGCTCGGTTGTCCCTAACTCGCAAAGGTTATCTCGGTTAGGAAGTACTAGATCGGATAAGGGAATTTCGAGTCTAGGAAAAATCTTGTAAGGAATTGTCTAAGGGAGCAATTCTGGTTGAGTCTTTCTACTGTATTTTGTGGATTTAAAATAGTAGATTTGACTTGGTGCTTGGATTAGCACCGATCGTGGTTTTCTGCCCCGGGAGGGTTTCCACGTAACTTTTTGAGTTAGTACTTTTCGAGTTCAATCTAAACTTTGACTCTCCTCAAAGTCTTGTCTAGTTTTATTTTTCCATTACTTGTTTAAATTTCTCCATCACCCTATTCACCCCCTCTAGGGTGACTTAGTCTCTCTAAGAGCAAACCTTCAAACCGGACTATCCGATCGGTCTAGGTGTATGCACATGCGTTTAGGGAAACCCGATGATCGTAAGGGATCCATTCAGATAATAAACGAGCTACTATTTTAAATTATGCTCTCCCCTCATTTACAAATGAATTGAAATGCCTACGCTCGACTCAACTATTTCTTAACCTCGTATTTTACAGCATGACAATAGACGTATTGAGCTTCGGCTCACATTTCAAAAATATTTTCTTATTTTGTTTTAGGTAAGGATGTTGAAGGTATAAAGCAAGAGAAAAGTTATGTTTGGGACTTAGAGGCTTGCAGTGGCAAGTTGGGGCATTAGTGGTCAAGTACCTTGATTCGTTTATCAAGTTTAACATATACTTTTCGCATAAGTTGTAGCTGCCTAGCAAGGTATAACCACGGGTAAAATGCATGTAGATATATTTAGAGCCTTACCCTTTCCTCTAGTAAGGGCGGCGGTAATGTCCCCGACCTCCTTTCCGATGAGCTAATCATCGGCTAGTGGTTTGTTTAGACTAAAACCGGTGATTACGGGTTTGGGGCGTTACAATAGCTTATGTTCCTACCGATTAGAAGAAACCCCTCTTCTTTTTGGAGCTCTACTTTCTGCAGTTTTGCTCACTCAAAGTGGATCTTCCTGATGATCCTCTTAAGTGTCTTGAGTGAGCCGTCTATGTAGGCGGGGATGAGCTAGTTGGTTTAGGATACCGGAAATTTCACTTGGTGATTAGGTTCACACTTTTGAACTTCCACCTCCTCCTCTTCGGACTCGTAAGAGTTCCGAAACTCCTCTTTTGATAGTCGGCCCATCTTTTTCCTAGCGTGCCCCTTGTATGGTGTTACTTCGTAAGGTGGCCTTACAATTTGCTCGCTTACCAAAAAGCTACAATTAACACTTGGTGTTTTCTAGGCTTTCATGCCTATATTGACTAAACTTCGAGCACGACTCGAAGTAGATAGATCGAGTAAAGCTCTGGTCTCCGAGCTTAAAGAAGTCATTAGGCAGCAGCATGACCAGATTAGCCGTCTTTAAGAGCGCAAATCCAAGGCTGCTGAGGACTTAGAATCCCATTCTGAATTAGATTTAAAGACTCGGACACTCGCTCAACGCATTTTCCGAGTTGTATTAAAAGAATCGGTATAAAAATCTCTTATTTATAGAGTTTTGATTCCAAGGCATTCTTCGCACTTTAGAAACTTTTTTGAGTGATATAGTTCATTAATTCTAAGTGATACAACATTTACTTCATGTATTTCTTGCTCATCTCTTAGTGACTCGTAAAACCGATATGAGTGTCTCACTCGGTTCCGAGTCCCTCATTGCTTAAATTTATCGCATGCCGATTAGACTAGTATTCTCGCTCTTATTTGACCTCATGTTATAAGTTCTATTCTGTTATAGTCAGCACGTCTAGTCTGAATCATACTTAGTCTATATCACGTTTTTTTCACTCGATATTGTTTACGTAACTTGATTCTTCGATTAGACTAAGTCGGATAGAATTTTGAGTATCATGGATATTGGACTCGTAAAATTCCACTCACTTTCCGACTCGGATAATTAGTTGCTTAAACATCGTAATTATTTTATTATCTCGTGTCTAATCTTGGACCAAAGTATTTTATACTTTGAGAACCAAAATTAATTTACTTTTGTAGGTTATTCAAACGAGGATACACTTTTCAAACACAAAAGTAACCGGCTTCAAAACATCAAATCACCAACAGACATGGCTTTTCATCTTCTCTGTACCGAGTCCCGTAAGATTGTGTCGGGACTGTCTGTTTCCAAAACTAGAAAATTGGAACGCTAAGCTTAACGGTGGTTTCCACCCTATTCTTTAAGACACCGCCAGTGGTTTTGGGACTTCCAAGAGAGTTAAACCGTTGTCCAACGTTCATATCACAACGGATACTTTCGAGTGACTCGGAAAATCATTATCAACGGTCACAAAGAACTCTCGGTCAGCGGATGAAGATAACGGCTACTCTTCCCGATCATCTATAAATAGAAGCCGACTAACAGGACTTGAAGATTGCCGAACTTATTGTTAATACACATACTTGAGTAAAGTCATTGTATTTACTTTCAATTGTCTACTTACAACTCCCACTCTGTAATTCATTACTTTCGAGTTGTAAGGTCTTGTACTTAGTTACAAACACTTTCTTACTTTCTCTTTAAGGTCCCTTGACTAAGCCGTAAAGGATTAACTCAGCTTAGTTGTCCCTAGCTGTAAGGGTTATCTCAGCTAGGAAGTACTAGATCGAGATAAGGGAATTTCGAGTCTAGGAAAACTTGTAAAGAGTTGTCTAAGGGAGCAACTCAGGTTCGGTCGGTTCACGGTATTTTATGGACTCAAAATAGTGGATTTGACTTCGTGCTTGGATTAGCATGGTCCGTGGTTTTCCGCCCGGGAGGGTTTCCACGTAATCTTTAAGTGTTGACTTTCCGAGTTCATTCTAGACTCGGATCTGTCTCAAAGCCTTTGTTTAATTTGCCACTTTACTCTAGGCAGCATTTCGAGTCCATACTTTTCGACTCGATTTTGACTCGAATCCATTTCCGTATCTTATTTGGGAAAAGAGTTTGAATTTCTACGAAAATCTTCCATCACCCTATTCACCCCCTCTAGGGTGACTCGGACTCTCCTCGAGCAAACCTTCAATTGGTATCGAGCCTAGCCTTTCGGAAAGGATCTAACCATCCAAAGGTCTAAAGATCAAATGGCTCGGAACACCGGAGAGTTCAATGAAGGAAGATCTTCCACCGGACCACCAAAATTCAAAGGATCAAACTTCGGACACTCGGAAGAAACTCATGGATTGTTTTCTCAAGACAAAGGCTGAATTTACTCTCGGTGAAGCGAGAAGTTCGGGAAGAACTTCAAGGCTATGAACATTCCGATGTGCGCCATTAGCTCGGAAGAATACAATCGGGTGTCCGCTGCGACTCAGCAAAAGAAGTGTGGGACACACTTGTCAACACTTACGAAGGCACTAGCCAAGTCGGATAAGCGAAGATTAGCCAGTATCTTCATAAATACGAGCTATTTAAGATGGAGCCGAAGAAAACATCACTCGGATGTTCATTAGATTTACTCGAGATTACCAACAATCTCAAATCATTGGGTAAGAAGATTTCCCATGAGGAAATGTGCGGAAAGATACTCGAAGTCTACCCAAGAGAAGATGGGGTCCCAATGCGACTGCCATAGAGGAAGCTCGGAACCTCTCACTCTTAAAGCCGGACGAGCTCATCGGGAAGCTTCACACACATGAAAGCCACCTAGAAAAGGAGGATGCTAAGGGCATTACCAAAAGGAACATAGCACTGAAAGCCTCGGAATTCAAAGAAGCAAATCTGAGCTCCTCTAACTCGAAGACAATCCCATGTCACTCATTGCAAGAGGCTTCAAGAGAATAATGAAGCACAAAAGATGGGACAAAAGACAAAAAGAAGAATTCTACAAGAAAGATAAGAAGGACGAGAAAAGGTAAGTACTCTTCACCTTCAAAGTTATCTTTATCTAAGAACTCTGGATGCTTTGAGTGTGGCAGCAAAGACCACATAGTTAAAGACTGTCCGAAAAGGAAAAGGGACAGAAAGAAGAAGAAGGCTATGATGGCAACATGGAGCGATGAGGACTCATCGGAAGACGATGAGGACTCGGACGACTCGAAATGTCTTATGGCAATTTCGACTCGGAAGCTGAAAGGGAGTCGGACTCAAACTCGGACAATGAGGAAACTAATCCTCAAGAGGTAATTGATTACTTCCTAAAATTCTCCAAAGTTGATTTAGCTAAATACATTTTTACTTTGGAAGAAAAGTCCAATTCTGATTTTTCTCAATTCAAAGAACAACTTGAGTTAATTACTTCGAGAGCATTTCTTTGAAAAATGAATTGGCAAAACCGAGACTCACACTCGAGAGAACTCAAGACTAGTGCTCAATCTAATGAGACTAAGTCTAAGTTACTCAGGAAAGAAAATGAGCAGACTAAAGCGTAAGCTCATTGAGTCTCAAGATTTGGTTTTAAAGTTTACTTAAGGTCGAAGAACCTTGACATGCTCTTAGGATCTCAATGTGTCTCCTTCAGAAAAGAAGGTCTTGGTTTCAACAAAGAGGAGGAATCCAAGTCCTACTCGGAACTCGTTTAAGAAGGATTCCAGAACTGTGAAGTTTAGGAAAGCTGAACATGGTCCCATTCACAAAAATAAAGGGAAGACTAAGCCCGAAGCTGTTTACAAAAAGAAACCATTTTCTCCTGTTTCGAAAGGAAAGGTTTTCAAAAAGAAGGAGACACGAGACTCAATTCTCTACAAGGAAGACTCAAAATCGGAAAAACCCAAAGTCATTCAAATCTGGGTTCCGAAAAACCTTCTTCCTCGAAAAGGACCACAGTAAAGAATGTTATTGGGTTCGTTAGAGGAAGTGAGAAGGGTTAGATTCTCTCTTTTTGCGAGTCACTCGAAGAGATCGAAAGTACATTGGTACCTTGACAGGTGGATGTTCACGCCACATGTCGGGAGATGCGGGACTCTTTTCGAGTTGGAAAAACATAAAGGAGGAAAGGTCACATTTGGAGATGATAGGAAAGGCAAGATAGTTGGGATTGGCAAGATTGGAAAAGGATGCAATCTAGTCGATCCAGTTTATCTTGTCAAAGGATTAAAATACAATCCGCTCAGCATCTCTCAACTGTGTGATAAAGGTTAAGAGGTAAGATTCACTCGGACCAACTGCTACATTTCGAATGTTACCACCAAGAAGATCAAACTTTCAGGTAAAAATCAGGTAACACCTACATCATTCCTCTCTCGACCCGAGTCGGAATTTATCAAGCTTAAAAGCATCTCTTTACGATGACTCATGGACATGGCATCGTAGATTACGCCATATTAGCATGCATTCTATCAAAAAGTTGGCATCTCATGGTCTGGTTAGGGGTTTACCTAACTGCGTTTTTGAGAAGGATAAAGTTTGTGAATCATGCACCGAGGGAAACAAGTCGGATCATCATTCAAATCTCTGAAGACAGTTTCCACATCCAAAGTGCTTGAGCTACTGCATATGGACTTATGTGGTGAAATTCTCGTTAAGAGCCTCGGAGGTAAATCATACATATTTGTTATTATTGATGATTATTCACGATTTACCTGGGTGTGTTTTCTTAAGCACAAAAATGAAGCATTCAAGGAGTTCAAGCAGGCTCGTAGAAAAATCCAAGTTGAGTCTCAAACTCGGATCAAAAGAATTCGAACCGACCATGGAAAGGAGTTCAACTACTTAGAATTCTCGAGTTTTGTGACAAAAATGGCATCTCTCACAACTTCTCAGCACCAAGAACTCCTCAACAAAATGGAGTTGTAGAGAGAAAGAACAGAACCCTTGAAGAAATATCAAGGACGATGATGATTGAGCACAACTTACCTTACTATTTCGGGTTGAGGCAGTCAACACAGCCAACTATACCTTAAACAGATGCCTCATCGGACCCATTCTGAAGAAAACACCTTATGAGCTCTACAAGGGGAAGAAACCAAATATCTCCTACTTCAGACCATTTGGATGTAAGTGTTTCGTTCACAACAATGGTAAGGATCACCCGACCAAGTTTGATGCTCGATCAGATGAAGGTATTTTTCCGGGTTATTCTTCTCACAAGCAAAGCTTATCGTATTTTCAATAAGAGAACTAACAAAGTGGAAGAAAGCATCCACGTTGTGTTTGATGAACATGATCAGGAAAAACCAAGCGAGTCTTCATACTCGAATTGAAGCTCAGCAGAGATGATGATGTAACCGAGCCAACAAAGACTCAAACTCAACCGGCTCGGAATGAAGTCACTCGAACGAAGTGACTCGAATGATACAACTCAAGAGCCGACTTAGAACGAACAAGCTAACGAAGAAGATGACTCAAAACAAGCTTCGAAGATCAAGTAGCTCAGCCCACAAATCTCGTGAATCGAGAAGCCGGTAAAGCATTCAAGTTTACTTCTAGTCATCCACTAGAAAACATAATATCCGATATCAACGAGTGGGGTAAGAACTCGTTCCTCTCTTCAAAATCTGTGTGCATTCACTTGCATTCATTTCATTAATCGAACCCAAAATGCACTAGACGCCTTTAATGAACCTGAATGGGTAAAGGCCATGCAAGAGGAACTCAATCAATTCAAAAGAAACCAAGTCCGGACTCGACCAACCGACCTTCCGACCACCCAGTTATAGGAACCAAATGGGTTTTAAAAAACAAACCGGATGAGGATGTTAAGTGTGCTTTTTTCAATGGTTTTATTGAAGAGGAAGTCTATGTCGAGCAGCCTCCTGGTTTTGAAAACTCGGAATTCTCGGATCATGTTTTCAAACTTCGAAGGCTCTCTATGGTCTTAAATAAGCTCCCGAGCTTGGTATGAAAGACTGAGTAGCTTCTTGGTTCAAAATGATTTTAAAAGAGGTCAGATCGACAAGACTCTCTTTATAAAAACCAAAGGGAAAGATTTCCTTATTGTTCAAATTTATGTTGATGATATTATCTTCGATGCTACTAATGAATTTACGTGTCGAGAATTTTTTGAGTTGATGAGTCGGGAATTTCAAATGAGTATGATGGGAGAACTCAATTTCTTCCTTGGCATACAAATCAAACAAGACAAAGATGGGATCTACGTCCATCAATCCAAGTATACCAAGGAACCGCTGAAGAAATACAAACTTCAAGATGCAAAGCACGCATCTACACCCATGAGCAAGCAATATAAAACTTGATTCGGACGAGAAAGGTAAAGCAATAGATCGAAACTCTATCGAGGTATGATTGGATCTTTGCTATATCTTACTTCCAGCCGGCCGGACATAATGTTCGAGTGTTTGCTTATATGCAAGATTTCAAGCTAATCCAAAATAATCACATCTCACTGTGGTGAAGAGAATATTAAGATATTTTGCAGGTACTCGGAACTTAGGTCTATGGTATTCAAGAGACTCGAACCGACTCTCACTGGATACTCGAGACGCGGACTACGCTGGATACAAAGTTGATCAAAAGAGCACTTCGGAGCTTGCCAATTTCGGGTCAATCCCTAATATCCCGGCACTCAAAGAAGCGGAACTCAGTAGCTCTATCAACTGCTGAAGCTGAGTATATTGCAGCTGGAGCATGTTACACTCAGATTCTATGGATAAAACAACACTTGAGAGATCTTGGATTGCTATTCAAATTAGTTCCAATCAAGTGTGACAATCGGAGTGCCATCGGCATCACCAAGAATCCAGTCCAGCACTCGAAGACAAAGCATATCGAGGTCGGATATCACTTCTTACGAGATCATTCTGAAAAAGGTGATATCGAACTTGAGTTCATTCCTACTAATCTTCAATTAGCTGATATCTTTACTAAGCCTCTTGGTGAAGATCAATTTTGTTTTATTTGGAATGAGCTTGGTATGTTAAATGCATAAGTGTGTGATATTCTTGTGATTATCTCATTGCATGATTATGTGTTATGTGTTTTCAAATTATAACCATTAGCTCGGTTGATCCAAGTGATACTTGGGTTAGTAGTTTTTCTTGTTTTTGAGTCACTCGAAACTATTCCGAGTCACACTCGGACGTAGAGAAAAATTTGGACTTTAAATTTTCTGGAATTATCTCTAGATGAGTGGAGAGTTTCGGACTATATTTTCAAAATCGTTTTCTCTCTCTCTCGAGCGCCGTGATCGAGCGATAGCCGTGGATCTCAAACTGCTAGAATCTTAACCGTTGAGAAGAGAACCGTCACACCGGTCTACGATGACTCGATGGACAAGCCGAGTCGAACGGAGTTATACTTAACGGATAATTGACGAGCGTGTAATTTTTCTATGAATAGCGCCTATTCATCTTCGTCTCGATACTCTACATCTCTCTCTCAAACGAAACTTTTCGCGGAAGATTTCTACGTACACAGTGATCTTTGAACTTCTTCAAGCAACGTAAAGGACATCTCAAGTAAGTTCGACTACTCTCATCTCTTTCTTCTACTCTTTTTCTTTTACTCTCGTCTACCTACTCTTCTCTTCTCCTACTCAAAAGTTTCATCTTTCCCTCCTCATTTTCAAAATGCCTAAGAGAGGTAATCATCCCGAGTTTCAGGTCTCCTCCTCCTCCAAAAACCTCGCACCAAAAATCAAGAAAGCTCAACCCCTCCAAACCCATTGTCACCCAAAGCATCCGGCGCTGGACGACAAGTTCTTCCCTACAACCAAATTTTTTGGTTGGCTTACATTCAAACCACCGGAGCATATAACTTCCTTTGCTTCAGCGAGTTCATCTATCTCGAACTCGTTTCGAGTTCTACACTCACCTTACCTCCTCCGAAAATGTTCTAACCTCCACGGTTCGTAACATTACTGTTCGAATAAACACCTCTTTCCTCCACCGCCTGTTCAAGGTTTCCTCTCTTTTCTAGAACAGCAACCCCATTCCTTTCACTGAAGTCGCTGATGACTTCTTTGAAAAATATGCTAAAGAGTTTCTGAGTCATGGAAAAACTTTTCGGTGACTCGATTGAAGTCGAAGCATGCCTACCGTGCTTTCGCCGATGAGAACCTTTTTCTCTCAAGCATTCTAGCAAGGAGAACCCCAACTCCAAGCATTTGAAAGTCTGTTTTTACATTCTTGAGGGCTACGAAGTAGACCTCTTCCCTTCAATAATTGAGCGGATGGCAGCTGTGCCAGCTCAACTCCAAACCAAGAAGAACACCTCTCTTCCCTTCGGTGCTCTTCTCACCTTTGTTTTCAAACAATTCAAAGTTCCTCTACCCTCGGACCCCAACGCCGTGTCCGAGGCCGCCATTATTGTTGGCAAAAAGGAACTCCAGGGGTACGGATACCAGGAAACTCAACCTGGTGTCTAGGTGCACAACTCGGAGCTAAGGCCTCCTTCTCCGCCTCGGACTCAAAAAGAAACCGCTCTCTCTCTCCTGCCCCACCTGTTGGTGCTTCCACCTCGAGTGCCTCGAAATCTCTCTCTGCTATTTTTTCCTCTGCTTTCATGGACAAAATCAGCTCCGTGTCCTCCGATTTCGGGGACATGCTCCGGTCATTCAAACTTGTTCTTCAATCGATGTCCATCAACCAAAAGACCGCCCAATCCCAAATCCGAGAGCAGCGAAACTCGATTCTTGAGATGAGGGAGCTGGTAAAGGAGCAGAGGGAGCTGGTAAAGGAGCAGAAGGAGCTGGTCGAGCTCCTCGAGAGAGAAGGTCTAAGGCGGCTCGAGACCGTGGTGACTCGGACATGTCCAAGCGTCTTCGAGCCTGAGTCCGACCTCCTCGGACAGCGGAGAAGAAGAAGAAGAAGCTGCAGACGAAGAGGCAGCGAGACGCCGAGGAGCTTGAGGCCGAGGCAGGTCCATCTCGGGCAAGGGGAGGAACACAAGGAAGAAGCAGTGGGAACTGGCTGAGGAACAGACTCGCTCCACAAGCTCAAGTGGAAGTACTCGGCTCGGACAGCGATGCCGGTGGGTCGAAGACCTGGTTGTGCTACAACAACTCGCAGCGGGTCAGCCCAGAGCAGCCCCCTCCAATTTCGAGGTCCACAGGGAGGAACTCCTAGATCCACTCGTTCGGGTCAGCCACTCGGAGCTGAGCCCTTGACAAGCAATCCCGGTTCTCCTTCCGCCGCGCTCAAGCACATCGTTAAGATCCTACTAGCGCCGGCGTACCTCCAATCCCTCCGCTTCCACTCGAAATCCCCTCTCCCTCGTAGGCGCCATGGACTGTGTCACAATTCCATAGTCTACCAGATTCTTCTTCTTTCCGAGAGATTTCTACTTCTTTCTTTTGTCCGAGATATCAAATTTGTACTCAACTCGCTGTTTTTCTTCCTTTTTTGTTGTTTTTTGCTGAAAGGCAAGGGGAGAATAAACTTAGAAACATTTGTTGTCTTGTTTAGGGGAGTCTTCCCTCTCTATTTGTGTACTCTCTTTATTTTTCAATGAATTAATGCTTTCTCTTTAATTCTATCTACGTTTATAGCAACCATTTCGAGTTAACATTATTTCTTTGTTAAGCATATTTTATTTTATGCTCCGATTCATTAAATTTACTTTTCCGACTTCATGCGCAACTATCCAAAAGTAAATCTTTTTCACGTACAAAGTTTCTGTCTAAGTATGGAATGCCTTTCATCAAAAAGGGGAGATTGAAGACTCGGACACTCGCTCAACGCATTTTCCGAGTTGTATTTAAAGAATCGGTATAAGAATCTCTTATTTATAGAGTTTTGATTCCAAGGCATTCTCCGCACTTTAGAAACTTTTCTGAGTGATATAGTTCATTTATTCTAAGTGATACGAGCATTTACTTCATGTATTTCTTGCTCATCTCTTAGTGACTCGGAAAACCGACATGAGTGTCCGACTTAGTTCCGAGTCCCTCATTGCTTAAATTTATCGCATGCCGATTAGACTAGTATTCTCGCTCTTATCCGACCTCATGTTATAAGTTCTATTCTATTATAGTCGCGCGTCTAGTCCGAATCATGCTTAGTCTATATCAAGTTTTTTCACTCGATATTGTTTACGTAACTTGATTCTTCAATTAGACTAAGTCGGATGGAATTTCGAGTATCATGGATATTGGACTCGGAAAATTCCACTCACTTTCCGACTCGGATAATTAGTTGCTTAAACATCGTAATTATTTTATTATCTCGTGTCTAATCTTGGACCAAAGTATTTTATACTTTGAGAACCAAAATTAATTTACTTTTGTAGGTTATTCAAACGAGGATACATTTTTCAAAATACAAAAGTAACCGGCTTCGAACGTTAAATCACCGGAAGACATGGCTTTTCATCTTCTCTGTACTCAGTCCCAAAAGATTGTGTCGTGGCTGTCTATTTCCAAAACTGGAAAACTGGAACGCTAAGCTTAACGGTGGTTTCCACCCTATTCTTTAAGACACCGCCGAGTGGTTTTGGGACTTCCAAGAGAGTTAAACCGTTGTCCAACGTTCATATCACAACGGATACTTTCCGAGTGACTCGGAAAATCATTATCAACGGTCACAAAGAACTCTCGGTCAGCGGATGAAGATAACGGCTACTCTTCCTGGTCATCTATAAATAGAAGCCGACTAACGGGACTTGAAGATTACCGAACTTATTGTTAATACACATACTTGAGTAAAGTCATTGTATTTACTTTCAATCTTCTACTTACAACTCCCACTCGTAATTCATTACTTTCGAGTTGTAAGGTCTTGTACTTAGTTACAAACACTTTCTTACTTTCTCTTTAAGGTCCCTTGACTAAGTCTGTAAAGGATTAACTCAGCTTAGTTGTCCCTAGCTGTAAGGGTTATCTCAGCTAGGAAGTAATAGATCGAGATAAGGGAATTTCTAAGTCTAGGAAAACTTGTAAAGAGTTGTCTAAGGGAGCAACTCGAGTTCGGTCGATTCACGGTATTTTGTGGACTCAAAATAGTGGATTTGACTTCGTGCTTGGATTAGCACGGTCCATGGTTTTCTGCCCCGGGAGGGTTTCCACGTAATCTTTAAGTGTTGACTTTCCGAGTTCATTCTAGACTCGGACTGTCTCAAAGCCTTTGTTTAATTTGCCACTTTACTCTAGGCAAGCATTTCGAGTCCATACTTTTCGACTCGATTTTGACTCGGAATCCATTTCGTATCTTATTTGGGAAAAGAGTTTGAATTTCTACGAAAATCCTCCATCACCCTATTCACCCCCCTCTAGGGTGACTCGGACTCTCCCCGAGCAAACCTTCAAGATTCATCATCGGAGTCCTCCAGCTCTTCTAAATTCGAGTCGAAGAAAAAGAAGAAGAAGAAGGATGAGAGGAAGAATAAGAAAAAGAAGCTGGAGCAAGCCAAACTAAAGGCCAAGGAGAGAAGGAACCCGAGGTAATCTCCTCGGAACACACCGAGTCTACCTCGGAAGAGGTTGGGGATGTTGGTCAATCCCGTGCTCAACCTTCCGCACAACCATCTAAAGGTGAAGGAGCTAATGGTTCGAAGAGGAAACGGAGGAAGCAGTAACCTCTACTACGAAGGTATGCACTTTAAGCTCAAGAACTTCCTCTCCTCTTACCACCCATTCCACAGCCAACAGACTTTATCTCAAGGTTATCGTCGCAAAAGAAGGGGTCCTCAATCTTCCTCCTCCACTCACACTCGCTCCACCTCCCTCTTGATTTAAATTTTCTTTATTTTGTCCAAAATTTCTGTATCTTTCTTTCTTCCCCCACCTTATTTTGATGAAATGCATAGGGGAGAAAAGGGACAGATAGTTAATCTGTCTAGGGGAGCTTACTTTTATTTTCTCTTGTATGTCTTTGTATTTTTTTTTCTCGAGTAATAAAATTATGATATTTCTGAGCATCATTGACTTACGTTATTTATATTTGTTTTGTGCTTAGATAATTGATCATATTTATTTCATTCTCTCCGATAAATACTCTAATATCTATTTTGCTCCGATATTTTTAGCATCAATTTGCTATGATAACGAATTCTAACTTATTTTCACCAAGAATATCTTATAGTCATTCATTTTCGAGCTATGAAAACTTAACTATCCGAACTTCTACATCTTGTTTTAAGTGTTGAATGTCTTTCATCAAAAAGGGGAGATCGAAGACTCGGGTATAACTCTCTATCTCTTTATGGTTTTGAATTCAAGTCATTCTCACTCTTTAAGAAGCTCATCCTTAAGTTTTCAATACTGTCTCGACCTACTCGGAAAGCATTTCTTGAGTAAAACACAACACTAGGTTTATGACCCACTTAGATGCAACTCAAACAGGTTGTCATAGGTAAATAATTTCATATACATATATTATTCGAACTCGACTCTCTGAATTCACTAGAAAAGAATTACTGCATTAATTCATTATTCTAAGTTAGATTTATTAACTGAAATTATTTACCCGATCAATTAGAACCTATTGAATATTAGACTCATAAAATTCCATTTTCTCAGGTTAAGGATAATTAAGTGCTTAATTATTATGAATTAATTATTATCCTTGCCTATTAGCAAAGTATTTTTATACTTTGAGTACCACTTTGTTTTACTTTTGCAGGTTGATTAAAGTATTTTAATCTCATTTTGAAAAGCAAAAACAATCAACTTCTAACCATTAAACACCAACGAGACAAAAAAGTACTCGTTTTAAGACAAGGCTCGGACATCGTATTAGGGTTGTTTGTTACCAAATCAGGTAAACTTCAACTTTGAGTCTAACGGCTGTTTCCACCCGGATCTCAGTCATAACTAGTGGGTTGGACCACCTTTTGAGCATAGTACCAAAGCACAATGTTCACATTAGCAATGACTCCTTTTCGAGGGACTCAAACTACCCGTTACAATGGCTAGTGAAATTTTCCAGTCCAGTAATCGACCACAACGGCTACTCGCCCTGCTGTATATAAATAAAAGTTATCCTACAAGACTTGAAGATTGTTGAGACCAATGAGATTGCAGAAAACTGAATCATACTCTCTCAATCTTAAGCTTTCAACTCTGTACTTAAGTTTTTACTTTCTAAGTTATAAAGAAGAAGTCTTGTAAACACTCTTACTTTTTCAATTCTCTGTAAAGTCCCTTGACTGAGCCGTAACGGTTAACTCAGCTTAGTTGGCCTTAGCTATAAGGGTTATCTCAGTTAAGAAGTACTAGAACATATAAGGGAACTTCGTGTCTAGGAAAACTTGTATTGAATTGTCAAAGGGAGCAATTTTATAACAATCAATCCTTGTACTTTGTGGATTCAAAATAGTGGATTTGACTTGGTGTTTGGATCGACTCGTCTCGTGGTTTTCTGCCCCAAGAGGGTTTCCACGTATCTTTTGAGTTCTGTCTTTTTGAGTTCATTCTAGACTCGGAATTATTTTTTAAGTTCATACTTTGCAAAAATCTCTTTATTCAACAAAATTTCCTTCTCACCATATTCACCCCCTCCTCTCTAAGGTGACTTGGGTTCTCAAGAGCAAACCTTCATGTTCTATGTTAAGGACCTCGCCAATGATGAGTGGTTTATTATTCTTTAAGGGAAGAGGCACATTGTTGGTGGGGATGGTAAAGATGTGTGTAAGTTTGTTGAGGAGACCCCACTGTCTCCTTATGACTTCCTGTTGAAAATGAGGATGCAAATTTTGAAGAAGTGGATTTAAGGGTTGATCATCAGTAGGGCATATATATTTAAGATCAGTCCAAAGGAGAGAAAAAAGGGTATAAATCATGAAATTATATCAACTCGATAAGAACATTATTGTATAACTTAGTTATCCATTTCAGATTTCATACGTACTCCATCAATAGTTTTAATAAATTATTTTTCTTTTTTCTATTAGAATTAATAAAAAAAGTCTTTTACTTGAAAATATAGATTGTTGAAAGTCTTTAAAGAAGTTCAATTCATTTTGAAAATATGATTTTTTTAATTTATTTTGAGATGTAGAATATATCCTTTATTTTTGATGTTATTATTTAAATTATCTAATGTTTATGTTTTTCCTTCTTACAGGTCATTATAAAATGGAGCAGTATGATCCTTCTAAAGTTACAAAGAAAACGAGGGGACAAACAATGATGACCAAGGATAAGTTAGAACATATTAGAGAAGATCCAACTCTCCTTACTTGGGTCCAATTTGATGATCACCACAACCTGGTAGGTGAGGGTGCACCTCGCTTTATGAGCTATGTTGGTATAGCAACCTACGTACATGTGAATATCAACTACTCAATGGAGCAAAGTCCCAGAATCGGTTAAAGAAAACCTTTGGAATGATATAAAGGTAAATGCATTACATCTCAACTTAGAATTACAACTTAGTGTAAATGGTTAATACTAAAGCTTGTCATTCTTGTGTTTTAGAAAACATTCAACTTGGACGTGAAGCAAGAGAGTCTCCCATTGGTGAAACACAAGACCCCCTCATGTTAGCTGTAAAGAAATGGAGAAATTTCAAGTCTCACATTGTCGCTGCTTGGGTCTACAAGACAAGGGAGGTTAAGGCGAAGGTAGACCATCGGAGGTCTACAACTTTATAACCGAGGATGATTGGAAGAAGTTCGAAGCATATGTGTCCACTACCGAATAGAAGGTAATTTAACATTTGTTTTCTTTTTTTATAAGTCTTATTTACGGATATTTATTTAGAGTTAATTTCTTTAGAATTGTTTAAAATTTAACATTTATACCCTTATTTATGGATATTTTGTTGTCTTAAGTAATTACGCAGGCAGTAGGTGATGCCAACCGGAAGAGGAGTAAGAGCAATGTGTATCCCTATACAATGTCCCGTGGAGGATACGCGAAGGTGAATAAGAAGTTGTACAAGTAGAAGCTTGAACAACTTGCGGAGCCAATGAAGGTGCCATCCTAGAGCCTTTGTAAATTATTATCAAGAGGGACGAATTGTGGGTCAAAGGAAGAACGAAGAAAATGGCTCCTTCACTACAACGAAGTCTAATATATTGTGCAAGCAACTCATGAGTTTGACTATTTTTTTATTTATTTCGAGAACTTATCGATTAATATGAATTGCCCAATGATAATGCGTTTCCTTCTTACAGGAGACTTTGTCACGGATCTCGACTTCGAAGCGCTAACAACATCGGGAGGAGAGATAAGTTAGCCTTGGTCCTAGAAAGAGATAAGCATCCCGGATATGCTCAAGCCATCAGTGGGAAGGTGAGGATAGTTGAGCACTTTAGGGCTAGAAAGAAGTGCCCTGTCTTTTCCAGCCAACCGGATATTGAGGCAATCATTTCTCAAGTAAAGCCTTGATTGACCGCCCAAGTGGAGGACCAAGTTGCCGCCCTAGTGGAGTCCTGAATGGCTGCCTAAGTGGAGTCCCGAGTGGTCGCTCAGGTGGAAAACAGAGTGAAGGCTCTATCCATGGCATACTTTACCAAGATGGGCATTCCGACATCTAATTTGGAAGAGTTACATGATGCAGAGGGTCAATTCTCACCCCGGACACCTACGAAGGGGAAAGAGAGCTCACTCAGTGACCAATTCGAAGATATGGTCAAGGTAATTAAGATTTTGCTATCTAATGAGAATGCATGTTTTATTTTAATTAATTATTTATGTATAATCGTTGAATGAATGGTGTAAATACTTTGGTTGTTGTGGAACTCGGCATATGCCTCGTTGAGTAATTAGTTTTTTTTATATGAGGGTTGTTATCCCGGAAAAAGTCAACTTTTAAAGGGAAACTCTATCTATTTTTTTCAAGAATTCTTGATAATTTAAGTTGTCTCTCAAGGGCTATCCCGTGATTCTAATTCTTATGTTAATTCTTATGCAACGGGTGCAATGCATGCTAACTTCTCATCACTCTCCTCTAGATCACATTGTGGCAACGAGTGTTGTTTATCCCGTGCAGCCGGTTGTCATCATTCATGGGCACAACTGTTAGAGGATCAGGTGAAGGTAAGGGTCACAAAAGCTATGCAAGGGAAATGCAACCGAGTTGTCAGTCCACTCACCACACCTTCACACTCGTAGACGAAGCGGTCAACAATTTTGTTACTTGGTCCAAGAGTTTGGTCATCCTTTACTACATCGAAGGTATTTTAAAAATATTAGATCGGTTGTTAATATCACGTAGATATATTTCTAATTCGCGTATTATTGTCCTTCCTAAACAAGGACCTCGTGTCGCCAGAGCCGAGACTAAGAAGAAAGGCACTACCAAGTCATCGGTTGGTAGTCATAAGACAAAGCACTCCGCGGCAGCCAATCATAGTCCAAAGCAAACCCCATATCTCCAACCCTTCGGAGTGGAGTTCTCGCCTCCTAAGTTTGGTGAAGCTTTTGCTAGAAGACAATTTACTTCAAATCACAACGCAAAGTCATGTGTTGGGGTTGGCCGGTGACAATGAGATGAGCATACCAGTTTTCTTGGATAACATATCGCAATTTCTACAGATGCAAGAGATCAAGCACAACCACCGTTATGCTCGGCATCATGTGAATACTATATATAAGTTCATTTAAGTGTTAATTTTCATTTCTAACTATATATGTAAAATTAATATGTAATACGTGGTTGCAAGAGATGACTCATTCTATAGGAATCGAGTCCGTTGAGTTCTACAGTCTTGAGGGCGATTCAAGCATATGGACGGTCTTGCATAGACCAATCCAAATGTATCTCCGACCTCATGGCCAGGATGCAAAAATCATGTTACTTAGCACCGTTCAATCAGAGGTAAGTGTACAAATAACTTAAGTGTAGTTCTAATGGTTTAATAATTGCATTTTTATATATGTTATTTATGTCCGTGGTGCTTACTGCTTTATATCCAAGGAGTAACGTGGCGTACTAGCTTGATCCTCCGGGTCATCCTATGAGGAAAGATATCATACTACTAATCAAATCGTGAGTTCAAGTACTTACTCATTTTCATTGCTTTTGCTAAGTATTCTTTTCAATTGTATGTTGTATGCATGCTTTTATGATATATTTGAACAATACATGATCTTCATTTGGATTTTATTTTATCCAATTGAAAAATAATGCTCTCGAAGTGTATGGCATGTAAGGTGGCTCAAGAGGCTCACATAAGTCAAAAATCCCAAGTGTCGTCTCTATTAATGTGAGGTTTTCTTACTTAGCGTTAAATTAGTTTTCATTTCCAGCAAAATTACTTGTTACATAACTACTAATTAGTTCTCCATATGCTGGGAATCTATTTTGATTGTTATAGTGCCATAAACAATCGAGGAACGTGGAGTGTAGCTTTTATATTCTCCAATACATGAAAGAGATTGTGACCCAGCTTGAATTTCGATGATCCTGAATCTAACCCCTCAAAGGTACTTAATTCTAAGCACCTTTTGTTACATTTGTTTAAGAAAATTTAATTGATTTTTTCATGTTCTTTTTAGTTTAATTAGTACTTGCACTTCACATAAATATATGTAAAATTAATTGTACAACATTGATCGTATTATTTCGGGAAAAAAGCCCGACACTACCCCTTATACACAAGTTGTGTTGGATGAGCTTAGAGAGGGTTGGGCGCAATTTATGTCTAGACGTGTAATTACACATAGATAGTATTCACAAATGATTTTTTCCTCATTATTTGATTGTTAATTTTGATGATGTTTTAATTGTATATCATACATATATATATCTTGTGTGAATATAAATAAGTTGTGAAATAAGTGAGGTTATTGTTTGTATGTTGTGTAAATGGTTGTGGTTGCAAAATGTACGTGTATATATTCTAGTTGTATAATTGTACAAGGGCTACGAAAAACAAAAGAAAATTATAAAAAAATTCAGACCTATTACTATCATTCTTACCCAAGAACCGTAGTAATAGGTGGAACCCCCTCCCCCCAAAAATGGCCAAAAGAAGGTGCTTTGGGCTGGACCTATTACTATGGTTCATTTGTAGAACCTTAGTAATGGGTAGTTATTACCACGATTTTGGAGAAAGAATCGTAGTAATAGATGTACCTATTACTACGATTCTTTCTCCAAAATCATAGTAATAGCTACCTATTACTACTGTTATACAAATGAACCATAGTAATAGGTTCTCTTTAATACAGCTTTTGAACCGTAGTAAAAGATACTCATCTACTACTACCCTCACATACACTACACCTAGTAACCGCAGTAAAAGGTTATTTTAAATCGTAGCAAAAGATGGTTACTATAGTAGTGCTTTTGTCATCCATTTTGACTAGTATACGGATTTGTTAAATACCTAATTTGATCATTAGTCACAAATTCACATATTATGCTAGTTGATGACCTAAATGTAGTGGGGAATAATATTAAGAATAGTGAGCTTAGCAAAATTATTTATTTGACCTACAAGACTCATCTCTCGCTCCGGCAAAACCCTAGCGACACAAGCAGCCACTAGAAACGCCATTCTTGTGCAGAGTTCTTCACCCTCAATTTGTAGGGTTCCTTTTGCCTCAGTGTAGTGTCCTTTCCCTCCCCGGTGAGGGCTCTTTCCTGGTGGTTGACTCTACGACGTACCCTAGCAAACCTTGTAGTCTCCAAGTCACTAGGTATGGTGATGGATACCAAAATCAATACCGTGCTCGTAAACTTGAACTTGACAACCGTTGAAGAGGAAATTATTGATTTTTATGACCCCGAGACTCGATCAAAATGAGCAAATATCCTTATGTCAAATTGGAAAACTATGGACAGATAATCACTTCAACCCGCAGGCTCGAAAACCACCTTTAAGAACATATGGAGGCCTTCAAAAGGGGTGCTCATTAAAGATTTGGAAAAAAACTTGTTTGCATTCCAATTCTTTACCCAAGTAGATAAGGAAATGGTCTTGAACGATGGACCTTGGGCCTTTGACGACCGTATCTACTCCTAAAAGCGTTACAAGGGAATAAACAACCATCTAAAACCACATTCACTAGTGCTCGGTTCTTGGTCAAAATCGCGACTTGCCGATAAAGAAGAAAACATATGCTTTTGCATAACATATAGGCTCTGTCTTGGGGAGTTTTTGGATGTGGATGAGGAAGACATTCTGGCGCCATCAAAGTACCCAAAGATTAGAGTTGATGTGGACATTACAAAACCGTTGCAAAGAGGATTTTGAATCAATATTGAAGGAAAACCAAAGTGGTGGAATTAAGATATGTTAAACTACCCAACTACTCGTTATGCCTACGGTTATATCGGACATACATATAAGGGGTGAAATCTGTATGATGGGGCAACGAAGGAGACAAACCTTCAATATGGTCCTAAGCCGAGAGGCTTACCATTAAAACGAAAACGTATAGGACTTGAGGATGTTGGAAGGAGGAATCGAATAAGCTAGTTGAACTAAGGGGGAAATATAGTGCAACTCGGTTGTAATCAAAACTTATCCACCCACAAGCACTAGAACAAAACATCTAAAGCTCACAACCGGGGGAGTCATCCAAGGGGAGGTAGTGGCTATGATAGTTGATGACAATGAAGTCAAAATGAAGAGAAAAATCTCCGATATTAAAGGACCTAAACAAGGGGAACATAAGATACGTCTAGTGGACGAAGATACAGCTTGTCCAAAACAAGGCGGAGGTTGGCAAATACCAACCCCACTATCAACCATGAAAATGTTATGTTGGAACCGTAGGGGTGTGGCAACCCTCTAGCAGTTCAAGTGCTCCAATTCTGGAGCAAAAACATAGCCTTGACATCATTTTCCTCTCTAAAATGATGTGAACAACTAGTAGGATGGAGTGACTCGAGTGTGAAATTTGGATTGAAAAATTCAGTTGTTGTTAATAGTAGAGGACGATCGGGTGGCCTAATGATTTATTGGAGAGAAGAAGTTGATTTTGTACTTTGCTCTTGTACTCGACAATTACATACTCGGTCGACATAATGGAGGATGGAATGATAAAAATGAGATTCATGTGACTGTATGGATGGCCGAAAACCCAACAAAAATGAGAACTTGGTCCCTTCTTCGAGAACAGGTGGCTAACACTTCCATCCCCATAGTGGTGGGTGGCGACTTCAATGAAATACTCTCCCTGGAGGAGAAGAACGGAGTTTTGGACCGTGAACAATGCTTAATGGATAACTTTCGGATTGCACTTAATGATTGTAACTTAAGAGATCCGGGTTATCTTGGACAATGGCATACTTGGCTGCGAGGCAAACATGCTCATAGATGTATTAAAGAACGTCTAGATCGGTTCGTAGCAAATGATACTTGGAGCTCCTGTTTCCCTCATGCTTTTTGGTAGAAAATATGGTGCGTTATAAGTCCGATCACTCACTTATACTTCTCAATGTAGAGGGCTTGAGACAAACGTACTACAAACAAAAACGAAACTTCACATTTGAGAAGTTCTGGGATGATGATGAAGAATGCGAAAAAGTTATACAAAGCGCCTAGCATGCTAGAGAGGGCACCCCAGCCAATAGACTTCGAACTTATGCTCGAACAATTGAGAGAATAGGGAACCAACAAATTTGGGAACATTTCTCACCGGATTTCTAAACCGGAGAAGGAGCTCAAACAAGTACATAGACTACCCATAACCCAAATAAGCCTGGACCACAAGTGCAAAACTTGAGCAACGATTGGAAGCACTTCACAAAAAAATGAGCAATTTTGGTTCATGAAAGCGCGAATGAATGAGCTCAAAGACGGGGATCATAACACCCCATATTTTCACCACAAGGTAGCACACGTAAGGAAAAGAAACTCTATTCACAAGATTATAGGCGACTATGGCGGATAGTACTCAAGCAGGGAGGACATAATCAAGGTAATTACGGACTACTATGACAAGCTCTTTGAGGCCACTACACATTCCAATTTTAATGATACACTCGACGGGGATTTCACAAGTGGTATGCTATCAACCTTATCCTCGCGAATACAATGACAAAGAGATCAGACTAGCCCTCTTCCAAATGCACTCCACTAAGGCCCCGGGACCAAATGGTATGCATGCATTATTTTTTCAAAAATATTGGCACATTATGAGGCATGATATAACCTTGTATGTGAAAGAAATTCTAGCGAGGTTCGTTGGTGCTGCGTGAGGCAAACAAGACTATCATTGTACTTATCCCTAAAACAAGGTCCCCATTTAACATGATCAAATATCATACTATTAGTTTGTGTAACATCTCATATAAGATTGCTTTGAAAACTCTTGCGAATTGACTAAAAGTCCTATTATTGGATATTATCTCTCACAATCGAGTGATTTCATACCGGATGATCGATCACGGATAATGTGTTGGTAGCCTTGGAGATTTTCATACTATGAAAATTAAGTTGAAAAGCACATGAGGCACAATTGTTGTTAAACTCGACATGAGCAAGGCGTATGATAGGATCAACTAGGGCTTCCTGAAAACCGTGTTACTAAGGATGGGGTTTGCTACATAATGGGTTAGAGTGGTCATGAAATGTATAACCTCGGCTTCTTAGTGGTTCATTGTTAATGTAACAACTTGTGGATAGGTTACACCTAGCAGAGGGCTAAGGTCTGGGGACCCTATATCCCCCTATCTTTTCACCATAGTTGTAGAGGCGTTGTCGGGACTTATCAAAAATGTCATATCCCAAGGGAGCATCCACGGTGTCAAGGCAAACAGAAACGGCCCAACTATTTCACACTTGTTCTTTACTCGATGACAGCTTTACTCTTTACTAAAGCCATTAGAGAAGAATGCTTCAAGTTAGTTGAAATCACCAACAAGTACAAAGAAGCATCGATCCAAAAGGTTAACTTCGAAAAGCCGGAGGTCTCTTTCAATAAGGGCGTTGTCACATCTAGAAGGGTAAAACTTGCAGAGTTAATCAACATAAGGTTAGCCGATAAGCATCGAAGTACCTTGGAGCTCCTACAATGATCGGTCGTAGCAAGAAGGAAGTTTTTGGGATTCTCAAGGATAGGATGTGGAAAAAGCTAGACGAGTTGAAGGAGAAATTCCTATCTCAAGCGGGTAAAAGAGGTTCTTCTTAAGGCGATTATCCAAGCCATGTCAATATACCTAATGAGTATTTTTAAACTTCTCATCACTCTTACAAATGATTTTCACAACCTATGCTCTCCTTTTTGGTGAGGATCAATGGACAACAAAAGAAAGATGCATCGGAAGGCCTAGGAGGCGCTTAGCAAACCAAATTGTCTTGGTGGACTTGGATTTAGGAGGCTTGACGTCTTTAATGATGTGATACTTGCCAAGCGGGGATGGCGACTGATACAAAATGAAATTCACTTCTTAGCAAGTTGATGAAGGCCAAATATCACCCTCGAAGTGATTTCTTAAATGCCACATTAGGATATGCACCAAGCTATTTGTGGAGAGGCATTTGGGCAACGAAAGCACTACTCAAGGAGGGGCTAGCGTGGAGGGTTGGCAACGGTTGTAAAATAGCTATATGGTCTAACGCTTGGCTGATTGACAAGCATGAGAAACTGGCCACTTTGGAGCAATCGAGCGACTCCAATGTGAGCATGGTGTAGATTTGATAGATGTCGACTCCATGTCCTGGAACTTGGAACTCATTGACCAGCTTTTGAATGAGAGAGACAAACGAATAATTTTCACGGTTCCTCTCAGTTCTAGATCCCCTCAAGACATACAGGTGTGGTGTTTCTGTAACAAATGAATTTTCAATGTGAAATCTGCATATCTGCTAGGCTCTTCTGTCGGCTTGGATGACTATGGATTTTTGGCCTAGTCTATGGAGTGCGAATGTAATCCCCAAAGTCAAGCATTTTTGTGGAAGTGGTGTGCTGACATACTTCCCATAAAATTTCTACTTTTCCATCATCATATATATATAATTCAGATCAACCTATGTAATAGATGTGAAGCTCATATCACATAAGACCCTTGGCATCCTCTCTTTGATTTTGTGATGACTAAAGAAGCTTGGAGTGACATAGACACCAAAACTTGGCCAATCAAACTTGCTGGTACCTAACCCCCTGGCGAGCTACTCAAAGCATGGAGTACATCTTTAAACCAGGCTACCTTCACAACCTGCCTCATGTTAGCTTGGCAAATATGGCGTAGTTGGAATGATTTTGTCGTCAATCACATCTCTGTGTTGGATTATTTGTGATTTAGAAAAATCAAATTATTTTTTCACTCCTAATTTTTTTACTAGTTAATGGGTTGATTTGTTCCTGAATTTTCTCCCATATTAATAGTTATTTTTTAGCTATGTAGAGGAGTGGGAGAGTGGGTTTATCTCTAAAGATTTTAACGGTTATTATTATATTGTTAGTCGGAGATAATACTCCTTGATTTTATAGAGTAAAATCAGCAGTAATTTTACTATTTAAAGGGTTGAAAGGTGGGCTGAAGATACACAGCAGCTTTCGAGTTTTACAGAGCATTTGATAAACTCTCTCTCTCCTCTGATTGATAAACTCTCTCTCCTCTGATTGATTATATTTTCAATTCGCCAAGAGCTTCACTACTTGAGTATTATTGAGCTACGGTGGATATTTCCTACTAATTGATTGATAAAGATTTATCATGATTCTGAGTTTCTGTTTTTAGTGAATTTGCTGCTCATTGCCGATGGATTATTAGAAAAAATAATTTTCTGAGTTTTAAAAATTTTGTTTAAACTTTTATTAAATTAGTATTATTGTTTTTACTACAAATATTACTTTTGAGCATTGGGTCAAGTAGTTGGTCCGGGATTTCTCTTGTTGTTTTGAAGAAGTCCGACGGGCTGTCATATCTTGTGGGAAGATCGCACATATACAAATTCAACCAGTGCAGTGGGGGTGTTTCTTCTCTTAGTATAGCGCTTAGCATGCTTCAATCCAATCAGGCTACTCTTAACTTTATTCTCTTTATTTCCGTCGTAATTTTTATGTTATGGCACATTGATTGTATGTAACCTTGACATTCGTAAATTGTATTTTATGAGTTTATTAATAACATCAATTTGAGGTATTATTTCGTATCAATTTTTCTAACACTTTGTCCCAATCGCCACTATCAAACAAAGATGACAAAGGTTGGTGATGGAGTTCAATCAGGCTACGGAGGAGTCAAAGAGCTCATGTTACAAATGCAAGTCTGGCGTCCAACACTTGCTGGAGACCACCACCTAAGGGAATAATTAAGATCAATGTAGATGCCTCCGTAAACGAGGATGGGTGGGTTGGACTTGGAGTGTTTGCTAGGGACTACTGAGGACAGGTGATTATGGTCGATGGCGGATCTAGAAATTTAAAAAGGGGGCTCAAAATAAACTAAATAATATCGTGATATTGGTTTGAGGGAAAGTATAAACCATACTGGGAGACATTAAATCTGCACATATATCCGGACATTAACGTTTGAGGGAAAGTATGATTTCGGGGTTGAAAGGGACCTTTTTGGAGATATGCTCTTCTTACCTCATCTTGTTCATCAGGATGATATCATGACATTGGTTTTCTTACTCCTGGATCGGATAGAAGTGCATTAACATCAACTCGACTTCTCCCAATAGAAGAGGGATTGTCATTTGCATCACACGTTGTAGGAGGGGGATTGGCATTTGCATCACAAAGTTGTAGGGGAAGGATTTGTATTTGTATCACCTTCTTCATTCAATGGTGAATTTTCAGATCTAGAACTTGAATGAATTGAGGGTTCTATAGTTATCTTTTTGAAATATCTAAACATTTCGACCTATAATAAGAATTTAACAACAAAAATCAAACCTCTACCGTGAAATTTGTCTAAACAATGAATGAAGTGAAATTGAAAAATCAATGAAATCACATAAATTAAGAATAAAATCAAAAAATTAAACCTAATAACACACAAATTAAACCTTAAATTGAAATAAAATGAAAAATTTTAGAAGTTAGAACTTACGGATCCGGAGAGAAAGAGAGAGTTTAGTGCGGGAAAGGAGAGATAGGGACGTGCTTGTGACAGAGAGGTTAGGCGGGCGGCTGGTTTAGGGCCAACGCCCGGACCAATAGCCGTGTCGTGGTGCGGTGGGCTGGGAGAGAGAGAGTGAGGTAGAGAGGGGAGGTGATGCGTAGAGTAGAACCAGGAGAGGCGGCGAGCCGGACGGCCGACTGGATCGGCACGGTGGTAGCGTTGGCCACCGGCCGTGGTGGGGGCGATCCGCGGAGGCAGAGCAAAAGAAGAGAATCGTGGGTGGGTGTGGCTAGCAAGCAAAAATAACCAAGGGGAAATAAAAGGGAAGATTGGATTTTGAAAAAAAGAAAAAGGGAAGCTATCAATAAAAGGATTTAAACCCTTCGCCTCTCCTTCACATTATAAAAGCCCTTACCAACTCATCTATCCGCGTTTGCTCATTTTTACCTACTATATAAAAGTTTTTATTTTTTTTAAAGGGGGTCGATTGACCCCCTGGATCCGACACTAGTTATGGCTACAACCAAACGAGTATGTGCATCATGGCCAGTTAATATTGCAAAAGCAAAGACGTTACACTATGGTGCCTAACTTGTGAAAAGGTTCAGCCTTAGGAAAATTATCTTTGAATCGGACTGTTTATGTCCTATCCAAAGGGTCAAGCAATCTACACCATATCTTAGTGATTTTGACTTGGTTTTTTAGCAAGTAATTTCTCATTTTGTGATTGGTTGCATGTGAAAAGAGATGGGAATTCATTGGCCCATCATCTCGCTAGGACTTTACCTTCCGGGATAGAGTAGGTTTGGCTAGGCGTATGCCTAAGGCCGCTTAGTAGCTATGTACTTATGTATTCTATTTCAATGAATTAGACCCCGCTTCCCAAACAAAAAAATTATTTAACCTACAAATTTGCTTGGAATAAATAACAAGGGATTATTAATCTCACGACACTAGATATTAATCACTTATTTGAGTGGTCATTTTTAGATAATTTAGTTCTCATTAAAAGAAAATTGGGTAAAGAATAAACAAAATAATATCACCTAATAATAAATATCAAATTTAAGTGATTATTTATGTGTTTATTTATCATGAAGAAACAAAAATGACAAAATTTCCAATTATATCCAATTAATGCAAAAAATTAATTTTATCAAACAACCTTTTCAAAAACAGTTAAGTTTACCAAACATTTTTTTAGAAACAAATAATACAATCAACCAACACAAAAAGTCAACAAACAATAACCAACAACTGATTGCTAAATAGGGCCTTTATGCCTTTGAATATGTCATGTGACTTCTTCTCATACATATTTTTGTTTTATTTAATTTTTGTATTCAAAACCCTGTAACTTCTTCTCAGACATATTTTTGTTTTATTTATTTTTGTATTTTTGAATAGTTACTTTATACAAGAATTTGTACATAAAAAAATTATATCAAGTGTAGGTAAATGCAATAGAAAACAATAAAAATGATTAGAATGACAAATTGTAATATTTTTTAATTTATTTTGTTTTCAAAAACTACTACCTTAAATGTAAACTTAACTACAGGACCAACCAAGTCATGCCAAATCAATTATTTGATTTAACAGTAAATTAGATCAATCGATCCAACTATCTAACAGGTCTAGCTACTTGACTCGTTGACCCATTTCCCGCTTGGGTCAGTCACCAAACCGGTTCTCTTAACATTGAATGGGGTTAAACAAAGTAACAAAAAATACCCCAATAATAGTAACAATAGAATGTATATCACTTTGCATAATATGCTAACAATAGTGGCCTAAAAATAGTTTCCAAAGAAATAGGAGTACTCCTTAAGTTATTTTTTGATGTCTTGAGCGATTTCTAAAACAGTTTTGTTCACTTTTTGTCAAAAATGGAGTGTCAAGATTCCAAACCCATGTTCAAGAGTGTCTAGCACGGGTGAGACAAAATAAAAACTCCAAGTAACACAGCCCAAAAATGAAAAGATGGTCCAAAAGTGACTCATTCATCTGTGCAAAGCAGACATTGCGCTGCCTAATTACCGGAAATCAGACACTCAGTTGGTATAAGAGCTCCAGGAATCAAGTTAACAAGATACCCAGAAGGCAAGAAGCATACACACAAGAATTACACGAATTAATTCCTAACTTCCAATACACATGACATGTACAATGTTCGGCACCAGTGGTTCCAAACTATCAAAAGCCTATAGTTGTCACTGACTCGAGATTAGCTGCCTCGTTTCATTATTCACCATTCATCATCAAGACTAGCACGGTGGAAGCACAAAACTGTACAAACAAAGATGAAGAAGGAAGTTAGCTCAATAATCATGGCTCCAGTCTCTATCAGATTAGCATGCCTAAGAATCATAGGAATTGCGATGCTGCCCACTGCTGATGCTCCTGTCAAGAACTTGGCTGCATCTATCCACCTGCAAACACGTGTAGCAACAGGGTTTTTCAGCCTTTTGAATTACCGAGAAACTCAATATTAATAACACTATACCATCAAGGTCTTAATCTAGTAGTTAAGACTAAGATCCGAAATACATGAAATCTCACGTTCAATCCCCCTCCCCCAACCCCAATTGCATTATACTCCACTTGTGACTCATATAAACCCACCAAAAAAATTTAAAGAAAACACTGCCTTCTGTTCATTTTGTACTACTAACACAATACCAGGAATCCCCACATGGGCAGAGGCTTTCTTTTTTCTTATTCCCTTGTTTTTTTTGGGGGGTCGGGAGGGGGCTGGGGATGTCAGATGGAAACAACATGACCCTTAAATTACAAAGAGGTAGTTCATAATCTAGATTAAAAACTGGCTAAATGTAACTTCTTTTGGCTACTAGGAAAGTAGACAAGGCTATGTTCATTCCAAACATGATATGGAACTTCAAACTGAAACCCTTCTGAAATTTAAGTTTTACAAGCCTCTGAGTTTAACTCCTAAATTTCAAGTATCTACAAGACATATAAGAATCATTTAATCAGTCGAAGATAAAATGAGTACACAAAATGACATGACAGAACTTAGTCTGAGTAAAAGTCATGGAGTTATGAATTTCTTATATCAACACCTGACATTGCACAAGTAATCAATGCTCAACAGACAGAATGTTTGAATGACTATAAAGCATATCAAAGTGATATGCCAACAAAATCAGAAGTCCATTCAAGAAGAGGATAATCTTTCAATCTTCAATAATCTAAATGGACGACAAAGCTCCAATAATATTTCAGCAGCATCATTACAACAACAACAACCACAGTGTGGGTTCTGCTTTTACGGGGTCTGAGGAGATCCAGAAGTAGGCAAGGATAACACATTTCTACAGCACAAAGACCGATTCCAAAAGACCCACATTAAAAAAATTTGCTAAAACATTCGAAGTTGAAAATCTTTTGAAAATCTTCGATGGAAATAATGAAGATAATAAATATAATGCCACTGATGATGTTAACAATATCAGTAGCAATAAAAGATTTATAATAATAACAGTAAGAATAATATCAAGTAACCTTAGAGGCAAGTAACTTAAAAACACCATAAGACAACAAGATACAACAAACTGAGATCAAGAATACTAGGAAGCTAATAGAATGTCAATGATAATAATACAAGTCGCAGGGGGGTTGAGGGGCACCTAAAAGCCACTGTGATTGTAGATCTCCATAAACTCCTATCCTCAGCCATGTCTCCTATGAGTCTCACTTGTCTCACATCATGTCTAATCACCTCGGTCCAATTCTTTTGCGGTCTTTCTCTACTCCTCTTACAATCTAGAAGGTTAATCCTCTCACACCTCCGCATAAGTGCATTAATATCACTTCTCTTGATATTGCCAAACTATCTGAGCCTTGCTTCTCCCATCTTATCCTCTATCGTTGCTACCCCTACTTTTTCTCTAATAACCCTGTTCCTGACTCTATCAAATCTCATATAACTACACATCCACTTGATCATTCTCATTTCTGTCACAATCAATCTTTGAACTTGATTCTTCTTAATCGGCCAACACTCTAAGCCGTATAACAATGCTGGTCCAACCAACATATGGTAAACTTTTCCCTTCAGCTTTATTGGGAACTTCTTATCACACTACATACCAGATGCATAGATGCATATCTCCACTTCTGCAAATCTACCCTTACAAGGTGATTGACTGATGTGATCGTCAATCTTTCCATTGCCCTGTCTGAACGAACCCAGATACTTGAACTTCTCAAATTTCGGTATTCAACACAAGTGAAATTGTTTATTTTAATTACCCAAGTAGTTTAATTTATGATTTTATTCCCTTATTGATTGTTTTTTGATAGAGGACAGCTCAAGGAACACTAAAGGGAATTGATAAAAGTATTTTGCTCTGCAAGTTGTAAATCAACAGCAGTCTAAAAAGTCAGGTCAAATCCAGTCAATGCGTCAGGTCAAATCCTAGTCAATGTCAACGCCAACGCCTGCCTATGGAATTACCATAAAAACACAGAAATAACAGGATAAAAAATCTTTAGGAGCTCCAGGAACCAAATTTAATCATTCATCAGATAACATACGTTAACTATCATGTCTCTATCTTGATAGATTCTCACATAACTACTCACATTCATACAGGATGCTAAGTGGCAATAGCTAACGATGCTTATATTAACACCATTACAGCAAAATATGTAGTCATACACAGATCATTCAAAATGATAGACTTACCCTCCACCATCTCGACTTATTAAGAATTGTGTGGATCCACCTCCAAAGAACAAGCAAGGCATTGGAACTAGCACGTACATGAGAGCTACAACCACCAATCAGATGACTTTCAGTACACAGGCACAAAATAACAGTTGCTTACCTTGATAAGCATATACAAACAAGGGCATACCTGACAACATCGGCCACCAGTTACCATATAATACACACGCCTGTTAGACGCAGCTTTATATGATTAGTATACAAAACAAGAAAGGAGAAAAAGAGGATGATGCATATAATGCTGAATAATCAAGATGGAAGCTTATGTAAGACTAGAGAATTCAGACTCAAGCCACTAGGCCAGCTATTTGTACATGGTATTTAAAAATTAATTAAAAAAATTCTAATGGTTATTAGTATTACTTTAGTGCATGTCTGGAGTAACTCTTGAAGATTGAAGGGATAACTTTTTTCTACAAAGTACAAGTTCACTATGATACGACTGGCCAACATGAATCTTTTGGACAACCAAATGAAATTATTTGGTTCTTATCCAAGCAGATAGTTAAAAAATTGATATATAAGAAGCAAACAAGCTTACACAATCCAAGTATTTGAGATTATATTATACAGAAAACTAATAGCCCACAAAGAGGGTTAAAAAGTTTAAGCTGAAAGATCATCTCAAGCTACATAAAATAGAGATAAGAGCTGTTGACTCCATGGATACTCGTCACGCAACCGAAAAAGGAAAAAGCATGACACTAAGAGTCCATAGAGAAAAACATGAGGCACGAATTAAAAGCTTTGACAGCATTGTTCCTGCCAGACTTAGGAAGGCTGTCTATGGCTCTATGAAAGAAAGTAGCGCTAAAACAAGACATGAAACATTGCTAGTTCTATAGATGTTAATCCTGGTTAAGAGGATGGTTATTGAGGTTGAACACCAACTTATCAACATGAACTTAGTGCTAGATGAAGCCAGAGGCAACTATAAGGGTTTGGGCATAACTGATATTCACATCTGTCCACTACCAAATCATGCAGACGCACATCACTGAACTCAGAAAGAGAGAGGGGGGCATTCAGATAGCTGTCAATCTGCTACTTCAGGCTGCTTCTTGTTTCAATGAAGAAGAGGTATATGTTGGAGAAGGGGAAAAAAAAAAAAGGTTCAACCAGAAGTTCTCGAGATTGCAAAAAGAGGGGGAATAATTCTACATAAGGCCCCTAAGTTCTTGTCCATACAAACTAGGTCTGCAAAATATAACCGACGTTACAAGAAACAAATAAAGCAGAAGCTCTGTCAAACCATCATTATCAGATTTGGAGGACAAAGTAAATCTTTCCCTAGGAAACAATTATTAGCTCAAGAATACCCAAAAAATGCATATAGAGTTGCTCCCTAGCTTCCAACTCAAAAAACGTAGCATAAAGCATTGGAAGATATAGCATGGAAGCTATCTAATCTGCAACATACTGTAAACAGGAGCCTAAACATCATTTCGAGAGGAATCATGGTCTTCAAGACTCCAGAGAGAGTAACAAAGACACGAAATTAAACCGCGGATCAAACACGAAGTTGTCTGAAGAAACATTTACAAGGTGAATTATCACATATCTTAAACCTCACCAAATCCTCCACGCACAGTCAGGTGTCAAGGAAAATGATTCGGAAAACGATTCCCAGCCCCCAACATATCTCTCTTTTTCAATAGAAGTTTCAACAGAGATCAATCACAACAATGGCATATACCTTCAGTGAATCTCCTTTAACTTTTAAATAAAAAGCCCTCATGGAGAACTCTTTTGCACATTCTTTCTGCTGAAAGCATAGAACTGCTAAATAGAACATCACGGAGGCAGGAAATAGGAGTAAAAACAAAGTAAGTGCTAGCAAAAGACCAAGCACAATTTAAATATCCTCCCAAAACCAGATCCTATTCGTCATACATCCATACTGAATTTAATATCCAGCCAGGGGAATGCATAACAAATAAATTTGCAAGGACACACATAATTAATACTAATCTCTGCATTAGTTACCTTTTTTGGGAAAGGGTGCGTAACAGTATTACTTATTCTGCTTCAAGTTAAGCTTATATAGAATTAAATGCTGTAAAGTGGATTCTGTTCTTTGAGAAAAGCACCAAAACCATTTCCCCACCAAAGCAATGTTCTAAGATACTACTTCCAAGGCCAAGAGCACAACCATGTTCTGGAGACTTTGAACAACTAAAAACAAGGTAATCTATATGATTCACTCATGCCCCCAACCAACAAGAATCTAAACGATTCACTCGCATCCCTCAACCAATGAGAATCCCCGAGTCTCTTCAACCTTTCAGACTGGCACAAAAGAGAGCACAACTAAAACACCACTAATCCACATATGCCGCCAAAGATTAGATGTCTGAAACCACCAGAAAAACCTGTCGAGCAGTCCTGCGAGACCCTCTACTTTCTCGTGCACAAAGAGATCATCATAGGATCTGCTTCCTTGCAGTTGAGCACTCCCAAGAAATAACATATGTATGGCTCTATCTATTTCAAAAGACCTTATTACAATTTCACAACCACTGTAATGCAGGAGGCTCCATCCAAATATTGTGAACACTCCCTCCCCCGAGAGATGAAATCCTAGGGAAGCCAGATTTTCAATTAATTATTTGACCCTCCTCATGGTTTTATTCCCCAAGTAGTCCATCTTTAACTAGTAGCTCACTTGATTCATTCATTCATCGTTTCTTCTACCTTGCCTGCCTAAGTATTCTTTATCCCATTCCCACCTATTAGGTAATTATCTTCCTATGCTGCTCAAACCCTTCCAACACTCAGCAGCAACCCCACCCCTCCTCTTTTGGGGAGCACTCCTTCACAGCATAAAGAAATCAACTAGAGGTCGGAAAATGATATATTAATAAATTTTCCTCTTTTTAAGAGGAAAAGGTGAAACAGCATGTCTTTATAAAAACTTCAGTGAGCTAAGGTTTGCAACTAATTAAAATTAAGAAACAATCCCCCCCCAAAAAAAAAAGGCATCATTTAATCCATCTCTTACATCTATTAACACAACCTTCTCATCTTAATGCACAGCACTACAATAATAAGCATATTGCTCTTAATTTCATGAACTATCCTTCTTGAAAACCAACAGTATGAAAATAAGCTAAAATCCTCCACCAAATGCAACACAGAACACCTCTATAATGCTGGAACGAGCAATTTTCATCAGAGGCAGTCTTTCCCAGTGAATTCTTACAAAACACCTTGGTGATATACTAGAAATTTTGAACACAAAACGTATTATGAATTTCTTGATAGTTAGAAACCAAACAAACTTCTTATAGTCATGCTATTCAAACCTTGAACCTTGTTAACATAACCACAATCACAAAAACTCCAATAGCTTCCTCCTTAAGAATGAGGATTAATATCTCCCATTTCAGTAACCAAGGCAATAAATCCTGCCCATTTTAGACCTCCAAGGTTCACTCTTTGCAAAAAAACAAAGGAAAAGAAAAACACAAAAGAGTTGTACAAGGCCTTCAATAGCAAATTCATATTTCAGTGAGTGTAAACCAAACCCCCCGGGCCCCCATGGGGGAAACAAACACTAGTCACCAGACATTCTTCCCTAAGCAAAATCTTGTTCAAGTCACCTCTTAGGCGTCACGTAACCAACCCCTAGTTCCATAAGCTCCACATATAGCCTTAACTTCTCTCTGGATAAGGATAGCCTGCCATTTCCTTCATTACATTGATTATCTGCTTGCACACTAGTTATTTGTCCTTCTTGTTCTTTCATTTCAATGAAAGATCCAGACAAGGATGAGTTTCCTATAGTTTTATAAGCAAGCACCAATTAATTTTTATGGGTGTGCACTCTGCAATTTAAAACTTTTTAAGAATTTTTACACAGATTTTTGGATAACTTTTTCATTCACAGTTTTCCAAGATGCCGTCCTGAATAGTGCATGTCCGCCACAGAAAAACAAAAGCATCAGGTGACTGCTCATGCCAGTTTTACTATAAATATCACCACTTCTGTTTCTTGAACAAAAAGAAGTGCTAGTGCAAAGGATATTTACAACAGCATTTAATTTTAAGTTACAAACAATGGTTCTTCCAAGTCATCAACTGTAATGGCCCACACAATGCTACCTTCACAGAAGTAAAATATAAAGCAGTTGGTACAAAGGATAATTACTTTAACCACTGACACTTAAGCCATACACTAGAGGCATAACATCAATGCAAATAAGCATTAAAATCAATGCAATTAGGCATACATCAACAGCTCTAACGACAAATTATGGAGCCATTTGGGTTACGGCAATGAGAAATGCCTCCTCAAGATGGACAGGGCAAGGGAATGACTTGTCATTTGTTTTCATTTCAATTACTCCCCAGTATTATGCATCTCCATTGGATTCATCAGAATATGTCAAGATCAAAGAAGAGAAATTTGTTCCGACGATATGTGCATAGCCCCTCCAACATACTCACCATCTTAGAGCCTAAAAACACTACTTCACCATCAGCAGCATCACCACCAACATAGAACACCTATTAACCGCTATCATTGCGATTCACCACTACCACTCTTAGTTCTAAAAGACATGAGGCACATCAAGGCGCATACGGTCCCAGATGAAAGGCGTAAGGAGAGGGGAACACATCAGGATGTGAGCCACACTTTTATGCAAAAATGTTTAGAAGTCTTTCATAAAGCATATTTTGTAGAAATAAATTACATAAATGCATCTAAAAAGTGCTTAGGTTCAATATAACTACTAAATACAACAAATAGCCTTAAAATACATTATGTTGGTGTCATGGTTCCCCAAAACACATGTTTAAGGTACAAATCAAGTCCAAGAAAATATTAGAAATCAATTTTGCACTAACTCACATTCAGAATCGCCGATTGATAAACATGTAAACAATCTAGGATAAACAGGGGCAAGTACTGTGTACTATATAGCTCACTTTTCAGCTCACAAGAAAAGAAAGACAAGACAAGAAAGGTCACAGGTGTTCATCTAGGAGGGACCAAAAACAAAGAAATAATTAGATGGGGAGGGTTGTCGTACACTGCACAAGCCAGTACTAAATTTTCAGACCCCAAGGGGGAAAATAAGAAAAAAAGGTAAAGGCCAAGAAAAAGTGGCTTGTATCATAAGCAAGGGCCACAAAAAAAGAAAAAGGGATCAAAGCCTCAACTTCACACAAATAGAGACAGAACGGGGCCAAGAAAAACCCATACCCATACAGAGAAGATGAAATCAACGACAAGTAGTAGAGGAGAAGAAATAGAAGAACATAGAGGAGGAAAAGAAGAAAACGAAGAGCAGAGAGGAGTTAGCAATGTCGAATGACGTTAGTAAGGCTAACAAAAAATCAGATTCGGGTCAATTCAGGTTTGGACGATCAGACAAAAACCTCATACCCGAACAATGTTTGGATTACTAATTCGGAAACTCTGACGAGATCTGGACTCGGCTGTCCAAATGTCTAAATTTGTTGTATGACAACTGGATCTTCTGATTGATATTATGTTTTTGGACTGAAAGCGAACCCATTTTTTAACGTCCGAACCTGGTTGACCGGATTTTTAACATATATTTTTGGAGATTTTGTACCAAAAATATTTCATATCTAGTTGTCGGATGTCCGAACCCGAATTAGTTCACAAATCCACACAACCCAAACCCGAATGCCTCGATCCAAACCCGACCTGGTTATCAACCTGTATATGACCAATTGTTCGAGTTTTAATTTCAGAGAAAAAAATCAGACCCAATACTTTCTAAGTCGAACAAATTTTTGCCAGTCTTATGCTAGAGTAAGGTGGATGGAGGATAGACCCATGCATACACACCATACATATCAAACATGTCAACAACAATCTAATATGCAATGACTTTAATGGTAACTACGCACCAATATTTGCAGCAAGATGCTAGCGGAGAACATAAAAGCAAGCCCACCAAGCCTGCAAATTTAGCCAAGTTTTGTTAGGTTCTACATATCAACCAAAAGATAACGAAAGCAGAAAAGCCTTCAATGTCATGGAACTTACACTGAAGGAGCAAAAGCCGACGAACAGAAAGCCCAGCGACACACCGTATGCACAATGGGCAATATTAGTAAAGCGCATCACCAACAATAAAAGGCCAATACAGTTAACACTATGAAGACAAAATTAAATTCATTCAGCAGTTAATTTGCTAATCCAAGCATTTTTGTTATTATTAGTTTCATGAAGACTAAGAAAATGATCAAAAGGGGGCAGAGCATGACCTCATGAGGCACCAACAGGGTCTGGGACTAAGCAAGCACAAAGTAGTCCATTTTATCTTCCCACACACATACGACAATTTCCTAAGTTAGTCTCAATTTTAAGATGGCGAGAAAAGAAGACAAAGGAAGAAAGCGGGAAAGCATTAGACATTTCTAGTGTTTTGTCTAATTAGGGGTTAGGGAGAAACTATAAGTATTCTTTTTTAACCGCTTGCAGCAACTCCAACTAACTATGATGCAATGCAATACTTGCGAATTGGCGAAAAAAAGGGGGACATTATGCCTAACTCAGGGGCAGAAATTGCTTTCGAGGAACAAATATTTATCAGCAATATTCTACCAGGTCGATTATTCTGGAGGAATACACGGGAAGAAATCTCTCTAGCCCCTATCATCGAGATCTATTTCTACCAAGTAAGCTCCTTGATTAGGTTTGTTCTGCCATTGGTTACCTGTGGAACACTTTGTAGAGATGACTATCAGTTGATGTGTTATCGGTCTATCTTCCTGCAGCCCTCCGATTTCTTACTATATTGATGCCCTAAAGAAATCTTCGGATGAAAAGATATTCACCTCAGCCCAGGACCAACTTGCTTTTTCAACTTGCCCTTTCCCAATTTTTAACAACCACTTAAAGTTTGATTGACAAAACCCCAGAAAATCAGAAACACAAGAACCCAACAAGCTTTGGCACAATCCCACCTCCCCCAATCCCAAACACATCACCCTAGAAACTGGGTTTCATTAAAAAAAAAAAAAAAAGGTCGAAATTGAAATGCTAACAAAGATTATTTTGTACAAATTGGGAAAAATTATAACGAGTTTGCTATAAGAGAGATCATATTCAAGATAGCAAGAATCAAACAAAGAGGAAATGGAAAGAAAACCGCACCTTCAAAGGTCATCGCCATGATTGCTGAAGTTCGAATTCCAGGTAGGAGAGAGAGACAGATGATCAGGTGCTTAATTGCACGAATTCGATAAAAATAACTGAATTCAATCGAAGGAAAGCGGGTGACTTCAGAGAGGGACTATTCTTGTGTGATGAGATTATTATTGTGTAGTGAGAAACACAACAGAGCGATCAAGCTTCACAAAAGATGCGTTTGGACTTCTGACCATAAAAAATGTTATTCTATGCGTTCTCGTGGTGCTAAATATTGCTCAGATTTTAAAATGTCATTTTTTATGGTTAATAATTAATCTAATTAATATTTAAAAAAATAATTTAGTAGTAATTATTGATCATTAAATTAATTATGATATGTTTTATATTTTGAGATAATTTAGTGACATTTTAATCCGAAGCACTATGGTGTTAAAAGAGTTATTGTGAATATCTAATAGTTTTTTTGTAAGGCTTTTTAAAAACACTCGATTTTATAAGGATTATAAGATAATTTTTTAATTTAAGAATTACCGACAGTTCATCCAGTGGTTACTTTTATTATAGTCACTCCTCAACAAATAATTAATAACATCAATTATATTAACAAAAACTATAAAAAACATATGTATGACACGTCCTATGTGAGATGGTCTCATATAAATTTTTTTAAAAAATGATGGTGAATATTGATGTTAAAAAAGGAAAAACAATCAAACTAAATATAATTTGATAAAAATATCAAATAATAAGAAATAAATAAAGACATAATCTTAATTTTTTTAATAAAATTGTTAAGGTCATGAAACAACAAATATTCAATTAACGTAAATATACCTATTTGACAAAAGGCCTAGTCTCTAGGGGCTTGGTTGTGGTTTGTCAACACTCAAACCATGTTCAACCACTCTTTCCATAAAAAATCTACGTTCAAGCACTCTCACTCACATTCAAGCACTCTCACCCATATTCAGTCACTCTCACCCATATTTAATCAATCATTCTATAAAAATCCACTATTGTCCATACTTTACATTCAACTACTATTATCCACTCTTACCCTGAACCACATCTCATTTTAATCACTCATCTTCGACAAAAATGTCCACTGGAGGTGCTAATTGACTTTGTCATTTTTCCCTAACTTAGTTGAAGCAACTTGGTGCATGTTTACATAAGTTTCAACTTCTAAAAAATTACTTTTTAAAAGTACTTTTGAAAAAGTCACTTATCTAGAAATTATGAGATGTTTGGCAATCTAGTTATAGAAGTGCCCATAAGACGTAGAAACACTTAAACATATGTTTGGCAATTTCTCTGTCCTTGAGCTTCTAAAATCTATATTTTAAAAAATAAAAATAAAAAATGTACGAAGGAAAGGAACTAAAGAAGTGTAATTATACTTTGTTGAGAAACCTTATGATTCAAAGACCATTTTGGTTTTCTAAATCAAATGTGAAATTAACAATTTACTTATAATTACGAAAAAAGAATTAAAATTAGTAAAATATACCAGTTAGTTAGAGGGTGTCACAACACCAACTTTTCAGCAATAGAAAAGAAACAAGATGAATATTAGAAGAATTTGGTCACTAATTAAATGGATTGGCTTTAACTTATTCATTCAAGAATCAAACATGTGGAGCATATAAAAGTAAAGAGAAGTATGAATGATATACATAGATGAAAGTGGAGCGAAAGAAATTTGTTTATAGTTAGTTTGTTGTTGAGAAAAAATTACTATAGGATTGATGAGAGAACTTATTGATAAATAATAATGGTGATGGAAGACAAGAAAAGTAGTAGATATCAAACTAAACATTGAGGTTGTTGAGATAAGTGAAACTTTGGAGAAAATAATTATATACTTTATAGTGGGATGACCATTATTAAAAACATAATACAAGAAAATTTTAGTCAAGGTATTGAATTCATTAATTTAAAAAAGTGAATACCCGATAATTAGAAATGGAAGATACAAATTGTAGCTTCAACTTTTTATATATCTTGGAGTTGTTTTGAGATTCTTAGGAGTGAGAAACCACAATAATTAAAATTAATGTTTTTCCTACTTCAGCTTTTTGATGGATAAGCATTTGGAGAAGTTAGGCCAAATGGATACTTAGCTTCCTTAACAACTACAAAATTTAACCCAAATTGTAACTTTATACCTCCTAACTCGCAATACTTTATTAAACAAAGAGAAGTCCTTACAATCAACTACACTATCCACATACCAATTTCCATGCCCTTCTAAGACCACTCCTTCCACGCACTGAAACACATGAGAAGAAACCAATATTGAAAGGTAGAAGAAATGAGAAATGTAACGAGAAACAATGAACGATGAATCTACCTTTCATTCTAAAACAAACTTGCCCTTATCTTCTTTCTTAAAAAACTCATCCGTTCTCATTAAGGGTAATTTAGTCATTCTTACTCGACATAAATCTTGCAATCTAAAAAGCATGTTAGCAATTACGCCACACAAAATAACACCTACTTGGAAAAAAAACTCCTTTTCTAGTTGAAAAGAAACTAAAATAACACTTATTGATTAATTTTTTTATATCTTTATATTTCAAAAATTGAGGAAGGCATTTTACTACTCATGCAAGGAATGACAATCTTAGTACTCTGGGGGCAAAATGGGTATATGAAAACTTAAAAGCAAAACTGAAAAGGAAGTGCAAAAGGGTAGCTTGGTAATTGTTCAAATGTCTTGTGGCACACATTACTGTTCCATTGAATAGTAATTTATAAGGCAATTTATGTCATTTTTCTCTTTTGTGAGATATTGGGAGGTCTTTTTTGTAAATGTCTTTTCTGTTAATATGAGTGGATTTTTCGTTGTCGTTGGACCTGGATGTGTTCATTTTGTATGTTAATTTGGGTCGGCCCACATATTTTGTTTTCTAGAGTGGGATTGTTGTTTTGTGGTGTTTTGGGCTTAGTAATGAGTTAGTTTGTGGGGTTGGTTCCTCCAAAAGAAGAAAACTATGTGTACGTGTTCCATGACGAGAAGGCTCAGTTTGCTTGTGTAATCTAACAAAGATCACGAAGGACAATTGTCCATGCTTCCTTGTACTTTTCCTCTATTTGTGTACTTTTTTCAGTGTGGCGTATTAAGCAATTAAGGGAAGATGAATTTGTGGTTTTCGTCGTGTGGGAAAATTATTGGAGTTTCTTTTACATTCTGGTGAGTGCTCTCTATGTTTTTTCATTCAGTTTTCCTTGCTTGATTGCTTTAGATTGTATGTATATTACTTTATTATTTATCTCAAATAACACACTCTTTGCTTATTTTTCTTCTTGTTTTACGTTATATGTTGCATCTTTATTTGGTTTATAGTTTTATAAATGGACTTTAATGGTTTCTAAGTATACTCGGTGTTTTGGTCTTTTATGTGAGGTGTGTAGATTGTTTTTGTTAGTTGTGAACTTAGTTTGGTTTGATTGTCGCCTTCAGTGTTGTTTTTTGGTTGAATGTTGATATCAGCTTTAATTTTTATTTATAGGTATTATTTTTGCCTCTCCGGAAAGGAAAAGTGGTGTATATGTCTGGAGGAAATTGTTGTTTATGATGTTTGCTATATTATTATTCGAATGTTTATTGTTGTTGGTTTTTGTGTCTTTGGAAATTGGATGTTTAGAGGTGTTGATTTTTCTATGTTGTTAAGATTAGAGATGTTATTCTTTGTTTTATGTACATGTTTGGGTTCATATGTTTGATTATTAAAATTCTATATCGGTGTTCTTTGGTTATTTATGTGTATTGGTTTATAGATTGGGTATTAATTGTTCTTTTTTTTTTAAAAAAAAGTACTAATCTTCTACCATTCTCATCGCTATTGAACAAGGTTGAGATTTTATATGCAATTTGTATTGTCTTAATGTGGTATATTATTAGCTATATTTTCTTGGAACTGTGGAGAATTTTAAATAGTTTGACTAATATTGTTTTCTTTCCTCTCGGTTTAATATGTTTTTGGAGTGTTGTATGTGATGTATCTTGTCAAGGTCCTGTGTTTATGAGGCAAACTATTGAATCAAATGGGAAATTTAAGTTCATATATATTGATATTCTGTGTTGGTTTATTTGTATGTGTTGTATGCAATGTAATGTCTTTTTTGTTTATGAAAAAAAAGGTCAACAAGTTCAGCAGTCTTATTATGCCCCCTCCCCAAATTAGGACATCAAGGATTTGAATAAGGAATCAAAATAGTATTCGAGTAGAAGTTAAAATGATCGAAAAATCACAACCTTAAGTTTCGCCAAACAAGAAGAAGTATCAAACGATTTGAATGAAAGATGAACAAGTATATTTTATGTACATTTATGTTTGTTTGGAATTTTCCACAAGTATACTAATCTTATAAGATATTGTTTTAGTTTTTACATAGGGTGATGAAATGGGAGTTATGCTTTGCAATGAGAATATAGAACTTTATGAAAAGGCTATTGAGTATCAAAGGGATTATAAAATCTCGAATGCAATAATTAAACCTTTCAAGAGAGCATGAGGAGGAGGAACAATAAGTATGAGATGGAGTTTGACTGTCGTACAATTATTATGCGTATGCTTTTTAAGACATTAGAAGATATGAATCTTTCCAACTATTGTGAAATGGCTACTGTGCCGAGGGTGGTTCTTTCAAATGACCGTTACAATAATATTCCACTTTTTGTGTTTGCTTCTATTGTAGTATTGTAACATCCCGTCCTTAAGAATATAATTAACCTTAAGTGCATTAAAAATTAGCCCGAGCGTGTGCATTTCAAATTTTCAAATATTTTCATATTACTCATGTGTATATACATATGTGTATATATATACATATATATGTCAATGTTGTTTAAAGTGCGAGAACCGGATGACAACAATGACGACGCACGAACATACTCTATAAATTTCAACGACTCGAAGATAATTAATATTATTATTATATAACTAATTTATTTTGAGTTCTAAAAATCCCTAAACGAATTAACTTAATAAAATTTTTATAAACTTAATAGTACTAAAAATAAGGGATAAGCTTAATGAGCAAGATAATAGTAAGTTTGTAAGATTAAGAAGTAGGATGGAAATTAAGGATGAGATTGAGATTGGGCTGAAATAAAGAGAAGCCTTGCTAAGGATTCGGGCCCAAAATTGAAGGAGCCGGTCAGCCCAGTGAGAGAGGAAGCAAGAGGGGTATAAATGCTTAAGGAACCCTAAAACTTTCATTTTTCTCCTAAGCCTAAATACCGATAACTCACAAAACCCTCACCCTCTCTCTCTACCACCGACGCCCCCTGCGTCCTTCCTGTTTTCACCGCTAACCGACAAGCACCGGCGGCCCTCCGGCCACGCCGACAGCCACCGCCGGCTAGCCACCAAGCACCATCAACATCACCTTCATCGATCCCCTCATCAAACACCCGAAACCGCATCATTTCCTTCATTTACTCCTTTCGCCTCCTCCGTTATCTTTTGTCTCAGCCACCGGAACGCCACCCCGACACCACCGACAACCACCGCCACCTTTTACCGCCCTACTGTCACCGCCCCAGCTGCCGAAAGCCAGCACACCGCCGATTGTGCTCCTGTTCCGTGCCTGTTCCTGCCTCGATTTTACCCGGTTGATCGCGGTTTCTTCGGTCTTCAAGCCCTGTCCGGCCTCGGCCGCCTTCGCCGGCCACCGGCACCGCTCGTCACTCCCGGCGACAGCTTCAATCGCCGGCCATCCGCTCCGTTTCATTAACCCCGGGTTTTCAACCCTCCAACCTTCAACCACCCAAAACCCCTCCTAAATTAACCTCGCTCCATCTAATTTTTAGGGTAAAATTTTCGATTCAGTTATGTTAATTTAATTTCTTAGGGTAATTTTTCGATTCAGTTCTTCATTTCTTTTAATTTAGGTATTTAAGTTGTAATTAGTTATCCTTTTCCTGCTTGGAGATTAAAAATTTGATTATGGTATGTATGTAATTGATGCATGGAGACTAGGAAAATTGCTAAGATCTGCGTATACTCGAACTTGAAGACAAATTATGGATAAATCCCCGTATAAAGGACATTTATGGATAAATCCCGTATAAAGGGCATCCTTAAGTAATTCCGAGTCAGGAGTATTTTGTTGGTTAATTTAAATGGTTATATGGCCCGATAATGAAATTAAGGGAAAATTGATGATGATTTACATTATCGAGGGGTTTGTGAAACCGAAGTGATATAAGATTTAGCACCTTCCGGGAAATTGATTGTGCCCTTATAAACAAAACAAAGTTAAGGATTAAGTACATAAAAGAATGAATAAAAGTATTTGCATAATAAACTAACTAATAACAGTATTCCTTGTTTTTTTTAAAAGCAAATAATATAATACAATTCATTTATAAGAAAAAGGAGTTAGTGTTCAATGCATCATTTAGAAGAGAATTATGTATGTTTGAGGTTACCATATATATATATATATATATATATATATATATATATATATATATATATATATATATATATATATATATATATATATATATATATATATATATATAAAAGTGTGTACGTATATTTATGTATGTGTTTAGAAGAAAGTCATACATATACTTTAAAAGTGCTATAAATAGATGCATATATATATATAGTTATGCATGTATGTATAAAATAAGATAATCAGTCATATGAATTAAAGATAACATTAATATCCTTTAGTCGAAGCTAACTTTGTTAGTTTTCATTTCAAGTAATTTTGAAATGATTTGATAAATAATTAAAACATAAAATTCAGTTTATTAATAAAACTTTTATATCTTTAACTTAAGGTCATCAAGCGTCGTGCGTTCATTCGGATTCCGCCTAAAAAGAAAAAGAAGGAAGAACAACAGCTCAAGGTACGTTCATTGATCGTGCCCTTCAATGTTTATTTACAAATCAAGGCCGGATATGGCCGCCATCAACAACCAACAAAGAATAATTTGCAACAGTATTTGCCATGTTAAAGTGGACCCGCCCATTGATACTTCACCATTATTCAAAGTCGGTACACCGTAATCGTGCCGCAAAGCAACTAGACTTCTCGATCGGTCCGGGTGTGTACACATCAATGGGAAACCCGATGATCGCAAGGGTAACCACATAGATAATCAATTAGCAACAGCTTTACATTGTTCACTCCCCTTCATTTACAAATGAATTGAAATGCATGCGCTCAACTCAATTATTTCATAATTATTATTTTACTCGCATGATAGTGAATGTATTGAGTTTCGATTCACATTGCGAAAATATTTTCCTTATTTTGTTTTAGGTAAGAATAGTGGAGACGGCAGGTCATAGAAGAATTGTGTTCGAGACTTAGAGACTCGGCTCGCCATGATAGCCTTTTGGAGACCAAGTACGCGAGTGTCATGGGTTAGAGCTAGTGAATGTTGGGTTACCGTGTACTTTTGTTCGGCTTTGTACATATTATAGTTTCCTTTTGTTGTTGACTGTTAAATAGAGTAATCTAAGTTGAATAGTTTAGTATTTGACTCTCGTTAGCCTTGCCCTTTCCACTGGTAAGGGCGGCGGTGACGCTTCTAACCCTTTTTTCCGCTGCGCTAATCACTAGTTAGCGGGTTGCTTAGCCTAAACTAATGATTATGGGCTGGGCGCGTTACAAGTACGTATTATGATAATATCTAGACTTGTTATTTGAATATTGATATGTTCTTATTTATATATGTTAGATGTTAATATTTATACGTTTTGCTTTGTTCACGTTTGTCGTTTAGGTTTGCTTTTTTTAGATAAGTGATGTTATTAATGGATGAAGTACCTCTTGCATATGAATAATGCTTTGTTATTAGTTATTTAGTGTTGTGAGATATTGTTTACTTAGTGTAGATCTTGTCAATGTGGTGCTTTGTGTTAGAGAGGTGCACTGGAAGCAATACTATGATGCTAACACTAGTGCTAATGTGAGGTTTTTGTTAGAGAGATAGTGCTTGTTGATCAAAGGTGTGCTTGTTTCTAATTGTTGGTGTTGCAATGATGTGTTTTATTAATTACTTTGCTATAATGTTTTTTGGGTTGTTTTGTTTGCTTGGGTTAATGTGCTGTTATAGGGGTAACGATATAATATTTATCTCCACTTGAAATGATTTGGCTACGGATGTTTGTCAAAAAATGTACGACAAAATTGATTCAATATTGGTGATTGCAATTACAACACTTAAACCTTCATCAAACAAATGTATACCTAATTAATATAATTGAGATTATTAGATTAATTCATTGCTTGTTTAGATTATGGTATATGTTGGTCAGTATGATGTTACTTTTTGTATATAAAGTTATGCTTATTTATTATCAGAGTTCTCATTACATGCATCTATGTCGATGAATGTAATATTAGACCCTAAAGGTGATAAAGCAAAAGCTATCATGAAATGGTAGTCGCTGATCTTATTTGGTTATTCATTTTTCGTGTTATTGTGTAATCGGTTATTGTTGTTTTAAATGCCTTTGTTTTTTAGGTGAGTTAACCATGCTAGTACTTTGGTTTCTTTTTGTGAAACTGTAACAGAAGCTCGTTTAGTTCCAATTCAAATAAAGACAAAGTATTGGAATTGTAATCCAAAAAGGTTGTTATGTGTCGAAGTTGATCTTTTATTTTTTGCTTTATCTATAACTTGTTGGTGATTTTCTGGTAGTTGTATTGTTCATTTGAATAGGTTGATATAAAACTGTACCATAAGAATGTTATCGTGTCCGTGGCGGGAGAACCGACGTCCACAACAGTATGGTGTATCTTTATATTGGGTGTGATAGATGTGATAAAAAGACAAATGTAGAAAGAGGAGCTCCTAGTGTCGAAAAGCAACTTGCGGGAATCAAAATTGTGTGGTTATCCCAAGGTTAGTTGTTTCAATAATTAGATCAAAGAAGTAGTCTATTAGGATAATAACCGAGCCACATAATGAGAGAGCTTCAATTAACATAGTGTTTCTGGTTTGCACATTGAAATTTGTCGAGGATGAGATTTACTTTTAATCTTGTCGACAAAATTGGTTCCATGAAGTTTAATGCTCTTTTCTGAGGATGCTATGAAGATTTTAGGTGTTGAGCCGTAGATTTTATATGATATGTCTACTGAGGTACGATTTTTACTCTTATTATTTTTTAAAATGTTTTTTTAGTTGATGCTATTTAATCTTTGTTGGTACTTATTGGTGTTAATCTTTGTAGGATTGCAATAGGTACATTAGCGAGGTTGGAAATCATCTGCCAAAGAAGATTATTCATGTTGATGTCTGTCGGATATGTAATTTGCTCTTAATAAAATTTTAAAGTGAACGTTAAAAGGAGTTTCTATTGAGGAACTTAATCAAGAAAGTTAGAAGGTGGCTTCATTATATTTGGTGCAAGTTTGAATGATTATAAACTGCAATCAACTTATTTTAATAAGGATTTTTCATTGAACTGAAGTTATGTTGTTATATATTAAGTTAATTACTATGTAGTTTGTAAGATTCACCATGAAATTATGTGTTATTTTCTTCTGACATTTTAGAGATGGCTATAAGTGAACATCTTTTATGAATAATGATAGTGACTATTGTAATAGGACAGTGGCTACTACAATGGAAACTGAAGCTTATCTGTTCAGATTGTTATATTAGTTGCAAATATAAGGAATAATTGTCCTCATTTTACCTGTAATTTTACGTATTAGTTAATCGGCCATGTTTTAATATATCAAATAGCTTATGAATAGAAGTTATAACAATTTACTGTTAGTTGCGATGTAGGAGAAAACATATTTATTCTACGAAGATATAGGCCACACAAAAATCATGGACATAGTATTAGTTTTGTAAATACTACATCAAAGTATTAAATTTAGTAAGAAAGAGTGTATTTTAGTTAGTTATCTATAGTAGCATATATGAAGAAACTAATCATTTAAATCGAAGGAGGTTTATATTTCCAGATTTGGCATAAAGGGTGATTTCACATTGCAGCTATTATTTGGATTTAATAATTACACATCTAAGAGATCTATTTTTTTACTGCTATAAGTCAGTGAAAGAAATGTACTTTTATTTTTCAGTTAAATTCACATATAGGTACAATCAGTGAAAGAAAATAGTCAGTGATACTAATGTTACTCTAAAATTAGCTAGATAGTATAAAACGTAAGTTAATTGATACAAATTTTTTATGTTATATAATTGAGTACAAAAAGTAATATTTAGACCTGGCAAAACCGACTCGAACCGAACGGGTCAATCCGAACGACCCGAAACCCAAACCGAACCGACATCCAAAACAGTTGAACCGATTTTGACCCGAAAACCGAAATGAACCGACCCGAACTGAACCGACCCGAAATGACCCGAACCGAAACTGACCCGAATGCAAAATGACCCGAACCGAAACCGAACCGAACCCAAAATGACCCGAACCGAATCAGATCCGAATCGATTTAACCCCAATAAAAGTGACCCAACCCACATTTTTTTGTTGGGTCTCTCGGGATGTACTTTAGTGCCTATAGTGGTACAATTTTGAATCGATTTTGACCCAAAAAGTGACCCGATTACGACTAGATCCGAAATTAACCCGAATCGAACCCGAACGAGATTGACCCGAAGTTGAACCGAACCGAAGTTGACCCGAACCGAAACCGAACGAACCCGAACGAGATCGACCCGAAGTTTACCCGAACCGAAGTTGACCCGAACCCGAACGCGAACCGAACCCGAACAAGATTGACCCGGAGTTAACCCGAACCGAACTAACCCGAACCGAACCCGAACCGAATGACCCGATTGCCAGGTATAGTAATATTACAGTCAAGCTGTATAGAGGAAACGTGATCTATTGACATTGTATATGGATACACTCTTTAACTTTTCTTTTTGTGCAGTTTAATAAATATGGCTATATCTAATTTATAAAAGAGTTTTAACTTTATAGCTTGACAATTTGTTGGAGAAGAAAGGTACACAGTATATTTAATGTTTATTTGTACTTTGTGTGTTAAAATGTGACATGGAAATATATTTTTCGTACTTTCAAAATGATTGTTGCTAGCTTCTTTCTTGCACATGTCAATTTCTATATGAAGGTTAGTGTGATCTCCATTTGTAGCTGAGCTTGTGAAGGAGATGAGGTTAGCATCTATTATGTGTATTTGGACTTTTTATTTGCGATATTTTGTCTGCAAAAGTAAGTGATGTGTAAACTATAATATTTACTTGCATATGGTTTAAAAGGTAGATAAAATAGAATTGTAGTTGTTGTCTAATAAAATAATTGTTTGATAAAACAGTGGTTTGCTAGCTTGCTGCTTGCTATTGTTTTCAATAAAGTAGTTGTTCTCAAGTTTGTTGCTTCCTATTCTCTATACATATTTGGATTGAGTTTTACTTGAGAATTTTAACCATGATATTAAATTATAATTGGACAAAGTTTTTAAGTTTAAAACTCAATCATTGTGGTCTTTTGTATCTCTTTTTTCATTGAAAATATTGCTTAACCATAATTAATTCATTCCATATATATCTGTTAATGTGTTCCTCTATAGCAACATTTCAGTGTGTTAGTATTCTCATAAGATTACAGTTGATGGTCATTAGTTTCATGACAACATTCATGACAATGTTGGCTAACTATAGATTGGAATTGTAGGATATTTTAAGAATTAAGTGTTAGGATATTTAACAGTAATTTAAATACTTATTGGATGACATTAATAAAGAAACAATTGAAAACCAAAAAATCCAAGAAGAAGACTAACTTTAGTAATAGAATTTCAATTTATGGAAAACATATGTATACTAATTATTAGTTATATATATATATATATATATATATATATATATATATATAATTTAAATTTTATATAATGAAAAAAATACGACTCATTTAATATATGTAGTGATGTCTAATTAACTAAGTACTTTTTCTTATATTGCCGCAAAATTATGATAGAAAAGATCTTGAAAGAACACGATGAGTTTAGAAAGTACTTCTAGAACAAAAGACTATAAGAAGCGGTTAAGAAATCTTCCTATATCCATAAACAACTTGCCTTCACTTAGTGATACACATGCTAGACCTTTATGAAGCAGGCAACGATGTTTCATAACAAATGTTGCACTCCAGTTGCTAGAGATTGAAGATGTTAATCTTAGTGTTCAAACTAATATTGATGAATTCATGAGAAATAAAAGGGGAGCAAGAATCAAACAATAACACTACACCAAAGAATACATGAGTGAGGATCCAAACATTTATTTATTAATGTATGTTATTAGATGGTCAAATTGTGGCGTTGATTTCATAAATTTCTATGTTTCTAGCACTAATTTGTTTTTTATTAAATAAATAATATATAGATGTGATGTTTACCAATAAAAGATTAAATAAATAATATTTAGATGTGATGTTTATCAATAAAAGTGTTCAAACACATTGCAAGAAAAACATATTACAAGAACCTAACATATTACAGAGCAGTCATATATAGCCTGAAATAAGCAAAGCTCTGGTTCATTTCATACAATACATTAAATATGATTTTTGTAGGAGACAGGAAAAAGTTTTCATTATATTATGAACTGTAATAGTCTAGGTCTTTGTTATTAAGTTCAGCTAGAGTTTTTCATAATCAACGATTAGTCAAAATATTTATTTTGGAAGGTTTTTTGTGATGGTTATAAGTTCTAAAACATCTTTAAAATCATTGCAGAAGATGTCACTAAGAAGCGCAAGAGAAGAAATGTATCAGGGACAAGTAGGTTATGTATTCCTTTTTGCTACCATAATCTTTTCATTATCATAATTTGCTATAAATTGAATAATATCTACTTATACAAGGAAATCGTGTTGCATTTGGAATACTTAATATACTTGAAGAAGCTGCGTAATTGGAGAAGCGAAAACCATGTTGTCATTGTGGTGTTATATGGTTTCAATATGATTCAGAGGGAATATGTTGTCGGCAAGGAAAAGTCAGAATACCGTCGAATAAAATAGTTGATAAGTTGCATATTTTATTAACTTCTAAATTTGATGATGTTCTGCATTTCTAATGTTTTATAAGAATGTACAATAATTTATTTGCATTCAGTTCAATGGTGAGAAATTTGACAAAGAACTATACAACGGATTGTATATCTTTAGATTTCAAGATCAAATATATCATTATGTGCCTAATCTCGGTCCTGTTGATAGAGAACTTTCAAAATATCTGCAGATTTACTTCTATGATCCTCAAAATAAGGTTGAGAATCGAGCAGGTTTTTATAATGAGTTAAGACCAGAAGTTGTTACAAGTTGTTGAGAAAAATCTATATGCACAATTTTTCATGTCTTTGAGGGAATTTGTGATTGATGAGTCAAAAAAATAAGGATTAATAAAGATTCAGTTCTTGATCAAAGAACTTATGATATTCATACTTCTGATGAAGTAGCTGGAATATTGTTGAAACCAAATGAAGCAACAGAAAATCATAGACCACATATTATTGTTTATGGAAAATCAAGCAAAAAAATCAGATTAAACAGTATTATGGATGTTATGATACCTTGCAATATCTGATCATTTATCCACTTGGAGATTGTGGCTAATATCCTCAATCGTAGAAAGTGTTAAAGAATAGTTGGTTAGTGCCTTGATTGCAAGATCCAAAACAACTTTCAAGTGATATGCAGACAGAACAAAGTACAACATATAAGAGTTCAACAGGTATGCTAATGTCTTTAAAAATTGTAATATAAATATGAAAAAATGAACCAAGTGTTTGTTATAATCAAAATTGCATTGGTTAAGAAAAAGATGCAGTTATTTTTATTTATATAACTTTAAGAAAGGAATATTTTATATTAGGTGTTTGTCTTATTGATATGTGCCTTTTTTTTAGAGTTAGTTTACTTTATTATGCATAACCCTTCTTCAGTTCAAAATCTGAGGGGAGAAGATTATCATGTAGATAATATTATGTATACAGAATACAGTTTCAACCAAATGATTATACTTGCTGAAAATGGGACACCTTTTTTTGTAGTATGTAATTGATATGTATGTTAATACTGAAAACATAAGGCTTGACTTTTTCAGGAGAAATTAGAAACAACCAAAGCTGAGCTATACCAAGGTATTTTAGACAACGTATTACGTGGTGAAACTTCAGGTGAAAATGTAGGTCATCCTCTGATTTTTCCTCCTTTATATGTCGAAGGATTGCGACATATGAAAAAAGATTTCTCAATGCTCTCATTGTGTAAAGATATGACAAGCCTGATATGTTTGTCACTATGACATGTAATCCTAAATGGCCTGAGATTCAAGATTGAAGGTTTGCTCTTGGAGAGATTAAGTCACCCTAGAGGGGGTGAACAGTGGTGATGAAATATTTTTAGAAATTACAAACTGTTTTGCACAAAACAGATTTACAAAATAATCATGAGTCTAGAATGAACTCGAAACAAGACAAACATAGAAATATGTGGAAACCCTTCAGGACAGAAAACCATGGACAGATGCTAATCCAAGCACCAAGTCAAATTCACTATTTTGAATCCACAAAATACAAGGACTTATTCTTTGCGGAATTGCTACCTTATATAATTCAAGTTTTCCTAGACTCAAAAATTTCCTTATCCGATCTATTATTTCCTAATTGAGATAACCTTTACGAGTTAGGGACGACCGAGATGAGTTAATCCTTACAGCTCAGTCGAGGGACTTAGCAAATAATAGAAAGAGTAGAAGTGATTACAAGACTTTCCTTTTACAACTTAGAAAGTAAGAATCATAGAATTGGAGTTATAAGTCGAAGATTGGGTAAGTATGCATTAAGTAAGTGTTTTACAATGTGTTAAGCAATCTTCAAGTCTTGTAGAGTGGTTTCTATTTATACACAACAGGGCGGATTATTAGCCATTGAGACTTGTTATGGACTGGCGAACTTCAATAGCTGTTGTAACGGCTAGTCCGAGTCACTCGAAAAGGATCCGTTGTAATATGAACGTTGTGAGGTGGTCCTTGGCTCAAAAAGTGGTCCATCTCTCTGGTTGTGACTGAATTCGGGGTGGAAACAACCGTTGGATTCAAAGTTAAAGTTTACTTGGATTTGGAAACAAACAACCTTGGCATGGTATCCGAGCCATGTCTAAAAATGGCCGATTTTTGTCTACTCGGTGTTTAACGGCTAGAAACCGGTTGCTTTTACTTTTTCAAAAATATATTAGGCTACTTTAATCAACGTACAAAAGCAAATTAAAGTGGTACTCAAAGTATAAAAATACTTTGGTCCAAAATTAGGCAAAGATAATAATTAATTCAAAGTAATTAAGCACTTAATTATCTTCGAGTCTAAAAGAATGGAATTTTCTGAGTCTAAAATTCATTACATTCAAATTCCATCTTGAGTCAATCCTTAAAATGATCAAGTTAATAAGAATAAAGACTTAGAATATATAAACTTGAACAAGTAAATAATTTCATTAAATAGCTCACTTAGAAAGTAGAATTAACGGTGTAATTCATCTTCGGTTAGACCACCAAATCAGTACTCAAAATATAAAGTGTTTGTGAAATTATTTACTCATGCCATTGTTCCGAGATATTTCGAGTGAGTCGAAACCCGGTTAAGAGTGTTATGCTTGATAAATGGTTTATGAGTGGGTAAGAAAATAATGAAAACTTAGATATGAGTTTCTTAAAAGCTTAGACTGACTTAGAATCAAAACTATAGAGAGATAGAGAGTTATACCCGAGTCTTCAAAGATGAATTGGAAATAGGAGATACAATAATAAAAAACTCCGAGGTACCTTAACTTTTAGGCCAACTATTTTCCGGACTATAGTTAATAAACACTATTTTAAGGCGCCTTAAATAATTGGGCCAACTATATCCAAGGTCCAAATCGACCCCGAGGTTGAACAGAGTTGTTGAAAGTCCAAAAATGCTTACGTACATCGCAAAGACCGGTACTACCGTTGCTCGCAAAGAAATCACCGGACCACTCGGTTGGTTCCGCTTGAACCGCACTTGTCCGGCTGACCCGTCTGCGCCGGCGTTGGTTTTGCCAGCGACATGAAGAATGTTGGGGTAAGGAGAAGCCATGGCTTGGAGCTAAGAGAAAGAGCGACAGTTGGAGGAGTAAGGATCGGCATCGGAGGAGAAAAAGCTTGAGACCAAAGTCGAGAGCCGGTGCCGAGCCTAAATCCGGACCCAGTGAAGAGGGACTCCACCCCGGTCCGGGGCAGCAGCGTTATCGTCGGCCTCGGCGGCGGCCCGATGGATAATATGACGTCATTATCCACTATTTTTGTTTAATTGATTCCATCTGCAGCAGGATTTCGGAGAGAGAGAGAGAGAGAGAGAGAGAGAGAGAGAGAGAGAGAGAGAGATCCAATAAAAAGATAGAGAGACTGGAAGTTTTATTGGTTTCTCTCTCTATCCATCTATTGTAGATCCAATAAGGGTAATATGGGGTGTTTAAGTTAAACACTCAAATTTCCTCCTCAAATAGTCAAAAAATTGAACCTCAAGGTCGAATTTGTACCTTGCATATAGTTGACCCAATTATTTAAGACTCCTTAAAATAATTTTTTGATAACTATGAGTCCAAAAATAGTTGGTTCAAAAGTGAAGGTATCTTAGAGATTTTTCTTTTGGGAGATAACGAGACAACATACTAGATTTACTAGTAAGAGTTTTTCACTCCGGGGTTGTCCAGTTAACTAAAGAAATCATGGATAAACATATATTTGGAGAAGTGGTAGCTAAAATACAGGTGATAGAATTTCAAAAGCGAGTTTTACCTTACGTGCATATGTTAGCTGTCCTCTCTAAGAACTGGAAACTTAAAAATCCTGATCAGTTTGATAAATATGTTTCTATTGAAATTCCGACAATTATAATCAACGTTATGCGGAAACTAATCTTGCGTACATGATGCATGGTCCTTGGGATAAGGAATTTCCAAATGTGCTTGCATGAGGAAGAAAAATGGTACTTTAGTGTGCATATTTGGTTATCCCAAGCCATTTGCGAATGCAACAACAACAAATAAAGATTCAACCCTGCATATCAAAGAAGAAATATAGAAGAACATATCAGGATGCAAGGTGCTATGATGGATAACCGATGGGTAACTTCATTTAATCCATATTTATTTGCAACTTTCAACTGTCATATAAATGTTGAAATTTATTCTATAATTAGAGTAGTGAAATACTTATATAAGTATATTTATAAAGGACATGATCGGATATCTTTCGGGGTTCCTCTAAAGACATGCGGAATCCAAATGATGAGATAGAAAGGTATGGTTCAACAAGGTGGATTTCATCTCTTGGAGCAACGTGGTACATTTTGGGTCTTGATTTATATACCATGTATCCTCCTGTTAGTTCTTAACAACTCGCATACACCGAGAATGCATATTGTTTATTTTATCCCTCAAGAAAATCGCAGAAATTTGTTGATGACACGAAAAGAGATAAGAGCAACTGTTGGAGTGATTTTAGGGAGTACGGGGTATTTGTCGAACCATAGAAATGGACTAAATTAAAACTAAGTTGCGAAATGAATTGAAGGCTTAATATGTAAAACTTAAATTGACCTAAACTAACATGAATTGAAATTGAACAATGATAGTAAACTAAATTATCCTAAATTATCCAAGTAATAGAAACTAAATCATCAATTCTCATCACAACCCAAATGTATCAATAACAATTCAACCAGAAACTGAATTAAGCATTAACAAAAACCAATAGCAAGAATCAAATTTGCAATAAATTACATCCCGGAAGTTGAGTGGGCTAAAGCACGTTATGAGGAATTAGTATTATTGGATGAGAGATGCCTCAACGCCTTGCATAATGTCCAAATATACCAAGCTCATAAATCCAGGGCATTCAATAAGAAGGTTAAGCCTCGTAATTTGCAAATTGGGGATTTGGTCCTTAGAGAGGTAAGAGTACTAATTCAGGATCCACAAGGAAAATTTAAGCCCGATCGGCGGGGCCCATTCATACTTAATCGGATTTTACCCAGTGGAATAGTAAAATTAATTGATTTAGATGGAGAAGAGATTTTTCATTACATCAATCTGGATCAGCTGAAGAAGTACTACGCCTAACATATCCCTAGGTAGTGGGCCGAGCCCAGCCCAACCGAGGCTTGGTCAAGGCGGGCACCGGCCACCACCCGGTCAATGGCGGACTGGTCGTGCCACCGTTTTCCCTTATTTTTCTAGTTTTCTTTGGTGCGTTTATTTGCTGGATAGTCCAATTAGGTGGTCCAATATTTATTTATTTTATTATTCTACCTCTAGGTGAGCGATAAAGATATAAAAGTATAGCATAGTACTTACTTTTATTCAATAAAAGGTAAGCCTACTACTTACCTAAATACATAGCTAGCGAAGGAATTTAATTGCAAGCGCACTACTTGTAAAATAAAAATAAACACTCGTTTTAAAAAGGCCCCCTCATTTTTTTATTTTCTCTCAAATTCTTACGAATTCGAGTCCTAGTCTATTTTCACTTTCTTTCCCTTAGGATCGCTAGACTTAGTTTCTTTGTCTCGAGTGCGTTCCTTTAGTTCTTGGATTCGGTGGACCCTCCTTTCTTCATTTTCGTTAGCTTTAGTTTCTCTTCGATGAGCGCGTGTAGCCATCCGAGGGTTTACTTCACGAATTTGCAGAGGGGCAGCAGCAGGAATGGCTTCTTCGGGATTTAGCTCTCTAATTCTTAGTGCTTTTCGTCGCTCGGGGTCAACTTTTATTATCCAATCTAGATAATAGGGAGAAACATCGGTATTTACAACTCCGTCGAGTGTCGGCAAGGTTGCAAGAGTCGGCAGCTTCGGAAGACCTTTCCAAGATTCGGGCCATGACCTAGTCCGTCTAGCGCTACTATGTCCTCTCGAACAAGTCAAAAGTTGCGGGCTAGATACAATCCAAGAATCGGTATTACTTATTCTCTACCCATTTGCCCGCAAGCACACGACTTGGAAAGTAATACATGCTCTCCTCCGGGCCTAATAGAGAAATGTATGGATGTTGTGTAGTATGAATTTTGAACCGGGACACCTTCCAATGTTTAACGTACCATAAGGGGTCATTGTTGTGATTGTTGAGATACTCTTCCCATTGGGAAGCAGGGCGATCAACTACCGTTGATGTTCGTTTCCGCTAGCGAAGTGAGTTGCTAAGTATGTGTCCAACTTCGGAGGAGCTTCGATGAGTTTTAGATGTTCCATTAGCAAGATATGCACATCACGGATGTAAAATCAAATATTAGTGTCTTGCACGGTCAAAGTCTAACTTTTTAGGCTCAACAGGAGCAAAATTGAAATATTAAAAATAGCAACAGAAGAGGCAGAAATGAAAGTTAAGTTTTTTGGCGTAAACTAGAAATTCTTCGGCTTCGGCCGGTGCCGTCGACGTCGATCGGTTTTACCATAGTTTGCTTCCGTTAGTTTTTATGCTTACATGCAATAACAAAGGCTACTATGGAAATTCTGTTCAGCGTTAGCTTCAACTTGGTCTAAGCCAATTATCGTTTCAACAAGTATTCATGGAGTTAGGGAATAATAATCCTCTAACCTGTTCCACCAGAGCTTAGCAGAGATGCTAGTGCCAAGTCCTCGTGACCCCTACTAGCGAGGAATCCCCCTGTCATGCAAGTAATTGTAGCTCCCTGTCTTGGGATGATGACGGACTCAAGCATAGGCATACATGTTGCAGTAATGCTTCATAAGATTGATTAAGCTAACCCGATTCCCAATAAGGATCCACCCTAGATACTTTTTACTAAGTTTTAGTAGATAGTGGTACTTTTCATAAAGATTTTATGAGGATTTGGGAACAAGCTGGTTTTGTTCGCCTAAACCCGCCTAGTATGGTATTGAACTCTTCGGGCGGGGGCACGGTTCCTTATCCGCAAACCTAAAGACATGGTGATGGCGATCCCAATGAAGTCGTAACGACCCTTAAGAAAGGCTAATAGATTTTCACTTGGCGAATGTCGAAGACGACATTCAACCCATAATTGGTTAGCCCAAACCTATCCATGTTGTTCATCTCATGCATCCACCGGGTTAATTCAGTCATGAAGTCCATGGTTCTATATATGGACGTAAGAAGAGGATATATCGGGATTGAGGGAAGGCTTTGGTGTCCGTATTTCTTGTTGTGCCGAGCAATCACATTTATGAGTGTTTTCCTGGAGTTCTTCGAATCCTACTATGATTACTACAACGAGGCACTACAGTCCCTACCGGACTCGTACATGGTCGGCGCCGACCTCACCTTGGGCCCAGCTTATTTCGTGATTTCTCGCGGGTCCGAGCAGTCTTTAGTTATTTTTATTTCTTGTCCCAGACCTATAGGGCGCATTTTGTTTTGGACCATGCACTTGCGATTTTTCATTTTTCATTTTATTATTTTCTTTTAAAGGGAATGGGGGCTAATGCCATTTTGTTTTTGTATTTTTGAAATTGTATTTTTCTTAGGTTTTGTGCACCATATTAAATAAAAGAACACATTTTTAGAATCGAGTATTGCATTTCATCTCATTGTATAACTTGGGATATGGATGTCAGTGGGAATGAGCTGCCAAAGAAGAGAAGATGACGGTTAATTTCCATACAAGAAATTCAAAGTTATAAGAAGGAAGTTGAGCACTCACTAGTTGAGTCATAATTTGAGATGCATGATGGGCGTAGGAGGTGTTTAAATTCATAAGTGAGGTAAAAGGATACCCCACCATGGCCGCCGCTTGCTCGTTTGGAGAAAGAGAACGAAAATAGAACATGGTTGGAGAAGGATCGACCGGAACAAATGGAGGCAATGTGTTTAACTCAAATTTGAGGAGTAACCCTCTCCCCAAGATACCAACAAAAATACAAAAGGACCTTCAAATAAGATCCTTCTCTCGCTCAATTCCTTGGCCACAAGGACATTTTGGGGAAGTTGAAGTTAGGCCTATAACGCCCTCAATCACTATTACTTAATAATCCCCTAATTAGAGAATATTAGGTATGATCGCAGCGGAAGTTGAGGATTGAACAGCCCTAATAATAGGACTAGGCTAAAATAAAATACAATAAAAACCTTTGTCCATCGGTTATGCTTTAGTGAGTCCCGATAGCACTGAATATTATTTCCCAAGGAGTTAAACCATACAACATAATTAAACCAACCCCAAAATACACTTTTATATTATACAAGCCCATATAATCGTCTCGTAGTAAGAAATAAGCATCATGTAATACATTCTAGGGTCAAACCCAAAACCGGATAAGGAGAGAATCATTATGAGCATCTAGACCCATCATAGATATATGGAAACAACACATCCAGTTAGCTCTTACTTCCGTCAGGCTTCTTAGGCAATGGGCTGTTGATGGAACCTTTTCCTAAAAACAAAAACAGTAAAATAATTCGAAGAATAAGTCGAAACTCAGTACGAACATTCCCGCATCTGTAAAACCGCTTTGAAAACATTTTAATTGAGTGCGCACATTTCAATTCATTTTAGTTCGAAATCGGAGGAGAAGGAATATGAGTCAAACTTGCTTGCTGGTTATTATCTCGAAAGTAGAGCCCCTTGTATAATTGATGCGATCTTTGAATAAGGTGCACACCTCCCGAGCCGATCGAGAACCCGAGTTGAAGCCGCACGGGTGAAATTGAAGGGTGTAAGCCCTGATAATTGATAAGTGATAATTGATCGGGGACCACTTAATTAGGTGACAAAACTTGATTTGCAAATGATTCATTACTAGTTATATATATAAGAAATATTGAGATTTGCTTAAACATGTGAATTTTCGAAAGGTACGGACAATGAACTTACCTGGACTGAAAATATTTGTTTCTCCCCTTTATAGAAATTTAAGTTACCAGCTAGTCGGCAATGAAAATGGCCTCAATACTCGTTTCAAATAGATTTCGTTGTTAATAACGTTTCTCTTCGGTTCAATAACCGAATTCGTACAAGTGTTTGCAATTTATTCCATTTTATTTATTTATTACGTAATCGATAAAATTAAAATTTTTATTACTCAACTCTATTATGTTAATATTGTCCACAACACATAATTTGTGCAAGAGATTTGTTTAAGCTAATTATTGACGTTATACACAATTTAATCTGTTACTCCGCTTATATCGAAAGACTTTTATTTTGGACTTACTAATTATACCTTAGCTAATGTTATTTGTTTAACATACAAAATATATGCTCTAATTACTATTGTTATTATTATTACTATTGTTGTTATTATTATTATCAATATTTTTATTAACTATCCCTAATTCGATTAGCTTTGCCAAGCATAATATCACTTCGAATCCTTGCCATTAACTCACTTTTCACCTCATTACCTCCCATAAATTAATTTCATTGCTCAAATTCCATATATGCCACAATACACTACTTTAATTTAATGATATACACATCGCTTACTCAACAAAATTCACATTCACAATCACAATTAGGTGCACTAAATTGCTCAAATTGCTACATGCCTCCAACACAACTTATTATCCAACTTCGATCTCCCTTCACATTTTTCTTCCTTTTGCTCAATTGTATCCAATTCCAAAATGCAACGAAACCATCCAATTACTCAAATTCTATACCAAAACATCCCCAATTTAATTCACCAGTTCATAGTTTCACAAAAAAAAAAAAAATCACATTCATTTACCTTCATACACAATCACTCCACCAAATTACCAAATCACAAACATTCACACTAATTATTAGTATTATTATTTTTTCTAATTCGATCTTTAAATTCACAAGTATAAACATCTTTCTAAATCATATAATTCAATTTTCAACTATAATCAATTGGTAGATAATTAAGGGAGATGAATTAGGGTTTAGCGTTTTACCTTCAAACCCAAGAGTGGAACCAAGGAGAGGAAGGAGGGGTGGTGGCGCACGGTTGTTGCTCCGGCGACTACCGGGAAGGGCCGGCGAGGAGCTTCAGCGCTCGGGGCTGTGGTGGCTGGCCAATAGTTGGGCAGCGGCAGGGAGCAGAGCAGGCGCACCGCGAGGGAGAGAGGGAGCGCGAACGAGATAGAGAGAGAGAGGAGAGAGAGAGGCAAAGGTGGCCTTTGACCGGTGCTAGTGCCGTCTTTCAGCTGGCATGGCGGAGTCTCGGTTGCAAGAAAATGACACGACGAGAGGGGGTGGAGAGGCAGGGAGAGGAAAAGCGAGAGGAACTGGAGATAGAGTGAGAATGGTGAGAGGAAAGTGAAATAAGCTCTGGTGAGTTCTAGATAATTTAATCTAGATCCTTCCCGATAAAAATATCTGATTTTTATTATTATTATTATTATTATTATTATTATTATTATTATTTTACTTATCTTATTTCATGACTATTATTATTTTGTTCTAATAATGTTATAAATAGATTATACGATCTGTTTTAAATGTAACATTTCGCTTAAAATATAACCTTTAATAATCATGTATTTTCACATTTATACTCATTATATATTTATACAAATTTCTAAATTTTCTTTTCTCTTTTCTTTTTACATATGTGTAAATTTACAATTATTAATATGAAATTTTATTGGAGGCCACTTTGTCGCCTTAACTAAATAACACACATATAAAACTAATTTAAATATCGGATATCGAATTGAAGTGCGCACGCTTGATTATGTAAATTTTGTAATCGGTAAAATAAATAATGTGGTTTAGGGTCAGGTTATTATAGGGCCCAAGGGTGGCAGTTGGGTTACATACAAGGATTATCAAGAAATCAGCTAGCAAGAATAGAAAGCAACAAGAAAATGGACGAACAAAAGTGAATACAAGAGGCAGGCGAGTGGTCCGAGGCTATGGGCATGACCGGAATGTAAAAAATGTGGCAAAAAGCTCTTTTAAGCCTATTTTGGAGCAAGTTTTGAGAATAGAAGCAACATACTGAGTTGACACGATTAAAGGCTGATCTCAAAAATCCTATTTCATGTATCTTGGTTTGCTCAAGATAAATTCTATCCCATGGCACGGATGCCTGGAAAGGCAGTGTCGATTTGTCCAACCTGGAGAGAGAGAAGTGAAAAGTATTCATATAGCCATGACTACTTTTTGACAAGTCAAGTAAGTCTTTTTATTCACATAAGATGAAAAGTACATATTGAAGAAAGGAATAATTTGAGCATACCTCAATGATCTTCCATAAGCCATTTAAAGGAAGATATTTGGTGGAATCCGGTTCCGGTCTTGTGTGCCACACACCGGCACGAAGGCCCCTAATGAGGCAAATATATGTGGGAGCACCCCAGTTGAGCTCCTTTACTCTATCAAGATCTACTAGGTTCACCAAATAGTGAACATGAATCTTAACGACTGATCGGAGAAGAGGATTGTGCTCAAAAGAAGAGCAAACACGACCCTTACTTGATGTTGAGGAGAATGTTTAGACCATAAATCTTCATCCTCAAAAGCCTAAAAAGAATGGTATATTTGAAGTGGTTATTATATGGAAATCTCTCTGCTACGAGATTAAAAAGGTGATGGAGGTAATTACGATTTTTGTATAAATTCCGGTCATAAGCTAAAGGTTCCCTTGAAAGGCCTAGACCGGATAAAACAGCAAACTCAAAGGGAGTTATCGTCATCTCACCAAAGGGAAGATGGAGCGTGTTGGTGGTATCCCAAAATCGCTCACCGATGGCTCTAATAGGATTTTTCTCCCTCCTATTAACGAGATGGCATAAAGCGATGTAGAGAGGTCCGAACCCAAGCATTGTACATGACATTCTCGAGAGGAAAGTGTATCATCTCGCATGTCTCCATAAACTTTAGGATGACTCCACTGCTTCAAATTAAGCCTTTCTACAAAACAAAATCCAACAAGATTTTAGTTAAAACTTTACTCTAAATGAGCAAATTAAGAGGTTTAAGCTAATTAGCTTACCAAAGAGAAATGGCAATTGAAGAAATGTGGGTTTCGGTTTCAACCAGTAGATCACTTGGATTCCATTCATTTTGCGGATGCCATTCATGCTCAAGGAAAGAGTCTTGAGTAAGACTCTCAGCTCTATTTCTTCCTGCAGGGTGAGCTTTTTTTCCGGGTATTTTGAAGGCAAGAAATTCTTGAGAACTAACTAGCTTTCAAGAAGGAGCAAAGTAAGGAATTGCAAGAGGAGAGCAAGAGTAAGATGAAGAGTTGGTGTGCAAAATGAAACACACCATACACCCTTTTTATATCCTAAGCCGGCCAAGGACTCCAAGCACATAAAACAAGGGTCAAATAATTAGTGGGGAATCGAAGGAATCCGGCAAGGCACGCCGGGGCCATGCCCGGCGCTATGGAATCCAATTGGCGACAACTTTTGCAGCCTAACCCACCTCCCTAGTCCGAGTAGTCTTGTCCACTTGGAGCATGTGATTTTCGTTCCTTGTGCATGCAAGTGGAAGCTTTTAGGCCCACTAATTAACTCTTTTGGAACAGTTTTATCGATCTATTTCTAACTCGAATTGTTTAGGTAAAAATACTAAACTTTTGTCAATTCGGTTATGCATGAACAAGTGTGCTAGCACAATAGATTATTCAGCAAGCTTCGGATCAAAATTCGATCAAAGTTTCAGCATCAAAATATGCCAAGCTTCGAGCTACGATCAAGCTAAGCTTAGGATCCTTTTACCGAACTTCGAACGCATACATCTCGATCAAGTTCAGGTCTCACTTTGGAGTTCAGGTTTGATTACAACTAATTCCAAGCATCACATAATTCCTTATAGAAATCGAGGTAAGTACCCTTCGAGTGTCTAATTTGGCCCTTCGTCTTTTTAGACTTGGTCAAAGTGGGGCTAACTGTAGACACCTAAAATGTGTATTCCTTTATCTCTTTATTTATGTGTTTTGTTTGTTGGCATGATAATGATAATCCCGAGTTCTGTTTGTGGATTTTGGATCTCGGACTATGATCGATCGGTGCAACATAAGCCGATAAATCATAAAAACCCCCAACACTAAATAAATAGCCTTTTACCTTGGGTCGGTACACAAATCCTTTTTCTTTCGGACCGTCCAAGAGCCCGGCCGAGCCTTTGGAGATTGTGGAGTTCCATGCTGTGTGTCTTGGGAAATTCCAAGTGCAGAATATCGCATTCTACTTTTGTCCAAATCGGACAAGGATCTGCAGACTCGAAGACAACGTTAAAGTGTTGAATTTCATGATTAGGAGTATCAAAGTGCTGCGTTTTAAGCTTCACGAGACAGCCCACATAAGGCTAGAAGCTTTTACCCGCTAAACGATGTCGTGGCCGGTGCCCGCCTTCCGGAAGCATGGTGGATCACTGCGTTTTGAGCTTAGAGAGTCCTCGGAGACACAACTAGGGCATGAAACCCTAGGAGGGTCCGGTCGGCGGCGCCCGCCTTCTTAGTTCTAACCGATTTTATTTCTTTCGATCCGGTTCAATCTCTTAGGATTTGGCCCGGTTTTATTTCAACTGTTTGTATAGGCGATAAGAGGCAAACCCTAGGTCATTTGTGACCTAGGTCTTCTCTTATAAATAGAGAGCCATGACTCTCATTCAGCATACGGCTTCTTGCCTTAGCATCACGTTGCTTGAAAGCCAACTCGAATACTTTTACCTAAGCTGTTACTCTGCTGAAATTTATATAAACATTCATCTTTCAGTGTTGAATTAGTGCAAAAAGTTAAAGAATATTCAGTTATTCAGATCTCACGGGCACTCATTCAATCGATCATTACCATACCTTAGACAAAACTCACAAAACTAGCCCTTTTCTTTGGATTGTCGCTATTGAATCGAGAGATCCGGTGTGGAGATCCAAATCAGCAAGGTGGGACAACCCGAGGGCCATATCTCAGCCTTTGAATGGTTATATTTATTTTTGTTTAATTGCTTACTCGTATTGTGGTTTAAGAGATGTAATCGCTTTAATTTCCTCTTCGACCGATGTAATTATTTTTATTTCTCACTTTTCTTTCCTTTATCGCTTTCTTTACCGCTTTTCTTTATTATTTTCCTTGTTGTGTTTTGGATGCTTTAATTTTGCTTTGCATATTGTATGCTTGTTTTCTTACATCATTATTAATACGCTGCTCGAACTAGTAATGGCCGTCTTCGGACGGGCGGAACGGATGAGTTTATCCCTATGTTTTGTACCTTCGCCCTCGAATCCAATTCTCGGTCCAAAGACCGATGGAGTTAATTTTTATCCTTTTTCGATCTTAGTTTTCCCATACTAAGATCGAGAGAGAAAATTTTCTTTTTTTATGTTTTTTGTTAGTTTTCTCTTCCTAAAACCGACTAGCGACTTCCTTATTTTATGTTTTATTCTATGCAAAATCGCATCTCGTTATTTTCTCGGTTGTAGGAAAAATAATGTTAGGTTCTAGATCTGCCCACTAGGTAGAGGCCGAGGCTGGTTTTACCAGCCACGGCCTATGGCCGGCTCCCGTCTTCCCCGGTGTAGGGCACGACCAGCACCGCGGGGTCAATGGTGGTGGCTTCGGTCTAGATTGATGTTTTCAAATCAATCTGGCCCTAAAGCTTCAGGACATAACCATAACCCTAATATTGTTAATTCCTTAACTAGAAAATAACATCCCGGACTTCTCAAAATAATTACTAAAATAAAAAGGTTAATAAAATTGCCATTCAAATTTTGATTAATCGGATTTAATAAAACTCGGAAAGTCTTCATTAAAGGTTCATCCCCACTTTCTAAAATTCATCTTCAAAACCCTAAAATCATCCTTTCCACTTTCTAAAACCCTTACGCCAAAAAGGCACATGGGGAAGCTCGGCCTTGGGGGTCTGCGCCTAGGCCATGGTTCTTACACCTTCTAATGGTTAGTTTCTTGACCGTTCATGACACAGAGAGAAAAAGAAATGTTCGAAAATATTTCCAAGATTCTCCATTGATTTAGAGATGACCCAAAATCATGTTTCTTAATAACTAAGTCCGACTCAGTGATGTGTTTGAGATATTCATGACACACTCAAAAATTTAATAACTTATAGCTCGGTTTCATCGTATTTTAACCGATCCACTAGTTATTCACTCAAAACATATAATAATCAATCAAACTTATAAATTCTCGTGCAATCAATTAAATAATCATGCAATCATCATGCCAAGTTCATTCCTAATTAAACAAAATTGATCTTCACTCGGAGGTTTTGTGAAAATATCGCCTAATTGAAATTTTGTAGGAAGAAACTCAAGTACAATATCACCTTTTTAGAGTGGTCTCTCGGAAAATGATGGCACTTTGATTATCATACTTGATTGGGATAGATGTAAATGACAATCCTAGATCCTTCAAGTGTTGCTTGATCCATAAAATCTAAGCACAGGAGGCTCTAGCTACTATGTACTCGCCTCGGCTATTGATAGAGCAACCGAATTTTGCTTCTTTGAGTGCCAGGAGATGAGTGATTGACCCAGAAATTGACATGCTCCTAAGGTGCTCTTTCTATCAACCTTGTATCCAACATAGTCAACATCTAAGTATCTAGTGAGAGTCAGACTTGAGTCCTTTGAATACCGGAGACCGAGTGTCCGAGTTCCTACAACATATCTAAAAATTCTCTTAACCGTAGTGAGATGTGATTCTTTTGGATTAGCTTGAAATCTCGCACAAAGACAGAAACTAAACATAATATTTGGCCTACTAGATGTAAGATAAAGTAGAGATTCAATCATACCTCTGTAGAGTTTATGATCCACAGACTTGTTCACCTTGTTGATTTTCTTCATTAGCATGATCTTTAGTAGTCCGAGCTGGTTCTTGAACTAACTTATTCCGAGTTGGCTCAGCTCCTTTGTTTTTGTTCATTCCGAGCTCAGCCTCTGCTATATCATCTTCATCTTGATTGAGCTTGAGATATGAGAAAGTGGATTCACTTATCCTGCCATGATCAATTTCATCAAAGATAACGTGGATACTTTCTTCCACTTTGTTAGTTCTCTTGTTAAAGATTCTATAAGCTTTGCTATGTGAAGAAAAACCAAGAAAAATACCTTCATCCGACCTTGCATCAAATTTAGTAAGATGTTCCTTACCATTGTTATTCACAAAGCATTTACATCCGAATGGTTTGAAGTAGGAAATGTTAGGCTTCTTCCCTTTGTGTAGCTCATAGAGTGTCTTGTTTAGAATGGGTCGAATGAGGCATCTGTTGAGAGTGTAATTTGATGTGTTCACTACCTCGGTTCGAAAAAGTAAGGTAGATAATTTTCAATCATCATTGTCCTTCCTATTTCTTCAAGTGTCCTGTTATTTCTCTCCACTACTCCATTCTCGTTGAGAAGTTCTTAGCGCCGAGAAGTTGAGGGAGATGCCATTCTTGTCATAGAAGTCGACAAATTTTTAGTAATCGAACTCTCTTCCACCTGTCACTTCGAATTCTCCTTATCCGAGTCTCAAACTCTACTTGTATTTTTCTCGCAAATCTTAATGAACTCTTTGAAAGCGTCATTTTTGTTCTTCAGAAATCACACCCAGGTAAATCGTGAGTAACCATCAATAATAACTTGTATGTAAGATTTACCTCATAATCTTTTAACAGAATTTCACCATACAAATCCATATGTATCAATTCAAGCAATTTGGATGTACATAATGTCTTGAATGGCTTAAAGGAATTTCCTTTTATGCAAGCATCACAGATTTTATCTTTCTTAAATGAACAATTAGACAATCCTCCGACTAATCCATGAGATGCAAGTTTGTTAATAGTATGCATGCCAATATGGCATAATCTACGATGCCATGTCCATAAATCATCATTTAGAGAAGCTTTTAACCAAGATAAATCTTGATTTGAATAAGAAAGAGGGATAGTGTAGGTGTTACTTGACCTCGGACTTGAAAGCTTTGTCTCTTTGGTAGTTGCATAAGAAATGAAGCAGTTGGTTTGAGTGAACCTTACCAGAGATACTAAGAAGATTATACATGAGTCCTTTGACAAGATATACTTGGACGAACTAAGTTGTCTCCTTGACCAATTTTATCAATTCGAACTATCTTGTCCGTATTATTATCTCCAAATGTGACCTTTCCTCCTTTTAATTCTTCCAATTCGAGAAGAGTCTTGAATCTCCGGACATATGGCGTGAGCATCCACTGTCTAAGTACCAATGACCTTTTTGTTTTTGAGTTACCTACAAAAACAGAAACAAACTAACCCTTCTCACTTCCTCTTACAAACCTAGTAACTGTCTTTACTCGTGGTCCTTTTCTAAGGAATAGTACTTTTGGGAACCCATATTTGAATGATTTTAGGTTTGCTATAATTCCGAGTCTTCTTTCTTGAGAACTAACTCTATGTCTCTTTCTTTTGAAAACCTCTCTTTTGGTATATAGGTTGAGAAGGCTTTTTCTTAAACATTAGTCCGGGCTCAATCCCTTTCCTTCTTGAATGAATGGGACCATCGTCCTCTTCAGACATTATATCCAAGTCCTTTTTGAAATGAGACACATTGAGAACCAAGTAATAAATGAAGTTTTTCTGACCTTAAGTGAGTCTTAAAACCAACTCTTGAGACTCATTGAACTTTTGTTTCAATTGCTCATTCTCTCGTTACGAGGCACTCGGACTCGGTCTCATTATCTTGAGTATTGGTCTCAAGGACTTTCAGATTTTATCTCAATTTTTTAAAATCATTTTTCAAAGATGTGCTCTCGGTGTTAAGAGACTTTAGTTTCTCTTTAAAATAAGAAGATTCAAATTTGGACATCTCCTCCAAGGTAAACATATATCTAGCAAGATCATGCTTGGAGAATTTAAGAAAGTAGTTGATTACATCATGAGGATCTATTTCCTCAAGCATCGATGCATCGTTGTCGACTCAAATCTAGCTTCGAGTCCGATATAGCCATTAGACATTAGATTCATCATTAGTGTCATCATCTTCTTCGACTCATCATCACTCCCGGTGGCTACTATAGCCTTTTTGTTCTTTTTGTTCTTCTTTCTCTTTGGATAATCTTTGACTATATGTTCTTTGCTACCACATTTAAAACCATAAGAATTCTTAGTTAAAAACAAATATGAAGAGGATGAGAATTTACCTTTTCTGTCTTTATTATAGAACTCTTGTTTAGGCTTCTTCTGTCACTTTTTCTATTTCATCATTTTCTTGAATCTTTGGGCTAGAAGTTCCATGGGGTCATTGTTAGCTTGTTGTATAGTTACAAATTAAACCACTACTAAGGCTTATAATAAACAATATAGCATAGGGAAGTAGGGATCGAATCCACGAGGAAAGATATAATAATATGTAAGTTTAAATCTAATTAAATTTACTACTCTTTAAAACAACACAGAAAATATAAATCAGAAAATTAATATCTATAAATCACAGAAAATTATGTACTACTAAATAAATAATTTAGACAGAATAAAAAAACCATAATAACCCAAAAATATTTTTGTATATTTTTTGAATAATTAAAACAGAAAACTAAAGTAGAAAATAAACAAATTCTAAAACAGAAAATTAAATAAGTAAAATTCTGCATTAAATTAAATACGAAAATAAATAATAAAACTATCCAGAATATTAATCCTAATTTTATTGACCTAACTAGACCCTAAAAATATAAAAATAAAATTTAAAACCGAAATTAAGAATTTATTTAGACTAAAAACATGCAGTAATTAAATCTGAAAATTTATCAAATTAATTTCAAAAATTCTAAAATTTAATTATAGAAAACTAGGACACTATCTAAACTCTAAAAACAGATAAAACACGAAAAATAATTAAAAAAACCTATTTTTAAACTAATTTCTTACAAACCGACTCAAAAATAATAAAAATTGACAGAAAAATAATCTAAAAATTAAAATACATAAAGACTCAAAATTAAATGAAATAAAATTTCTAAAACTAACCTAAAAGACTGTTATTTAAGGGGGATAATGAAATTAATAATAAAAGATTGTAACTTTGTAAATAAAAATTGACAACTAAGTAAAATAACTAAAAAGCAAATAAATAATATCAAAGATATCAATTTTATTAAAAACACTTAGTATAATCTATATCCACCAAGAAAATTATTATTTATCATTAACACACAAATTGATCTACCCCTAGCACTAGCACTAGAATTTAATCAAATTAGAGCATTATGAATTAGAAAAATATCATCCAGCACCTAGTAACTAATCTACTAGCAAATTGATTTAAAAAGGATGTATGATAATTTTCTAATTAAAAAAGATGGATATGAGCCATCCATGATGAACTAGGGTGATACTTATATCTAAAAGATCAAGAGATTACGTACTTAAACCCTTTATACGATTATATGAATTTATATAAAACTAATTAGCATGTACTCTAATTAATTAGACGTAAAAACATAAACATTAAGAACAAAGTATCATAGAATCATGGATAAAATCAATGAGAAACTAAAGATTAAAACTTGTTTCAAAATATCTAATTTAACATGGTTTTAAGTAGATTATACTAAGTATAAAAAAACTACTCAAACATAATGTAATTTAAAACACGTAAACTAAATAAAAATAACATCTTTAATATTAATCTAACAATAAAAATTCAATCTTTACTAATAGAAAATAACGATACTAAATAATACTACCGATATAAATTTCTTTGGATGCGGAAAGATTGACGATAATGGCTTCATAATGATCAACGATGATGAACGGTGATGATGATGAGAGGTTGGCCGCAAGGCTGATGTTGATAATAATAATATGATGATGAGATGGGGAGGATACTGATGATTATGATGATAAAGGGGTTGGTGAGGTTGGTGATTATGTGAAGAATTTTTGTGGAGATAATTGATGATGAAGCGGCGCGAGTATTAAATAGTCGTGAGGGTGCTTGGCTTGGTTCCTCTTTCTTCTCTTCTAAGTTTCCTTCTTTTCATGCAACTCTATGGAGGAGTCCTAGTGGGTTTAGGAGTATGATTATCTTCACTCTCCTCTTCAAATTAAGACTTCATAAAATAAAATATCATAAAATAAATATTTTATGATACATTATTTTTATGGACCAACTTCATATCTTTTCTTGAACGCTTGATGGTAGCTAAAAATCCACTTTTAATGTCATTTCTTCTCTTTTCCATTTTATTTGATAATTACCTAAAAATAAATAAAATAGAACAACTTAGATAAAATAAATTATATAATATAAACTAAATAATAACTAAAAATATGCTTAATTTACGATCGAACAACCTTCTTCGAGAATCTAAGGAGCTTAGACTTGGACCTTTTTCTTCCGAGTCCTTGAGAGCAATGTTTCTTTTGGTGTTGACCTCTGCTTCTTCCTCCTCTAGATGTAACTAATGGGTGAGGAGTTTCCCATTAAGCTCATCCGGCTTTAGTTGAGAAAGGTCCTGAGCTTCTTCTATTACCGTCACCTTAGGACCCTATCTTTTCTTGGGTATACTCCTCGGAATATTTCTTACAACTTCTTCATGAGTCATCTTCCTTCCAAGAGATTTGAGATTGTTGATAATCTCAATGAAGCAAATGTACATCTGAGTGATGTTCTCATCAGCCTCCATCTTGAACATTTCATACTTGTGGAGATACTCGACTTATCTTGGCTTGCTTCACTTGATCTGGTACCTTCAAATGTAATAATCGGTGTATCCCAAACTTCTTTTGTTGTGTCACAGACAGATACTCTGTTGTATTATGTTGCATCAATTGTACACATTTGTGTGTTCATTGCCTTGAAGTTCTTTACCGTAGGTACCGTTTGAGTTCCTTCTGTCTTCATACGAGTGTAGTTTCCATTGCGAGATGATGTTCCGGACCTCCTCATCATATTCTTGAATGAAGCACTTTTGATCTTGTTCCAATGAGCGAAGTTTGATCCCTTGAACTTAGGTGTTCGAGTGAAAAATCTTCCTTCATCAAACTCTCTATAGTTAAGACCCATTTTATCTTTAAACCTTGGATTTGTTAGATCTTTTGAGAAGGCTAGGCTTTGATACCAATTGAAGGTTTTCCCTTAAGAGTCCGAATCACCCTAGGGAGTGAATAGGGTGTGACGGAAATTTTGTGGAATAATAAAGTTTTCTACAAAGTACGAACTTAGAAAACTATGCTGGCTCTAGATTGGACTCAAAAATGTAAAACTCGAAGTAACGTAGAAACCCTCATGGGGTAGAAAACCACGAATGATGTCAATCTAGACACCAAGTCAAATCCACTATTTTGAATCCACAAAATACAAGGACTAACTCTTACGAAATTGCTCCCATAGACACATAAATTCACTTATCTATTCTAGTACTTACTAACTGAGATAACCCTTATAGCTAGGGACAAGCTGAGCTAAGTTAACCCTTACAGCTCAGTCAAGGGACTTTATAGGAATTGAGAATAAGTAAGAGTGTTTACAAGACTTTCTCTTTACAACTTAGAAAGTAAGAACTTAAGTACGGAGTTGGAAAGCTAGAAAAGATTGAGAATGAATATATTTCGTTCGGTTCCGAGCAATCTTCAAGTCTTGTAGAATAACTTCTATTTATATTCAGCAAAGCAAAGTAGCCATTGTGATCGATTTTGAAATGGGAAGCTTCACTAGCCGTTGTAACAGGTAGTCTGCGTCCCTTAGAAAAGGAGTCGTTGTAAATGTGAACATTGTGCTTCGGTCCTTGGCTCTAAAGGTGGCCCAACCCACTAGTTATGATTGAGATCTAAGATGAAAACAATCGTTAGACTCAAAGTTGAAGTTTACTAGATTTGGAAACAAACAACCACGACACGATGTTAGAGCCTTGTCCTAAAACGAGTGCTTTTACATCTGCTTGGTGTTTAACGGTTAGAAGCCGGTTGCTTTTGCTTTTTAAAAAGAAATTAAAATACTTTAATCAACCTGCAAAAGCAAATCAAAGTGGTACTCAAAGTATAAAAATACTTTGGTACAAGATTAGGTAAGGATAATAATTAATTCATAATAATTAAACACTTAATTATCCTTAACTTGAGAGAATGAAATTTTTGAGTCTAATATTCAATAGGTTCTAATTTCATTCTTTGTCTATCTTTTAGATGATCAAGAGATTAAGATTACATGGACACAATGCATTAAGTTGGTTAGGTAAATAATTTGTTGTTAATAAATCGACTTAGAAGTAAGAATTAACACGAGTAATTCTTTTCTACTTAACATATAAAGTCGAGCTCGGAATAATATATGCATGTAAAATTATTTACTCATGACAACCGTCCGAGTTAATATGAGTGGGTCGAAACCCTGTGTTGTGTGTGTTTACTCGGTCAAGCAGTATTGAAAACTTAATGATGAGCTTCTTAAAGATTGAGAATGACTTGAATTTAAAACCATAGAGAGATAGAGAGTTATACCCGAGTCTTCGGGTTTCTCCCTTTCTTCTTCCTCTTGCTCGCCCTCTACTCACTGCTTACGTTTCCGGTTCTCGGCTTTTACGCCCTTGCTTTCTCCCTTGCCCTGCTTGTGCTCTTTTCCTGCTCGGCTTTTTTCCCTTTCCATTTCTGGTTCCGGTTCTTGCTCACTCTCTCGTCTCCCTCGCTTGTTCTCTAGTTCTCTGCCTATGTCTTGACCCCTTCTTCTTTGCTCTCATTGTGTCCCCTCGCCTTCTCCTTCTTTGCTCTCTCTCATTTCACCTCGGTCTATCGGTGCTCCTTTTCTTCTTCGCTCTCGCTCTCATTTCTCTACTCCCCTTTCTCTCTGTCCATTCTTTCTTTTTCCTCTTGCTTTCGCCCTCTATCTTTGTGTCTTGCTTCCTCTTTCTTTCCCCGTTCTATGCTTGCCTCTTCATCTCCCTCACTTGTCCTTTTTCTTTTTCTGCTCCCTCTCTCTTTCCTGGCTTCACAAAGGGAATCTAGCAAGTTTCCAATTTACACAAACCTTGCCACATATCAAAACCTAGCTGCCTCCCATTTACCCTTCTTTTTCCTTTTAATCCCTTTCTTTTAGCTAAGTATAAATGTTAGGAAAGGTAGGGTCAAAATATTTTTTAATTGGGTTTATTCTAATAAGTCTAACTCGGGTCTAAATTATTTATTTCTTTCAACATTAATACACACGGAAAAATGTCAAATACTTAAATATAATCACGTATATAAGTAATTAATCGACCCCATTTATTTAGTTAGAAACAATTAATTAATTTAACTCGTATAACCACCTCAATTAAAACTTCGGGTATTACATTTCTTCCCTCCTTAAAAGAATTTCGTCCTCGAAATTCACAACAAATATATAACCTTTAGCTAAGTAAAAAATATAAGATAAAAGGTAAGTAAATGTCCTACCTCATGTTCGAGTGTCCGGGTTGCCTCCTCCAAGCCCATCTATGCAAAAGACTCCCCTCCAGCTTGTGTTTCTTTAGTGTCTCTTTGGTCTCCACTAGGAAAATGGCGTTATTGATTATGGGGTTGAGGTTGAAACCTTGATCCTTGAGTATTAACTCAATTGTTCCATACAACTCTTGGGCGGTTTGCTACCCGATGTCCGTATTCGCCACATCCAAAGCATGGGTCCGGGCTTACTTTACATGGTCCAGCATGATGGCGAAGACACTTTCCACAAAATTTTCTACCTTGGCCTCCCATTGGTTGCTTACATTTGAATTGTTGTCCCCAGGAGTAAATCTTTGTGCAATACCGTCACCTTAAGAACTAGAACCGTCCGAGTAAAATTTTCCTTGAGCTAGAGTTTTATCTCTTTTACGAGCTTCACTTTCATCAATTACTCTTGCAATTTTAACTGCCCTTCGATACATATCCTAAAAATTGACAAAGGTATGTCGTGTTATTTTCTCCTTTATTTTTCCCTTTAGCCCATGCTTGAAGTGATCCATTCTCATTTCTTCTGTTGCCACTTAGGCGGGAGGAAAACGACTAAGTTCAAATTTTCCAACATATTCCATGACACTTATGGTTTGTCCCTACCTTAGCTGGAGGAATTCTTGTTCTTTTGTCCATTTTACATATCTAGGATAGTACTTTGCATCCATCAAGGCTTTTAGTTGCACCCAGGTCAAAGGCATCTCCCCTTCTCTTGGTTTTACGGTTCCCCACCGGTATTCCGCTTCTCGGCCAAGCCGATAGGTGGCCAGCCATATCTTAACTCTCTCAGGACATTCCATTATTTCAAATAAGTTCTCTATCTTCCTCAACCATTCCTCATAAGTGAATGGGTCTGACCCTCCCTTAAATTTCGGAGGCTTCAACTTATTGAACATACATATTATTTCCATTGTGGTGGGCTCAACTATATTTATACGACACGACATCTGTCCACAAATATATATGAACATATGGTCTCTCTTAACTTTTAACTTATGATGAGATTAACAAATGAACTTATTCGTTCACAATATATCGATGAGATGGCTAACTTCAATTAGCATGTATTTACCTCATATACAACGTTACATATATCTAGAATGTCTATTCTAGCTTTATATAGCTACTTTACACTTATTTCAACCATTTAGAAATTCTAAAACTAGAAGTCACTCAAGACATGACATCTATCTTCCTTGACCACTAACACTAATTATAGATATATACATTTTTGTTCAAGTATTTGACATGTCTTTACACATACTCATTTATTACTCAAGCATGAACCTCATAATTCAGTATATGTAGTTAAAATCTATCTCATTTAGTTCATTTCTAGAGAGAGGACCACAAGATTAAGTTTTATTCACAATCTAGATTTGGTTCAATAGTTCGATGACTCTAGATGCAACCCCAAACTACAACAAATAACATCAACAAAATACTAAATCAAAAAATTAACACCACCCAATTACCACAAGTTTCAAAACTCATTTAAATCTCTATACTTTAATTTCACGCTTTTCTTCTACCCCTTAAACCTCAATTTCTCATTAAACTTAATTCAATAGTAATTCAGAGAAATTCATAAATCACAAGAATTTAATTCTCTTATGCCATAACAACTTCAAACCGCCACAACTAGTCACGGATCATCACAACTACTATCTAGCTCACTTTTTCATACTTGTCTCTAAACTTGTCAATTTTCCGATTCTATTTCACATGAGCCACAATAACCACAAACTATCCGAAACCGTTATGATTTAACTCAAATAGTCACAACTCATCATAAATTATTACATTCGATTCAAATTCACAAATGGCCTCTCTCTAACCTGTCAATTCACTAATTTTGTTCATACAAGCCAAAATAATCACAAACACCATAATCACAAACGGTTACTATTCCCTATATTCGACCAAATTTCCGCAATTCCATCTATCTACCAATCAATGTACTGATTATGTTTCTCAATTTGAAGTTGCTCCAAGATTTAGCTCATTCCATAATTTCAAATAATCAAACAACTCAACATACTTCATAATGTAATTCAATCATATGGAGAATCAATTCATAGTTACACTAAAGTTATTACCTCCCATAATTTTGCAATGCTCAAGTATCCAAAACAAACTTTCACAACATACTAGGCACAAGGTTTTGCATGGCTCGAAAACTATTGTACTCTACACTAATTTCACTCATTGCTTCTCTAAAAAGGACGACATGGTAGGTGTCCAATCCAAAAGGCATATATGTATAATCTTCCCAAGTAAATGCCATTGCAAGTCAATACTTAAGGCATATAATTTACCTCACCTTATGACATATAAGTCACACACTTAGCACATGCAAGTTACTCGCATATCACCTTAATGGGCAATTTACAATCAACTAATTAACGAAGTTAACTAGGTAATCACCTATGAGTTAAGTTTTACACTTAAAGCCACACGTGTACTTGTTACAAATAAATCACATTACCATATAATGAGGGAACCTAGAAAACTATATGTAATGCAAACATAAGCTCACCAAAACCTATGCTCGATACCATAAATATAACACCCCAAACCTCACCGGAGGAGTATTACATCACCAAGGTTCCCCAAAGGAACCCCTAAAGCTAATTAAGGTGTTGATTTGGTTTCCTAATCTCAACTTAATAGGTAATATAGGTGATTTTATATTTCTTGAAATTTTTTCGAAAATGTTGACAGAGTTCTATCCGTAATATGACCTATCCCCTAGGCTTAAAGCCTTAAATGTGCAAAAAGATCATAATAAAACTCAACGAACCACACTTTAGAGTGTACAACTCATCCGCCACACGTCGGAGTCTAACCAAAGTATAGTTCACAACTCAAAAAGGTTTGTTTGGTTACATGCACTAGATTATACAAACATAAAGAACGATCAAGCCAAATACATCAAGGAAGCCACATAAGGCTTCACGTCAAACCTTCGATAGCTTACTCTGTACTGGAAAGAAAAGAGAGAGAGAGAGACGGGGTGAGCAAACCACAAGCTCAGTGGGTAATTTATCCCAAAATCACAACATTTATACATTGCATGCATACATACAACCCATTGAGTATTAGCATTTTAATAGCATAGTCCTCATTCCTTGTTTTCAACTCCAGTTTAAACATCCCCTATGTCCCACATATTTCTCAAATAACTATTTCTCATATTTCTAAACGGCTTACTAAATGAATCAAACCAAACCGAAATAAAATTTTAGTCATCTTTTAACTTTTAGCTTTTTAAGGTCACATTATCACCAATGCAACTCAATCAATATATTTCTCAAACCATTATTCAATTCTCTAATTGAATAAGGGTATTTTAAAACATTAAAGAATTATTCAATTCCCTAATTGAATAAAAGCATTTTCACATGTCAAATCATTACTCAATTCCCTAATTGAATAAAAGACGTTCTCGAGCATCGGATCGCTGGCTAGACACTAGTAACCTTTCAATTTGGGTGACTCGCAACCCAAATTTGACCTTTTTGAATCTCAAGAACCACTAAAGTCAAGAAGGAGCTCTTGTCAAAGAATACCGGATTGCACGATATCCTAAGGTCGGACCGCACAACCAAGTCCTCTGTTAGTACCGGACAATTAACTCGGACCGTATAGGTTAATCGAGAGTACCAGATCGCACGGTATCTTGTGGTGCGGACTCCTCGGCTCTTAAGGCCACTTATCAATACACTAACTTAAAAGAGGACATTTGGAAAGACCGTATTTTGAAATTCCTATTTACACTTGTGCATACGTTATATAATATACCTAAATTTATAAATGGGCCACACTCGAATTGCAGTGGTTACTTTCCAAATCCCAATTTCTCTACTTCCTTATGATTCCTTGTCTTCGTTATTAATTTCTCTGCTTCCCAAACCCTAATCCATGCCCAATCAAGTAGAATTTGATGGATTCTGAAGATAATAGAATTGCTTGAAGCAAAGCTATTACCGATTGAAGAATTACAATTATTAGAGATTCAACAAGAACTCGAACTCGCTGAATTAGAAGTTGAACAACAACCTAAACCTGATGCAATGGAAGAAGAAATTGAAGAAGGAGAAGTACAACAATTTATCCCAGCTATAGGTGAAGGTACATATGATTCATGCTGAATATATGAGTTATTAAAAACACGCTGAAGTTATATATTGCTCGTGTAACTTGTGTTAATTTGTTAGTTTTCATATTATTGCACGTTACATGTTTGATAAAATTCCTTAAAGATAATATTCTTAAAAGTTAACTCACGAGGTATGAAAAGATCCTATAATTTTCACAAAAGGTACACTAATTTGTTGATAAAGATACACTTCTAAACCATTAAAGGTACATTAGATTAACAAACAATATAAACGAATAATAACAAGTATTTACCTATTCAAGTTGTTCTATTTTATTTCTCTTATAAGTTATTAACGTAAATTGCAGTTCCTCAAAATCAAAATCTTATTGAGAAATTATATGAAGAGAATGTTGAATTTGAATTAATGGGGAAAACGATCAACTCGAGCAAGAAGCATATGATCCGTATAATAATTATGGTTTAATAGCGGGATTCAACATTCGTTGCCACAATAACGGACCTAGAACAGATGGCACTGGTATAACTATAAAGAGGTATTATAGTGTGAAACAAGGAAGTAAGAGACAAAGTGGGAAAAACGAAGAAGAAGGTGACAAAAGGGCATATGTCAAGAAAGTCAAATGAGCTGGTTACAAAGCAATGGTTCGGTTCTCGGTAGATAGACATGGTGTGTGGACTCTCATGAGACATGATAAGCTGCACGATCATCCATTTTGCAGTGTGAACAAACTTCACTTTATGAAATCTCAATGAAAAGTTACTAGTGCTAAATTAGAGTTACTGAAACTAATGAAATCATGTAGAATAAAAGTTTCGATACCGTAAAATTATTGAAGGAGGTAGACGGTTCACCTGCCCTCGGGTTTACCATAAGAGATGCATATAATATGCTTGCTGCAGATAAAAGAAAGCACTTGGAAGGTACCGATAGTAACACTTTAATGGAAATATTGAGGAAAAGGAAAGTTGAGGATGTCAACTTTTACTTTGACTTTGAACTTGGCGAAGGATCAAGTCTCACTAGCATTTTTGGAGGGATAGCATGATGAGAGAAGATTATGATCTCTTTGGAGATGTGATTATATTTGACACCACATACAGGACCAACAAATATGACATGATATGTGCACCGTTTGTTGGAATAAACCATCACAATAAGAATATAATGCTTGGATGTGGGTTTATTTTGAATGAAAGGATAGAGTCATTTATTTGGCTTTTTCGGACTTTCTTGGAATCAATGGGTGGAAAACATCCTAGGACTATAATGACAGACTAAGCACCTTCCATTGCTGCTGCTATCGAGTGGTATTTCCACAAGCAAAGCACAGACTCGTGTGTGGCATATTATTGAAAATTCAAAGAATCATATAAGAATGTTGAGATGTCGGGACAATTTCACGAGACAAATTCAATCATGTACTCATGGGTTGTGATATTGAAGAAGAATTTAATCATTATTGGACAAGGTAAGAGCTTCATTGTAGCTTCTTTTCCAAATTAGTTAATTTTGTTTTCTTAATGTAAAAAAGATACCTTGCAATAGACTAAAAGTTCACTGTAGAATAAAATTAATACCTTGTAAATAGAGTAAAGGTTCACTATACAAGACTATTTTGAAATGATTCCTTAGAACACATTCATATAGAAAGGATTCCTTGAATTTGAGTAAAGATACCCTAAAAGTTAGTAAAGGATCTACAAAAACATTTGTCTTATCACCACTCACCGAATCCATTTGTTTTCTTTTGATTTTCCCAGGTTGACTACGAGAATACAATTGTGCTTGAAAATGATTGGCTCAAGAAGTTTCACATAAGTAGACATCATTAGTGTTCGACTTTTGGTAAAGATTTTTTTTCTGGGGCATCTTATCTTCCCAGAGGGTCGAATCAACCAATCGCTCAATTTCTTGCAGACTTCAAGCAATTACTGACCTTTGTGAATTTTATAATAACTTTCTTGATGTCGTAGCTGAGTGGAGAAGTAAAGAGAACGGAAAAGACTATGATTCTTGGGAGGGACGGCCAGAAACCTATTTTGTCCATGGACATTTACTGATTCATGCAACGGAAGTGTATACGGCTGAAGTGTATCATATTTTTCAGCAAGAGTACAAAAAAGGAGTATCTTGTGCGCATGCCAAAATTCAAGAGACCGCTTCATGTTTAATATATAGAGTATGGAGGGAACAAGTTGATGAATTTTTCCACATTGTTAACATCAATTGGGTCAATGAAAACAACTTCTTGTACATGCAAAAATTTGAAGAGATGGGAATTATGTGTTTCCATATCTTGAGGATATTTAACATGTATTGCATTAAGAAGATACCTGAGAAATATATATTAGATAGATGGAGGAAAAACATCAAGGCTTGAAGGTGATAATAATGCAAGATGTGTCAACAAATCTACCGGCACTTCTTTATCGGTTTGGCAGTTGCAAGTACTGCGAAAATTTAGTACCCTCATAATTGCATCCGCCACAAATGAGAAAACAAGAGCTTTCGAAAAGAATTGTTTGGAAAGGCTAAGGATGCTCTTGGAAAGGATATTGGCTCAATATACCATTGCGTGATTAGAAGAGGAAAATGTAAACTCAAGAGGAATAGTCCATGAAGGTTTGCTCTTGGAGAGACTAAGTCATCCTAAAGGGGGTGAATAGGGTGATGAGGAAATTTGAATAAAGACTCGGAAGATTAAATTCTAAAACCGACTTTGAAACAGATCCGAGTCTAGATTGGACTCGAAAAAGTGTTAACTCGGAAAATACGTGGAAACCCTCCCGGGGAAGAAAACCACGGTCGGTGCTAATCAAAGCACCAAGTCAAATCCACTATTTTGAATCCACAAAATATAATAGCAAGACTCAACCAAAATTGCTCCCTTAGACAATTGCTTACAAGATTTTCCTAGACTCGAAGTTCCCTTATCCGATCTAGTACTTCCTAACCGAGGTAACCTTTACAATTAGGGACAACCGAGCTAAATTAACCCTTACAGCTCAGTAAAGGGACCTTACTCGAAAGTAAGAATAAATGTTTGTGATTGATTACAAGACCTTACAACTCAAAAAGATGTTAAGTACAGAGTTGGAGTTGTAAGTAGAAAATTGAATGAGAATTATACAGAGAGAGATAATTTCAGCAATAAATTCAACAATCTCCTCGTCTTGTGAAGTGGCTTCTATTTATAGATGACCAGGCAGATTAGCCGTTGTGACTATCTTCCGATTAGAAGTCCTTTATGACCGTTGCAATGGTTTTTCCGATTGACTCGGAAAATATCCGTTGAGGTGTGAATGTTGGGCAACGGCTCTTGACTCCTTTGGATGTCCTAATCCATTGGTGGTGTCCGAAAGCGGGGTGGAAACCATCGTTGAGCTTGGCGTTACAGATTTCTAGTTTTGGAAACAGACAACCCCGACATAGTGTCTAGGCCTTGGTCGAAGTAGAAAAGCCTTGTCTCGCTGGTGATTGACGACTTGAAGCCAGGTTACTTTTGTATTTCAACAATAGGATAACCTCGTTTAGATAACCTACAAAAGTAAATCAATTTGGTTCTCAAAGTATAAAATACTTTGGTCCAAGATTAGAAACATATAATAATTTAATTAAGATAATTAAGTGCCTAGTTATTTGAGTCTCGAAAGAGTGGAATTTTCCGAGTCTAATATCAATTATACTCAAATTCCATCCGAGTCGATCAAGAAGTAAAATGAAGGTTTGCTCTTGGAGAAGTTAAGTCACCCTAGAGGGGGTGAATAGGGTGATGGAAGATTTTTAATAAAATCAAACTCTTTTGCACGAGAATAGAGACAGAAACATATTCCGAGTCTAGATTGGACTCATAAAAGTATGAACTCGCATTTACGTGGAAACCCTCCCGGGGTAGAAAACCACGGACAATGTCAATCCAAACACCAAGTCAAATCCACTAATTGAATCCTCAATTATAATGAAAATGACTACTCAGATTTGTTCCCAAACAAATCTATTACAATTTTCCCAGGCTCAAAATTTACCTTATCTGATCGACCTAGTACTTCCAAGTTGAAGTTACCTTATCAACTTGGCATCCTCCAATTTTTCCCAAGGTTAGAAGTTCCCTTATCTAACCTGGTACTTCCAAACTGAGATAACCTTTATAGTTTGGGACAACCGAGTTGAGGTAACCTTTACAACTCAGTAAGAAAGAAAGAGTAGAAGAGTAGTAAGAATTGCAATACAATCGACTCGGAAGAATACAACTCGGAACATTAGAATTACAGTTTGGGAGTTGTATGCTAGAGAAGATGTTCAATATGGTCTCTCTTTTTCTTCCCTTTGTCGAGTTAAAATCTTGTGCTAAGGCTTCTATAAATAGTCTACCTTAAAGTGATAAGCTGTTGAGCCACCAACGTCTTTCTATTGAAGTCATGCTCGAGTCAACTAGCCGTTGTAACCGATAGTCCGAGTCACTCAGATTTCTAGACCACCTTGAAATAGCTGTTGTGCCTTGGTCCTAGCTTCCAACAACTTTTTTCCAACTTTTGTAAACTGGAAAAGCAAAACGAAAAGATCGTTAGACTTAGAAATAAAATATTACCCAAAACAAGTAACAAACAAGGTCGTCAGTAAGTTACGAGCTTTTCTAGAAATTCTAGTTTTTGTCCGGCGGTGCTTTAACGGTCGAAGCCTTTTGTTTTTGCTTTTTTTCTTTTATAGATAATTGACATTAGAAAAACCTGCAAAAACATTAAGCACAATGGTTCTCAAAGTATAAATATACTTTGGTCCATAATTAGATAAGGATTAGTCTAAATAAAGCATTTAATGATTAATTATCTTAATCTATTAATCTGGAATATTTCAAGTCTAATATTCAATATACTCAGATTCCGAGATATGCCAAAACTCATAAATAAATCATTCAATCTTAATGGGCACATGAGTTATATAGACATTTTATAATTACACATGATTAAACAAATAATATCTTAGACAAACTAAATGTCCGAGTGTGACTTAGTGGGTCGAATCCGAGTTACGAGTGGGTCAAAATCTGGTTCTAAGTGGGTCGAATTTGCTTCGAGTGGGTCGGAATCTAAGTTCTAAGTGGGTCAAATCTGAGTGGGTCGGAATGCGGTTCCGAGTGGGTCGGATCTAAGTGGGTCGGACTTACTCGGTCTATCATAACTAACTCAAATTCTACTTTACGAGTTTGAGTCCGACTTAGTGGGTCGGACTTAGTTAGATAATCTTAATATGCTTAAGTCCGAGTTCGATCAAGAATAAGTCATATTGAAATGATGAATTATAAAGAATATGACTTAGTTAAATGAATTTCTTTTAGGATGCTTCTTGCGTTATCCTAAATTTAGATGAATGTATGAAATCAAAACACATCCAAGGGGTTAGTCAGTCATACACGAGTCCGCATAAAATAAGTCCGATAAAGAATATCGGAGTAATGAAACTTGATCTAGACAAGCACACTTCAAACGAAACATGTTGACTTAGAAGGATGAATTAACACTGTAATTCAATCAAGCTTAGAATACAAAGTCGGACTCGAGTTTATGCATGTTAGAGAAAATATTTGAACATGCGATAAGTCCGAGTTTTGTCCGAGTGACTCAAAACTATGTGTGAAAAGATAAGCAAGAGTATGCTTTCTAAGTCGATCAGAATCAAGCGAAAACATATGTAATAATTTCTATAACACTAAGAAAAGATTCTATATCACTAAGAAAAGTCTTTAAAGCGAGTTAGGATGACTTGTAATCAAAACTTACAAGAGATGAAGTCCGTACCTGATTCCTTGATGGTACTCAGAATGATATACCTGCCAAGTCCGAGTCTTTAGTCCAAAATCCCAATAAGATAAGGGTTTAAGGGCAAAGAAATAAAAGAAAAGTAAGCATAGCTAAAAAGATGAGCAATCAAGTGAAGGCAAGACAGAAGAATGCTTCAAAGTAAGCCACAAATAACTTTAGCCCTCTTAACATAAGCCCAAACATTCCAGCAACCCGGTGAAGACATGTTGTGGATGTTGAAGAACATACATGAAATTCATTTATGATTGCAAATTGATCATTGAAGATGTCGATGTTGAATAGCTTTTTTGAGCACCTTTATATTATTCAAATATATATGGTACATTTATTGGTTATTATTAAAACCTTACACGATTATAGATTGTGATTATTATTGGTTGTTATTGACTCTTATTAGTTGTGACACATTGATGGTTTCAATTTTATAGAACTTTAGTGTACTTTTACTCTATTGTAGTGAACCTTTTCTCTAATGCAGTGAACCTTATGGTTTATAAGGCCATGAAACGTGACTTTTTCTAAATTGCGGGAAGCTTTTTTAAATTTCAGTGAACCTTTTCCATATTGTAGTGAATCTTTTCTCTACTACTACAGTGAACCTTTTTCAAATTTATTATATAATCTTCTAATTTTATAAGATGCCCTCTATAATCATTCAACTGCTTGTACAAACTTTCATTCACCAACTACAACTATACCAAAATATATACCTTCTACAATTAAAGTTAAACATCATCTCTTAATGTAGATGTCTCGATGATATACAATCCAATATTTATTTAGTAGGAATTATTGCTTATCAACAGTTCAAACCGACGAATAGAACAATGCTATAAATTGTGGGCTCCAATAGAAAACATACGATTAACATGTAATAATCTCGACTATCCAATTCATTTATACCAAATAAACAAAACAACCCCTAGAAAATCTAAATGAAAAGAGCAGCCAACGCAAACTCTACACATAAATCCAGAAGTCAATTTGTTCAATTTGATGTCCTTTGCGAGTACAAACGAAACTTCCTCCCTCTCACCCTTCCACATCAATCCTACTCCTTTATGAATCCTTGGGATGGACAACCAGAAACCTGTTATGTCTATGTACGTTTATTGATTCATGTAACGGAAGTGTATACGGCTATGAAACTTTTATTCACCGTGCATAAGCTGTAAATTGTCCTCTATAATCATTCAATTGATTGCACAAACTTTCATTCATCATATATAAGCTACAAATTGTATCAACTACAACTATACTAAAAAAATATACCTTATATAGTTAAAGTTAAACTAAAATGTCATCTCGTTAACAAGAGAAAATGCCTTGTATATAGTTAACCTAACCCTTGATGTTACCATGCAACCTCTCACTTCTCCTTCTTACAGGAGCACCTTCCTGCTCATTCTCTAATTGAAAACCACCAAAGGACAACTCTTTTATAATTCTATTTTGGTAATTTTTATACTTATTTTCATTCAAAGAAGAAAGTTCATTTTGATCGTTGACTATGATACAATATCAATATTTGGCCCTTAATTTCTTCAACAATACATCCTGTTGAAGGAAAAAAAGAAATATAAGAAAATCAATCAATAACATCTTATAAACTTAAGAAAGTATTTGAAATTACATTGCATTTCTTAAATTTAGCATCCCATTTGTTAGGATCTCCCTTCTACGTCTCCATGTGTCGCATTACATAAATCCCCAAATCATGATATGATTCGTCCGAAGCAGTAGTTGTCCATTGAAGGTTTGCTCTTGGAGAGTCTAAGTCAAGCTAGAAGGGGGGTGACTAGGGTGATGAAATTTTAACAAACTTAGAAACTTTAAGCTTGAAAAGGATAAACAAGCTGAATCCGAGCCTATATTGGACTCGGAAAAGTATATACTCGAAATACGTGGAAACCCTCATGGGGGCAGAAAACCACGGACTGTGCTAATCCAAGCACCAAGTCAAATCCATTATTTGAATCCTCAAAATACAACGGGCTGACTCAACCAGAATTGCTCCCTTAGACAATTCTTTACGGTGTTTTCCCAAACTCGAAGTTCCTTTCTCCGATCTAGTACTTCCTAATTGAGATAACCTTTACGAGATAGGGACAAGCTGAGCTGAGTTAACCCTTACAGCTCAGTCAAGGGACCTTACTCGGATAGTAAGAAAAGTATGTACTGATTACAAGACTTTATAACTCGGAAAAGTATTAAGTATAGAGTTGGAGTTATAAGTATAAGACTGAATGAGTAATGTACTAAGAGAGATAGTTTCAACAATGGATTCAACAATCTTCAAGTCTTGTGAAGTGGCTTCTATACATAGATGACCAAGTAGAGTGACCGTTGTGTCTTGGTTCTTAATAGAAATCTTTACTTGCCGTTGTAACGGCTCTTCTAAGTCGCTCGAAAAGATCCGTTGGAATGTGAACGTTGTGCAACGGCTCCGGGCTCCTAAAGATGTTCCAGTCAACTGGTGATGTCCGAAAAGAAAGGTGGAAATCACCGTTGAGCTTAGCGTTGAAGTTTTCCAGTTTTGGAAACAGACAACCCTCACAAGGTATCCGAGCCTTGTTCGAAGTAAATAAGCCTTGTCTATCGGTGATTGACAGCTTGAAGCCCACTACTTTTGTAATTCAAAAATGAGATAGCCTCATTTAGATAACCTACAAAAGTAAACCACTTTGGTTCTCAAAGTATAAAATACTTTGGTCCAATATTAGGCATAGATAATAATTTAATTAAGACAATTAAGTGCATAATTATCTTAGGCTTAGAGGAGTGGAATTTTCTGAGTCTAATATTCAATATACTCAAATTCTATTAGAGTTAGTCCTAAGGAGATCAAGTTAAAGAGAGTAAAATAATCGAGTATAAAGACTTGATCCGGACAAATAATTCTCAAACAAACAAAATGACTAGAAAGAGAAAATAACACTTGTAATTAACTTTGCGTTAAAATGTAAAGTCGAACTTAGATAAAAGATTTAGAGAAATTATTTGAACATGTGATAGATCCGAGTGATGTCCGAGTGACTCGAAACATCAATGTCATAGATATACGGGAATCTGTTTTACGAGTCGATCACAAACGAATGAAAACTTAGACAAGAGTTTTAGAACACTCGGAATGAGTTGTAATAAAAACTTAGGAGGGATGTGGTTTATACCGAGTCTTCATGTAGTACTCGGAATGGTTTAGATTTAAGAGTCCGAGTCTTCAATCTCCCCTTTTTGATGAAAGGCATTCCACACTCGAGATAGAAACTATGTTAGAGTAAAACATGAGTTTTCATTCTCACTCGAGTAGAACATATCGGAATAAGTAGTGAGTGAAGTATTTCATACTCGGAAAAGGCATTGCATATACTATCACTACTTATAACATTTATACGGATAACACATTTAGCAAAAATATATGAACAAATATATCGGAGTAGAAAAAAATATAAGTGATCGAACTCGGAAAGAGTTAACTTAGAAAGGATTCTGCTCAAAGAAAGACAATTCATTCATATATACATAGAAAAATACAAAGAGAGGGTGAGCTCCCCTAAACATAACAACATCAATTTTTCTATTTTTCTCCCCCTTGCATTTCATAAAAAAAAAAAAGTCGGGGAAGAAAACATCAAAAAGATACGAGTTGATGTTGGACAAAAAAGAAAAATGAAAACCAAAGGAAAGAAATTAAGATAGGGGTGCTGGTGGTGCTGAGGTGGAGGAGCGAGTAGTGCGCCGGCGTTGGTAGGCTTGTGATGACGTGGAAGACCGTGGCGGCGGCAACACCAGGATGTCCGGCAATGGCTCGGTTCTGGTTGCCCGACCCGGAACTATGTCATCCTCTAGCTCATCCTCCTGGAAAATCGCGGAGGGAGGTGTTTCTGTTTTGAGCACTCGTGGACTCGTCCAACATCCGTAGGGTCTTCCGACCCACTCACACTTGTTGTCTAAGCCGATCAGCTCCGGTTCGGGGATTATGAAGGTTTGCTCTTAGAGAGTCTTGGTCACCCTAGAGGGGGTGAATAGGGTGATAAGGAAATTTTAACAAACTTGGAAGATGTAAGTTTGAAAAGAATAATCAAGATAGTATGAGTCTAGATTGGACTCGGAAAAGTATGAACTCAAATTTACGTGGAAACCCTCCTCGGGATAGAAAACCACGGCCAGTGCTAGTCCAAGCACCAAGTCAAATCTACTATTTTGAATCCACAAAATACAGCAGGTCGATTGACTCAACCGAATTGCTCCCTTAAACAATTCCTTACAGAGTTTCCTAGACTCGAAATTCCCTTATCCGATCTAGTACTTCCTAACCGAGGTAATCTTTACAGCTAGGGACAAGCGAGCTGAGTTAACCCTTAAAACTCAGTCAAGGGACCTTACTTGAGAGTAAGAAAGAGTATGTAACTGATTACAAGACTTTACAACTCGAAAGTATGAATTACAAGTCGGGAGTTGTAAGTAGAAGATTGAGTATGAATATAATGACTTTGCTTAAGTAATGTGTATTGACAATAATTCCAGTAATCTTCAAGTCTTGAGAGTTGACTTCTATTTATAGATGACCAAGCAGCTTAACCGTTGTGACTAGTTTACGAACGAAGTGCTTTGTGATCGAAGACTCGGACATTTCTCAACGCACTTCCGAGTTGCACTAAACGAGTCGAGTATAACAATCCCATGCTTTTAGAGTTTTGATTCCAAGGCATTCTCGGTTTCGCAGAAACCTCTTTTAGTAAAATAGTATCTTTTCGAGTGATACGACTTTCACTTATTACATTTATTGCTTATCTGTTTGAGACTCGGAAAAGTGGTTCCTTGTTCCGAGTCCATCTTCACTCAGATTTATCGTAGACTAGTGTTTCGTCTTTTTCTCACTCGGAATCTTACTTGAATTACAAGCTCTATTTTCGTTAGAGTCAATATCTTTAGTCTGTTTTACACTTAGTCTATATCAAGTTATCTCACTCGATATTCTTTATGGAACCTGTTCTATCGCTTACACTAAGTCGGATGGAATTACGAGTATCATGGATATTGGACTCGGAAAATTCCATTTCATTTCGACTCGAGATAATCGGTTGATTAATTATCATAATTATTTGATTATCTCGTGTCTAACTTTGGACCAAAGTATTTTATACTTTGAGAACCAGAATTGATTTACTTTTGTAGGTTATTCATTCAAGGATACACCTTTTTCAAACCACAAAAGTAGCCGGCTTCAGAACATCAAATCACCAGCGAGACATGGCTTTTCACCTTCCCTGCTTTAGTCTCGGAAGATTGTGTCGGAAGTTGTCTGTTTCCAAATCTGGAAAACTGAAACGCCAAGCTTAACGGTGGTTTCCACCTTATCTTTCAAGACACTACCAATGGTTTTGGGTCTTCCAAGAGAGATAAACCGTTGTCCAACGTTCACATTGTAACGGATACTTTCGAGTGACTCGAAAGCTTTTATCAACGGTCACGAAGACTCTCGGTCAGCGAGATGAAGATAACGGCTATTCTGCCTGGTTACCTATAAATTGAAGCCATCTCACAAGACCCGAAGATTGCCGAATCTATTGTTAATACACATACTTGAGAAAAGTCATTGTATTTACTTTCAATCTTCTACTTACAACTCCCACTCTGTAATTCATTACTTTACGAGTTGTAAGGTCTTGTACTCGATTACAAACTCTCTCTTACATTCTTTGTGAGGTCCCTTGACTAAGCTGTAAGGGTTAACTCAGCTTAGTTGTCCCTAGCTGTAAGGGTTATCTCAGCTAGGAAGTACTAGATCGAGATAAGGGAATTTACGAGACTAGGAAAACTTGTATAGAGTTGTCTAAGGGAGCAACTCGGGTTCGATCGAGTTCACGGTATTTTGTGGACTCAAAATAGTGGATTTGACTTCGTGTCCGGATTGACACGGTCCGTGGTTTTCTGCCCCGGGAGGGTTTTCACGTAAAATCTAAGTGTTATCTTTCCGAGTCCATTCTAGACTCGAGACGGCCTTCATTGCTCTTGTTCTTTCGATTGATTGCTTTCGAGTTCAATCTTTTCGACCCGGTTAATAGACTCGGAATCTATCTTCCTTTCTACTTCAGCGCAAAGAGTGTGATTCCACGAGAGAATTTCCTATCACCCTATTCACCCCCTCTAGGGTGACTCGGACTCTCCCCGAGCAAACCTTCGGTGACCGTTGTAAAGGTTCTTCCGAGTGACTCAAAAGGATCGGTTGAGATGTGAACGTTGTGCAAAGGCTCTTGACTCCTAAGGGTATTCCAATCAACTGGTGTTGTCCGAAAAGTAGGGTGGAAACCACCGTTGAGCTAAGCGTTGATGTTTTCCAATTTTGGAAACAGACAACCACGACACGGCGTCCGGGCATTGTTCGAAGTAGAAAAGCCTTGACTGCTGGTGATTGACAACTTGAAGCCGGTTATTTTTGTCTTTCAAAAATGAGATAATCTCGTTCGAGATAACCTACAAAAGTAAATAATTTTGGTTCTCAAGTATACAATGCTTTGGTTCATAATTAAGCATAGATAATAATTTAATTAAGATAATTAAGTGCATAATTATCTCGAGGCCTAGAAGAATGGAATTTTACGAGTTTAATATTCATTATACTCAAATTCCATCGAGTTAGTCTTAAGAAAGATCAAGTTATAAGAGTGAGAAAATATCATAGTATAAGTACTTGATCTAGACAAATAACTTTCAAACAAACATGGTGTCTTAAAAATAGGAATTAACTCCGTAATTCACTTTGCTTTGAAATATGCAGTCGGAACTCGGATATGAAGTGTTCGAGAGATTATTTGAGCATGCGATAACTCCGAGTGGTGTCCGAGTGACTCGAAACATAAATTCAAGTTGATAGAGAAGAATGTGTTTTACGAGTCGGTCGAATTGAGTGAAAACATATGCAATATTTTCTATAGTATTCGGAATGACTTGTAATCAAAATCTAGGAAGGATGAGGTTTGCACGTGTCTTTGGTAGTACTTAGAATGGTCTAGTTTCAGAGTTTGAGTCTTCAATCTCCCCTTTTTGATGAAAGGCATTCCATACTTAGACAAAAACTTTGTTAGTGAAATAATTATGAGTTTTCATTACGACTGAGTAGAGTATATCGGAAAATAGAGTAATAAGTGAAGTGTTTTGTACTTAGAAAATTTCTGCGGATAACTCATTTAGCTAGGAATATGAATACTTGCATCGGAGCGAGAGAAAGCAAATGGGAACATATATATATATATATATATATATATATATATATATATATATATATATATATATATAAGAGCAGAAACTAGATGAGACATTTAAACTCGAAAGAGTTATACTTAGAAATCAATACGCTTGAAAACGAAACTTCATTTATATATATATATATATATATATATATATATATATAGAAATACCAAAACACAGAAAGTACATAAAAGAGAGGGTGAGAAAACTCCCCCAAACAAGACAACAAAAGATAACAAATTTTCTAGAATTATTCTCCCCCTTACCTTTCAGAAAAAAAATACAAAAAATTAGGGAAGAACATATCAAGTTGATACAAATTTGGTGTCTAGACAAAAAAAAAAAAAAAAAGAGAACAAGAAAAAATTAAGACGGCGATCCGAGTGGAAGCGGATGAACGTGCGGTGCACCTTCGCCGATATGCTTATGAAAAGGCTAAAGATGCGGGCGGTGGCGGAACTAGTATCTCCGGCGGGGGCTCGGGTCCGAGTCGTTGACCCGAGAATGAGATCATCCAGAGGTTCATCCTCTTGAAATGCCACAGAGGGTGGTCCTTCTCTCCTTCCTCCTTCTCATCGAAGGAGCTGCTTCAGCCGCAACCTCCTCTTCTTCTTCGGCTACCTCTCCAGGATGGAGACTTGGCGAGGACTCAAGGACTTTTCGGATGGTTCCGAGCTGTCCAGGTCTTGAGCTGCTTTGGAGCACCGTTCTTTGAGGAGCTCGACTATCTCCTGTTGCTCCTTAACCAAAGCCTTCATTTCGATGAGCACATCTTGCTACTCTCGAATTTGAGACTGAGGCTGTTTTTGGTTTATGGTCATGGACTGAAGGACAGTCTTAAAGGAGTGAACATTGTCCTGGATTTTCGTAGACACGAGAGAAGAGCTTGTCTATTAATGTTACGGACAAGGCGGCAGAGATAACATGAGAAGCACTCGAGGTGGAGGTACCGCAAGGTGGAGGAGGGAGTGAGAGAGGAGTCCGAGTCCGAGGCGGAGGAGAGGGTTGCCTCGGTTACGAGCTGCGGACCCGGACACTGGTTGGGTTTCCTGGTATCCATAGTCAATAAGCTCTTTTACGCCAACAACTATGGCAGCCTCATACACTTCGTTTGGGTGCGAGGGGACCGGAACCTTGAATTTTTTAAAGACAAGGGTAAGTAAGGCTCCGAAAGGAAGAGGGGTGGATTTCTTAGTACGAGCGGCACAGAGGCCATTTGCTCGATTATGGTAGGGATGAGGTCTATGTCGTAGCCCTCGAGAATATTGAACAGAGCTTCAAGAATCTTTGAATTTGGATTCTCTTTGTTGGAATGATGAGAAAAGAAGATTCTCATCGGCAAGAAATAAAGGAGTCGAGCCTCGGTCTTCATCCGAGTCACGGAAAAGTTTTGCATGACTCGGGGACTTCCTTGGTGTACTTTCCAAAGAACTCATCAACAACTTCATTGAAGGGATGGGGTTGTCTGTTGAGGAAAATAGAAGAAACCTTAAAAAGTCGATAGAGGAGAGAGAGATTGATGCAAACAATGGTGTTGCGAACTCGTGAGGTGATGATCCCCTCGGAGCTAAAAGGTTCGAATAGAACTCAGCAACGAGTTATGGGTATATGAATTCGCTGAAATAGAGGAAATTGTATACCCTTGTGGTTTTGATGTGTTTCAACCACGAAAAGTTTGTGGTTGGAAAGAATTTATCATCCAACGTAAGATGTTGGGTGACGAGGATTTTAGAGGGATTAGAAGGACCCTAGTGGCTTTTGGTTCTAGGTTTCTTGGTGGCTGAACCTAGAAAATCTAGAGCGGAATCTCTTTTAGGCATGTTTGAGAGGTTTTGAGATGAAAGAAAGGCGACTCGAAGAGAGAGAGAGAGAGACTATTGAGAGTTCTTGAGAGCGAGAGAGTACTTGAGAGCTTAAGAGTGCTTTAGATTGTAAGAGTGTGGGTTAGCAGAGAGTAAAGTACCGAAATGAAGGAAAATAGATGCTATTTATAAGGAAAGGAATGTCCTTCGATATCCGTTCGACCCAATTCTCCAACGGTCGCCTCAAATTGGTATGTACAGTTCTGCTGTCCAACGGTTCGAATTCAAGTGTCTGTCTCCCAAACACTAGTTCACCGATCGTTGGGTGCAATAGAGAGAGAGAGAGAGAGAGAGAGAGAGAAATTTCAAAGAAATTTCGAAATGCTCCACTAATCTAGAGATAATTTCAAAAGTTTGAAGTCCGATTTTCTCAAAAGCGAGTCCGACTCGGTAAAGTTTCGAGTGACTCGAGAAAATGCAAACAGATAATAACTCCTAGCTAAGTATCATTGGGTCAACTGAACTATTTGTTACTAAGACAAAGAACAGAAACATATAACACATAATCATCCAAGACAAAATTACATAGAAAATCACATAATCATGCATTAATCATTCCAAGCTCATTCCTAATAAAGCAAAACCGATCCTCACTAAGTGGCTTAGTGAAAATATCAGCTAACTGAAATTTTGTAGGAATGAATTCTAGTTAAATATCACTTGTTCTCGAGAATGGTCTCTCGGAAAATGATACTCGAACTCAATATGCTTTGTCTTTGAGTGCTTGAACTGGATTCTTGGTGATGCTGATTGCACTCGATTATCACACTTGATTGGGATAGATTTAAATGCAAGTCCAAGATCCTTCAAGTGTTGCTTGATCCATAACATTTGAGCACAACACGCTCCAATCGTAATGTACTCGGCTTCATCGGTTGATAGAGTAAGCGAGTTACGCTTCTTTGAGTGCCAAGATATAAGGGATTGACCCGAAACTAGCATGATCCTGATGTGCTCTTTCTATCAACCTTATAACCAGCATATTCAGCATCCGAGTATCTAGTGAGGGTCGGTTCCGAGTCTCTTGAAAACTATAGACAAAGATTATGATTCCCTACAAGATATCTAAAGATTCTCTTCACTTTGCAGTGAGATGTGATTCTTTTCGATTAGCTTGAAATCTTGCATATAGGCATACACTAAACATAATATCTGGCCTCTCTGGATGTGAGATATAGTAGAGATCCAATCATACCTCTGTAGAGTTTTTGATCTATTGCTTTACCTTTCTCAATCGAGTCCGGTTTCATGCTGCTTACTCATGGGTGTTCGCTGCATGTTTTGCATCTTGAAGCTTGTACTTCTTCAGAACCTCCTTGGTATACTTTTATGAAAAGAGTTTTGTCAATCTGACCTCTTTTGAAATCATTCTCAACCAAGAAACTGCTCAGTCTTTCATACCAAGCTTTAGGAGCTTGTTTAAGACCATAGAGAGCCTTTTGCAACTTGAAAACATGATTTGGAAATTCTGAGTTTTCAAATCCAGGGGTTGCTCAACATAGATTTCCTCTTGAATGAAATCATTTAAAAAGGCACATTTGACATCCATTTGATATAATTTAATATTCATGCTTGATGCAAATGCAAATAGGATTCTAATTGCTTCAATCTTAGCAAGCTGGTGCAAAGGTTTCCCCACAATCAATTCCTTCTTATTGATTGTAACCTTGAGCCATAAGTCTAGCTTTATTTCGACTACTAGCCCATCCTCATCCAGCACTACTAGAAATTAGGCTTCTAACGACGACACTTTAACGACGAATCATATAATTGGTCGTTAAAAGTTACTAATAACGATGAAATTAATTTTTCGTTGTTTAATTTTATCAAATAATTATTATTAGACAACGAACAAAAAAATTGGTCGTTATTACTTTTAATATGTTGGTCGTTAATACTATTAAGACTTAAAAACTTAATTATTATTATTTTCTTTTCTAAGATAAATTTAGAAAAAAATTAAATTAAAATTTCCCTCCTAAAATAAAATTATAAGGGAAAAAATTAAATTAAAAAGTTAAAATTTTTCTAAATTACTAGGGGAAAAGTGATGAACATTTTACTGTTCAAGTAAAAACTCGATGAAGTAAAAGAAAAAAAAGCCCTCATAGCACATTTTGTTCTTCGTTCCAGTTCATTTGCTCATACCCTCTCTGCTTTTAACCGTTCGCCCTACTCACGTTGAGTCTCAATCACCGGCCACTTGTCTACCATCGCCTTCGCCCTCAATCGCTGGTAGTCGACACTCAATCGCCGGGGAGCAAGTTCGTTTCCAGCGAAGCCCACCCCTCTCTCGCTCTTACCTCTCACACTACTCTCAAACTCGGTCTCTATTAGCCGGCCGCTCGTCTACCGCAAACTCCAAGACCACCTGTCACGTAAACTCTATGCTTGCCTGGCCGTTGCCTACCCTTGCCTAGCCGACGTTGGATCCGAGAACAGGTGCTGCTCGAAACCCTAAACTTTTCGGCCCTTGTATGCAAAATTCGATATTTTTGGTTGCGTTTAAGGTAAATTGTTTTAGGGATATTGATTGCTACATAATTTATAATGTTTTAGAGCTTTCAATTTGCAATTCATTCAAGTTGATGCAAATTAATTTGGGCTTTTCTTTTTGGGATTGTTAGTCATATTATTGGGCTTTCAATTTCGCTTTTCATTGATTAATTATTTGGTCAAATTTTGAATGCCAAACCTTAACTTTCTGCACTTATTTTGCAAAATTGGGATCGAATTTGCTCCAATCTTATGCTTTTGACTCAACCACCTAACATTGTGAACGGGTGGCTTCGTGTTATGGTATAAGGTGAGGCAATTGAGCAGTTCTTTGGAGAGGAGCATTTGTATTTTAAGACACTTTAGAGGTGTACAACTCCTACACTTAAACATGGGATGCATCCACCTATCTCACCTCAGCCGTAATGGTGTGTTCTATTGGATGATATGGTTATTGTTTCTACAAAGGAGTTTCTCTTTGTCATTTTTGAATATCCTTGATTTGTCATGTACTTTCTCCTTGTAAGTTCTTATACCATTTCTATAGACCGAGCTATATGTATCATGCTCTTAGTTGTTTCGTATGAGTTTGATTTATTTCCTAACACTCCCGGGTATGCCTCGATTGGTCCGGATCGGTAGAAATAGGAGCCTTTGATGAAGAAAAGGAGAGAATAAGATGTGAAGAAAGCTCCTTTTTTTAGCAAGATGCACAATTGAAACTAAATGTTTACTCCTAGAGGTTATTTTTTTGCTTATATAATTTGTGAAATTAGGGATCTTATACACATCTCATTATTGTATTTTGGAAAATAACTGGGAGGGAAAAATATGCATAGACAGTTTGTTGTTTGGAAATTGAAACTCTATAGTTGTTCACACCTTAGCTCAATTGGTAAAGCGGAGGACTACGAGTTGTTCGGACATAGAATCCTTAGGTTGCTTGGTTCGAATCCAGCAGGTCGGATTTTAGTTTGTGTGATTTTTCGTTGATTCATGCAGTGGCGTGTGTCCGAGCGAGTTAAAGATTTCCTGTTTCATAGTCCCTGCACAAACCACGTTGAAATCAATCACTTCATTGAATAGAATTGGCACTGGTGAGTACAAGAACATTACCTATATGTGAAAATGGAACACAAAATTTGGACAACAAAGCATATACACCAAAAAGTGGCTTCACGAACTCGTGGCTCGCTGCTAGGCTGCTGCAGCCAGCTGCAGATTAGCAGCTATCTGCAGCAGCCATCTATAGCTATGATTCTGCGAGTACAGCTGAGCGCGAGTTGGAAAAGGAGAGAATGGTGGCTGCATCCGCTGCCGATGAGGCAATGGCAATGATTCTGCGCTTTCGGAATGAAAAGAGTTCTCTTCAAATGCAAGTTAATTAATTGGAGAGGCTGACTGAGGAGAGGGAACTATATGATGAAAGTGTCATTCAATCATGAATCATGAATATGAGAGGAGTTCAAGTTAATCTATAGCTGTTAATGTACAAAATATATCCAATTAACAGTTCCAAGTAGCATGACTAGTTTATGTTAAGCGACATGAATGATGGTACCCTCAATAGCCTACCATTGCGGAAGAGCAAAGCTATACTAGTGCTGTAAGTCTTCATAGCGTTGTTCATTTCCTTTTTCTTTCCTCAACCCCCTACTGCATAAAGCTGTATATGATGATGCATTAGTTTTGCACTGTTACGAACTATGTAAGCATTGGTTTTAATCAACCGCATAAAGCTATATATATGATTTTAATAAACTCGTATAAAGTTTTATATATTAATATATTATATTTGCATTATTTTTGCCTATTACGAACTATGGATAACCATCGGTTGCATATATCTTCATCCCCAAAACTTAAATTCTTGTAAAATATAGCTCTAGAATATAGCTCTAGATAGTCATCGACGATGTCGGAGATTATATTTTCTTTCAGTGTTTGTCACTATTGAGTTCTCTCCGATGTGTTCATAAGTCACGGGTAGCATATAATTTGGGTCTTCCTTAATGTCCACCTCTTCGAGCAACTCCGCCACCACCCAAGATGGCCAGTCAACTTCGGTGTCCACATCGTCATCTTTCCGAAGCATTCTTCTTTATGCACCCTATTTACCTTGTCCATCAATGACACTAGTATCTTATGGTTTATTGCTTCATAGTCCCTGCACAAACCACGTTGAAATCAATCACTTCATTGGATAGAATTGGCAATGGTGAGTATAAGAACATTACCTATATGTGAAAATGGAACACAGAATTTGGACAACAGCATATACACCAAAAAGTGGCTTTATGAACTCTAACTAATACCGCATGGGAGAAATGGTTGTCTGCAGTAGATGACTGGCTGGTTGTCTGCAGCGAGATGGCTGCTGCTGCGCTACTGCAGATGAGCAGCTATCTGCAGCAGCCAAGAGCAGACCATCTACGGCTATCTGCAGCAGACCATTTGTTGTAAATCTTGTATTGACATGTTTATTTTGGGAAATGATTTAATTTTATTTGCTTTTAACATATTGCAGGAAGATGATTAATTCCACTAGATTAGGGAAGAAGTCTATATGCCATGGTTTGATAGACCAGTCATTTGTATGTTGGTTCGTTTGAGTTACATATGTTTGTTTGATAAGAAGTTGAATACTTTTTGCAATTTTGTAAAAATTCTAATAATTCTCTATTTTTTGCAGGTTTGGAGATGTGGACTGCTCATTCAAGTTCCAACACTTCATTACCTTTAATGAGTAGTTGATGAAGATTTACGCTTTCTAAATCATTTGGAGGACTTCATTTTTTTTTTAGTTTTTGGTTAATATTGCTTGTACTCGGATATCAATTACTATGAGAACTTCTAGTTTCCTCGATTGTTTTTTAGATTATGTGTTTTAGGATGCTTTTGGTATTAGGTTATGTTTTATATTGTGTATTCGCGGACCACTTGGTATTCAAAAGAATTAATATATATCAATTCGAGTTTGTTGTTACTATATTTTAGTGATCAATAGTGTATTACATTATTTTAAAGATAATTGGCAAAATTATATATTCAGGCTATCCATAATATTCTTAACGATGAAAATGTTAGTCGTTAAAGAAACAACGATGAACTAAATTGGTTGTTAATGATCATGATTTTAATTTTTGTATTTATGGTTCTTTTAAATCTACGATGAAAAATTTTGTCGTTAATGATATGTAGTTCATCTTTATTCAATCAACTAATTACGACGACATCTTGCTTCATCGTTATTTTAAGTGACGACGAAAATTTTAAAGTCATCGTTAAAAGTATTAATGAGGGAACCACTAACGACGATCGACGACCAAAATTTTTTGGTCGTTAATCACTTTTAACGACGATAAAATGTACTTTTAACGACCAATTTATTCGTCGTTAGAATCTTTTTTCTAGTAGTGCAGTTTGTTCTTGAAAACCCATTTGGTTCCTATGACTGGGTGGTCCGAAGGTCATTTGGTCAAAGTCCGGACTTGGTTTCTCTCAAATTGATTAAGTTCCTCTCATGGCCTCTACCCATTCAGGTTTATTTAGGGCCTCTAGTGCATTTCGCGTTCGATTAATGATATGAATGCAGTGAATGCACATAGATTTTGCAAAGAAAAACGAGTTCTTACACCACTATTGATGTTAGACAAGATGTTTTCGAGTGGGTGACTCGAAGCATGTTTGAATGCCCTACCTGTTCTTTGGTTTACCATATTTGTGGGTTGAACTAGTTGATCTTCGATGATTTGATCCGATTGAGCTTGCTCATTTGTTTGACCTTCGAGCATTCGAGCTGACTCCGAGTTGGTTCGATCCGAGTTATGATATTCCGAGCTACCTCGGTCCGAGTTGTTTTTCTTGACTCGTCCGAGCTCACCTTCAAGCAAGATCATCTTTTCTCGACCGAGTTTCAGATCCGAGAATGTTGACTTACTTGGTTTTCCCTGATCAATCTCATCCAAAATAACGTGGATGCTTTCTTCCACTTTATTAGTTCTTTTATTGAAAACGCGATATGCTTTACTATGAGATGAATAACCAAGAAAAATACTTCACTCGACCGAGCATCAAACTTGGTCGGCGATCCTTACCATTATTGTGAACATAGCACTTACATCCGAAGGCTTTGAAGTATGAGATGTTAGGTTTCTTTCCCTTGTAGAGCTTGTATGGAGTTTTCTTCAAAATAGGAATGATGAGGCATCTATTCGAGTGTGTAGTTTGTCTGTGTTGATTACCTCAGCCCATAAATAGTAAGGCGAGATCATGTTCAATCATCATTGTCTTTCCTATTTCTTCAAGATTTATGTTCTTTCTCTCTACTAATCCATTCCGTTAAGGAGTTCCGGGTGCTGAGAAGTTGTAGAAGATACCATTCTTGTCGCAAAACTCTGCAAATTCCGAGTAGTCGAACTCCCTTCCATGGTCGGTTCGAATTCTTCTTATCGAGTCTCGGACTCTACTCGAATTTTCTTATAGAGCTTGCTTGAACTCTTTGAAGGCTTCATTTTTGTGCTTAAGAAAACAAACCTAGGTAAATCGTGAGTAGTCATCAACAATCACCAGTACATATGATTTACCTCCGAGACTCTTTATAGGGATTTCACCACATAAATCCATATGCAACATTTCAAGCACTTTGTGGAAACAGTTTCGAGAGATTTGAAAGAAGATCCGAGTAGGAATTGGATTCCTCCTCTTTGTTAAAACCAAGCCCTTCCTTTCTGAAGGAGTCACATTGAGAGCCTAAGGGCATGTCAAGGTTTTTTGATCTTAAGTAAATTTCAAAACAAGCTCTTGAGACTTATTGAGCTTTTGTTTTAGATGCTCATTTTCTCTTCGAGTTTCTCGGACTCGGTCTCATTTTTCAAACCAATGCTCTCGAATCGCTCTCGGAATCAAACCAATGATCTTAAGTAAATTTCAAAACAAGCTCTTGATACTAGTCTTGAGTTCTCTTAAAGTAAGTCTTAGTTTTTCCAATTCATTTTTCAAACCAATGCTCTCGAAGTAAGAGACTCGAGTTGTTCTTTGTATTGTGAAGAATCGGAATTGGACTTTTCTTCCAAAGTGTAAATGTATTTAGCTGAATCAACTTTAGAGAACTTAAGAAAGTATTCTATTACCTCCTAAGGATTCGTCTCCTCATTGTCCGAGTTGTCGGAGTCCGACTCGGATTTAGCATCCGAGTCCGATAGTGCCATAAGAGATTTTGAATTGTCTCGAGTCTTCATCTTCTTCGGATGAATCTTCATCACTCCATGTGGCCATCATAGCCTTCTTCTTCTTTTGGTCCCTTTTTCTTCTTAGACAGTCTTTGACTATGTGATCTTTGCTACCACATTCAAAACAGACCGAGTTCTTAGTTAAAGATAACTTTAAAGGGGATGAGTGTTTACCTTTTCTATCCTTCTTATCTTTCTTGTAGAACTCTTCTCCTGGCCTTTTCTTCCATTTCTTGTACTTCATCATTCTTTTGAAGCCTCGAGCGATAAGTGCCATGGGATCTTCTTCTGAATCCGAGGAACTCAAATTTTCTCCTTTGCTTTCCGAGGCCTTCAACGCAATGTTCTTTTTAGTGCCGACCTCAGCATCCTCTTCTTCCGGATGGATTTCATGGGTAAGTAGCTTCCTAATCGGTTCGTCTAGCTTTAGTTGTGAGAGGTTCTGAGCTACCTCGATGGCTGTCACCTTGGGACCCCATCTTCTCTTGGGCAGACTTCTTAGGATTTTTCTACACATCTTTTCATGGGAATCTTTCTACCTAGAGATTTGAGATTGTTTGTAATCTCGGTGAAGCGTATAAACATCCGAGTGATGTTTTCTTCGGCTCCATCTTGAACAGCTCGTATTTGTGAAGATATTGACTTATCTTCGCTTGTTTTACTTGGCTTGTTCCTTCATATGTGTTGACAAGAGTGTCCCACACATCTTTGGTTGTGTCACAAGCTGACACTCTGTTGTATTCTTCCGAGCTGATGCCACACATCAGAATGTTCATTGCGTTAAAGTTCTTTCCGAACTTTTCTACCTCTTCAGTGGTGTACTTAAACTTTGCTTTAGGCACAGGTCTTGTATCTTCCATCTTCATTGGAATGCAATTGCCTTCTTGTATGATGTTCCATACATCTTCATCGTGGTCCAAGTAGAAAGCATTGCATTAGCTTCTTCTAGTGCACGAAATTTAATCCGTTAAACTTAGGTGGTCTACTAGAAGATCTTCCTTCATCAAACTCTCCATTGTTCCGAGCCATCTGATCTTTAGACATTTAGGCTATTATACCCTTTCTGAAAGGCTAGGGTCCGATACCAATTGAAGGTTTGCTTTTGGAAAGTCTTGGTCACCCTAGAGGGGGTGAATAGGGCGATGAGGAAATTTTAACAAACTTGGAAGATTTAAGCTTGAAAAGAATAATCAAAACAATTTGAGTCTAGATTGGACTCGTAAAAGTATGAACTCATATTTTCATGGAAACCCTCCTGGGGACAAAAACCATGGCCAGTGCTAGTCCAAGCACCAAGTCAAATCCACTATTTTGAATCCACAAAATACAGCAAATTGACTCAACCAGAATTGTTCCCTTAAACAATTCCTTACAGAGTTTTCCTACACTTATAAATTCCCTTATCCGATCTATTACTTCCTAACCGAGGTAATCTTTACAGCTAGGGAGAACTGAGCTGAGTTAACCCTTGCAGCTCAGTCAAAGGACCTTACTTATAGAGTAAGAAAGAGTGTGTAACCGATTACAAGACTTTACAACTCGGAAAGTATGAATTACAAGTTGGGAGTTGTAAGTAGAAGATTGAGTATGAATACAATGACTTTGCTTAAGTAATGTGTATCGACAATAATTCTAGCAATCTTTAAGTCTTGAGAGTTGGCTTCTATTTATAGATGACCAAGCAGATTAGCCGTTGTGACTAGTTTACGAACGAAGTCCTTTGTGACCATTGTAACGGTTCTTCCGAGTGACTCAAAGAAGATCGGTTGAGATGTGAACGTTGTGCAATGGCTCTTGACTCCTAAGGGTATTCCAATCAACTGGTGTTGTCTCGAAAAGTAGGGTGGAAACCACTATTGAGCTTAGCGTTGATGTTTTCCAGTTTTGGAAACAAACAACCTTGACACAGCGTCTAGGCCTTGTTCGAAGTAGAAAAGCCTTGTCTGTCGGTGATTGACAACTTGAAGCCGGTTACTTTTCTACTTCAAAAATGAGGTAACCTCATTTAGATAACCTACAAAAGTAAACAATTTTTGTTCTCAAAGTATAAAATACTTTGGTCCATAATTAGGCACAGATAATAATTGAATTAAGATAATTAAGTGTATAATTATCTCGAGGCCTGGAAGAATGGAATTTTCTGAGTCTAATATTCATTATAATCAAATTCCATCGAGTTAGTCTTAAGAAAGATCAAGTTATACGAGTGAGAAAATATCATAGTATAAGTACTTGATCTAGACAAATAACTTTCAAACAAACATGCTTGAGTTAAAAATAGGAATTAACCCTGTAATTCACTTTGCTGTGAAATATGCAATCGGAACTCGGGTATGAAGTATTTGATAGATTATTTGAGCGTGTGATAAATCCGAGTGGTGTCCGAGTGACTCGAAACATCAATGCAAGTTGATAGAGAAGAATGTGTTTTCTAAGTGAGTCGAATTGAATGAAAACATATGCAATAGTTTCTATACTACTTATAATGACTTGTAATCAAAACCTAAGAAGGATAAGGTTTGTACCTATCTTTGGTAGTCCTCAAAATGGTCTACTTTCAGAGTCCGAGTCTTCGGGCTATGGCACCTTGTCCCTCTAGCCGAGAGGCTTCCTCCTTCTTTTCTTGTTCTTGCTCCTTCTCCTCTTCCTTCTCTTCCTCGTTCTTTTCCTCCTTCTTCTCGAGCTGAGCTGCTTCAGCCACGGCTTCTTCTTCTTTTGCCTCGGCAGAAGGGGACTTGGCTGGGCTCGAGGACTCCTTAGAAGTGTCTAAGCTTTTGGGTCCTGAGCAGCCTTAGATCTCCTTTCTTAGAGGAGCTGAAGTTGCTCTTGCTGCTCCTTGATAAGTCCTTTCATCTCGAGGAGCAGATCTTGGTGCTTCCGAATCTAAGACCGAGCCATCTTCTCGGTTGATGACTAGACTTTGAAAGACGTTTTTAAGAGAATGGAGAGTGCCCCGAAATTCTTCGTCACTCGAGGAGAGTTTGTCTACCAAAACTGTAGACAAAGCAACGATGCTTGCTGCAGAAAGTGGTTCTAAGGTAGATGCAACACCAAGTGGAAGAGGGAGAGATAGGGAGTCCGAGTTTGAGTCCGAGGAAGAGGTGAAGGGGCCTTTAATTATGACCCATGGACCCGGACACCAGGCTTGATTTCCTAGTACTCGTATCCTAGAAGTTGCTTCCTACCAACTACAATGGCAGCCTCGGACATTGCGTTTGGGTCCGAGGGGAGGGAAACCTTAAACTGCTTAAAGACCACAATTAGAAGGCTCCGAAGGGAAAAGGAGAGGATTTTTTTAGATTGAGCTGGCACAGTAGCCATTTTCTCAAGGATGGTCGGGAAGAGGTCTACATTGCAGCCCTCGAGGATATCAAACGAGCTTTGAGAATCTTAGAATTAGGATTCTCTTTGCTCGAGTGATAAGAGAAGAAGGTTCTCATCGAAGAAAGCAAAGCAGTCTAGCCTCGGTCCTTATCCGACTCACGAAAAAAATTTCGTGACTTAGGGACTTCGTTGGCATATTTCTCGAAAAACTCGTCCACAATCTCATTGAAAGGGATGTGATTGCAGTTCAAGAAGAGATAGGAGACTTTGAAAATGCGGTGAAGGAGGGAAAGGTTGATACGAACAACCGTGTCTCGGACTCGTGAGGTGATGACTCCCTCGGAGCAAGGCGAGGTTAGAGTAGAACTCGGCAACGAGTTATGGTTAGATGAACTCACCGAAGCACGGAAAGTTGTAGACTCCGAGTGGTTTTGATGTGAGGTAACCACGAAAATGATATGGTTTGGAAGAACTTGTCATCCAAAGTAAGGTGTTGGGTGACGAACACTTTTGAAGGGTTAGAGGTACTTGTGTTTATTTGGTGCAAGGTTTCTTGGTCGCAGACTCTAGAAAATCTTAGGTTGAACCTCTTTTAGGCATGGCTGAAGATTTAAGAGAGAGAAAGAGAGAAAAAGAGTGAGCACGAGAGCGAGAGCGAGTAAGCGAGAGAGTAAGTGAGCAGAAAGTAAAGTAGCGAAATGAAGGTAAAGGGATGCTATTTATAGCAAAAGGAATGTCCTTCAACATTCGGTCCGACCTCAACCTCCAACGGTCGCCTCGGAAAGATGTGATGTTTCTACTCTCCAACGGTTAGAATTCCAGTGACTTTCTCCCAACGGCTAGTTCTCCGATCGATGCACGCGGTAGAGAGAGAGAGAGAAAGAGAAATTTTAAAATAAAATTTTGAAATTCTCCATTAATCTAGAGATGGTTTCGAAGTTTAATGTCCATTTTACTTAAAAGCTGAGTCTGACTCAGTATGGTTTTGAGTGACTCAAAAACTTAATTACGAGAATGATCCTAGCTCGGTTTCACTCGGTTAAGCTGAACCAATTGTTATTAAGACCAAGAAGAACATATAACACATAATCATCCAAGACAAAATTACATAGAAAATCACATAATCATGCATTAATCAATCCAGGCTCATTCCTAATAAAGAAAAACTGATCCTCACTAAGTGGCTTACTGAAAATATCGACTAACTGAAATTTTGTAGGAATGAATTCTAGTTAAATATCACTGTTCTCGTAATGGTCTCTCGGAAAATGATACCTGAACTCAATATGCTTTGTCTTTGAGTGCTGAACTGGATTCTTGGTGATGCTGATTGCACTCGATTATCACACTTGATTGGGATAGATTTAAATGCAAGTCCAAGATCCTTCCAGGTGTTGCTTGATCCATAACATTTGAGCACAACACGCTCCAACCGTAATGTACTCAGCTTCATCGGTTGATAGAGCAACCGAGTTACGCTTCTTTGAGTGCCAAGATATAAAGGATTGACCCGAAACTAGCATGATCCTGATGTGCTCTTTCTATCAACCTTATAACCAGCATATTCAGCATCCGAGTATCTAGTGAGGGTCGGTTCCGAGTCTCTTGAAAACTATAGACAAAGATTATGATTCCCTACAAGATATCTAAAGATTCTCTTCACCGCAGTGAGATGTGATTCTTTTCGATTAGCTTGAAATCTTGCATATAGGCATACACTAAACATAATATCCGGCCTACTGGATGTGAGATATAGCAGAGATCCAATCATACCTCTGTAGAGTTTTTGATCTACTACTTTACCTTTCTCAACTGAGTCCGGTTTCATGCTCGCTACTCATGGGTGTTGCTGCATGTTTTGCATCTTGAAGCTTGTACTTCTTCAGAACCTCCTTGGTATACTTTGATTGATGGACATAGATGCCATCTTTGTCTTGCTTGATTTGTAGACCAAGAAAAAAATTGAGCTCTCCCATCATGCTCATTTGGAATCCCTGTCTCATTGACTCGGAAAATTCTCGAAAGAGATTTTCATTAGTAGCTCCAAAAATAATATCATCAACATAAATCGAGCAATAAGGAAATCTCTCCCATTGGTTTTTATGAAAAGAGTTTTGTCAATCTGACCTCTTTTGAAATCATTCTCAACCAAGAAACTGCTCGAGTCTTTCATACCAAGCTTTAGGAGCTTGTTTAAGACCATAGAGAGCCTTTTGCAACTTGAAAACGTGATTTGGAAATTCCGAGTTTTCAAATCCAGGGGTTGCTCAACATAGACTTCTTCTTGAATGAAACCATTCGAAAGCACATTTGACATTTATTTGATACAATCGATATTCATGCTTGATGTAAATGCTAAAAGGATTCTAGTTGCTTCAATCTTAGCAACCGGTGCAAAGGTTTGCGCACAATCAATCCCTTTTTCTTGATTGCAACCTTGAGCCACAAGTCTAGCTTTATTTCGACTACCAACCCACCCTCATCCAGTTTGTTCTTGAAAACCCATTTGGTTCCTATAATCGGGCACGACTACAAAAACGTTATATAGTGACTGAAACTAGCGACGGAATCGACATGTGTTAGATAAAACTTAACTAGCGACGGAATTAGCGACGGAATTTAATTCCGTCGCTATTTTAGTCATTAGCGACGGACATAAAGACGGACATGGAAAAATTAGCGACGGATTTATGAAAAAAATGAAAATTAATTTTTTTATAATTAGCGACGGAATCGATCTGTCGCCGATTCCGTCGCTGTATCTAATTTTTAAAAATTTTTTAGCTTAGCGACGGAATTAGTCCGTCGCTAAATGTAATTTTTAATTTTTTTATTAGCTACGGAATTAGTCCGTCGTTAATTCCGTCGCTAATTCAAAATTTTTAAAATCTTAAATTTTGCCGCCTACTTAATTTAAAAATACAAAAATTTTCAAATTTGAATTAGCGACAGAATATTCCGTCGCTAATCCAAAATTTTCAAATTTAAATTTGCCGCCTATTTCATTTTTCAAATATATAAAATTTTTAAATTTTTAGTTGGCGACGGACTTGTCCGTCGCTGATTCCGTCGCTAAATCAAAATTTGAAAAATTTTACGTTGGCGGGCTATTAAATTTTCTTCGGTTTTGAAATTTTAAAAATTTTTAATTAGCGACGGACTGATTCGGTCGCTAATTTTGATATAAAATCTAAAGTTCAACAAGACTCGGCAAACATAAGGAGAGATAGAAGTGAGAGTGTGAGAGAGCGAGATGGTAATCGGTCGTTCGCCACCGCCGTCCGCCACCGCCGACGTCACCAACTAACCACCTTTAACTTCTTATAGGTATGCTTTCACCATCCGCCCTCATTGTTGGTTGTATTTATAATTTACTTTGTTTACTATAAAATTCAGATTTTAGAGGATTTGATATAACTTATTTTGATAGGCGTGGTTGGAATGAGGTAAAAGATGAAGATAATGAGAAAGAGGAAGAAGAAGAGGAAAAGGAAGATGAAGAACATAACATGTGTTTGTATAATTTACTTTGTTTACTCTTGTTTTTATTTTCAATTAGTTTTTATGGATGTTCGAAGTTGGATTATTTATAACTTTTGTGTTTGTATATGATTTTTGTATTTGAATTAAAGTTGAATTTGATGTTGTTATGCTACTTGGATTATTTGGATTTGTATTTCATTGTAGATTTTTGTATTAAGCACTCAAAACTATACAAAATTGTCAATTTTTTAAAATATTTTGCTAAAAATTAGCGACAGAATTTTACGATTCCGTCGCTACTCCACTCGGCTGACGGAACAAGAAAATCCGTCGCTGATTGGATTAGCGACGGAATCAAATTCCGTCACTAATCCGTCGCTAATCAGCGACGGAATCGTAAAATTCGTCGCTAATCAGCGACGGAATCGTAAAATTCCGTCGCTGATTTTTAGCGACGCGAAAATCTACGACGGAAATTTTCCGTCGCTAATTGTGAAATTTCGTCGCTAAATAATGTTTTTACGTCGCTATTTCCGTCGCTATATGACGATTTTCTAGTAGTGGGGTCGTCGGAAGGTCGTTTGGTCAAGGTCCGGACTTGGTTTCTCTCAAATTGATTAAGCTCCTCTTGTATGGCCTCTACCCATTCAGGTTCATTTAGGGCCTCTACCCATTCAGGTTCATTTAGGGCCTCTAGTGCATTTCGGGTTCGAGTTAATGATATGAATGCAGTGAATGCACATGATTTTGCAAAGAAGAACGAGTTCTTACTCCACTATTGATGTTAGACAAAACGTTCTCGAGTGGGTGACTCGAAGCATATTTGAATGCTCTACCTGTTCTTTGGTTTACCAGGTTTGTTGGTTGTACTTGGTTGATCTTCGATGAGTCCGAGCTTGCTGAATTTGCTCATCCGCTTGTCCTTTAGCATTCCGAGCTGGATCTTGAGCTGGTTCAATATGAGTCTTGATATTCGAGCTGCCTCATTATGAGTTGCTTTCTTTTGACTCTGTCCGAGCTCGGCTTCAACAAGATCATCTTCATCTCGATTGATTTTCAAATCTGTGAAGGTTGATTCACTTGTTTTTCCCTTATCAATCTCATCAAACACAAAGTGGATGCTTTCTTACACTTTGTTAGTTCTTTTATTAAAAACATAATATGGTTTATTGTGAGATGAGTAACCCAGAAAGATACCTTCATCCGACCGAGCCTCAAACTTGGTCAGCTAATCCTTGCCATTATTGTGAACAAAGCACTTACATCCAAAGGGTTTGAAGTATGAAATGTTGGGCTTCTTTCCCTTGTAAAGCTTGTATGGAGTTTTCTTCAAGATAGGTCCGATGAGGCATCCGTTCAGGTGTGTAGTTTACTATATTGATCGCCTTATCCCGAAATAGTAAGGTAGATCATATTCAATCATCATTGTCCTTCCTATTTCTTCAAGAGTTCGGTTCTTTCTCTCCATTACCCATTCACGTTGAGGGGTTCCGAGTGCTGAGAAGTTGTGAGAGATACCATTCTTGTCGTAGAACTCTGCAAATTCTAAGTAGTCGAACTCCCTTTCATGGTTAGTTCGAATTCTTCTAATCTCGAGTTTGTAACTCTACTTGAATTTTCCTGCAGAGCTTGCTGAACTCTTTGAAAGCTTCATTTTTGTTCTTGAGAAAACAAACCCGGGTAAATCGTGAGTAGTGATCAAAAATCACAAGTACATATGATTTAGCTCCGAGACTCTTTACAGGGATTTCAGCACATAAATCCATATGCAACATTTCAAGCACTTTAGATGTGGAAACAGTTTTGAGAGATTTGAAAGATGATATGACATGTTTCCCTTTTGTGCATGCTTCACAAATTTTATTTTTCTTAAATGAACAGTTAGGTAGACCCCTAACTAAACCATGAGACGTAAGTTTTTTGATAGTGTGCATGCTAACATGACCTAGTCTATGATGCCATGTCCAAGAATCATCATGCAATGATGCTTTTAAACAAGACAAATTTTGACTTGGATCGGAAAGACAAATAGTATAGGTATGACTCGACCTCTTACCCGAGAGCTTAGTCTCTTTGGTAGTTACATCCGAAATATAGCAGTTTGTCCGAGTGAATCTAACCTCTTAACCTTTGTCACACAACCGAGAGATGTCGAGTAGATTGTACTTTAATCCCTTGACAAGATAGATTGGCTTGACCGGGTTATCTCCTTTCCCAATCTTTCCAATTCCAACTATCTTGCCCTTACTCGTCATCTCCAAAAGTGACTCTGCCTCCTTTGAAATCCTTCAACTCGGAAAAGAGTCTTGAACCTCCCGACATGTGGCATGAGCATCCACTTGTCTAAGTACCAATGACCTTTTGTCCTTTTCTAAGTTACCCGCAAGTCGAAACACACTAACCCTTCTCACTTCCTCTAACGAACCTAGTAACTCCCTTTACTTGTGGTCCTTTTCTCAGGAAAAGTACTCTTGGGAATCCAGATTTAAATGACTTTGTGTGCGGCCTGATTCCGAGTCTTCTTTTAGAAAACTAAGTCTGTGTCTCTTTCTTTTGAAAATCTTTTCTTTTATAAACAGGTGGAGAAGGTTTTATCCTATAAACTGGTTTGTGCTCAGTCCTCCTTTGATTCTTATAAATAGGACCATGCTCAGCCTTCCCAAACTTCACGGTTCTAGAATCCTTTTGAAAAGATTTGAGTAGAAATTAGATTCCTCCTCTTCGTTAAAACCAAGTCCTTCTTTTCGAAGGAGACACATTGAAAATCTAAAAGCATATCAAGGTTTTTCTGACTTGAGTAAATTTCAAAACAAGCTCTTGAAACTTATTGAGCTTTCTTTTCGGATGCTCATTTTCTCTTCCGAGTGACTCAAACTCAGTCTCATTAGTTTGAGAACTAGTCTTGAGTTCTTTCAGAGTTAGTCTCGGTTTTTCCAATTCATTTTTCAAACACTTGCTCTCGAAGTAAGAGACTCAAGTTGTTCTTTGAACCGAGAAGAATTAGAATTGAACTTTTCTTCCAAAGTATAAATATATTTAGCCAAATCAACTTTGGAGAACTTGAGAAAGTGTTCAATTACCTCCCGAGAACTTGTTTCCTCGAGTGTCCGAGTTGTCAAAGTTAACTCGGATTTAACTTCGGAGTCTATTAGTGCCATCGGACACTTTGAGTCATCGGAATCTTCATCTTCTTCGGATGCGTCTTCATCGCTCTATGTGATCATCATAGCCTTCTTTTTCTATCCTTCTTTCTCCTTGGACAGTCCTTGACTATGTGATCTTTGCTGCCACATTCAAAACAACCAGAGTTCTTAGTTAAAGATAACTTTGAAGGGGAAGAATATTTACCTTTTGTGTCCTTCTTATCGTTCTTGTAGAACTCTTCCTTTGGCCTCTTCTCCCATTTCTTGTGCTTCATCATTCTTTTGAAGCCTCGAGCAATGCGTGCTAGAGGATCTTCTTCCGAGTCCGAGGAACTTAGACTTTCCTATCTGCTTTTGAGGCTTTCAGCGTAATGTTTTTTTGTGGTAACCTCGACATCCTCTTCTACGAGGTGAATTTCATGGGTAAGCAACTTCCCAATCAGTTCATCTAGCTTTAGTTAAGAGAGGTTCCGAGCTTCCTCGATGGCTATCACCTTGGGACCCCATCTTCTCTTTGGTAGACTTCTTACAATATTTATGCACATTTCTTTGTGGGAAATCTTTCTACCTAGAGATTTAAGATTATTTGTAATCTCAGTGAAGCGTCTAAACATCCGAGTAATGTTTTCTTCCGGCTCCATCTTGAACAGCTCATATTTGTGAAGATATTGACTTATCTTCACTTGTTTCACTTGGCTGGTACCTTCGTTTGTGTTGACAAGAGTGTCCCACACATCTTTAGCCGTGTCACGGCCGACACTCGTTGTACTCTTCCGAGTTGATAGCCCACATTAGAATATTCATTGCTTTGAAGTTCTTTCGAACTTCTCCGACTCCTCATTGGTGAACTCGAACTTTCCTTTAGGCACGGATCTTGTACCTTCCATCTTCATTGGAATTTAGTTGCCTTCTTTGATGATGTTCAAGACATCTTCATCGTTGTCCAATAGAAAGCATTCCATCGGTTTCTTCCAATGTACGAAGTTTGATCCTTTGAACTTCAAGTGGTCCGGTGGATGACCTTCTTTCATCGAACTCTCCAATGTTCCGAGCCATCCGGTCTTTAAACCTTTGGATTGTTAGATCCTTCTTGAAAGGCTAGGCTTTAATACCAATTAAAGGTTTGTTGTTGAAGAGTCTAAGTCACCCTAGAGGGGTGAATAGCGTGATGAGGAAATTTTAACAAACTTAGAACTTTAAGCTTGAAAAGGATAAATAATTGAATCTGAGTTTAGATTGGACTCAGAAAAGTATATATACTCATAAATACGTGGAAACCCTCCTGGGGGTAGAAAATCACGGACAGTGCTAATCCAAGCACCAAGTCAAATCCACTATTTTGAATCCTCAAAATACAACAAGGCTAACTCAACCGGAATTGCTCCCTTAGACAATTCCTTACGGTGTTTTCCTAGACTCGAAGTTTCCTTATCCGATCTAGTATTTCTTAACCGAGATAACCTTTACAATTAGGGATATTGAGCTGAGTTAACCCTTACAGCTCAATCAAGGGACCTTGCTCAAATAGTAAGAAAAGTATGTGACTCGATTATAAGACATTATAACTCGTAAAAGTATTAAGTACGAGACTTAGAGTTGTAAGTAGAACATTGAATGAGTAACGTACTAAGAGAGATAGTTTCAGCAATGGATTCAACAATCTTCAAGTCTTGTGAAGTGGCTTCTATATATAGATGACCAAGCAGAGTGACCGTTGTGTCTTAGTTCCGAATAGAAATCTTTATCGGCCGTTGTAACGGCTCTTCCGAGTCACTCGAAAAGATCGGTTGGAATGTGAACGTTGTGCAAAGGATCCGGGCTCCTAAAGGTGTTCTAGTCAACTGGTGATGTCTGAAAAGTAAGGTGGAAACCACCGTTGATCCTAGCGTTGGAGTTTTCTAGTTTTGGAAATAGACGACCACGACACGGTGTCCGACCCCTATTCGAAGTAGATAAGCCTTATCTACCAGGTGATTGACAACTTGAAGCCTGGCTACTATTGTAATTAAAAAATGAGATAGCCTCATTTGGATAACCTACAAAAGTAAACTACTTTAGTTTTCAAAGTATAAAATACTTTGGTTCAAGATTAGGCATAGATAATAATTTAATTAAGACAATTAAGTGCATAATTATCTTAGGCTTAGAGGAGTGGAATTTTCTGAGTCTAATATTCAATATACTCAAATTCCATTAGAGTTAGTCCTAAGGGAGATCAAGTTAAAGAGAGTAAAATAATCAGAGTATAAAGACTTGATCCGGACAAATAATTCTCAAACAAACAAAATGACTAGAAAGAGAAAATAACACTTGTAATTAACTTTGCGTTAAAATGTAAAGTCAGAACTTAGACAAAAAGATTTAGAGAAATTATTTGAACATGCGATAGATTTGAGTGATGTTTGAGTGACTCGAAACATCAATGTGACGATATACAAGAATATGTTTTCCGAGTCGAGTCACAAACGAATGAGAACTTAGACAAGAGTTTCTAAAACACTCGGAATGACTTGTAATCAAAACTTATGAGGGATGTGGTTTATACCCGAGTGTTCATGTAGTACTCAGAATGGTTTAGATTTAGAGTCTTGAGTCTTCATCCATGACAATTTCAAATGTTCAAGTTTGAAACTAGCCAAAGAAACAACTTTAGCCCTTGTTGATACGGGGATTCAATTTATACAATGATGATAGTACTCCGAAAAGCAACAACACCGGCAAAAAAAAAAGAGCATGGTATAGTAAGGATGTATTTGTCATTCATTGTTAGCAACTCATATTCAGTTATGGTACATTTTTTGCATAATCTTCATAGAACTTTAGTGGACCTATTTTCTATTGCAATGAATCTTTTTTGTAATGCAGTGAACCTATTCTCTAGTGCGGTGAATCTTTTCTCTAATGCAGTGAATCTTTAACTATGCATATCAACGTAAGTTCATCATGCATCAAGAAGTAATACCTAAAAAACGATAAAATTAAGGTAGAAGATTATCAAGAGGTAAACATTAGTATAATCACCATGACTTTTCTTACTTTTTTGAGAAGCATTATCTATAATCTCCACCTTCTTTCTCAACAAATTGAAACACACCACAAAGTAACGCCTATTATGGAATATAAGAAAAATATCTGCACATATCAACACAACTTTAAACATCATATGAAAGCGAGAATCAAGCCAAGCAACTGAAATGCAAGTACAAAAATGATCTTACCAGATTCGACTTCAGAATGTCAAGCCAGGAAGTCATTTGAATCGCATCATTTATTACTTTTCCAAAAGATTTAAACTTCGCCACGGAATATTCACTATCTTCACCCCCACCTTTAAGCTCTATCTATGTCATAATATTTAAATTAATTGAACATGGACTACGAAGAGCAAGCACAAACTAAAGTATCTTAAAAACAACAAATTACTTACATATGGAGTACACCCAAAAAAGAACCTTGACGGCAATTGAGAACCCTTCAATTTCTCCGAATGATTTAGTAAGTATGAGAATAAATCAATCACATTAGGATCCAAATGATCCCCACACCCCAAAGTTCTAATCACCGATCTAGGAACCTTGAAAAGTACATCGACAAATAATATTTCATCGAAAAAAATGTTGGATGTATGGTGACCTCAATTAATATTTCACTAAAAATAAAAATTAACAACATATAATAAATTTATGATAATAAAAACTTCTTACAGGATTACCTCTCAAGACGAATTTTATCAATTGGAAGAAAAAACCCAATCGAAACACGCTTCTCTTTAGCGGTCAAAGACTTTAAGGCATCAATGTGGCTTTGGAAGTATGGTGTCCTCAAATAAAGCCCTCGCAATTTCTTCCTTAGTAGTTGAACACTGCTAATATCTTTATCTCCATCTCTATCTTGGCTCAACAAGGGGCTGCATTGTATATGAGTACTCGATCCACATCGAGGATCTCTTTCATCACCAGCAATTCGTTGATTATAACCTTCAGTATCCCCAGGACTTGGTTGATTATGACCTTCTACATCCCCATGACTTGGTTGATTAGGTTCTCCTTCATCCCTAGTACTTGGTTGATTAGGTGGTGGCTAGGATAAGGTGAAATCAAATCCTAAATCAAAGCTTGGAGGTGTAAAGTTACCTGGACCAGAAATTCGGTCATAAGTGAAGACTCGGACTCTGAATTTATAACATTCCGAGTACTATCAAGGACTTAGGTACAAACCCCATCCCTCCTAAGTTTTGATTACAAGTCATTCTGAGTGATATAGAAACTATTGCATATGTTTTCATTCGATTCCGACTAACTCGTAATACACACTCCTGTTCATCAACTCACACCGATGTTTCGAGTCATTCAAACACCACTTAGATTTATCGCATGATCAAACAATCTCTCTAACACTTTTTCTAAGTTCTGAGTTCATATTCTGAGGTAAAGTGAATTACAACGTTAATTCACCTTTCTAAGTCGACTTGTGTATTCGAGAATTATTTGTCTAGATCAAGTACTTATACTCGATATTTTCTTTATAACTTGATCTTTTCTAAGACTCGACTCTAATGGATTCCGAGTGTAATGAATGTTAGACTCAGAAAATTCCACTCCTCTAGGCCTAAGATAATTATGCACTTAATTATCTTAATTAAATTATTATCTGTGCCTAATCTTGGACCAAAGTATTTTATACTTTGAGAAACAAAATTGTTGACTTTTGTAGGTTATCTAAATGAGGTTATCCTATTTTTTGAATTATAAAAGTAACCGACTTCAAGCTGTCAATCACCAACAGACAAGGCTTTTCTACTTCGAACAAGGCTCATACGCTGTGTGAGGGTTGTCTATTTCTAAAACTGGAAATCTTCAACGCCAAGCTCAACGGTGGTTTCCACCCTACTTTTCGGACACCGCCAACTGATTGGAGCACCTTTAAGAGTCAAGAGCCATTGCACAACGTTTACATCTCAACGAGATCTTTTCGAGCGACTCAAAAGAATCGTTACAACGGCCACAAAAGGACTTCTATTCAGAAGAGAGTCACAATGGCTAATCTGCTTGTTCATCTATAAATAGAAGCCAACTCTCAAGACTTGAACATTGCTAAGACTTGCTAGAATTATTGTCAATACACATTACTTAAGACAAAGTCTTTGTATTCATATTCAATCTTCTATTTACAACTCCCAACTTGTAATTCATACTTTATGAGTTGTAAAGTCTTGTAATCAGTTGCATACTCTTTCTTACTTTCTGACTAAGGTCCCTAGACTGAGCAGTAAGGGTTAACTCAGCTTAGTTGTCCCTAACTGTAAAGGTTACCTCAATTAGGAAGTACCGGATCGGATAAGGGAACTTCGAGTCTAGGAAAACTCGTAAGGTATTGTTTAAGGGAGCACTTCGGTTGAGTCGATCTGCTGTATTTTGTGGATTCAAAATAATGGATTTTGACTTAGTGCTTGGATTAGCACTAGCCGTGGTTTTCTGGCCCATGAGGGTTTCCACGTATATTTGAGTTCACACTTTTCTAAGTCCAATCTAGACTCGGATTGTCTTGATTACTTCTTTCAAGCTTTAATCTTCCAAGTTTGACAAAATTTCCTCATCACCCTATTCACCCCCTCTAGGGTGACTAAGACTCTCCAAGAGTAAACCTTCAATTGGTATCGAGCCTAACCTTTCAAAAAGGATCTAACAATCCAAAGGTCTAAAGATCAAATGGCTCAAAACAACGAAGAATTCGATGAAGGAAGATCTTCCAGCAGACCACCAAAGTTCAAAGGATCAAACTTCATGCATTGGAAGAAGCTCATTGAATGCTTTCTACTAGATCACGATGAAGATGTATGGAACATCATATAATAAGGCAACTACATTCCAATGAAGATAGAAGATACAAGACCTGTGCCTAAAGCAAAATACACCACTCGAAGAGGCGTAAAAGGTCGAAAGAACTTTAAAGCAATGAAGATTCCGATGTATGCCATCAGCTCGGTAGAATACAACATAGTGTTAGCTTGTGACACAGCCAAAGATGTGTGGGACACTCTTGTCAACACATATGAAGGAACCATCCAAGTAAGACAAGCGAAGATAAGTCAATATCTTCACAAATACGAGCTGTTCAAGATGGAGCCAAAAGAAAACATCATTCGGATGTTTATACGCTTCACCGACATTACAAACAATCTCAAATCTCTGGTTAGAAAGATTTCCCATGAAGAGATGTGCAGAAAAATCCTAAGGAGTCTACCCAAGAGAAGATGGGGTCCCAAGGTGACAGCCATCGAGGAAGCTTAGAACCTCTCTCAACTAAGCCGGACGAATTGATTGGGAAGCCGCTTACCCAAGAAATCCATCTCGAAAGAAGAGGATGCCGAAGTCGGCACTAAAAAGAATATTGCGCTGAAGGCCTTATAAAGCGAGAGGAGAAAATATGAGTTCCTCGGAATCGAAGAAGATCCCATGGCACTAATTGCTCGAGGCTTCAAAAGAATGATGAAGCACAAGGAATGAGAGAAAAGGCCAAGAGAAGAGTTCTACAAGAAAGATAAGAAGGATAGAAAAGGTAAATACTCATCTCCTTCAAAGTTATCCTTAACTAAGAACTCGGGTGTTTTGAATGTGGCAGCAAAGATCACATAGTCAAGGACTGTCCAAGAAGAAAGAGGGACAGAAAAAAGAAGAAGGTTATGATGGCCACATGGAGTAATGAAGATTCATCTCGAAGAAGATGAAGACTCGGACGATTCAAAGTGTCTAATGACTTTATCGGACTCGAAGCTGAATCGAGTCGGACTCGACAACTCGGACAATGAGAAAACAAATCCTCATGAGGTAATTGAATATTTCGTCAAGTTTTCCAAAGTTGATTTAGCCAAATATATTTACACTTTGGAAGAAAAGTCAAATTCCGATTCTTTACATTACAAAGAACAACTTGAGTCTCTTACTTCGAGAGTATTGGTTTGAAAAAGAATTGGAAAGACCGAGACTCACGTTAAGAGAACTTACGACTAGTACTCAAGCTAATGAGACCGAGTCTAAGAATCTCAAGAGAGAAAATGAACATCTAAAACAAAAGCTCAACGAGTCTCAAGAGCTTTTTTGAAGTTTACTCAAGGTCGAAAAATCTTGACATGCTCTTAGGATCTCAATGTGTTTTCTTCAGAAAAGAAGGACTTAGTTTTAACAAAGAGGAGGAATCAAATTCCTACTCGGATCCGAGTTCACACTTTTCCGAGTCCAATCTAGACTCGGATTGTCTTGATTACTTCTTTCAAGCTTTAATCTTCCAAGTTTGACAAAATTTCCTCATCACCCTATTCACCTACCCCCCTCTAGGGTGACTAAGACTCTCCAAGAGCAAACCTTCAATAAGTCTTGGCCAATTCAATGCAAGCCTCCCAAAATCCTTGATCATCTACAAACAAGTTGTCATCTTAACTTAAAGGAGGTGCTTGTTTTCCTATATCAAGATTTTCACATTCACCACTATGAAGATTTTCTCATTAAGCAGATGGACCAGCTACGTCCTTAAAAACTTCCAATTTCAAGCACTGAATTAACACATCCACCAAGGTACCTTCAACTTTGGACATGGCGGAACTCACTGGAAACATCCTACGTGCCTCACCAACCGACCGAACAACATCAACTAAAGCATTCGAAAAGTTCTTCACTAACATAGAAACTTTATAAACGCATGCCTACAAAAAAAAAAAGAATAAGAAAAGAACCCTACAGAAGACAAAAGCTACCCTTCACATGACAAAAGGTACACTGACAAAAGACAAAAAGATAACGTGAAAGAGGATACATTGTCAATACCTTTTTGACCTAACCTCTTCATCAACTTCATCTTGAATGTCACATTATCGTGAATCCGGTACCACAATTGTATCATCTACAACCCCTTTTCCAAAGCACCCAACAGATTTCATTTCATAATTCATTCTATCCAAAAGATCTTTCCCTGTCCAATTTGATAATATAGGAAATCTCCTTCCAATCACTCTTATTTCAAAGAAGACACGATCCACATAGCAAAGCTATAATTTACGATAAAGAAGAAAAGAGACCATTAGAACATAAATTTCTACAAAAAAAAAAACACATTGTACTCTAAAAATTTATATGAATTAGAGTATTTACCATCGAGAATAGAATTGGGCCTCTAAATATTCCATTTGGTTTCAGCTTCCATGTGTCCGTACACTTAACCAAACTATCCAATGTATATTTACACCAATTCAGGTTCTTCACCTCTTGCAAATTGAAAACACTTTTCAACACAAGATGATTAACGTTTAGACTTTGATGTCCCTTAATCATGCAAGTAACCACATAGACAAAAAGTTCCTCTTAAAATCATCACCCTCTTTCCTTTGATGTCTCAATTTTTTAAGAAGTTGATATGTCAAAGGAAATTTCCCATCCCATTTACTCTTCCACTTATTAACAAATTCCTTATAAAAAGTTAGTTCATTCTTTTTCGCCCCTTCAACATCCTTAGGTCCCCTTTGAAAACCTAATGTTAAATACACATCTTCTTCTCTAATTATCAACTCATCATTTCCAACCAACTTCAATGATCGTCTACAAGTGTCAAAATTTTCAACAAGCCATCTAGATAGCGTTAACGGGATTGCATCAATTTTCAAACTAAATAAACAATAAAAACCCATCTTAATAATATCTCTCTCTTACTCCACTGATACATTTGAAAGAAAACAAACTAAAGAAGAAGGAGACGTTCTTCTCTTGAGTTTGATAGGATCATGTTCCATACCGAAACATCTTTATCACCTAAACAACCAATAAATATTGATTACAATCTTTATGAAAAAAGTATTTAAAAGAGTAAATTAAATTTAAATAGCAATTAAACATACTAAGATTATTAGTTTCTTACGGTGAAACTTCGAACGAGTTCTTTTATATTTCTTACATGCAATAGTCTTGACTCGCTTTTCCTCATGTTACTATCATAAGAAAGAAAACAATAACCTTTAATAAGCTAATAGGATAATAGAAAATATATAATACGAAAGAAAAAGTATACCCTAAAAAACAAAAAAGGTACCCTACAAAGGACAAAAGGTAGCCTCGCACAACTTAATTTCAATTAAGACTCAATCAAACTTAATAACAGTTCAAGGTGACAAAAGGTATCCTACATAGGACAAAAGATACCTCTAAAAAATAGAAACGGTACCCTACACAGGACAAAAGTTACCATGCACAGGACTTTACTCAAACTAATGAAGCCAAACCAATTCTGGAAAAGTTTTAGATTTGGATGAATACATTAATGATGAATTAAAGCCAATTCAACTTAGCTGCTCAAAAATCCAACCCATAAAACCAAAATGACAAAGAAAAATGGGGACTGATCCAGTAAGCACTTTTTAAGAACATTGTATGATGTCCCTAAAACATGAACTGATTTGCCAAGGGACTAGCTATGCAGCATTGACTTGCTTACATAATTGAGCAATTTCAACTTTAGACATGCAGTCTACTAACTACACCACCCAGCAGGAGATCTCTAACATGCCACCTAAGCATGATGGACAAAGACTCCCATTCAATCACAAACTAACAGGAGAATACATGTAGAGAATTGTGATCATAACCGAGGTTGCTTTTGTAAATGTGTTTATCAACAATACCCTACTAGGCAGTACTCTTGGAGACCCGGGGTAAGGATATGTCTTTATCATCAAACTAATAGCATGAGGCAAAGAGTTCCTGATTTTCTAAGTGACTTTAATGCTGATGAGTTGTTTGTTTCAGTTAAGTAAGAATTAAAAACTGAATTTTCAAACTTTAGTGGGACGAGCAGTAGAAAAACCTTCAAAATTAACCCACTAAAGATAGCAATGCTGAAGAAGGGAGATCTATGATTATTCATTCTAACTTGTCTTATAATTTAAAGGTAGTAAGACTAAAAAACTTCAGTAGCCCACTAGGAAGTCTGTTGTTCAATAACACGGATAGTCCGATCCCATTAAGTAATCAACCTATAATTCATAAAACAAATCCACTAATGCAAGATGTAAAAGAAACCGAGGAGCCAACTGGATGGATCATACAAGATCTGAATTGAGGATGCTTTGGCTTGATCATAATTGTGATCATTGTTCGCATTTTGCCTAGCGGGACTCTTCAACGTCAAGGTATTAATATATGCAATTATCAATATCATCAAATTTATAACGAGGAGGCAAAAAAGGTCCTGAATTCCGTGAATGCAATAAGGAAACGACTCTTTATTTCGATCACCTTAGATTTAGAGTACAAAGGGTGGCCTCAAGAAGCTGCAACCAATAATAGACATTCTTTTTGAGAAACCAATAATAAGGCTAGTGCCAACTATTGAAACGACTAATCTACGAGTCTCAATTAACATAACTCTTGATTGTCATCAACCCATTATGATTCTACTTCACTAATGGCAAAATTTCCTTCTAATGCGGGCTCATTGACGAATTTTCAATAAACCTTGGACAATTCAAGGACATAAACTGAAAATGGTAATAGTCTTGTCATACAATGTCTCCGGTAGGCAAATTGAATAATGAAATTGAAAACCTAGAATAATAAAAATGAAAATCAAACAAATTAGAACCTTAGAATCACTACAGGTAATTTTATATACTTAATTATTAATATTTTCACCAGTTGTAAACCCTAGAATATAAAATTGAAAACAGAGAACAATGAAAGTGAAATCAAACAACTCTATAAATTCAAACATCACTTACCTAGTTTCAGCATTTTGAGAAGAAGGCCCGGGTACATCCATCTTATGCAGTAAGCTACAAATTAGAGAAGAAAAACAACTGCAAAATTGAGCTTGAAAATGATGAACGAAACTAAACCTTCGAAAGCTGAAAAAATCATCTCCGAATACAAGAAATTGGAACTTATGAGAGAGATAAACACAGAATGGAATTGGAATGGGCAGCGCAAAAGCTCGAGCAATCCTCACTGAGAGAAGTGTAGAAGAAATTAGGGGCATAATTCTCACTGAGAGAAATGAAGAAGCATTATAGTGAAACGAAGAAGAGAGAGAAATGAGAGGAGAGAGAAAGCCGAGAGGGGAGGAAGGCGAGTTTCTGCAACAACTTCTTTTATTAATTTAACGTCACGTGAGTGCCGTATGTATAGTATAATATACTTATGGTTATAATATATAATTCTCTCTCTCTCTCTCTCTCTCTCTCTCTCTCTCTCTCTCGGCTTCATAAGCAAGTTTCAAATGTACACAAACCTTGCCACATATCAAGACCTAGTTGCCTCCCATTTACCCTTGTTTCTCCTTTTAATCCATTTTTTTAGCTAAGTATAAACGTTAGGAAAGGTAGGGTCAAAATAGTTTTTTACAGGGTTTATTCTAATAAGTCTAACTCGGGTCTAAATTCTGAAATGGTAATTTTCTTTATTTATTTCTTTCAACATTAATGCACACGGAAAAATATCAAATACTTAAATATAATTAAGTATATAATTAATTAATTGATCTAATTTAATTAGTTATTAATTAATTTAATTCATATAACCACCTCAATTAAAATTTTGGGTATTACATCTTCTTATTAATAATATTAACGACAAATATTTTATAATTAATAACGACCTTCTTTTTTTCATTATTTAATGATGATTATTTGATGAAATTAGATGATAAAAACTAATTTTGCCGTTATTAGTACCATGTAACGACTAATTTTATGATTGGTCGTTAAAGTGGCGTTATTAAAAATCCAATTCATAGAAGGATTGCTTCGAAATGGGAACCATATTCCTCAACAAATGCCACCCCACTAAAGCTACCTATAATAGTTTTGGACTATTTTCCTTTACTACTACCACTTCTTAATACATAGATAACACTACTAAAAATGCTTTCTAATGATTAAAAAGTTGATCGTTAAAAGCATGATTTAAGCTTTAACGACCAAAAAGATGTTGGTCATCGTCCATCATTATTGGTCCTGTCGTTATTAGCTTTAACATCTGAAATGAAAATTTTCATCATTATTAGAATAACGACGAAAATATACATGGTCATTATAGGTTAACTAATCAACGATCAAAAAATATTAATAACGACCAAATCATTGGTTGTGTAGTTATAAAATTAAAATTAAAATTAAAATTTTATAAATTATTATCATTAAGGACAACGTTGGTTTGTTTTGACTTTTTTCTAATCAAGGTTGACGACTGAAATATTTTCATTGTTAAAAATCATTACTACATTATCTAACAACCAATTGTTTTTGTCGTTAATAATGTCATTAAATATGATGATCTGATTTATATAAAATAAATCCAAGAAATAGTAATAGCAAATTTAAAATATATATATAAACCATTAATTTGCAAATATTCGCTACAAAGCATATTTAATTGTTGAAAAACAAAATCCTTCATTTTGACCTCATTACAACTTCTTCGACTCCACACGACTTTGAAGTATATAATTTTCAGCTTCAACTAGTAGTATTAAGTTCAACTTCAAGTTAAGCTCTAGTAGAATAGGAACCTTTTACATCTTTTGCCTTTATTCCCCCACCACGGCCAATTACCCCACTTCGAGATTTTGATTTGAAAACCTTTTCAACAACCTGCAAATTAAAAAAGAAATAAGTTATAATGAATGCAACATAAAACGTTATTATTTTGTTCTAAAAGAGATACACAAGTTGAGGACATGTAATTTTCCAAATAGGTACTGATGGAAGAAGTCTTTCATTCGGTCAAACACTTGATTATTTGTGTAGACCAAACTTGAATTTAATGTCACAACCTAAGTTTAATGAATCACAAAACTTGAGCATTTCTTGCCACACTCGCATCAATTGTCGAAACCCCCAAGTTACATACAAAAACAAAGGCATGAATAGAGTTTTGTATGAGCATTCCAACAGACAAATGGGGGTTTACCCAAAATGGAAACAAAAGGGGGAAATTTTCATAATGGCGTGTAGATAATTTCACACAAGCATTACAACAAACACATGGTGGGCAACACCCAAAATTGGAAAAAAGAAACCAAATTCATCCCGACATCTCCACTTTCCCTATTTTGAGGTTATGTCCCCCCCGAAGGTTTTCTCTTGAGAGTCTGAATCACCCTAGAGAGGGGGTGAATAGGGTGAGAAGGAAATTTTGCAAAATAACAAAGTTTTCTACAAAGAATGAAAATAGAAAACTATTTTGAGTCTAGATTAGGCTCAGAAATACAAAACTCTAAAGTTACGTGGAAACCCTCCTAGGGTAGAAAACCACGGACGAGTGTCAATCGAGACATCAAGTCAAATCCACTATTTTGAATACACAAAATACAAGAACTGGCTCTTACAAAATTGCTCCCTTCAACAATTCAATACAAGTTTTTCCTAGACACGAAGTTCCCTTATCTGTTCTAATACTTCCTAACTGAAATAACCTTACAGTTAGGGACAACTGAGCTAAGTTAACCCTTATAGCTCAATCAAGGGACTTTATGGAGAATTGAAATAAGTAAGAGTGATTACAATACTTTCTCTTTACAACTTAGAAAGTAGAAACTTAGGTACAGAGTTGGAAAGGTAGAGAAGATTGAGAGAGAATATATTTCGTTCGAGTTACAGCAATCTTCAAGTATTGTAGGATGACTTCTATTTATACACAGTAAGGTAGATTAGCCGTTGTGACTGATTTTGAACTAGGAAGCTTCACTAGCCATTATAACAGGTAGTTTGAGTCCCTCGGAATAGGAGTCGTTGGAAATATGAACGTTGTGCTTTCGTCCTGGGCTCAAAAGGTGGTCCAACCCACTAGTTGTGACTGAGATCTAGGGTGGAAACAACCGTTAAACTCAAAGTTAAAATTTACCGAATTTGGAAACAAACAAGCATGACACGGTGTCCGAGCCTTGTCCTGAAACGAGTGCTTTCTGTATGCTATTTAACGGTTAGAAGCCGGTTACTTTTGCATTTTAAAATGGGATTAAAATAATTTAATCAACCTACAAAAGCAAATCAAAGTGATACTCAAAGTATCCTTTACCTGAGAGAATGGAATTTTTGAGTCTAATTCCATCTTGTGTTTATCTTTTGGGTGATTAAGAGATTAAGATTATATAGACACAATGCATCAAATTGATCAAGAAAATAATTCCTATTGATAATACTGACTTAGAAATAGAAATTAATCTAGTTAACATATAAAGTCGAGCTCATAATAATATATGCATGTGAAATTATTTACTCAAGACAGACTTCCCGAGTTGCATCCGAGTGGGTCATAAACTCATTGTTGTGTGTGTTTACTCAAGAAATGTTTTCTGAGTAGGCCAGACAGTAGTGAAAACTTAAAGATGAGCTTCTTAAAGAGTGAGAGTAACTTGAATTCAAAACCATAGAGAGATAGAGAGTTATACCCGAGTCTTCAATCTCCCTTTTTTGATAAAAGGCATTCAACACTTAGAATAAAAACTAGAATTTCAGATAGTTAAATTTTCATGGCTCGAAACGAATGACTATAAGATGTTCTTAGTGAAAATAAGTCAGAGTTTGTTATTAAAGATAATTGATGCAAAATTATCGGAGATTAGATATATATCGAGTATTTATCGAGTAAATCAAATAGATATGAGCAATTATCGGAGCGTAAAATCAAAGCAAGAAAGAGATATCAATAACACAAGTTAATAATGCTCAAAAAAGGCAAATTTTCATTACTTAGAAAAAAATACAAAGACATAAAAAATACTCCCCTAAACCAAACATCTGCCTATTCTTTCTCTCCCCATATATATTTCATCAAAATAAACCGAGGGAGGAAGAAATACAAAAATGTTGGATAAAAAATAAGTTTTGAAAATCAGGAGGAGGTGGAGCAGTGTGAGTGGAGGAGGAACAACGAGGACCCCTACTTCTGTGATGGTAGCGTTGATTTGAGATTGCTGGATGAGGAAGAGATGGCAAAAGGAGAGGTAAATCTTGAGTTTGAAGTGCATACATTCGAACTAGAGGTTCTGCATCCTCTATTTCCTCTTCCGAGCCCTCAGCCTTCTTCAGCTTAAGATGGCTATGTAGAAGGTTGAGCCTGGGATTGACCAACATTCCCAACCTCTTTTGAGGTAGACTTAGTGTGCTCTAAGGAGATAACCTTGGGTTCTTTCTCTCCTTGGCCTTTAGCTTGGCCTGCTCCTTCTTCTTCTTCTTCTTCTTCTTCTTCTTCTTCTTCTTCTTCTTCTTCTTCTTCTTCGTCACTACTACTACTACTACTACTACTACTACTACTACTACTACTACTACTACTACTACTACTAGTACCACCACCTCGAGTTAGAAGAGCTAGAGGACTCTATGGATAAATCTTTTGCAAAGTGGAATTCTAAGTCCTAAGCAGCCTTGGATTTGCGCTCTTGAAGACGGTTGATCTGGTTTTGTTACCGCTTAATAACTTCCTTCAGTTCAGAGACCAAAGTTTGACTTTGATTTATCCGCTTCTAAGCCATGCTTTGAAGCTGAGTCAAGATAGGCATGAAAGCCTGGAAATCACTAAGAGTTGATTGTAAATCTTTGGCGAGAGCAACAAATTAAGAAGCCACCTTCTAAAGTAAATATGTAGAAGGGGCAAGGTTGGAAAGAAGATAGACCAACTATCGGAAGAAGAGTTTCAGAACTCTTCGAGTCCGAGAAGGAGGTGGAAGCTCGGAAGAATAAACCCGGACACCAGATGATATTTCCTGGTATCCTAGGCCAACTAGCTCAACCTTGCTTATACAAACAGCTGGCTCAAGGCATTTGAGTGGATCATCAAGGAGATCCACTTTGAAATGACTAAAAAAGTAGTGAGAAAAACTCTAAAAGGAAGAGTTGGTTTCTTTTGATCTGTAGGAATAGAAGCTATTTGCTCGAGGATGAAAGGGAAGAGGTCAACCTCATACCCTTTAAGAATATCATATAAAACTTTGAGAACCTTATTGTTGGGGTTCTCTTTTGATGGATAGAATGAGAACATTGTTCTCTTTAGAATAAAGCAATGAATTTTGGCTTCAGACCTTATTTGAGTCACATAAAATTTCTTTCTGGACTTAGGAATAATTCTAGCATACTTGTCAAAGAAATCGTCGGTGATTTCACTGAATGGAATGGGATTGAAGTTCAGAAAGAGAGCCTGAACGTCAAGAGTTTATAAAGAAGAGAGAGGTTAATTTGAATAACCTTCCCTTGAACAAGAGAAGAGACTACGTTGTCTCTTGCAACCATGTTGGTATAGAATTCAGTGACGAGCTGGGGGTATATGTAGTCACAGCTATGATTTGCTTTGGCTCATCAAAAGCGAGAGCCTTGCCTTTAGAAGGATCCTTTTGAGGATTCTTAGGATGGGTGGTTCAGGTTCTAGCCTTTTCGGTGGCTTACCCTCCTTTGGTTGCACTTCCCCTCATAGGCATTATGGGAGAAAGAGAAAGAGATTTGATTTGAGAAAGAGGAGTAGAAAAGTGAACGAGTGAAAGAGAGTTAAGAGTATGAAATTAAAGACTGTTTGAGCAAGGAATTTTGAGTTCGAGTGTAGAAAATGAGAGAGTAATAGATAGCAAAGTGAATGAATGAGGGTGAACATGTGCTATTTATATAACAACAGCTCTCAAAGAACAAAAGCCATACTGACTCAGCACTTAGAGTAACGGCTAGCTAATCGTTTGGCATTCTAGTGAGCAACGGTTACTTCTTTAAACTGTTTCCTTTTAACGGCTAGTTTCCTGACCGTTCGCGTGATAGAGAGAGAAAAGAGATTTTCAAAAACATTTCCAAGATTCTCCATTGATTTAGAGATGACCTCAGGATTTTGATGTCTATTTTTCTCAAACTGAGTTTGACTCGGTGATGTGTCCGAGATACTCATAATACACTTAGAAACTTAATACCTTGTAGCTTAATTCCATCATTTTTCAACTGATCCACTAGTTATTCACTCAGAACACATAATAAACAATCAAACTCATAAATTCTCATGCAAACATTCAAATAATCATGCAATCATCATGCCAAGTTCATTCCCAATAAAGCAAAACTGATCTTCACACAGAGGTTTTCCGAAGATATTAGCTCACTGAAATTTGGTAGGAATAAACTCAAGTACAATATCACCTTTTTCAGAATGGTCTCTCAGAAAATGATATCTGACCTTGATGTGCTTCGTTTTTTAATACTGGACTGGATTCTTTGTAATACTGACAGCACCTTGATTATCACATTTGATTGGGATATATGTGAATGAAAATCCTAGATCCTTCAAGTGTAGCTTGATCCATAAAATTTGAGCACAATAGGCTCTAACCGTTATGTACTCTGCCTCGGCTATTGATAGAGCAATTGAATTTCGTTTCTTTGAGTGCCAAGAGATGGGTGATTGACCCAGAAGTTGACATGCTCCTAAGGTGCTCTTTCTATCAACCTTGCATCCAGCATAGTCAGCGTCCGAGTATCCAATGAGAGTCAGACTTGAGTTCTTTGAATACCGAAACCGAGTATCCGAGTTCCTGCAAGATATATAAAAATTCTCTTCACCGCAGTGAGATGTGATTCTTTTGGATTAACTTGAAATCTTGCACATAGACAGACACTAAACATGATATCAGGCCTACTAGATGTAAGATAAAGTAGATATCCAATCATACTCTGTAGAGTTTCTCATCTATAACTTTACCTTTCTCATCTAAGTCCAGTTTGGTGCTACTACTTATTGGTGTTGCTGCATGTTTCACATCTTGTAGCTTGTACTTCATCAAAAACTCCTTGGTGTGTTTGGATTGATGAACATAGATGCCATCTTTTTCTTGCTTAATTTGCAATCCAAGAAAGAAATTGAGTTCTCCTATCATACTCATTTGGAACTCATGTCTCATCAACTTAGAAAATTCTTGGCATAGAGTTTCATTAGTAACTCCAAATATAATGTCATCAACATAGAGCTGAATAATGAGAAAGTCATTCCCCTTGGTTTTTGTGAAAAGCGTTTTGTTAATAAGACCTCTTTTGAAATCATTTTCAACCAAGAAACTTCTTAGTCTTTTATACCAAGCTCTGGCAGCTTGTTTCAGACCATGCAAAGCTTTTAGCAATTTGAAAACATCATTTGGAAATCAAGAGTTTTCAAATACAAGGGCTTGCTTAACATAAACTTCTTCTTGAATATAACCATTGAGAAATGAACACTTAACATCAATTGGATATAACTTAATGTCCATGCTAGATGCAAATGCTAAGAGAATTCTGATTACCTCAATCCTAGCAACAAGTGCAAAGGTTTCCTCACAATCAATTCTCTCTTCTTGGTTATAACCTTGAGCAACTAATCTGGCTTTATTTCTGACTACCAACCCTCCCTCATTCAATTTGCTTTTGAATACCCATTTGGTTCCTACAAATGGATGGTCGGAAGGTCGTTCGGTTAAAGTCCGGACTTGGTTTCTTTCAAATTGAGTTAATTCTTCTTGCATGGCCTCTACTCAGTCAAGTTCAAGTAGGGCTTCTAGAATAATTTTAGGTTCAATTAATGAAATGAATGTTGAAAATGAGCATAAGTTTTGTAAAGAAGAACGAGTCCTTACCCCACTGTTGATGTCAGAAATGATGTTCTCAGGTGGGTAACTAGATGCATATTTAAAAAGCTTAACCTGACCTCTAATTTACCAAATTTGTTGGTTGAATGTTCTGATCTTTAGCTGGTTCAGCTTATTGAACTTCTTCATTAGCTTGACCTTCAGTGAGTCCGAGTTGGTTCTTGAACTGGCTCATTCCGAGTTGTCTCAGTTCCTTTTTTCGTTCATTTTAAGCTTAGCCTTTACTATGTTATCTTCATCTTAATTGAGCTTCAAATCTGAGAAAGTATATTCACTTATCCTGCCATCATCAATTTCATCAAAAATGACATGGATACTTTCTTCCACTTTGTTAGTTCTCTTGTTAAAGATTATATAAGCTTTGCTATGTGAAGAATAACTGAGAAAAATACTTTCATCTAACCTTGCATCAAATTTGGTCAGATTGTTACCATTGTTATATTACATTCGAATGGTTTAAAGTAGGAAATGTTAGAATTTTTCACTTTGTATAGCTCGTAGGGTGTCTTCTTCAGAATGGGTCAAATGACGCATCTGTTAAGAGTGTAGTTTGCTGTGTTAACTGCCCCATCCAAGAAATAATAAGGTAGATCATTTTCAATCATCATTTTCCTTCCTATTTCTTCAAGTATCATGTTATTTCTCTCCACTGCTTCATTCTGTTGAGGAGTCCTTGGTGATGAGAAGTTGTGGGAGATGTCATTCTTGTCACAAAAGTCTACAAATTCTCAGTAATCAAACTCCCTTTCCTGATCCGAGTCTCAAACTCCACTTGTATTTTTCTGCAAATCTTAATAAACTCTTTGAATGCTTCATTTTGTTCTTCAGAAAATACACCCAAGTAAATCGTGAGTAATCATCAACAATAACTAGCACATATGATTTACCTCCTAAGCTTTTAACAGGAATTTCACCACACAAATCCATATGTATCAATTCAAGCACTTTGGATGTAGATACTGTCTTGAGTGGCTTAAATGAGTATCTAACTTGTTCCCCTTTTATGCATGCACCATAGATTTTATCTTTCTTAAATGAACAGTTAGACAACCCTTTAACTAATCCATGAGATGCAAGTTTCTTGACAGTATGCATGCTAATATGTCCTAGTCTACGATGCCATGTCCAAAACATTATTCAAAGAAGCTTTTAAACATGATAAATCTTGACTAGAATCAGAAATAGGAATAATGTAGGTGTTACCTGACCTCAGACCATAGAGCCTTGTCTCTTTGGTGATAGCATAAAAAATAAAGTAGTTGGTCTTAGTGAACCTTACCTCTTGACCTTTGTCACACAATTAAGATATACTTAGAAAATTATCTTTAAGCCCTTTGACAAGGTATACTGGACTGACTAAGTTGTCTCCTTGACCAATTCTGTCAAATCGAACTATCTTGCCTTTACTATTATCTCCAAATATAACTTTTCTGCTCCCATCTCTTAAAGTTCTGATAAGAGTCTTAAATCTCCAGACATATGGCGTGAGCATCCACTGTCTAAGTACTAATGACCTTTTTGTTTCTGAGTTACTTGTAAAAACATAAACAAACTAACCCTTCTCATTTCCTCTTACAAACCCAATAATTGCCTTTACTGTGGTCTTTTTCTAAGGAAGAACACTTTTGGGAATCCAGATTTGAATGATTTTGGGTTTGGTCTGATTCTGAGTCTTCTTTCTTTAGAACTAACTCTATGTCTCTTTTTTTTGGAAACTTCTCTTTTTGTGAACAGGTTAAGAAAGCTTTTTCATAAATACTGGTCTGGGCTAAGTCCCTTTCCTTTTTAATGAATGGGACCATGCTCAGCCTTCCTGAACTTGATAATTCTGGAATCAGTTTTGAAAAGATTTTTATAGGAATTATCTTCCTCTTCAGCATTATATTCAATAACTTCTTTTCAAAATGATACACACTGAGAACCAAGTAATAAATTAAGGTTTTTGTGACCTTGAGTGAGTTTTAAAACTAACTCTTGAGTCTCATTGAGCTTTTGTTTCAATTGCTCATTCTCGATTCTAAGGCACTTAGATTTAGTCTTATTAGCTTGAGTAATGGTCTTAAGTACTTTCATATTCTGTCTAAAGTTTTCTAAATCATTTCTCAAAGAGGTGTTCTAAGCATTAAAAGATTTCACTTTCTCTTTAAATTCAGAAGATTTAGAATTTGACTTCTCTTCCAAGGTAAAAATATATCTAGCAAGATCATGCTTGGAGAATTTAAGGAAGTAGTTGATTACCTCCTGAGGATCTGTTTTCCTCAGTATATGATGCATCGCTTTCTGACTCTTATCTAACTTCTGAGTCTGATAAAGCCATTAGACAATTTGATTCATCATTAGTGTCATCATCTTTTTCTGACTCATCATTACTCCAGGTAGCTACCTTAGTCTTTTTCTTCTTTCTATCCTTCTTTCTCTTTGAAAAATCCTTGACTATATGCCCTTTGCTGCCACACTCCAAACAGCCAGAGCTCTTAATTAAAGACAAATTTGAAAAGGATGAGAATTTACCTTTTCTGTCTTTCTTGTAGAACTCTTGCTTAGGCTTCTTCTGCCACTTTTTGTATTTCATCATTTTCTTGAATCCTCGAGCTAGAAGTGCCATGGGGTCTTCTTCAGAATCTAAGGATCTCATACTTGGACCTTGTTCCTCTAAGGCCTTGAGAGCAATGTTTCGTTTGGTGCTGACCTCAGCTTCTTCCTCCTCTAAATGCAACTCATGGGTGAGAAGTTTCCCAATAAGATTATCTGGCTTTAGTCATGAGAGGTCCTGAGCTTCTTTTATTGCTGTCACCTTGGGGCCCCATCTTCTCTTGGGTAGACTCCTCATAATCTTTCTTACAACTTTTTTATGAGTCATCTTTCTTCCAAGACATTTGAGATTATTGACAATCTCAATGAAGCGAATGTATATCTGAGTGATGTTCTCATTAGCCTCCATCTTGAACATTTCATATTTGTGGAGATACTGACTTATCTTGGCTTGCTTCACTTGACTGATACCTTCATAGGTAATAATCATTGTATCCTAAACTTCTCTGCCAGCGTCATAAAAAATACTATGTTGTATTCTGTTGCATCAATTGCACACATCAGTGTGTTCATTGCCTTGAAGTTCTTTCTGTACTTCTCGTTCTCTTCAACAGTGAACTCAGACGTCACCTTAGGTACTGTTTGAGTTCCTTTTGTCTTTATAGGTGTGTAGTTTCCATTGCACATGATGTTCTAGACCTCCTCATCATAATCTTGAATGAAGCACTCTATGATATTCTTCGAATGAGCAAAGTTTGATCCCTTGAACTTGGATGGTCTAGTGAAAGAACTTCCTTCATTGAACTCTCCATAGTTAAGAGTCATCTGATCTTTAAACCTTGGATGTTTTAGATCCTTTGAAAAGGCTAGGCTCTGAAACCAATTAAAGGTTTGCTCTTGTAACGCCCCCAAACCCCATAAGCACCAAGTTAATCCTAAGGACTAATTAACTAGTAATTAGCCCAGCGGAAATATAGGTTAGAGGCGTTACCGCCGTTCCAAACAAGGAACAAGGCAACATTCGGATAGATTACGTGCAATACTTGATAAGGTCTGAATTCGAAAGTAAAACATCCGACGAAAACAACTGCCACCACCGGAGCTCCGTTCAACCACCCCTTCCCCCATAAAAACCTCATTTTCTTGTGAGTTTGGGTAAAAATCTCAACCTTCAACTAATGAATTTCTTTAATTTTTAAGATTAATTAGTTAGATGTGCATGCAAAGGATTATTGTGTAAAATCATATTACATAGCTAGTATTATGCTTTTGGGGATCGTTGATTAGAAACGTTAACTTGGGTTGCCCAAATCTTGGTATGAGAAGCAATTATCTTGCATGTGCTTTTAATGGGTTTTAGTCAGCTAATATGATACTTACAATGATGGAAAATTTATAAAATAAACCTTTCAAAGAGATCTCACAAAATAAAAAAATACGTAGAGCATAAGAAAGTGGAGTTGGAAGACTCTGCCACCCACCACGGGTGCCCCCACAGCCTGTGGGGCCGGCCATGGTGGCCAGCAGCGAGTTAATTGATCCAAAACACCCACCACGGGTGCTCGTACAGGCCGTGGGGTAACCCGTGGTGGCCATCAGAAGTCCCCACTGACCATGGGAAGGCCCTTGATGACCTCTAGAACCGGCCATTGACCCCCACTGGTCGTGGGGAGGTCCGTGATGACTTCCAAAGCAAAGGAAATTTGGTTTTTGTGATGACTCGAGTTTATTAGAAAATTTTGGAGGAAGAGATTAACTAAAGTGGGCATGTATGTAAAAAAATTAAAATGAAACTTTAAAGAATGCAATATTATGTGAGGATCTAAGAGAAAAAAATAGGCATGCATATTGTGCTATGAGGATATGGATTAAAAATGTGAATTAAGGAGAATATGTAAGTTGAATGATTTTAAGAAGTTAAAGACAATAAGTAATTTGGGGAAGATTAAAGAAAATAAGTCATTTTGAGGGTTAAAGGAAAGAAGTGATTTGGATTATTGAAGTAAATCAAAGAAAATAAATGAGGTTGAGAATTTAAGAAAATAAGCTAACGTAGGCAATTTATAAGAATTGGGTTAGATATCCAAGTGAAGAATTAAACAACGTTGGAGGATTAAACAATTAGGTGGGTAAGAGACTTAATTTAGAAAGGGAGCAATTAACACAATAGGTGTTTTATGGAGAAACGGTTAAGTGAACTTATGTTCACATTGTGTGTCAAGAGGGGTTGGTATAAGTTATGAATGTTACTTTAACACTTCAACCCATTAAATTTAACCAACTAATTTAGAAATATACGAAGTGATTTTTCCCTTCATAAATTCATCTAGTCATGGGAAGTTACAAAAAAAGGAAATAATGTAAGTGATAACATTAGTAATAACAATAGCGATGGCAATAATAAAGATAATAAATTTGATTACTAAGAGTATCGAACCTATTAATGAAACACTTTATTTTGTTAAGATATCCACGTCGTTCATACGAGTCATCAACTTCAAAGGGATCAGAAGGAATAATTCTACGATTTAAGGTACGTTTATTGCTTGTATCTTACGAAAATCCACCTATTTATATCAATACCAAAATGGTTTGCTTAAATAAAAAAGGAACCATTTCAAATATTATTGTCACCTAATTATGTGGCCCGCCTCATATTAATCATGTTATATCATGATCATATCATATCATATATATATTTGGTTATTACCAATCAGACTTTGCCGATCGGTCTGGGTATGCGCATATTTAGGGAAACCGATGATCGTAAGGAGCCACTAAGATAATAAATGAATAATTGTTTTACTATCTTCTTCCTGTCTGATTTATAAATGAATTGAAATGCATGCACTCAAATCATATATCTTCACCTAATTATTTATAGTACATGGATAAGCGTATTGAGCTTTGGCTCATAATTTCAAAATGTTTTATCTGTTTTGTTTTAGGTAAAGCTACTCCAGAAGGGAGCAAGGAGTAGGTTGTCTACTGGCCGAAATGTCTTACGGGCTCACAATGGTGGTGACCTGTCGTGTCTTGAGTTATTTTCTCTTCTTATGTTGTTTTCGTCGGACGTTTTACTTTTGAATTCAGACTTTATCAAGTATTGCACGTAATCTATCTGAATGTTGCCTTGTTCCTTATTTGGAATGGTGGTAACGCCTCTAACCTATATTTTCGTTGCGTTAATTACTAGTTAATTAGTCCTTAGGATTAACCTAGTAATTATGGGGTTTAGGGGCGTTATATCTCTTGAGTGTCTGAATCAACCTTGAGAGGGGCTGAATAGAGTATGAAGGAAATTTTACGGAATAACAAAGTTTTCTACAAAGAATGAACCTAGAAAACTATTCTGAGTCTATATTGGACTTAGAAATGCAAATCTCAGAAGTTACATGAAAACCCTATTGAGGCAAAAAACCGCGGATAATGTCAATCCGGACACCAAGTCAAATCCACTATTTTGAATCCACAAAATGTAAGAACTGGCTCTTATAGAATTGCTCCCTTAAATAAATCAATACAAGTTTTTTCTAGACGTAGAAGTTCCCTTATCTGTTCTAGTACTTCCTAACTGAGATAACCCTTACAGTTAGGGACAACTGAGCTGAGTTAACCCTTATATCTCAGTCAAGGGACTTAACAGAGAATTGAAATAAGTAAGAGTGATTACAAGACTTTCTCTTTACAACTCAGAAAGACATAAATATAGAATTGGAAAGCTAGAGAAGATTGAGAGAGAATATATTTCATTTAGTTCCAACAATCTTCAAGTCTTATAAGATGACTTCTATTTACACACAGCAATGCAAAGTAGCCATTGTAACTAATTCTGTACTAGGAAGCTTCACTAACCGTTGTAACGGGTAGTCCGAGTCCCTCAGAAAAGGAGTTGTTGCAAATGTGAATGTTGTGCTTTGGTCCTTAGCTCGAAAGGTGGTCCAAGCCACTAGTTGTAACTGAGATCTGGGGTGGAAACAACCATAAGACTCAAAGTTGAAGTTTACCAGATTTGGAAACAAACAACACCGACACGGTGTCGAGCGTTGACCTGAAACGAGTGCTCTTCTGGCTGTTGATGTTTAACGGTTAAAAGCCAGTTGCTTTTCCATTTTAAAATGAGATTAAAATACTTTAATCAACATGCAAAAACAAATCAAAATGGTACTCAAAGTATAAAAATACTTTGGTCTAAGATTAGGCAAGAATAATAATTAATTCATAACAATTGAGCACTTAATTATCCTTAACCTGAGATAATGGAATTTTCTAAGTCTCATATTTAATAGGTTCTAATTCCATCTTGTGTCTATCTTTTGGATGATCAAGAGATTAAGATTATGTAGACATAATGCATCAAATTGATCAAGGAAATAATTTCTGTTAATAATACTGACTTAGAAATAAAAATTAATGTGGTAATTCTTTTCTAATTAATATATAAAGTCAGAGCTCAGAATAATATAAGCATGCAAAATTATTTACTCAAGACAACTGTCTACTCAAAAATGTTTTCTGAGTAGGTCAGACAGTAATGAAAACTTAAAGATGAGCTTCTCAAAGAGTGAGAATGACTTGAATTCAAAATCATAGAGAGATAGAGAGTTATATCCGAGCCTTCACCCTACCCCCATCAAATGAATTTAGGGGAAAACAATGGTAGATAATATATAAGAAAATAGGTATGCAAAGGAGAGAGAGAGAAAGAGACAAATATAGAGAGATAAACATAGAACTGGAGGATGTCAATAACATAACCAATAATCTGCGTATAATTCCTTGTGAGCTGTGTGTAATTAGATGAATTTTATTCTGATGGCAAAAGCAATCAAATAAAACTCGATCATTGATCATCGCATTGATCATAATATATTAGTGTAAGCTAAAGATGACATACTTCCATTGATAACAATATACTTGTGCAAACTCAAGATGACATTGTTTCGGCTCAAGCTTCAATAATATGCTTCAGAGAAGAACGAAGTCCCAACAATGGCCCCACTCCCATGGAAAAAATACAAAAAGGGAAGAAGAAGAAGAAGAAGAGAGAAAGAAAACTAAGCTCCTAAGACCTTTTTATTTTCATAATATAAGGGCATAGCCAGCAGAAAGCTTAAACCTCATAATTTCATGGGGATCTGGTGAACGATGTACTTGGCTAAAATGAAAAACAGGCTAATTGTGTCCTTTTTCATCTTCATCGAGCTCACTGCACCACTTTTACTTGAACTAGAATCCACATTTATCTTACATTCCTTGAATCACTCTCAAATGTCAAAAGAATGGCACTCACTGAATGCATCGAGTACTTTAGCTGGTTCATATGAATCATACACCATATTCTTTTTTCTTCCAACCCATTTATCACTTTTTGTGAAGTACACACTTGCAAATTGTATACGTCTGTAGGAACCACAATCGGGACCGACCGAGTTTCCCCACGAATGTCGGATCTCTTTTTTAAAGAATGATTTTGAAGATGGTTTTGGAAGTTTATTAAAAAATGGAGATGAACCTTTTATTAAGATTTTCGAATTTTACAATCTAATTTCGAAAGGGAAATTGGCGATTTTATTAATCTTTCATTTTAGAAATTAATTTTAGAAGTCCCGGGATATTATTTCACAAGTGAAAAATAAAAACAAATTATGTTAGTTAGGTTCCGCCATGAGATTTTAGGGCCAAACTGGTGTGAAAACACTGGCTTGAACCGAAGCCTTACCCATCGACCGTCGAGCTCCTGCGAGAGCAGCACCATATGGTGGGCGGCGTCAGCCAGGGCCCATGGCTGAAATGGTTAATCTTGGCCTCTGGCCTAGCTGGCAGATCTAGAAAATCCCTTTTTATTTTTAGTCGAAATAACCGAGAGGTAGATTAGGAGAAATGAATTAGAAAAAGGGAGTTGCCAGTCAATTTTTAGGAATGAAAACTATCAAAAACAAATTAAAATTTACTCTTAGCATGGGAAAACTAAGACTGAAATAGATAAAAAAATGACTCCATCGGTCTAGAACCGGGAATCCGAATTCAGGGCAAAGGTACAAAACGTATGGATAAGTCCTTCTGGTTTGCCTGTCAAATAACGACCTTTACTAGTTTGAGTAGTGAATCTAAATAATGGATTAAAGGCAGGCACGCAACATGATTAGACATAAAAATGAAGGCAACCAAAGCATGCTAATGAAAGCAGTAAAAGCAAATATGAAAAATAATAAACGAAAGCGATAAAGAAACGAAAAGAAAAGTGAAAAGAAAATGAAAAACGAAAATAAAAAAAGTTACATCGGACGAGGAGGAATCTAAAAACGATACATCTTTCTCCATAATACTGAAACGATAAATAAAATAAATAAACAAGTAAACTGTGGTTTTGAAGGCCAATTTGGTGCCCTCAGGTTGTCCCACCTACCGATCTAGATCTTGAATCGAATCTGAGAGTACAATGGTGGTGATCCGAAAGGGGCTTTTCTGTGAGTTTTTGAGGAGGTAGGTGGGGAAATATGCGTGATTGATGGAGTATTAGGGTTTGAATATAATAGAGTAGGGAAGATTATGGGAATAGGCTGAAAAGAAACCAAGAGATCATAATACTACGGAGTGTATTCAGTAGCACTTAGTTTAGCTTCAGCAGCGTCATGCTTAGGGTTGAGCTGTTACTCGAAATAAGAGCCTAAGCTCTCTATTTATAGGGAAAATTTAGGTCACAAATTACCTAGAGTTTCTAATTAGGCAGCCGTCCAAAACAGGCAGAAAACCGGCTGAAAAATCATAAAAAATCATACCAAAATAATGGATTAAACTGATCCCGGGATCCACTCCATGGTGCACGGCGGCGGCCTCGAGACGACATCATTTGGAAATCTTGGTTTTCGTGCTTTGGTTAAACATTGAAGCAAAATGCAGAGCTTTGAGCTTGAACATCCCTTTGGGCAGCGTCGGCCTTGAATATTATCGTATGGTGAAGTTTGACGTCCGCGTCTTGCTTGGTCACCGAGTTAAAGAGTGAAACGATCTGTTTTTGCCCAAACAGGCGCCAACCTTCGCAGCTTTCCAAAAATGGAACATTTTCATTTTTGGTAGGTTTCTATTATTAGGAGGTTTTATTTTTGGTGCAGGTTTGGGTTTCCTGGTTGGGAGCCGGACCCAGTCTTGGTTTGGATGAAATAAAATAGGTTTGTAGGTCGACCCAAAGCAAACAAAGCTGCTTTTGTGGTGCTAAGGGGTTCTTTGTGGTTTACTAGCTTCCGTCACGCCAATTAGACTTGGAACGTGATCCGAATCCACAAATAGGACTGGGATTTCATCACCGGGCCAACAAATAAATAAAAGAGAAAAGGGATGACACTTACTAGGTAACTACGGTTAGCCCCCACTTTGGTCGAATCTGAAAGACAATGGTCAAAGTAGACATTAAAGTGTACTTACCTGTTTAGTTGGCGCCACTTCGGATGTCGATTTGAATTACTGCGTTTGGAATTAGTTATCTCTTGAATTGAACTCAAATAGGAGAGCATGGACTTGACTAACGGAGCCTGAAGTTTGTGCTCCTGATTCCCGAACTTGGCTACTTAAAGTCTTGAAGCTCGGATGAGGGTGTGTGTGAACCTTTACCGCTGCTGAGTCCGAGACTCGACTGGAATGTCTAAATCTTGACCACCGTTGGGCATGAAGCTCAGTAGGGGATCTCTAAACCTTGACCGCTCCCGGGTTTGAGACTAGACTAGGGTGTCCGAACCTTGACCGTTTTTAGGTCCGAAGCTCAACCAGGTTATCCGAACCTTGACCACTGTTGAGTTTGAGACTCGACCGGGGTGTCCGAACCTTGACCACAATTGGGCCCGAAGCTCTACAAAAGGGTGTATGAACCTTAACCGTTGTATGGCTTGAAGCTCAACGAGGTGTGTCTAAACCTTTACCGCTATTGGGTCTAAGAATCGACTGGAATGTCCGAACCTTGACCGTTGTTGGATCGGAAGCTCAACAGGGGATGTCCGAACCTTGACCGCTCCTGGGTATGAGGCTCAACTAGGGTGTCCGAACCTTGACTGTTGTTAGGTCTGAAGCTCGACGAGGTTGTCCGAACCTTGACCGTTCGCTGGGCCCGAAGCTCGACAGGGTGTCCGAACCTTGACCACTGCTGGGTCCGAGACTCGACCGGAGTGTCCGAACCTTGACCACTGTTGAGTCCGAAGCTTGACTTCTATCCACTTTTATCGAAATAGGGATGAATGAACTAGAATTGTTTGATGAAACTTTCAAGTTCCATGAGGTTATATGTCTCATTCTAATTTTAAGCTTTTTAATGTGTGTGCTAATAGCTCCTTTGGTTATATGGTAGAAGATTTGTGCCTCTTCTTGAGTATTCTTGGATTTGTATGATCCTTTCGATCATGAGCCCCCATGTTCTTCTTGGTTGCTTGTGTCTAGCTCTTCTTGAATGTTGGAGAGTTGGTGAGCTTCGACGGGAGATTCTTTTTGAAGGTAGCGGTGTTGGTGACCTCCTTGATGCTAACTTGATGAATGATGCTTGATTGAATAATTCCTTATAGGGTGTTTTGCTATTAATTTTTGTGTTTTTAGGAGTTTAACTCATGCAAAAGAGATTAATGCAAGACTCCATTCTAAGAACAAATGCATTCTTTTGTTAAAATGATGTAAAAAATTCAAAAAGACAAAGACAAAATTGCACTTTTACCCCCACTCCCCACAGTAGAGTCTAAAGAAAAGCGGGTTACTTGTACTGTAATTAGAGTTGGGCTACGGGCCGGGTCAGGGTCGACCCTTTACTATAAAGGGACGGGCATTAAATGGGCCGGCCTGGGTCATTGGCCAGCCGACCCTAACCCGCCCATGACCCGTCCAGAAAAATATGCCTTGATCTAGCTGGTAGGATTCTTGCTTCAGAAATTCCATCCGAAATATACTAGGCCATCATCACCACCGGCTGCTACAAAAGAGTAGGAACCTTTAGCTCTGAATTGTCTCCTAAAAGAAACTTCAAAAACTCTTCTTTACCCACAATTGCATCCTCAAAGCACAAACCATTGACTCCGATATAATTCTGCTCAAAAGAATTCCCAATAAACACCATTCTCTTTCCTCTCAGCATCTCCGACTTCAAACCTTCATCTTTAGAATACAATTTTTTTAAAAAAAATCAATGACATGGAGAATTTCATCAATCCATGTACAATTAAGGAAAAAACAAAAGATTAGGAGGGAGAAAGTGAGACCTTGGAATATCACAACCATGAGGCTGTCATCGGTAGTGTAAGTATCTAAGATCGAGTGGCCATTGTTGAAGCTATTGAAGGTGTAATCGTCATACGAGCATGACCTGAATGGGTAAAGCGGGTCATATTGAAAAATTAATCCCTAAATTTGGCTAAATTTCAGGTACAAATCATAATTTCACAATGAATACAACGGATTTTTAACATCGCTACCCCTCGTACTATATTGCAATCATTTTTCTACCCATGTCCTATTAAAAATTATTTTCAAGCCCCCGACCTTACTCGACATATTAGAGTTGTAGGTAAACTTGGGATTTTAAGTTGACCGAGAGATGTTAAAAGACGAAAGTGCCCTTACAAAACCGAACCCCATACCACTTATATTTTATATATTTATTTACCCTAAACTACTTTATCTCTTTCTTCATTACTCTCACAAACACAATTTACCACCATATCCGAGTCTCCCTCCTATCCCCCTTCTCTCTCTCTTTCTCCTTCGTCGGGCTAATGTTATCCTCGATCAAATCGCTCAATCCCCAACGCACAAGCTCCTCCTCATGCAATGACTCAAACAAGAAGACCTAATTCACAATCGAATTTCCCTAAACAAAAACCAAATTGATAGATCTTGTAAAGAGCTCACAAACCTCTACACTTTGTTCTTCCTCTTCCACTCTCTCTCTCTCTCTCCTCGTCCTCTTCTCTCTCTCTTCCCCACTGCCCATCTGCCGGAAATCATGGATCCCCTCGATCTTCTCATTTGTCTTCTCGGTCTCCATCATCTGGATAATTCAGTACAAGATCGACGTCGAGACCCACCTAGAGAAACTCCTGGAGAGAGAGAAAGAAGACGGAAAGCTTCTTGGGAAGTGCATCGATGAACTGAAGAAAAAGGTGCTCGAATTTGATCCGTTGAAGGAGGTGGATGCGCTTCGACGGGCGAAGAGTTTGAGGATTGAGAGCAAGGCAGTGAGGAAATGGTCTATCGGGGATTTTGTTTCTCTGTTCTTCTTCTCTCTCTCCTGCCTTATTTTGGTGGTTACAACTTACTAGGGTTATGTTTTGTGGTAAGAGTATGGGTATTTTGAATTTTCGGATTTGAATTGTTAAGCTTAACTGAATTGATTGATTATTGTAGGGGCATTTGGGGTTATGAAATTGAATGCAGAACACTCTGTTCTACATTTGCTGTAATTTTAGGGGTAACTTATATGCCAGATTGGTTAATTATGAAATAATGTGAGTTATCTTCTATGAAGATTAACTTTGTATCAAGTTAATGTTGAATTCTCATGATGTTTTGTTTTGAGTTTTTTGAGCTGGTTTTTTCCTTTTAATGGGTCTAATCAAACACCAATGGTCATCCCACCTTTTGGGGCTCCTGTGTAAGAAGGGTTTTTTTGGGGGGAAGAGGGAATCACTCATAGTCTAATGGAGGCAATAAAAAAGATTCAATAAATATATGAATTAGGGGAAGAGGGTATTTTTGTCTTTTAACGTCTTCGGTCAACTTAAAATCCCAAGTTTACCTACAATTCTAATATGTCAGTAATGTTAGGGGGTTGAAAATAATTTTCAATAGAATATGGGTAGAAAAATAATTGCAGCATAGTAGGAGGGGTACGAATGTTAATACGAGCATGACCCGAGTGGGTAAAGCGGGTCATATTGAAAAATTAATCCCTAAATTTAGATAAATTTTAGGTACAAATCCTAATTTCACCATGAATACAACTCAATTAACAACTCACTCCTTCAATTTCTCATGATAAGAAATCCGCATTAGCAAACCCGTCAAGGATATTCCGATGCTTAAAGTGATTCTTGTTGGAGCCAAGGAATGTTCTGGAGCTAACGTAATGGAAGAAGAAGATGGAAAAAGATCGATGTGGAAGAAGATCGATTGGAAAGAGAAAGATGGAAGAAGAACAATGGGGATATTGACAAAAAAACCCGAGAGGAGCGAGAGCATAGAGAATGACGTTGTTTTAGGAATAAAAGGGTCATTTGTTTGACCCATTAATGGACTGTTAACGACTCCCTTTTAGGTGACCTTGTAAGGGCCCGACCCTCTAAGCAATAAAATGGGCCTTAACCCTCTTTTTTGGCCTAGCCCAGACTACCCACTAGGGGCCCCGCCCACTGTCCAGTCTGAAAACTCGGGTATAACTCTCTTTCTCTTATGTTTTGATTCTAAGTCATTCTTAGCTTTATAGAAACTCATATCTAAGTTTTCATTATGTTTTGATTGACTCAGAAACCACTTCACTGCATCTCTTACTTATTACTACTGAGAGCAACGTTTTGAAAAATAAGTTAGAAAACTTGAGACAAAATCTAAAGGTACTTAAGACCGAGTGCTCAAGAAAAGGAGACGGAGTCCGAGTCACTCAAAATAGAGAATAACCAACTGAAAAGGAAGCTCAATAAGTCTCAAGAGCTTGTTTTTAAACACACCCAAGGTCAGAAAAACCTTGATCTTTTACTCGGCTCTCAATGTGTCTTATTCAGGAAAGAAGAACTTGGTTACAATGTCTGAAGAGGAATCTAATTCCTATTCCAATCTCTTTAAAACCGATTCCGGAACTGTAAAGTTCGGGAAGGCTGAGCATGGTCCCATTCATAAGAATGAACAGAGGACTAAGCCCATACCAGCTTCCAGGAAAAATCCTTCTCCACTTGTTTACAAAAGAAAGAGACAGAGACTCGGTTTTCTAGAAAAAGACTTAGAAATATACCAGAGCCAAAATCATTCAAATCTAGTTCCTCAGAGTGCTCTTCCTCGAGAGAAAGACCACAATAAATACGAGTTCTCGGGTTTGTAAGAGGAAGTGAGAAGGATTAGTTCATTTTTTTTTTTTTACAGGTAACTCGAAGAAGAAGGGTCACCGGTACTTGGACAGTGGATGCTCACACCACATGTCGGGTGATTCAAGACTCTTTTCCGAGTTAGAAGATCCGAAATGAGGCAAAGTCACATTTGGAGACAATAGTAAAAGAAAAATTGTAAGGATTGGCAAAATTGGTGAAGGAAACAACTCATTTAGTCTAGTCTACCTTGCCAAAGGGCTGGAATATGATCTCCTAAGCATCTCTCAGCTATGTGACAAAGGCCAAGAGGTAAGGTTCACTCAAACCAATTGCTACATTTCTGATGCAGTCACTTAAGAGACTAAGCTAGGTCCGAGGTCAGATAACACCTATATTATCCCTCTCTCATATTCAAGTCAGAATCTATCTTGCTTGAAAGAATCTTTGAATGATGATTCATGGACTTGGCATCGTAGACTAGGTCATATTAGCATGCATACTATCAAGAAACTTGCATCTCATGGATTTGTTAGGGGATTACATAACTGTGTATTTAACAAAGATAAAATCTGTAAAGCATGCACAAAAAGAAAGCAAGTCAAATCATCTTTCAAACCACTCAAAACCGTGTCTATATCCAAACTGCTTGAATTGATTCATATGGATTTGTGTGGTGAAATTTCCATGAAAAGCCTTGGAGGTAAATCATATGTACTTATCATTGTTGATGATTTTTCACGATTTACCTGGGATTGTTTTCTCGAAAACAAAAGTGAAACCTTTAAATAGTTCACTAAGATCTACTGGAAAATTCAAGTGGAGTCTCAAACTCAAATCGGAAAGATTCGAACCGACCATGGAAGGGAATTCGACTACTCAAAATATGCAGATTTACGTGACAAGAATGGCATCTTCCACAACTTCTCTGTACCAAGAACTCCTTAACAAAATGGAGTAGTGGAGAGAAAGAACAGAAATCTTGAAAAATAGAAAGGACTATGATGATTGAAAATGATCTACCCAACTATTTCGGGCTAAGCCGATCAACATAGCAAATTACACACTCAACGGATGCCTCATCGGACCCATCTTGAAGAAGACTCCCTACGAGTTATACAAGGGAAAGAAACCAAACATATCCTATTTCGGACCATTTGGATATAAGTGTTTCGTTCACAACAATGGTAAGGAGCATCCGACTAAGTTTGATGCTAGGTCGGATGAAGGTATATTTCTAGGTTATTCATCTCACAAGTAAAGCTTATCGTGTGTTTAATAAAAGGACTAACAAAGTGGAAGAAAGTATCCACGTTATCTTTGATGAGATTGATCTTGGAAGGATAAGTGAATCCACATACTCATATCTCGGGCTTAACGAGAGATTAAGACGACCTTGCTAAAACCGAGCTCGAAAGCGTCAAAATAGAAGAACCGAGGAAACTTAGAATGAGGCAACTCGGAATACCGTGACTCGGACTCAACAAGCTCATGAGCCAGCTCGGAATGCTAAAGAACAAGTCAATATAGAGACTCGGCAAGATCAACCAACCGAAGATCAACATATTCAACCAACAAACTTGGTGAATCGGAGGATAGGTAAAGCTTTCAAATATGCACCCAGTCACCCACCCGAGAACATACTTTCGACATCAACAAGTGGGGTAAGAACTCGATCTTCTTTACATAATCTGTGTGTATTTTCTACATTCATATCATTAACAGTAACCTAAAAATGTACTAGAAGCCCTAAATGAACCTGAATGGGTAGAGGCCATGCAAGAAGAGCTTAATCAATTTGAAAGAAACCAAGTCTCGGACTCTAACCAAATGACCTTTTGATAACCCAATCATAGGAACCAAATGGGTTTTCAAGAGCAAGCTGGATGAGGAAGGGTCGATAGTCAAAAATAAGGCTAGACTTGTTGCTCGGGGTTATAATCAAGAGAAAGGAATTAATTGTGGGAAACCTTTGCACCTATTGCTAGGATTGAGGCAATTAGAATCTTGCTAGCATTTGAATCTAGTATGAATATCAAGCTTTATCAAATGGATGTCAAGTGTACTTTTCTGAATGGCTTCATTCAAGAAGAAGTTTATGTTGAGCAACCCCCTGGATTTGAAAACTCAGAATTTCCAAATCATGTTTTCAAATTACAAAAGGCTTTATATGGTCTTAAATAGGCTCCCAGAGCTTGGTATGAAAGATTGAGCAATTTCTTAGTTGAAAATGATTTCAAAAGAGGTCGATTGACAAAACTCTTTTCATAAAAACCAAGGGGAAAGATTTTCTTATTATTCATATATATGTCGATGATATCATTTTTAGAGCTACTAATAAAACTCTATGTCAAGAGTTTTCTAAGTTGATGAGACGGAAGTACAAAATGAGTATGATGGGAGAACTCAATTTCTTTCTTGGTCTACAAATCAAATAAAACAAGGATGGCATCTGTGTTCATCAATCTAAGTATACCCAGGAGTTATTGAAAAAGTACAAGCTATAAGATGTAACGCATGCAGCAACACCTATGAGTAGCAGTTTGAAACTGGACTCAAACAAAAAACGTAGAGTTGTAGATCGAAACTCTATAAAGGTATGATTGGATCTTTACTCTATCTCATATCTAGTAGGCCGGATATCATGTTCGAGTGTCTGTCTTTGTGTAAGATTTCAAGCTAATCCAAAATAATCACATCTCACTATGGTGAAGAGAATTTTTAAACATCTTGCAGGAACTCGAGAATCTTGGTCAATGGTTTTCAAAAGACTCAAAAATGACTCTCACTGGATAATCGGATGCTCGATTATGCTGGATACAAAGTTGATAGAAAGAGCACATCAGGAGCATGCCAATTTCGGGTCAATCCCTCATCTCCTGGCATTCAAGGAAACAGAACTCAATTGCTCTATCAACTGCCAAGGCTGAGTACATTGCAGCTGGAGCTTGTTATGCTCGGATTCTATAGATCAAGCAAGCATTTGAAGGATCTTGGACTATCATTCACATCTATCCCAATCAAGTGTGACAATCATAATGCAATTAGTATCACTAAGAATCTAGTTCAGCACTCAAAGACAAAGTATATTGAGGTTAGGTATCATTTTCTCGAGAGACCATTATGAGAAAGGTGATATTGAACTTGAACTTAGTCCCACGAAATTTCAGTTAGTTGATATTTTCACTAAGCCTCTTAGTGAGGATCTGTTTGTTTTATTAGGAATGAGCTTAGCATGATTAATGCATGATTATGTGATTTGTTACATGAATTATATTTCCATGATTATGTATTATTTGTTTGGATAACGAATGGATCAATTGACTCGAGAATGAGACTAAGTCGTGAGTTATTAGTTGTCCGAATATTCTTAGTCACTCGGACACAATACTGAGTCGGACTCGGTTTATGAGCAAAATAGACATCAAACTTATGAGATCATCTCTAGATAAATGGAGAATTTGATAAGTCTTTTCGAAAACTCTTTCTTCTCTCTCTCCGCCACGCGTTCTAATCAAAAGAAACTAGTCGTTGGAAGAAAGCGAGTGGAATATTAGCCGTTGGAGTGCAGAACATTACCACGAGTCTTAGAGTGTTACTTGGTATTTGGGTCGAACGAAGGTTGAAGGTCATTCTTTTTCGCTATAAATAGCACCCCTTTACCTTCTTTTCTTCACTTTGCCCACTGCTTACTTGCTCTCCCCGCTCTCTTTGCTCTCGACTCTTTTACTCACTAGTGCTTTCTCTCTCTCTCTCGAATTCTCAATTCTTTTTACTCTTATATCTCTACTTTCATTCTCTCTCTCTCTTGCACTTTCACCATACCGAAAAGAGGAACTAGTCAAGAAATGGGTTCAGCCACCAAAAAGGTTCGCACCAACAACACTCGGGGAGGTACATCAAATCCTTCTCCGTATTTTGTTGCCCAACATCTAACGTTGGATGACAAATTCTTCCCCACCACTTCATTCTCGTGGTTGCATAACATCAAAGATACCAGGGTATACAACTGTCTCGTGCTTTTGCGAATATATCTATCTAGAACTTATTGTCGAGTTCTATGCTAATATGACTACCTCCGAAGGTGTCATAACCTCAAAAGTCCAGAGTACAGGTTGTACGAATCAATCTCACCCTTCTTCACAAACTTTTCAAAGTCTCATCTCTCTTTCTCAATTCCAACCCAAGTACCTTTCATGGAAATCGCAAACGATTTCTTTGAAAAGTATGCAAAAGAGGTTCCTGAGTCACAAAAGAACTTCTCTGTGACTCATATGAAGTCCGAAGCAAGACTACTCTGTTCATCCTTATGAGAACCTTTTTCTCTTATCATTCCAAGCAAAGAGAATCCAAACTCTAAGATTCTCAAAGCTTGGTTCAATATTCTAGAGGGCTACAAGGTAGACTTTTTCCCAGCTATTCTAGAGCAGCTTGGCTTCTATGCCTGCTCACTCAAAGAAATCCGCTCCTTATCCCTTCGGGGCCCTTCTAATTATTATCTTTAAGCGGTTTAAAGTTCCCCTTCCCACATACCCAAATGATGTCTCAAAAGCTTCCATTTGTATAGGAATAAAAGAGCTCTTGGGTAACGGATACTAGGAAGTTAAACCTGGTGCCTAGGTTCACGGGTCTAAATTACCACCTCTTTTTCCTCCACCCACTTAGACTCGGACTACACCAACTTCTCCACCCCCAATTGCTAGCCCTTCTACTTCTCAACCTCCTCTCCTTATTGCTTTGTTTGCCAACATGGTAAACAAATTTGAAACCTTATCTCGAAGTGTTTCGAGCCAATTTACAATCCTTCAAAAATATTATCCCTAACCTGATTATTCTCCGGAAGATCGCACAATCTCGGATTAGGGAGAACCAGGTTCTCATGATTGAGCTCAAAGGGATTATATAAGAACAGCGTAAGCAACTTCGCCTCCTCCAAGAACGCATATCAAAAGCCGTCGAGGACTCAAACACATCCGATACTTCGAGGAGTCCTCCAGCTCAGCTAAGTCAACTTCGGTTGAGGCGGAAGAAGCAGCTATAGAGGCACCTGAGGAAGAAGCCCCAGCTGTAGAAGAAGTTGAGGAGAAGGAAGAAGAAAAAAAAGAAGCAGCTTGCTCAACCCGAGGGCCGTGGCGCAAAAGAACTAGAACCGATCTATTTAGATCATGTTCCGAGTAGCTCAAAAGAGGCCGACGATGTCGGTCAGTCACAAGCCCCTACCTCGAAGCACAACCCGCAATTGTCTTCGAAGAAGAAACACCCGAGGACGATATTTCCTTGGTTCACAAAACCAGGATTGAGCAGATTCCTAACATTCCACCGCTACACAGGCATACGGGAGGAGGCGCACTGCTCTTCCCTATTCCTCTAGACAACGTGCCCCCTCTTCTTAGTTTATTTCTCTTAACTCAAATTTCATTTTTTTTTTGTCCAACATTTGTTGTACTATTCTGCTATTTCCTCCTTATTTTTGATGAAATGCACAGGGGAAGAAAAATAGAAAACTTGGATGTTCGGTTTAGGGGAGTTCCTCCCTTTTGTCCGAGTTTATTTTATTTCTTTTGTACATATTTATTTCGAGCAATGAATGATTTTTTCTCTAAGCATACTTGTTTCGAGTTACACATTTATCTTGTTTTGATACTCAACTCTTTAACATATTTGCTCTGGATACATTTTTTTCTTTGCCTTGATGAATTATCCGCAACCATGTTCCGAGTTACGATATGATCTAAAGTGCACTTTATAAGTATCTCAAAACTCATTTAAAGAGAATATTATCTCCTGCTCCGATCAATCTACAACGAAAACTCATTTTTGAACTAACAAGTTTCTATCTTAAGTATGGAATGCCTTTCATGAAAAAAGGGAGATTGAAGACACAGGTATAACTCTCTATCTCTTAGGTTTTGATTTTTTAAGCCATTTTAGCTTTATAGAAACTCATATCTAAGTCTTCCTTATGTTCCGACCGATTCGAAACCGCTTCACCGCATCTCTTAGTTGTGTTTCTCACTAACTCAAATATCACACGGAACCATCGCATGCTCAAATAATTTCTTGAACATATTTACTTTGAGCATCGGCTTTGTATTTCAAAGTAAAATAAATTGCAGCGTTAATTATTTATTCTAAGTCGGTTTATTTTTTGAAAGATTATTTGATAAAATCAAGTTCATGCTGATTGATGCTTGACTATCCGTAATACCCGGAATTTTAAAGAAAGGCAACCGAAAAGCATTGAATTATTGAATATTATTCCCGTAACTAGGGGTTGAGTGACTGATTTTATTTACGGCCGGACATATTACGTTAGAATTCCTTTGGAGGCTGGTGGCGAATAAATTAAATCAAGGAAATTGCCTCCCTTTTGTGTGCTGAACTTTTGCACGGTTAGGAATTGTCGTGGCCGACGTATTAAAAATAAGTTAAGACACAGAGGCATAAGGGGACGAAGAAAGGCAGAGGCGTGGATTTGTTTTATGTAGAAAAGATTACTTTGGTCATGAAAAGATAATTGATGTTTAATGAAGAGGTGGGTTTTGGTTTAAGTGGAGAAATAAGATAGAAATCAATTTGGGTGTCTAATTAGGATCATTAACCGACCCAATTAGGCGGTGGAAGAAAAGAGGAAAGGAAAGAGGACTCGGGGGTGAACGAGCAGCAGAGAAGGAATGAGCGGGTGAAACACACAGAGAGAGATAGAGAGCGCGGAGCCGGAGCAGGGCCGTGGGCCGCCTGAACGGCGGGCGGCCGGTGGGCAAAGGCCGAGTAAGGGCTCAAGAAGGCGAAAGGAAAAGAAACGGAGCAAAAGAAGGCCGGGCGAGAGGAACCAAGAGGGAGAGAAGGTGAACGGTGCGAGGGCCAAGGAGGCCGAGCGCGGTCGGCGACGATCGCGGACCCGAAAACGACGGTCGGCGATGCTAAGAGGCGGCGAGCAAGGGAAGAAACCGAGAGAAAGGAGGGCGAGCGAGAGAAACATAGGAGGTAGGAGGAGAGAACGGCGACCGGCAAGCGAGGGTACACGGCGAGCCAAAAGGGGTCGGCGATGAGACATCAATGGCGGAGCGAGAATCGAGGGGGAACCCGAGCGAAACCCGAGCAGAGACAAGGGAGGTGAGAACTAGAGGTAAAAAGGGGCGGCGGTGGGGAAAAAGACCGGCGGCAAGCCGCGAGGACACGAGGGGAAGCGGGAACTTGAGACATTGAACCAGAAGCAAGAGAGAGCAAGGGTCCCTCGAAACCAAACACAATCGAGCGCAGAATACGGATAGCGAGCAATTCAATCAATCCCTAAAACCCGAGAATTTCAGGTGGGTAGTCTTATACTCTAAACTATTAATAATTTCGAAACCCAAATGGATTTGTTGTGAATGTTGAATGTGTTGTGTGATTATTGAATTTGTGCTAAGCATTGAGTATCCGTATTGAGTATCCGTATTGCGGAACAGCACCTAATCGTCGTAAGATTGAATAAGAGCTTAGAATGTATTTGAGGAATTGAGAGGGCTGAATCGTGAAATGAAAGGAGTTACTTGGGTTAAATAGTAGAATTAAGTTGGGAACTTCAAAGAGATTTAATAGTTATTTAAGGTCGAATTGGAACTTGCTGATTCGAAGAGGTTAGATTGCATAGGTCAATTGAATAGCATTAAAGTTTCGATTAACTATTAAGGATGAAGAGTTGGGACATGGACATGAATTATGAGCTAATTAAGTCTTAGAGATTCTTGAACCTGTGGTATTAAGAGCTAACTACGGACATTGGGGAATGGTAAGTCGAAGTATAAAGAGGAGTATGAGTTCGTATTGAGTGATGCGCAATTGGTACAAGTAAGTGAGAAATGGGTGATTGTGAGATTAATTGAGTTCGAAAAGTAATTAAATCCTTGAGGTTGAACCGAGCGTGAAAATAAGCAAAGCTAACGAAAACTGAATAACGAAAAGTGATTAAGAGTTACATAACTAAAGACGGATGAACAAGGGTTAAATAATGAGTTAGAGACATACAATGGGAATTTGAGGCGAGGCAATGGTAAGGTTAAGTCGAGATTGGAATCTATCTAAGCTTTGAGTCGAAATTAAGTTGGAAGATGAGCTTAGCAACACGGAACTTGAGTGATAAGGTGAAATTAGGGGTTATATGGCTGAATAAGAGCAAAGAAAGTTAACTTATAAAGTAGAGATGTAGAATAAAGGGTTGAAGCAAAAATAGAGAATGGTGAGAAAGTGAGAATGTCGGATTAAATAATGTCTACTTGTGGTTATTATGGCTCGGAAAATGGATTCAATCTACTAAACCGATGAATTGAGAAAGGCATAGTTGGAAGAGAGCTGAGAATGACTTCATGGTGGCTATTCGTGCTATGTGATTTCTTTACGTGATGCTCAAAATAGTTTCGAAAGGAGTTTTGTATTTTACGTGAATGATTCTTGAATGCAACTTCTTGTGAACTGCCTTTCGAATGTGAATGTGTTTTAAAGAAACAAAGCTTATTTGAGAAAGTGAATTTATAAGGGTGGCACGTGGTGTCATGCCTTCCTTGATATCAAATCGATTGAGAAAGTTGTGAAGTGAATGTGATGAATGAGAATGTGCAAATTGTTTTGAATCGACCGGCTACGGATCGTTTAGCATACCGAAGGGTTCGAACTGGGAACGCCCAGCTAGAGACTTCGAGGGAAGGGTTCTAATAGGGGTCCTGGAGAGACAGGATGCCCGCTCTAAGACTTCCTAGAAGAATGGTCCCGGGAGCCTTACGTCGAGGTCGCGCCCGAATTAAAGAAGTGCTAGTTCGAGTCCTCGAAGGCCTAGAATGTTGATTCAATCCCCAAAAGAAGTGTTCTTGAATGTGATTATGTGCTTTTAAGTGATTAAAGAGTCATGATCTTTTCATTGCAAGAGATTTCGATGAAAAGTATATAGATTTGTATTACGTTATTATGTTTTCGCAGATTTCATTATTATGAGTATTATGTGTAAAGAATTTCCATTTTAAGGGTTTAAGACTCCGGTGAGCCCGTTGATTATTGCTCACCCCCACAAATTTCCCCCTTTCCACCCCGAGTGTTGCAGGTACACTTCCGGAGCATGATTTACCCTTAGCATATCTCAAACCCCGCTGATTGTCTGTTTGATGCATGCTAAGCAATTCAAGTCAAGAATATGCATTTCTTATACTTCTCAGCATTGTAGTTTGTAATTTAGTTCATATAGTTGTACCCGATGTATCGTAAACCAGCTTAGATTGTTTTAAGTTTTATAGTATGATTGGTTGGACTCCGCGTGTGGCCGTTGAGTTGTATACTCCGAGCGTGTGGCTCGTCGAGTTTTACTATGTTCCTTATGCAGGGTTTTAGGCTTCGCGCCTATGGGATAGTCCATATTGCAAACAGAACTCTGCCGAAATTTTTATGAAATCTCAAGTCCTTTTGGAAAACCATCCTTATTGTCTTTGAGTTGAGTTTAGACAGCCAAACTTACACCGTAAAGAGCCTTGGGAGTTCCTTCAAGGAACTCAGCGATGTAATACTCCTAGGGGGTGCTTTGGGGTGTTACACTATCTAACTTAACTATTTTTAGGATTGACTCAAGATGGAATATGAACCTAATAGATATTAGACTCCGAAAATTCCATTCTTTTAGGCCAAAGATAATTAAGCACTTAATTACTCCGATTTAATTATTATTTGTGCCTAATCTTGGACCAAAGTATTTTATAATTTGAGAAGCAATGTGATTTCCTTTTGTAGGTTATTCAAACAAGGCTAATCTATTGTTTGAATTACAAAAGCAATCGGCTTTTAGCCGCTAAACACTAGCAGACAAGTTTTAGCTACTTCTCGACAAGGCTCACACACCGTGTCGGGGTTGTTTGTTTCCAAAGCTGGAAAACTGCAACTTTGAGTCTAACGGTTGTTTCCACCTCGATTTTCAATCACCACCAGATGATTGGACCATCTTTTGGAGCCAAGAGCCATTGCACAATGTTCACATCCCAACGAATCTTTTCGAGTGACTCAAAATAGCCGTTACAATAGCTCGTGAAGATTTCAGTCTAGAAACAAGACTCAATAGTCATTCTGCTTGGTTGCCTATAAATAGAAGCCACTCCATAAGACATGAAGGTTGTCGAAATTATTGTTGAACTAATTACTATTCTCATTCTCACACAATCTTCTACTTATAACTCCAACTTTGTATTTCATATCTTCCGAGTTGTAAAGAAAGTCTTGTACTCGATTACATTCTTTTCTTACTTTCTATGTAAGTCCCTTTATTGAGCTGTAGGGGTTAACTCAGCTCAATTGTCCCTTATTGTAAAGGTTACCTCAGTCAGGAAGTACTAGATCGGATAAGGCAACTTCTAAGTCTAGGAAAACTTTACAAGGAATTATTTAAGGGAGCAATTCTGGTTGAGTTAGTCCTTTGTATTTTGTGGATTCAAAATAGTAGATTTGACTTGGTGCTCGGATTAGCATTGTCCGTAGTTTTCGCCCCAGGAGGGTTTCCACGTAAATCTGTATATTTGCCTTTACGAGTTCACTCTAGACTTAGAAACTTCTTTGAAGATTTGCTCGGGGAGAGTCCGAGTCACCCTAGAGGGGGTGAATAGGGTGATGGAAGTTTTTCGTGGAAACTTTAGCTCTTTTGCCAAAAAGACACAGAGACGAGGTTCCGAGTCAATTAGTAAGGTTAGAAAATTTTGGACTCGAAATGCTATCATGAATAAATAAGCAACTTAAGACGGAGCTATAACACCTGTCTAAGTCCGGAATGAACTCGAAATATAACACTTAGAGATTACGTGGAAACCCTCCTGGGGCATAAAACCATGGACCGTGCTAATCCAAGCACTAAGTCAAATCCACTATTTTGAGTCCACAAAATATCGTGAATCGATCGATCCTGAGTTGCTCCCTTAGACAACTCTTTACAAGTTTTCCTAGACTCAGAAATTACCTTATCCGATCTAGTACTTCCTAGCTGAGATAACCCTTACGGCTAGGGACAACTAAGCCGAGTTAACCCTTACGGCTTAGTCAAGGGACTTTACAGAGAAAGTAAGAAAGTGTTTGTAACTAAGTACAAGACCTTACAAATCAGAAAATAATGAATTATAGAGTAGGAGTTGTAAGTAGAAGATTGAGAATGAATACAGAGACTTCGCTCAAGTATGTGTATTAACAATAATTCGGCAATTTTCAAGTCTTGTGAGGTGGCTTCTATTTATAGATGACCAGGCAGAGTAGCCGTTATCTTCATCTCGCTGACCGAGAGTTCTTTGTGACCGTTGACGAAGCTTTACGAGTCACTCAAAAAGTATCCGTTGTAATGTGAACGTTGGACAACGGTTTAAACTCTCTTGGAAGTCCCAAAACCACTGGCGGTGTCTTGAAAGATAAGGTGGAAACCACTGTTAAGCTTAACGTTCTAGTTTTCCAGATTTAGAAAGCAGACGACCACGACACAATCTTCTGGGACTGGAGCGAGAGAAGGTGAAAAGCCATGTCTACTCGGTGATTTGACGTTTTCAAGCCGGTTACTTTTGTACTTTGAAAAATGTATCCTCGTTTGAATAACCTACGAAAGTAAATCAATTTTGGTTCTCAAAGTATAAAATACTTTGGTCCAAGATTAGACACGAGATAATAAAATAATTATGATAATTAAACAACTAATTATCCGAGTCGAAATGAAATGGAATTTTCCGAGTCTAATAACCATGTAGCTCAAAATTCCATCCGACTTAGTCTAAGAGAGGAATCAAGTTCTATGACGAATATCGAGTGAAATGACTTGATATAGACTAAGCATGAAATAGACTAAAAGTACTGACTATAACAGAATAGAGCTTATAATCGAAGTCACATCCGAGTGAGAAAAGTCAAAATACTAGTCTATTCAACATGCGATAAGTCCGAGTGATGAGGGACTCGGAAGCGAGTGAGATAAGCATATCATTTTTCTAAGTCACTCAAGGATAAGCAAGAAATACACGAAGTAAAAGCTATATCACTTAGAGAAGATACGATATAGCTTAGAAAAGTTTCTAAGATGCGAGAGAATGCCTTGGAATCAAAACTTTATAAGTACGAGATTGTTATACCCGATTCCTTTTATACAACTCGAAAGGTATTGAGCAATGTCCGAGTCTTCAATCTCCCCCTTTTGATGAAAGGCATTCCATACTTAGACGAAACTTTGTTAGTGAAAAGATCCGAGTCCGAATAGTTGTGCATGAAGAGAGTTGAGTAAAACGCACTTAGTGTATCGGACCATAAAGTAGAATATGCTTAATAATGAAATAATGTTAACTCGGAAAGATTTTAAACACGGAAATCATTGAAGAGAAAGCATTAATTCATTGAACTTAAAGAGATTACATAGATTGAGAGGGAAAACTCCCCTAAACAAGACAATAAGTTTTTCGACTCTATTTCTCCCCCTTGCCTTTCCGCAAAAAATAACAACAAAAGAAGGGAAGAAAAGAACAAGTTGTACAACTTAGATGTTTGGACAAAAGAAAGAAGTAGAAAACTCTCGAAAGAAAAAGAATCGGCAGATCGTGGAATTGTGACATAGTGCATGGCGCCTACGAGGGAGAGGGGATTTCGAGTGGAAGCGGAGGGGTTGGAGGTACGCCGGCGCTGGTATGATCTTGACGATGTGCTTGAGCGCGGCGGAGGGAGAACCAGTATGATCGTCGAGGGCTCGGCTCCGAGTGGCCGACCCAAAACGAGTTGATCGAGGGGTTCCTCCCTTTGAACCTCGGTAGGCTGGAGGGGCTGCTCGGTCGACCCGCCGGTGCAGCCTAGGTCTTCGACCCACCCGGATCGCTGTCTCGAGCCGAGCATCTGCTATCTAAGCTTGTGGAGCGATCGACCCTCAGCGGTTCCCACTTGCTTCTTCTTTGTGTTCCTCCCCTTGCCCGGATGGAGCTGCCTCAGCCCGCGAGCTCCTCGGCGTCTGCGCTTCTGCATCTGCAGCTTCTTCTTCTTCATCCCCGTTGTCCGAGGAGGTCGGACCTGGGCTCGAAGACACTTCGAGACGCATCCGAGTCACTATGGCCCCGAGCCACCTTGGACCTTCTCTCTCGAGGAGCGCGACCAGCTCCTTCTGCTCCTTCACCAGCTCCCTCATCTCAAGAACTAGAGACTACTGCTCTCGGATTTGGGATTGGGCGGTCTTTTGGTTGATATTCATATTTTGGAGGGCAAGTTTGAAAGAGCTGGAGCATGTCCTGAAAAACAGAGGACACAGAGCCGATTTTGTCCATAAAAACGGGGACAAAATAGCAGAGAGAGATTTGGAGGCATCCGAGGTTGAGGCACCAACAGGTGGAGAGGGAGAAAGAGAGGGGTTGATTTCGAATACGAGGCGGAAAAGGAGGCCTCGGCTACGAGTTATGTACCCGGACACCGAGTTCGGTTTCCGGTATCCGTACCTCGAAGTTCCTTTTGCCGACAACAACGGCAGCCTCGGACATAGCGTTTGGGTCTAAGGGGAGAGGAACTTGGAATTGTTTGAAGACAAGGGTGAGAAGAGCACCGAAAGGAAGGGAGGTGTTCTTCTTGGTTTGAAGTTGAGCTGGCACAGCTGCCATTTGCTCAATTATAGAAGGGAAGAGGTCTACTTCGTAGCCCTCAAGAATGTCAAAAGATCTTTGAGGTGCTTGGAGTTGGGGTTCTCCTTGCTAGAATGCTGAGAGAAAAAGGTTCTCATCGGCGAAAGCACGGAAGACGTGCTTCGACTTCAACCGAGTCACTAAAAATTTTTCCGTGACTCGGGAAACTCTTTCGCGTACTTTTTAAAGAAGTCGTCGGCAACTTCGAGTAAAAGGAATGGGGTTGCTGTTCAAGAAGAGAGAGGAGACCTTGAACAGGCGGTGGAGGAGAGATGTGTTTATGCGAACAGTAATGTACCGAACCCCGGAGGTTAGAACATTTTCGGATTAGGTGAGGTGAGTGCAGAACTCGAAACGAGTTCGGGATAGATGAACTCGCTGAAACAAAGAAAGTTGTATGCCCCGGTAGTTTGTATGTGAGCCAACCAAGAAAATTTGGTTGTAGGAAAGAATTTGTCGTCCAGCAGCGAGGTCTTTGGGTGACAATGGGTTTGGAGGGGTTGAGCTTTCCGGAGTTTTGGTGCGAGGCTTTTTGGAGGAGGAGGAAATCGAAAGTCGGAATGGTTACCTCTCTTAGGCATTTTGAGAAGAGGAAGGGAAGATGAAACTTTTGAGTAAGAAAAGAGAGGAAGAGGTAGATGAGATGAAACGAAAAAGAGTAGAAGAAACAGATGAGAGCAATCGAAACTTACTTGAGATGGCCTTTTACGATGCTTGAAGAGCTTCAAAGATCACTTGTTTACGTAGAAATCTTCCACGAAAAGTTTTGTTTGAGAGAGATAGAATGTAGAATACCAAGACGAAGATGAATAGACGCTATTTATAGAAAAATACACGCCCGTCAATTATCCGTTAAGTATAACTCCGTTCGACTCGGCTTGTCCATCGATCATCGTAGACCGAGTGTGACGGTTCTCTTCTCATTGGTGAAGATTTCAGCGGTTAGAGATCTACGGCTAACGTCCGATCACAGCGCTTGAGAGAGAGAGAGAAAAGATTTTGAAAATATGTTCGAAACTCTCCACTACTCTAGAGATGGTTTCGGAAAATTTGAAGTCCAAGTTTTCTCTACGTCCGAGTATGACTCGGAATGGTTTCGAGTGACTCGAAATAGGAAATAACTACTAACCCGAGTATCACTGAATCAACCGAGCTAATGGTTAATAAAAGGTGAAAACACATAGCACGAGAATCACGAAAAAAATCACACGAGTTATGCATTTAACATACCAAGCTCATTCCGAATGAAACAAAATTGATCTTCACCAAGAGGCTTAGTAAAGATATCAGCTAATTGAAGATTAGTAGGAATGAACTCAAGTTCAATATCACCTTTTCGAGTGGTCTCGTAGGAAGTGATATCGACCTCGATATGCTTTATCTTTGAGTGCTTGGACTGGATTCTTGGTGATGCTGATTGCACTCGATTGTCACACTTGATTGGAACTAATTTGAAGGACAGTCCAAGATCTTTCAAGTCTTACTTTATCCATAGAATCCGAGCGCAACGAGCTCCAGCTGCTATATACTCGGCTTCAGCGGTTGATAGAGCTACTGAGTTACGTTTCTTTGAGTGCCAAGATATTAGGGATTGACCCGAAATTGGCAAGCTCCGGAAGTGCTCTTTCGATCAACTTTGTATCCAGCATAGTCCGCATCCGAGTATCCGGTGAGAGTTAGTTACGAGTCTCCGGAATACCATAGACCTAAATTACGAGTGCGTGCAAGATATCCGAATATTCTCTTCACCACGAGTGAGATGTGATTCTTTTGGATTAGCTTGAAATCTTGCGCATAAACAAACACTGAACATTATATCTGGCCGGCTGGAAGTAAGATATAGCAAAGATCCAATCATACCTCGATAGAGTTTTGATCTATTGCTTTACCTTTATCGTCCGAGTCGAACTTTATACTGCTCGCTCATAGGTGTAGATGCGTGTTTTGCATCTTGAAGTTTGTATTTCTTCAGCAGCTCCTTGGTATACTTGGATTGATAGACATAGATCCCATCTTTGTCTTGTTTGATTTGTAAACCAAGGAAGAAATTGAGTTCCCCATCATACTCATTTGGAATTCTTGACTCATCAACTCGAGAAAATTCTCGGCACAGAAATTCATTAGTAGCACCGAAGATAATATCATCAACATAGATTTGAACAATAAGGAAATCTTTCCCCTTGGTCTTTATGAAGAGAGTCTTGTCAATCTTACCTCTTTTGAAATCATTTTGAACCAAGAAATTGCTCGAGTCTTTCATACCAAGCTCGCGAAGCTTGTTTAAGACCATAGAGAGCCTTTTGAAGTTTGAAAACATGATTTGGAAATTCTGAGTTTTCAAAACCAGGAGGCTGCTCGACATAGACTTCTTCTTCAATAAAGCCATTGAGAAAAGCACACTTAACATCCATTTGATACAATTTAATATGCATGCTGGATGCAAATGCCAACAGATATTCCAATAGCTTCGATTACGCGACAGGTGCAAATGTTTCCCCACAATCAATTCCTTCTTCTTGATTGTAACCTTGAGCCACAAGTCTAGCCTTGTTTCTTACTACCACTCCACCCTCATCCAGTTTGTTTTTGAAAACCCATTTGGTTCCTATAACCGGGTGGTCGAAGGTCGGTTGGTCGAGTCCGGACTTAGTTTCTTTCGAATTGATTGAGTTCCTCTTGCATGGCCTCTACCCATTCAGGTTCATTAAGGGCCTCTAGTGCATTTCTGGGTTCGATTAATGAAATGAATGCAGTGAATGCACATAGATTTTGAAGAGATGAATGAGTTCTTACCCCACTTGTTGATATTAGAAATTATGTTTTCTTGGGGATGACTAGAAGTAAACTTGAATGCTTTACCAGTTCTTTGATTCATGAGGTTTGTGGGCTGAGCCGCTTGATCTTCGAAGCTTGTTCCGAGTGATCTTCTTCATTTACTTGTTCGTTCGAGTGAGCTCTTGAGTTGCTTCATTCCGAGTTACGTCGTTCCGAGTGACTTCATTCCGAGTGGGTTGAGTCGAGTCTTGGTAGGCTCGGCTTCGTCATCATCTCTACCGAGCTTTAACTCCGAGTATGAAGACTCGCTTGGTTTCTCCTGTTCAGGCTCATCAAACACAACGTGGATGCTTTCTTCCACTTTGTTAGTTCTCTTATTGAAAATACGATAAGCTTTACTTGTGATAAGAATAACCTAGAAAAATACCTTCATCCGACCGAGCATCAAACTTGGTCGGGTGATCCTTACCATTGTTGTGAATGTAGCACTTACATCCGAATGGTCCGAAATAGGAAATATTTGGCTTCTTCCCTTTTTAGAGCTCATAAGGAGTTTTCTTCATAATGGGTCCGATGAGGCATCTATTCGAGTATAGTTGGCTGTGTTGACTACCTCTGCCCGAAATAGTAAGGTAAGTTATGCTCAATCATCATCGTCCTTGCTATTTCTTCAAGGGTTCTGTTCTTTCTCTCTACTACTCCATTCCGTTGAGGAGTTCGGGTGCTGAGAAGTTGTGAGAGATTCCATTTCTGTCACAAAACTCGAGAATTCCGAGTAGTCGAACTCCCTTCCATGGTCGGTTCGAATCCTCCGGATCCGAGTCCGAGACTCAACTTGGATTTTTCGTAGAGCTTGCTTGAACTCCTTGAAGGCTTCATTTTTGTGCTTAAGAAAACACACCCACGTAAATCATGAATAATCATCAATAATAACAAATATGTAAGATTTACTTCCAAGGCTCTTAACGAGGATTTCACCACATAAGTCCATATGTAGTAACTCAAGTACTTTGGATGTGGAAATTGTCTTCGAGAGATTTGAATGAAGATCCGACTTGTTTCCCTCGGGTGCATGCTTCACAAACTTTATCTTTCTCAAAAACACGGTTAGGTAAACCCCTAACTGGACCATGAGATGCCGCTTTTTGATAGTATGCATGCTAATATGGCCTAATCTACGATGCCAAGTCCATGAGTCATCAAGAAGAGATGCTTTTAAGTAAGATAAATTCGACTCGGGTCGAAAGAGGAATGATATAAGTATTACCTGATCTCTTACCCGAAAGCTTGATCTCTTTGGTAGTGACATCATAAATGTAGCAGTTGGTCCGAGTGAATCTTACCTCTTGAACTTTATCACATAGTTGAGAGATGCTTGAGCAGATTATACTTTAATCCTTTGACAAGGTAGACTGGACTGACCAGATTGCTTCCTTTTCCAATCTTGCCAATCCCCACTATCTTGCCTTTGCTGTCATCTCCAAATGTGACTTTCCTCCTTTATGTTTTTCCAACTCGGAAAAGAGTCTTGCATCTCCCGACATGTGGCGTGAACATCCACTGTCAAGGTACCAGTATCCTTTTGATCTCTTCCGAGTGACCTGCAAAATAGAGAGAATCTAACCCTTCTCACTTCCTCTAACGAGCCCAAGTAACATTCCTTACTTGTGGTCCTTTTCGAGGAAGAAGGTGTTTCGGAACCCAAATTTGAATAACTTTGAATTTTATCCGATTCTGAGTCCTCCTCTCGCAGAACCGAGTCCGTGTCTTTCTTTTTGAAAACCTTTCCTTTTGAAACAGGAGAAAATGGTTTCTTTTTGTAAACGAGTTCCGGGCTTAGTCCTCCCTTCATCTCTGTGAATGGGACCGTGCTCAGCTTTCCTGAACTTCTCGGTTCGGAATCCTTTTGAATAAATCTGAGTAGGAATTGGATTCCTCTTCTTTGTTGAAACCAAGACCTTCTTTTCGAAAAGAGACACATTGTGATCCTAAGAGCATGTCAAGGTTTTTCGACCTTGAGTGAATTTTAAAATCGAGGTCTTGAGACTAAGTGAGCTTCTGTCTTAGTTGCTCTTTTTCTTTCCTGAGTAGCTCAAACTCGGTCTCATTAGTTTGAGCACTAGTCTTGAGTTCTCGTGAGTGTGAGTCTCGGTTTTCCAATTCATTTTTCAAAGATTTGCTCTCGAAGAAATTGACTCAAGTTGTTCTTTGAATTGAGAAGAATCGAATTGGACTTTTCTTCCAAAGTAAAAATGTACTTAACTAAATCGACTTTGGAGAATTTGAGGAAATAATCAATTACCTCTTGAGGATTAGTTCCCTCATTGTGCGAGTCCGAGTCCGACTCTCTTTCGGCTTCCGAGTCGAGATTACCATCGGACACTTCGAGTCGTCCGAGTCCTCGTCATCTTCGATGAGTCCTCATCGCTCCATATTACCATCATGGCCTTCTTCTTCTTTCTGTCCCTTTTTCTTTTCGGACAATCTTTGACTATGTGGTCTTTGCTTGCCACACTCAAAACATCCAGAATTCTTAGATAAAGATAACTTTGAGGGTGAAGAGTACTTACCTTTTCTGTCCCTCTTGTCTTTCTTGTAGAATTCTTCCTTTGGCCTTTTATCCCATCTTTTGTGCTTCATTATTCTCTTGAAGCCTTTTGCAATGAATGCCATGGGATCGTCCTCTCGAGTCAAAAGAGCTCGGATTTGCTTCTTTGGATTACGAGGCTTTTAGTGCTATGTTCCTTTTGGTAATGCCTTCGACGATCCTCTTCTTCTAGATGGATTTCGTGAGTGAGAAGCTTCCCGATGAGCTCATCCGGTTTTAAGAGTGAGAGGTTACGAGCCTCCTCTATGGCGAGTCACCTTGGGACCCCATCTTCTCTTGGGTAGACTTCGAGTATCTTTACGCACATTTCCTCGTGAGAAATCTACTTACCCAGTGATTTGAGATTGTTGGTAATCTCGAGTAAATCGAATGAACATCTAAGTGATGTTTTCTTACGGCTCCATCTTAAATAGCTCGTATTTATGAAGATACTAGCTGATCTTTGCTTGTCCGACCTGGCTAGTCCCTTCGTAAGTGTTGACAAGTGTGTCCCACACTTCTTTTGCTGAGTCGCGAGCGGACACCCGATTGTATTCTTACGAGCTGATGGCGCACATCGGAATGTTCATTGCCTTGAAGTTCTTCCTGAACTTCTCTTCTTCGCCAGGAGTAAATTCTACCTTTGTCTTGGGAATGATTCTGAATTCCTCGTGTCTTCATTGGAATGTAGTTTCCTTGTCGTATGATTTCCCACACATCTTCATCATGATCCATGAGGAAACATTCCATAAGTTTCTTCCAGTGCCCGAAGTTTGATCCTTTGAATTTTGGTGGTCTGCTGGAAGATCTTCCTTCGTCGAACTCTCCGTTGTTCCGAGCCATTTGATCTTCAGACCTTTCGATGGTTAGATCCTTTACGAAAGGCTAGGCTCGATACCAACTAGAGGTTTGCTCGGGGAGAGTCCGAGTCACCCTAGAGGGGGTGAATAGGGTGATGGAAGTTTTTCGTGGAAACTTTAGCTCTTTTGCCAAAGAAGAGACAGAGACAGGTTACGAGTCAATCAGCGAGGTCGAAAAGTTTGGACTCGGAAATGCTATCACGAATAAATAAGCAAGTTAAGCGGGAGCTATAACACTTGTCTAAGTCCGGAATGAACTCGGAAAGATAACACTTAGAGATTACGTGGAAACCCTCCCGGGGCATAAAACCATGGACTGTGCTAATCCAAGCACGAAGTCAAATCCACTATTTTGAGTCCACAAAATATCGTGAGCCGACCGATCTCGAGTTGCTCCCTTAGACAACTCTTTACAAGTTTTCCTAGACTCGAAATTACCTTATCCGATCTAGTACTTCCTAGCTAAGATAACCCTTACAGCTAGGGACAACTAAGCTGAGTTAACCCTTACGGCTTAGTCAAGGGACCTTACAGAGAAAGTAAGAAAGTGTTTGTAACTAAGTACAAGACCTTACAACTCATAAAGTAATGAATTACGAGTAGGAGTTGTAAGTAGAAGATTAAGAATGAATACAGAGACTTCGCTCAAGTATGTGTATTAACAATAATTTCGGCAATCTTCAAGTCTTGTGAGGTGGCTTCTATTTATAGATGACCAGGCGAGTAGCCGTTATCTTCATCTCGTCGACCGAGAGTTCTTTGTGACCGTCGACGAAGCTTTCCGAGTCACTCGGAAAGTATCCGTTGTCATGTGAATGTTGGACAACGGTTTAAACTCTCTTGGAAGTCCCAAAACCACTCGGTGGTGTCTTGAAATATAAGGTGGAAACCACCGTTAAGCTTAGCGTTCCAGTTTTCCAGATTTAGAAACAGACGGCCACGACACAATCTTACGGGACTGGAGCGAGAGAAGGTGAAAAGCTATGTCTGCTGGTGATTTGACGTTTTGAAGCCGGTTACTTTTGAACTTTGAAAAGTGTATCCTCGTTTGAATAACCTACAAAAGTAAATCAAATTTGGTTCTCAAAGTATAAAATACTTTGGTCCAAGATTAGACACGAGATAATAAAATAATTATGATAATTAAACAACTAATTATCTAAGTCGAAACGAAATGAAATTTTCCGAGTCTAATAACCATATAGCTCAAAATTCCATCCGACTTAGTCTAAGAGAGGAATCAAGTTATATGACGAATATCGAGTGAAATGACTTGATATAGACTAAGCATGAAACAGGACTAAAAGTACCGACTATAACAGAATAGAGCTTATAATCGAAGTCACATCCGAGTGAGAAAAGTCGAAATACTAGTCTATTCAACATGCGATAAGTCCGAGTGATGAGGGACTCGGAATCGAGTGAGATAAGCATATCATTTTTCCGAGTCACTCAAGGATAAGCAAGAAATACACGAAGTAAAAGCTATATCACTTAGAGAAGATACGATATAGCTTAGAAAAGTTTCTAAGATGCGAGAGAATGCCTTGGAATCAAAACTCTATAAGTACGAGATTGTTATACCCGATTCCTTTTATACAACTCGTAAAGGTATTGAGCAGATGTCTCGAGTCTTCATTCTTTATCTAAGTGCTTGAGCAAAAAGTGTTTAATTTTCTTCATCATCATATTCACCCCCTTTAGGGTGACTTAGACTCTCCTAGAACAAACCTTCAAGGTCTAACTACAATGTATTGCTGGTGGCGATGAACGTGAATCGACAATTTGGTGCCGAATAAGAATGACATGCTTCCTTATTGACTTCGCTCTTCTATGTATGGCAAACTGGCTTTGATTTTGGGAATTGGAAATTGGGTTCAAGATTAGGATTAGGGCCAGACTTCATGGGCTTCCTATGTATCCGCTATAGCGGAAATCGAGCCTTCATAGTTCAAAACGGAATACTTATTTGGTTTTTTTTTTTTTGGAAAATAAGAATAGAAAATAGACACAAAATGGATATGAAAAGGGGAAATGCACACTTTATTGGCATCCTTGATGAGTGACAGGCCCATTGGATGATCTTCTAGGTGGATGCTTTGTAACACCCCAAAACACCCCTAGGAGTATTACATCGCCGAGTTCCTTAAAGGAACTCCCAAGGCTCCTTCCGGTGCTCATTTGGCTGTCTAAACTCAACTCAAAGACAATAAGGATGGCTTTCCAAAAGGATCCGAGATTTCCTAAAATTTCGGCAGAGTTCTGTTTGTAATATGGACTATCCCCATAGGCTTAAAGCCTTAAAACCCTGCATGAAAAGCATAATATAACTCAATGAACCACACGCTCGAGTATACAACTCAACGGCCACACGTCGGAGTCCAACCAATCATGCTATAAAACTTAAAACAATCTAAATGGTTTACGGTACATCGGGTATAACTATATGAACTAAATTACAAATACAACATTTAGAATCATAACAATGCATGTCATTTCCTTGAGTCGCTCTAGCACTCAGCAATTAAGGGTCCGGATTGCGCTATGCGTAGATCCTACCTTCCGATCATGTACCCGCACACTCGGGGTGGAAAGGAGGGAATTTGTGGGGGTTAGCAATAAACCACGGTTCACCGGAGTCTTATACCCTCAAAATGGAAATTCTTTACACATAATACTCATAATAATGAAATTTGTGAAAGCATAATAGCGTAATACAAATCTATATACTTTTCACTTAAATCTCTTGCAATAAAAAAGATCATGACTCTTTAACCACTTAAAAGCACAATTTCACATTCATGAACAATTCTTTTGGGGTTGAATCAACTTTTCTCGGCCTTCCGAGGACTCGAACTAGCACTTCTTTCATCTCGGGCGCGACCCCGACAAAAAGGCTCCCGGGACCTATCTTCGGGAAGTCTCGGGACGGGCATCCCGCCATCTGCAGGACCCCTGTTAGAATCCTTCCCTTGAAGTTTCTAGCCGGGCGTCCCCGGTTCGAACCCTTCGGTATGCTAAACGATCCGTAGCCTGTCGATTCAAAACTCTTTGCACATACTCATTCATCACATTTCACTTCACAACTTTCTCAAATCGATTTAATATCAAGGAAGGCATGACACCACGTGTCACCCTTATAAATTCACTTTCTCAAATCAGCTTTGCTTCTTAGAATAGAATCACGTTTGAAAGACATTTCACAGAAATTACATTCAAGGATCATTTCATGTAAAATACAAAACTCCTTTCGAAACTACTTTTGAGTATCACGTAAAGTAATCACATAGCACGAATAATCACCATTCAATGCAAGCAATCATTCTCAACTCTTTTCCAACCATGCCTTTCCCAATTCATCAAGTACGATTGATTCCATTTTCCGAGCCACAATAACCACAAGCATATATCACTTAAGTTAACATTTCAATTCGTCACAATTCATTCTCTTCACCTCCATTCCTCACTTTATGTCTCGACTCTGTGAATCCACTTTGTTTGCTCACGTCTCGGCTTTCCTCAACTCCCTGTCTTTACTCCAATTCCTCAACTTAACCTTACCATTCCCCGCCTCGAATTCCCATTGTATGTCTCTAACTCATTACTTAACTCTTGCTCGTCCATCCTTAGTTATGTAACTCTTAATCACTTTTCATTATTCAGTTTCCGTTAGCTTTGCTTATTTTCACGCTCGCTTCAACCTCGAGGAATTAAATATACTTCGAACATAATCAATCTCACGATTACCCATTTCTCACTTACTTGTCCCAATTGTGCATTACTCAATACGAATTCATACTCCTCTTTATACTTCGACCTACCATTCCCCAATGTTCTTAATTAGCTCTTAATATCGTAGGTTTAAGAATCTCTAAAACTTAATTAACTCATAATTCATATCCATGTCCCAACTCTTCATCCTTAACAACTAATCGAAACTTCAATACTACTCCTTTGACCTATGCAATCTAACCTCTTCGGAATCAATAGGTTCCAATTCAACCTTAAGTAACTATTAAATCTCTTTGAAGTTCCCAATTTAATTCTACTCGTTTAACCCAAGCAACTCCTTTCATTTCACGATTCAGCCCTCTCAATTCCTTAAATCCATTCTAAGCTCTTATTTCAATCTTAAACAACGATTAAGTCCGTTTCCGCAATACGGATATTCAACGTTCACCACAAATTCCATATTCACATAACACATTCAACATTCACAACAAATCCATTTGGGTTTCGAAATTACTAATAGTTTAGAGTATAAGACTACCCACCTGAATTCTCGGGTTTTAGGGATCGATTTCGGGCTTCCCGACTTCGTCTTTTGGTTTCGGTCCCTCTCGTGCCGGTTCTTGCTCCGCCTCTTGGTTCTTGCTTCCCCGCCTCTAGCCCGCCGTTTTGGTTCATGCTGCCTCTCGGTTTGGCCCTCTCGTGCTTACTCGCCGGTCTCGCCTCCCTTGTCGCCGCTGCTTTCCCCGTCCCCGGCCTCTCGGACTTTCTCACGCTCTCCGTCCTCGCTCCGCCCCTTGCTCGCCCAGTCTCTCGCTTTCTTCCTACGCTCGCCGCCTACTCGGGTCGCCAGCTGTTGCTTTTCGGTCTGCAGTGGTCGCCGGCCACCCCTCGGTCTCCTCAACCCTTGCACCGCTCACCTTTTCTCCCTCTCGGTTCCTCTCGCTCGGTCGTCCCTCTTCCCCACTCTGCTTCGCTCTGCTTCTCCTCCTTCTCGCCTTCCCAAGCCCCCGCTCTCCCTTCGCCCACCAGCCGCTCGCCGTTCGGGTGGGTCACCGCCTTAGCTCCGGCTCCCGCGCTCTCTCCTCTCTCTCTCGTGTGCTTCGTTCGATGCTCCTTTCTCCCTCCCCTGTTCGATTCCGGTTCTTCGTTTTCTTTCCTGTCCCCCTCCCTTCGGTCCCTCGCTTCTTTTATTTTTGCACCTTCTCTCTCCACCGCTTGACAAAGCCCACCCCTCTTTCTATTGGACCTTCATTAAACCTTATTTATCTCTTCACGGCCAAAGTAATCTTTTTCTACATAAAACAAATCCACGCCTCTACTTTTCTCGTCCCCTTATGCCTCTGCATCCTAACTTATTCTAATACGTCGGCCACGACAATTCCTAACCGTGTAAAGGTTCAGCTCACTAAAAGGGAGGCAATTTCCTTGATTTAATTTATTCAACACCAGCCTCCAAAGGGATTCTAACGTAATATGTCCGGCCGTAAATAAAATCAATCACTCAACCCCCTTAGCTGCAGGGAATAATACTCAATAATTCTATGCTTTACAGCTACTTTTCATTAAAATTCCGGGTATTACATGCTTGCTCCTATTCTATAAGCATGTGAGCATCTCCGAGCGTTTTGAAGTCCATGAAGGGGAAGAACTTCAAGTGTTGCTAACAGGCGAGGTTGCGGGTTCTTGATTATGAGTCTAACTCTGATCCTTTTCATAGGGTCAATCTGCCATGTGGGCGGCCTTTGTCCTCTAGCGAGTGAGGAAGTCGGTAAAGCTCTCATCGTCTCCTTGCTTGATCAATTCTAGGTCCCGAAGAGTGACTTGTAGATCAGTATTTGTAGGAGTATTGATGTAAGAACTCCCTATAAAGATCCCGATAGTTTGTTTTGACATCATTGTACCACTTCATGGCGTCTTTGTCAAACGTCCATGTGAAGATGACATGGTATGTGTCCTCTGTTACATTCTTTAAGGTTATTGCCCCTATAAAATTCCTCACATGGTCAGTCTGTGGAACTTAATGTCAAGCATGGTAAATTTTGGGGGCAACTTGCCTTTTAGGATTGAAGTGAATCCCGAGCCGGATAGTAGCTACTGAATATTAATGACTCCCGTAACATCTTCTCTATCCGATCTATTCATGGATCACACTAAGGCTTGGGCTGAGGTTCAGGGCGGGATTTTCCTTCTTTTGATTTCTTCTCTAGTTCTTTGAGTATAAGACTCGAGGGTTCCGCTATTGATTCAAACTTCTTATCCTAAGCCGCAATCTTAGCTTCTATTTTTGCAAGTAAACTCCTTGAACAAGGTCATGATGGGGTACCCTCTGGCTTGTTGGCCATTTTTAGAGGAAGGTTACGCTTTTTCCGCGGGCGATGTATCGGGGTTACAAGTAATGGTGTTGGACGTACACGTGTAGTACATGTCGGTGTTGATCGTATCGATGTTGAAGTAGACATCTTATTTCATAGTCACTTCGTGCTAGGATTTCCGATTTTAGTAGAATTTCCTATCTTCTATCCCAAAAGAGTAAGTGCTCGGGATTGGCTCGTGAAAAATTTTTAGGGAGATGGGGCTTAAGTGCTTGACCCGAGGAACCTAAGATAAAAGAAAATGATATGCATTTTTGTTTGGATGCACATAAAAATACAAACTAACCAAAATGAAATGCAACGATGCCAATGGAATCCCTTAGATTGGGGTAAATTTAATTTGGCTAAGTGCAAACAAAGACTCTCTTAATAAGAGATGAATACAAACAAAGACTCGCCTAATTTGAAATGAATTTTACTTTGGCTAAATGCAAACGAAAGACTCTCTTAATTGGAGATGAATTTGACCTTGGCTATGAATGAACTCACCTTAATCGAGATGATTTTGATTTTGGCTAATGAAATGAATGCACTCACCTTAATTGAGATGATTTTGATTTTGGCTAATGCAAAAATGAAATGAATGGACTCACCTTAATTGAGATGATTTTATTTTTGGCTGATGCAAAAATAAAATGAATGGACTAAACCTTAATTGAGATGATTTTATTTTTGGCTAAATGCGAAAACGGAATTAATGGACTCACCTTAATTGAGATTATTTTTATTTTGGCTAATGCAAACAATGAAATGAATGGACTCACCATAATTGAGATGATTTTATTTTTGCCTAAATGCAAAAATGGAATGAATGGACTCACCTTATTTGAGATAATTTTATTTTTGGTTAAATGTAGAAATGAAATGCAAATATGGACTCGCCTAATTTGAGATGAACTTAAAATTTAGCTAAAATGCACAAATTTGACTGATTCAAAGCTTTATAATTTTAGGGAAAGGAATGAAAAACTCTTTCAAGGGAAGACCCTCAATGCGAAGCAGCAAGCAATATAGTAAAGGATAATATTAGGAATAGAATGTGCTATCTTAGTGCTCATACAAAATACACCAAATGGGAACATTTATGTACAGATGATTGAGTACTAGTCTTTGGGGAACCCTTCCTAGAAGGTGGCCTCAAAACTAGATACTACTAGGTTGTAAATGAGTTTCTAGTAGTAATGAAGTTCATACCCTTCTTACAAAAAAAAAAAAAAAAGCTTTATAATTTTTTTTATATTTTTGCGCTCATGCAAGGATTATTTAGTAGACCTGACTAAACTGTTAAGGATTCAAAAAAATAGGGTTAACTAACAAAAAGCAACCACACTCATTTCAAGCATGCAAATGAAAGGGCAAGGTACCACCTAAAGACTAAGGATCTATGGTCAAAAGAGGGTTAGAACTAGGTAGAATACATGGTGTCTCATAGTCCAAGAATTTAGTCCTCTGTGGGATGCACGATAGGATATAGCATTGAATTCTCGGTGCCTCTCGGTAAGCCAAGAGTGTGTGCTATGAGGGAAGAGGTACCACCTCCGGTGACAATCAAGCCTAATTGGGCTCGTGCTGGGACGCAGTGAGAGCCTCTTCCAAAAATTGTTTTCAAGGGGTAAAACCAAATGGTCCACCAACATAAATAAACTTTGTTCAAGGTTGCCTAAATGCTGGATGCCTAAATACAAATACGTTAATAAAACTCGGTACTCAAATTTTCAAGTTTCGCCCTCTTAATAAGTGATTTATCCCTAGTGGAGTCGCCACCATAGGAACCACGACCGGGACCAACCATGTTTCCCCACGAATGTCGGGTCTCTTTTTTAAAGAATAATTTTGAAGATGGTTTTGAAAGTATTAAAAAATGGGGATGAACCTTTTATTAAGATTTTCGAATTTTACAATCTGATTTTGAAAGGGCGATTGGCGATTTTATTAATCTTTTAATTTAGAAATTAATTTTAGAAGTCTCGGGATATTATTTCACAACTGAAAAATAAAAAAATAGGTTAATTAAGTTATCCCATGAGACTTTAAGGCCAAACTAGTGAGAAAACACCGGCTTGGACCGAAACCTCACCCACTAACCGTCCAGTGCCGGCGAGAGCGAGACCGTGCGGTGGGCAGCGTCGACTATGGCCCATGGCTAAGATGGTCAAGCTCGGCCTCTGGCCTAACTGGCAATTCTAGAAAATCCCTTTTTCATTTTTAGTTAGAAATAACCGAGAGGTAGATTAGGAGAAATAAATAAAAAAAAGGGAGTCGCCAGTCGGTTTCTAGGAATGAAAAACTATCAAAAACAAATTAAAATTTACTCTTCCAATCTTAGCATGGGAAAACTAAGACTGAAAAAGATCAAATAATGACTCCATCGGTCTAGAACCGAGAATCGAATTCGGGCGTGAGGGTACGAAACGTACGAATAAGTCCTTTTGTTCCGCTTGTCAAACAACGACCTTTATTAGTTTGAGTAGTGAATCTAAATAACGGATTAAAGGCAGGCATGCAACATGATTAGACATAAAAATAAAGGCAACTAAAGCATGCTAATGAAAGCAGTAAAAGCAAATATAAAAAACAATAAACGAAAGCGATAAAGAAACGAAAAGGAAAGGCGAAAAGAAAACGAAAAACGAAAATAAAAAAGGTTACATCGGGCGGGGAGGAATTTAAAAACGATACATCTTTCTCCATAATACTGAAACGATAAATAAAATAAATAAACAAGTAAATTGTGGTTTGAAGGCCAATTTGGTGCCCTCGAGTTGTCCCACCTACCGATCCGGATCTTTAATCGAATCCGAGAGTGCAATGGTGGTGATCTAAAAGGGGCTTTATTGTGAAGTTTTGTGGAGGTAGGTAGGAAAATATGCGTGATTGATGGAGTATTAGGGTTCGAATGTAGTAGAGTAGGGAAGGTGATGGGAATAGGATGAAAAGAAACCAAGAGATAATAATACTACAAAGTGTATTCATTAGCTCTTAGTTTAGCTTCAAGCAATGTAACACTTAGGGTTCAGTCGTTATTGAAATAAGAGCCTAAGCTCTCTATTTATGGGGAAAAGTTAGGTCACAAATGACCTAGAGTTTCTAATTAGGCAACCGTCCAAAATAGGCTGAAAACCGGCTGAAAAATCACAAAAACCTGGACCAAAATATTGGATTGCACTCTGGATGGTGTGTGGTGCCTGGTTGGAAATCTTGGTTTCCGCGCTTTGGTTGAACACTGGAGAAAAATGCGGTGCTTTGAGCTTGAACATCCATGTGCCTAGCGCCGGCCTTGTAAGGCATCGTTTGGTGAAGTTTGACTTCGTGTCTCGCTTGGTCGTACGAGTCAAAGAGTGAAACGATGCGTTTTTGCCTAAAATAGTTGTGACCGGCGCCGACCTTAGTAGCTTTCCAAAAATGAAAAGTTTCCATGTTTGGCATGTGTCTATTTTTGGCATGTTTTATTTTTGGTGCGGGTTTGGGTTTCATGGTTGGGAGCCCAACCCGGTCTTGGTCCGGCCGAAATAAAATGGGTTTGTGGGATAGCCCAAAGCAAAGAAAGCCATTTTTGTGGTGCTAATCGGCTTCCATCAGGCTAATTAGATTCCGACCGTGATACGAATCCACAAACAGGATTGGGATTTCATCACCGGGCCAACAAATAAATAAAAGAGCAAAGGGATGACACTTTTTAAGTGTCTACAACGTCAAAGAGTAAAGTATGGTATGTATGTCACATTTAGAACTACTTAACATGGTAACAGAGGAACATAAAAAGTCGGATATGCAATTTTAAGGATAGCCACATATTGGGCTTATTAGGTGAATGCTAAGGAGCTCGAGTGCAACACCACCGGAACTCAATCTTGGTCTACTCACACTAGCAAGTCCAGTTTATCATAGTAATCCAGGTCATATAGAATGTACTACAGGTGAACCTAGCTCCAATTCCGCAGAATCACCAACCAGGAAAGCACAAACCTAATCCTGGACCTAAACCCAACTATATGCATGATCGTTCTTAACCCCCAAACTTTATGAGTTCCCTCACCGTCTTGGATTCCTCTCACCTTCCTGCCTCTCGCAAGCATGTTTGGAAGTTGTACATCATATCCAAAATGGTCCGATTTTGGCAGTAACTAGATGTTCAATTGCCCATATTTCCAACTGTTGCCATTTATTCGACTTGCCCCCAGTAATGCTCCCCAACAGACTTGCTCACCCAAGAAGATTAACCATGCAAGTTTAGTGCATGTGTTTTGGCATGGTGCCATTAGCACTCATTTCTTTGAAGTACTTCTTCCCTTCTACAACCAAGTCCTCAATGACTGTAGGCCGATAAAACTGTTCCGAATGAGATTGAATCATGATTAACGGTGTCTTCTCTCATGGTTTTGAAGAGATCGATTGCTGTTTAGAACTCACCAAACATTCCATAACCTAAAATCATTACATTCCATGAGGCAATATCCTTGTTTGGGAATATCTCACTAACAGCGTATTGTATGATATTTATCTCTATGCAATATTTCAAATGTGTTTTGTGCTAGATGAAGAGAATTATACTTAGCATACATAAAAATACATCAAAGATTGCTCCATTTTTTATGCATCTAGCATGTATTCATTTCCTTACATCAATTTTGATCTCTATTAGCATTTTTAGAGCTGCAAGGAATACAACCACTACGGTTTCAAGAGCGAGTGCAATTATACCATGATTACTATTTCTTTTAGTTCCTGAGTGATAAAATGATTATTTTGCAAAGCCTCCATTTTGATTGAATTTGTAAATTTGTAAATCAAATAACACACCCAAATTAAGGCATAGAAAAATCCAACAACAGAGACCCAAATAAAGACCCAACAAAATAAAATAAGACAAATCCAATCAAGAAAAATAGGGTACAAAATCATATTTAAAATCCAAAAAATAGGGAACCTTCATCGTCGTCATCCTATAATCAAAATCCACTCAAGAAAACCTAGAATTTGATCCAACACAAGAAAAACCCAAAAAAATTGTACATAAACAAGAAAAACCGCTTTAAAAAATCTAAGTATCTGTTTAAAGTCCAAACTTGAGATTGGGAGGTAGTTGGTGGCCAAAAAGCTGTAGAGATGGCATACGCGGCGGCAGCGAGGAGCTAGGGGTTGATGGTAGGTGGAGGCGAACAGGTAGCAAGGGGTTGGCAGTAGCAAGCAAAAAAAAATGCTTTTTAGGGTAATCGAAATTCAATAAATAAAATTCAATCAAGAAAACCTAGAATTTGATTCCATCCTCAACACAAACAAAAACCCAGAAAAATTGTACATAAACAAGAAAAATGCTTAATAAAGTACATGTTCAAATTCGAACTTTAGATTGTCCAAGAAACGATGACGCACGACGATAGGAGGCGACGATGAGGCAGCGCGGGTTGGCGGTGGCAAGGTTGTCGGCGGTGGTAATTGAGCATCGGAGACATATAGAGAGAGAGAGAGAGAGAGACCATATGAGTAAGAAGGGTGGAGGGAGGACTGCCAATGGTCGGCTATTTAGAGATTGAGCGTGAGAGTGCGACAGAAGAGGGATAGAGGGTTCGTTTTGGCTAGGTGATGAATGAAGAGCAAAGCAATAGTTCATCAGCTTTTTTTATCATTATTAGTTCATCAGTTTTCTTTTTTTTTTTATAGTCTGTTCTTTTCACTTGGTAAAAACTAGTTTAATTTTTCTAGTTTAATTTCCCCTAATCATTTTAAATTAAAGAGAAAATACTAATAATTAATTTTTCAATTTTAATAGTATTAGCAACCAACATATCCAAAGTAATAACGATCTTTTTTTATTCGTTGTCTAATAATAATTATTTTGTGAAATTAAACGACAAAAACTAACTTCATTGTTATTAGCAATTTTTAATGACTAACTTTATGATTGGTCGTTAAAGTGTCGTCATTAAAAGTTTAATTTCTAGTAGTGATGTATTGTTCATTTTGTGTACTTGTCTAATCAACTTTTGTTGTGATATATATAATGATAATCATGGAATTTTTACTATGCAATATTAGCTTACTACTATGATTACTTAGTAACGACCAACACATGATCAACTCGCTATAGAGGACAATTTATTTGCATAACTCTCAAGATCAATGGAAATGCTCCCTCCAAAAAAAGGCCTAGAAAGAAAGACTTTTGAAGAATGGCTACCCAAAGAATATAATCCATGCTCTTTCTCTAGGAGAGCCTATTTCAGGTGACATTTGGCTAACACTAATACATAAAACGCAAAAGCAACAACAACAACTATTTGAGCTAAGATAAACATATCGAGGCCCAATTAGCACTAGACGGCAAAAACCACTAAGTTAAATACGCCTACAAAATGAAAAGCCCACTAGAAAATTACTTTAAAACTACTCATCATAATATAATCTTGAGAATTCAAGTAGCCTAAAAATGGTAAATGAACATAATCATACATAAAACCCTAAAAATTAAACCAATCTTTACCCTTAAACAAATCATTAGCCTATGCAATTTATATATTTATCCTTACATTTACAATCTTATTATTAGTTGTTTTCTATTCATCGACAACTTAATTTACACTATTCACATTAGAATAACTAAACCACTTCTAGTACGAATATGTATATAAATCAAACATTATTTTCTAACATCCTTCAAATTCACAATATACAATGCCAATAACTACAATCTTAATACATTAGCTTTTAAATTTAAAATAATTTTATGTATGCTAGCTAAGTTTAGTGAAATCCCCAATTGTTGGTTTTTCTTTTGGTTTGATTGTATTTCTATTTAAGTCCGCTTCTGTTTATATCTTTTTAAGAAACTTAGATAATTAAATGTCTATGACTTCAAATTTAATATGTATACTTGTTTTACATGAATTTTTAGGTAAAGATTTACATTGAACTTTTGAACTATGGATGATTTTAGTCTTTGGTAGTGTCTTGTTGCCATGTTTCTTTTTGTTCTCTTTTTGTTCTTAGATTTTTTTAGCTTTTAATAGTTTGAATGATTAAGAGTTTTTCACTTGGAGATTTTATGCTTATAATGTTTTTAAATGAATTTGATTCTCTTGTTCATTTTTCGGTTTCACATTCAGGTAAAGGTGGTAAAACAACCAATATCATGTAATTGGACGAAGTAATAGAAATATTTACAATCGAATTGAAAAATAAATCTGACCTTGAATTGGGCTATTCAACACATAGCCCACTAAAAAAATCATGAACACAATTATTAAAAATGTTAGAATACCACTTGGGAAAGCCAAAAACCAAAACATAACAACAAACAATGTTAGAATTACTGTGCTTACCCCCATAAATTAGCTAGCCCCTCCCCTAAAATTTTGTTAGTTTCATCATACTTTGTTGCACTCTCTCTCTCTGTCTCTATCTCCCTAGGTCACTATCTCTCTCTCTCTCCTTGCAACTTTTCTAGGTATCTTCTTCAAAAATTAAAGATCTAAATATTCTCTCTTTTTTATGTTTTTCTCTCTTCATGCCAATTAGAAGAGTAAGTTCACAATCCTGAAAATCCTTGGAAATTTTCAAAAAAACCAAGAAACTATAACGTCCGTGTAAACAAATCTGTCCATGTAATTCAGTCAAGTTGACATAGTTATTGAACGGGAATCCACTCACCAAGTTTTTTCATCCGTGGTTCAAATAGGTTTCCTAAATATTTCTATTATTGTATCATTTGATTTTAATTAAATAGAATTTAACTTACTTTGGCGAATTCTTAGATATTGTGCATTGTTTAGGGTTTATAAGGGATATTTGTTTCAATTTGTTTGTTTGATATCTTTTTGTTTGTGTTTCCTACATATGAATTTTATTTTTTTCTTTCCTGTGTGTAATTGTCTATTTGAAGGCTTCATACTTGGGTGAAGATGAGATTGTGCTCCACTTACATCATTGTGGTAAATTTGTACAAAAGAGAACTCTAAAGTATGAAGGTGATAGTTGTAGGTCCATTGAGCCTATTAATGTGGACAAATTTTTTATTTTCGAGTTGAAAAGGATTGCTAAAAGTATTGGATATGAAAGTGTTACTGAATTTTTCTACTTAATTCATGATATTACCATGAGTTATGGTCTTAGAGAAGTATTTGATGACGATCAAGTAGTTGACATGATAAATGACATAATGGGCCATGATGAAGGGCTTGTTCGAACTTATATACAAAAGACACATAAAAAGAAACAAACATAAACGAACATAAATGAACATAAAAGAGCAGAAAACGAACATAAACGAATAGAAACAAACATAAACGAACAAAAATAAGTTATTAAATAAGAAATGAACAAACATAAATGAATATAAAAGAACATAAACGAACATAAAAACATACGTACATTATGTTTTTCATGTAAAGTCGAACACGCTCGAAGTCCATGTGTACATAATGCATGGGATAGATGAACCTCAATTAAAACCTCAAGCTTTGCCTCGATCCAGCCAAACCAAACTACCCAAAGCCCAAGTCAAACAAACCAACCACAACAACCATCCACCCCTAACTACCCAAACACTAAACCCACATGGTCAAAATCAAAACCCAAAACTAGAATGCCTAAACATAGGCGGGAAATGACATGTTCCACATGCAACAAAAGTGACACAACAAGAGGAGTTGTCCTGATAAAGACAAAACCTTTCTTACTAGCATAACCATCCAAAAAAGGTACAAGCGGACTCGGAAAACAACCTATGCAACCAACATCGGAGGCAACAACGTAAGAGACAAGATCGACACCTCCACAAAGAAGTAGAGCCATGGGGGAAATCGGAGCGAGAGGAGGTGGTAGGGCATATGCCATTGTAAGCTCCAATTGCTTTAGTTGTTTTATTTTCTAAAGCAAAATATATGCCCTCTTTAACTAACATGTTTGTTTTCAGCATATGGCCCCTTCCAGGTGGTTCCATTGTGATGCAACAAAGTCAGTCATACACGTCTAATTAAGTTTCAAATTCTAGCAGCTTTTAATCTCACTCACCAAATTCCCGTGACTTGCTCATACAATTGTAGTTTGGACAATAAACAATGGCAATCGTGAGCTTCTTTTAATGCTTATAATAACTTTTTAACCGATTGCAAACTATGACCCTTTTTATTAGCTCGTGCAATTTAGGGAAGTACATTTTGCCTTTGGTTAAAAAAATATATATTACCTCTATGTATGGCCACTAAAATGACAAGTGAGTAGTAAACATCTCCTCTCCTTATTTAAAGTATTATTTGCAACCCTCTATGTATGGAAATCCACCGGATTTTCTATTCATGTACATGTTATATGCATGAAGGTGAATTTGAGGAATCCTGATTTTCAACCCAATAGATTTTTGTATCCCTTTCTTTTTGCCAATAAATACAAGTCTTCGTTACCTACGAAGTTACTCCAAAATGGAGGGTGCAATTGCTGGAAGAAACTGCTCTTTACATCATCTAAGTTCGGTTTCTCATAACTCTATCTATACCTGGTGCTCATAATTTTGCTAATAAAGGAAATATGTGTCTAATATGCCAAATCACTATCTTAGTAATGTTTGTCGGGTTGCATACTTTATTTTATTTTCTCGGCTATGTCTTCGAAATTTCTTCTCTTTTCTTAGATTTTGTTTCCAACTCGAGTGCACTAATTGACTTTTTGTCTTTCTCTTGCAGCATAATTGGTAATTTTCTCCTTTGATTTTATGAATTTTTGATCCCAATGTGTTTGGATATGGTTAAAGTTTATATTCATGACCCCTTTATTGATTGGATACATTTAATTTACTTATTTTGATAGCAATAATATGTGCACTCAAATTTCAATTTATTTATTTTCATATGCAAACGATCTTTTTCTTAATCTTTGCCCTTTTTGCAAGATGATGCAATCAAGTTACTATTATTTCCTTTACCTTTCCCTTTTTTAACTACAGTGGATAGTTAAGTCAATAAAATTGTGCTTTCAACCCAATTTTCAATCAAGCGACCATACCATCGAGTTGGCACGAGTTACATTATGTGAATGTCTCCTCGCTCAATTGCAACATTATGTGAATGTCACCTCACTCAATTTCTTTAGTGCAAACACTGTTATGATTGTTATTTATAAGTATATTTTAGTATGTTACACTTTCTCCCCTCTTATTTAGTAAACAAATAAATTAATTATAAATCCATAAATATTTCTCTCCTATATTAATCCTTTAGTTTTAATAGTACCCTACTACAGTTCTAGCCACAGCAATAATAGTCAATAAACATATTCAAACCCAAATCAACCCTTAATTTTAAACATACTAAGATCCTAAGCACTTATTATCTTTATGTTTACATTTATAAATTTATTATAACTTGTTTTATATTCATCAAGCATGTTCATTTATACTCTTCACATGTAAATAACAAATTCACTTCTCACAAAGCTATATGTTAAAATCAATTACACTCTATAAATTTATTATTGTTTAATTTCCTTTAAAATCACCGTCCATATACTAGCGATAACAATTTTCTTACATTAATTCTTCAATTTTAAAGTGAGGTACATATCACGGTGCCCCACTCGGTTAAACTAAAAGTTAAGTGATGCGACACTTGTTCACCTTAAGCAAAGTGTTAGATTCGAGTATTGTAAATAGATAAAATCTGTGATAGGAGAACTCAATCTTTTAAATGAGCTAAAAGTAGCTTAAGCCGAGTAAAATGTAAGATTTAAGAAAAAAATTTTCACCAATGGATACCAACATATGGTGAAATAGGGACAAGCCCCTCCCCGACAAAGAAAAAACCCAAAGAATTACAAGTTAGATTGGTCTTGTTTGGATGTTGGCTTTTTGATTTGTTTTTTCATTCAAAATGATTTTTGGGATAGTTTGGTTGTTTCACTTAGTCAAACAGGCATATAGGATGTTTGGTGGTTTGGTTTTTTCAATGACTTTTGGTCCCAAAAGTTATTTTGTAAAAAGTTATCTTGAGTAACTTTTTAGAATGACTTTTGAACCTTACTTGTTAGATGACTTTATTGGCCAAAACTTTTATCATAATTACATCAATTGTCATCCCTCATTAAAACCATATTGATAGTAATTATGTTAAATGATAATTTTGTCTAAGTCCGATCTTACTTTTGTCATCCATTTTGACTAGTATAGAAATTTATAAAAATATCTAATTTGATCATTAATAACAAAATTTACATATTATGTTAGTCGATGACCTAATGTAGTTGGGAATAATATTAAGAGTAAGTTTAGTAAAATTATTTATTTGACCTACAAATTTGCATGAAATAAATAACAAGGAGATTATTAATCTCACTACACTGGATATTAATATCACCTATTTGAGTGTTCATATTTTTCATTAGTTATCATTAAAAAAAATTACATAAACAATAAACAAAATAATATAACCTAATAATAAATATCAAATTTAAGTGTCATTTATGTGTTTATTCATTATGAAGCAATAAAAATCACAATTATCTAATTATAAAAATTATACAGAAAAAATAATTTTATCAAACAACCTTATTAAAAACAGTTAAATTTATATAAACACCCTTTTTAGAAATAGCTATTACAATATTCATGCTATGGATCGTCGAACTATTTGAATCGTGGCTGAGCCCCACCATCTTTCTCTCTTTCTGGTTGCCTTTGTGGTTTTCTCAGACTTTCTTTTCTGGGGTGCTTTCATTTCGCCCCCAACACTTTTGCCGGGTTACTGGTTTTTCAGACGCCCTCACTCCACTCCTCAGAACATCAGAGAGAGAGAGAGAGAGAGAGAGAGAGGTGGTACCTTGAGCGCCTTCGTCGACACTCTGTTTCTCTCTCTTCGACCTGCCGAAGTCAAGCTTCCCTGCTTTCTGCTGAAGCTGCGTTTTGGGTATGCGCTAGTCTGTGGTACAGGGTCGGCTGTTAAGTGGGCTGCTTCAAACGTGAGTTTTAAATCCCTAATTTCTTCCCCCTTCTCCAATTTATTTTTAATTTTTTTGGTTCATATGAGCCACAAAGTCAGTACAATAGAATTGCACTATAAGGGGAGGGGAAAATTGAGCATGGGACCTAATGTATTGAGTATTGCAGTATTGGCATTGGTTATTCTCTGAAGTCTTTCTAATTCTTGATGCATCAAATGAATATTAGCTTCTATATCTTACCATGGTGTAGGGAATAATCATTTCCTGGTTGCTGATGCCTCTCCCCCGCCCCTTTCTACCCTTAAAGTTGAATTTTTTTGAACAAATGGGTTTATTGTTTCAGTCATTCTCTTAGTATATGATTCAAATCGTATGCCTAATGAATGTGCTTGTCGTTTGATTGGTGAGCACAATTTGACCGCCTATAGTGAAGTACTCTCAATTTTGGAGAGTCATCTATGAACTTTGGTTAGTAGTTGAATTATGGGGAAATCAGAGGATGAGCGTTAACTTGGTAGAGGTAGTTGCTTCACTATTGGAACTATGTGTCTTTGATGAGAAAGTTGACAAGTATGTATTAAGTCGGCTTTCATGGAGAATTATTTTGGTGGTCATGGGTTTTACTTAGTTGTTTCCTGTTATATGAGTAATGGACAAAGTAGCTGAAGAACCAACTTCCCGTTCTGATTCTTTGCATAGCAGCTCATTTTTGGGCTCACTTCTATTACTATAATCCACTAAGGTGAGGTGGAAAAAATATTTGTGGTTTTAGTTTACGTTTGTAATGTCCATTGTTCGCAGAAACTAGGCTGACTTGGAGGGCTTGGATGGAGAAGGTTGTCAGTGACAGTCCACAGAAGGAATCTGCCAGGGAAAATGGTTTTCTGAAAATAGCTCAATCTTCTTCAGCTGAAATTGTCTCTCCTAGTTGTAATGGTTCTTTATGGAAGGATGCTCTCTCTTATGCCAACATTCTACGTACACGAAATAAATTTGCCGATGCTCTTGCTACATATGAAGGAATCTTAGAGAAGGACAAGGATAATGTAGAAGCTCTGATAGGAAAAGGGATATGCCTTCAGATGCAGAATCTTAAGGAGCTTGCTTTTGAAAGTTTCAATGAAGCAATAAGGCTTGATCCTCAAAATGCATGCGCTCTTACACATTGTGGCATCTTGTACAAGGATGAAGGTCGGCTAGTCGATGCAGCAGAGGTATTCTTGTCATATTGCCTGTCTTTATTGACTAGGTGCTTTTAAAAACAGGGAAAATACCTTCTTTTATTTGATTGCATAGTTGATGGATAAGTGGCCACTGCTATTTGATCTGCAGAAAAGCAAACCCCCCACCCCCCAAAAAAAAAAAGAAAAAAGAAAAAAGGAAGAAGAAAGGTTCTGAGAAAGGGGTAAGATGCATTAAATTCCTTGTAGTGCTTGTTCTTGGGTGTTTTGGTGCTTTCTTGCAAAATCAATTTTGGAAGAAAGAAGGGACAAGGAAAGCCTTTTGTTGTCCAAGTCGAAAAAATGAAGATGTACATAGTATTCCTCTTGTAACAAGAATTTAAATCCACAGATGGGTACCAATTCAGATTCTTTTTGTGTACCATGACAATAGTGGCTTTGTAACTTTTATTCTTGTGGACTTATTAGTTATTATGTAGCTCATCGGCTTTGTGTTTCAGTTTCTCTTGAATGTTGCTTAAGCTAAAAAAATAAAAAATAATGCTCATGCAATCTCAGCCCATGGACTAGCCATGAACTTTTCTTACCGAAATGTGATGTGTGATAATTTGAAGGTTTTTGTTAATATGAACTCTTAATTGAAGTGGGAATTTTCCCAAGTGGTTGATTTGCAGCCTTAAGTTGGGTGCTTTTCGTTAAAGTACTACTTCTATAATTCATTTGTGTTTGCATTTCATCAAAGTGGGATATAATTCTTAATGGAAAAGAGAAAAAGAGAGGAAGGCGCGTGGGGGGGGTTGGGAGCCTATTTGGCCTGTCACTGTTTTTTTCTCCACTAAATAATTGTTACTTTTTTCAATTTATGTAATAATTCATATGCTCCTGTGCTTGGTTTGAACAAAGGAAACAATTTGGGTAGACAAGTTATGAGTGAGTGGACTTGTAGTTAGTTCCATAAAGGAGCTCTATTGTTTTGCGTCTTCTTAATCACTGAGATCTAGTTTTGTCTTTTGTACAGTCATATGAGAAGGCTCTGGGGGCTGATCCCTCATATAAACCAGCAGCAGAATGCTTAGCAATTGCACTGACAGATATTGGGACCAGCTTGAAGCTTGCTGGAAATACTCAAGAGGGAATACAAAAATACTATGATGCCCTTAAAGTAGATCCGCATTATGCTGTAAAGTTCTGTTCCCAGATTTTTCTTAGTGTATGCTATTTCTAGATATTACAATTTGGACCTTTATGTATGTCTTGCAGCCTGCATATCATAACCTTGTTGCTGTCTACTATGAAATTACACAATTCAAACCTTTTTGTTTGCTATTTGCAGCCTGCCTATTATAATCTTGGTGTTGTCTACTCTGAAATGATGCAATTTGACATGGCCCTCACATGCTATGAAAAGGCTGCACTAGAGAGGCCCATGTATGCGGAAGCATTCTGTAACATGGGTGTCATATACAAAAACAGGGGGATCTGGAGTCTGCTATTGCATGTTATGAGAGGTAATTTTGTCATTGGCTGTATGTGAGGGAACATTTGTGTAGCTAATATTCCCATTTTCTTGTTTCTCCTTATATGTATGTCCAATGCTCTTAGAGAAATTCCCGCAACAAATTGGCTCACACAGAATTAAAGAAATATTGCACAAAATTCTCAATATTTCTTTGGTCCTGTGTGAGTGTAGGAATTGTCTTTAGAGTGTGCTACATTGATATGTTTGAGTTTACTTTACTAGTGTAGGTGACATTACATGACATTTTGTACTTTTGAGTTATTGTACAATCATTCTGTGTCATTGGAATATCTGACTGTTTTGCTGGTAATTAAAGAAATAATTTTCTTTAGCTTCAACTGATGTGATGGATGCTGTCTGTTCTGCTTTATGTGGTTCAGGTGTTTGACGGTGTCTCCAAATTTTGAGATTGCAAAAATAATATGGCCATAGCCTTGACAGACTTGGGAACAAAGGTATTTGTCGGTTCATCATTTATCGTATACGGCTTTAAATTTTATGAGCATTACTGCTTTTGCTGGTTCAGGATTTAGCTTATATGCTGTTATATATTATCAGCATTTATGCTTAGACCAAGGATTGAAAATGTGCTTTCTATCGCTATTGTGGATTTGATCATGCTACCGCAGAATTGCTCTGACATTGCAATTGTGTTGCATATAGCAGTTCTTGCATGGTGAAAATGCGGTTTGCTCAACTTCAAAACCTTTCCAATGTAGCCGTTCCATCATGGAAAGGCCACATTTTGAATCCATGGCTTAGACTCTTGATACCTTATAAGACCTGGAACATCAAAACCGGCATCACAACTATTTTTGAGCCAAAGTCTTGGTTGTCAATTCAAGTGCTTCCAGGAACGTTATCTTCAGTTTGCTGTAGTTGATAATTACAAATTGCAATGCCTGCAGTCTGATATAATGTCACGCTTACTCTTCTAGGCTATTTTGGTTCACACTTTAATGAGGTGGCATTTGTTTTGGAAACAAAGTAGCAAGTCTCTGTTGTCGAATAGCTGCAGCTAAAGGGAATAGAGTTGTAGCACTTTTTCTGTAGAATTCTTATTTGTTTTTTCCTTTTTAAAGTTTGAGCTTGTGTCTGCAGTATTTTGGGTCTTTTGGAGACAAAACTTTATTAAGTTTCAAATCAATCTCATGGGCTGTTCAAAACTGCCTGAAGAAATAAACTTAATCTCTTGTCAGATCTAATGTCTTTGGGCAATGTTTGAATTACTTCGGTACATTTTGAATGGCATGTGACAGTAAGGAATGTTGACATTATAAAGCTTAAAAATATAAGGAAGCTTGATCAGGGTATACTTGTTGACCTATTCTGTTAGGATCAACTGATTAACTAAGAGTGAATATGCAATACACGAGTATATGTTTTTTATTTCTTTGGGTAGGATACTTGATCCTCAAAAAAATGGTGTGATGGAGGAAATGTGCCACTGAGATTTGGGTTCACTGAAATGTTGATGCAAATCTCTCTCAATAATGCATCTCTCTTGTGGTTAATGGTTCGCAGATGTGTGCCCTGTGATCCTTGATTATTTTATCAGGGCACAAGTTTTTTACCTGCTCTGCTGTTGACTTCTTGTCTTTGGGTCCCTGAATTTGTACTAGTTCGTGTTCATGAGCTGGCACTTATGCTCTTTTGTTTAGGTTAAACTAGAGGGAGATATTGATCAAGGTGTAGCTTACTATAAGAAGGCACTGTATTACAACTGGCGTTATGCTGATGCTATGTATAACCTTGGCGTTGCATATGGTGAAATGCTGAAGTTTGAGATGGTAAGTTGCATGTGAGGGTCACTTCTCTACATGTAGATAAACATCCTTTCTGCTCTCTCTGTCCCTCTCCCCCTCTTTCCCCCTCTTGTGCAGGTATGTCTTAATCCCTAGTTTGTGATCCATAGTGTTGTATCATGGATTATCTCTGCGATCGGCTTATCTATTCTGGAAAGGCATTATTGGTTTACTGTGTCTTTTGTGTTGGCTCTGACTTTTACCGCTTCTTCTCTTGAGGAAATATCTTCTTTTTGTATGCAGGCAGTTGTCTTCTATGAGCTTGCTTTCCACTTCAATCCTCTTTGTGCAGAAGCCTGCAACAACTTGGGAGTTATATACAAAGATCGGGAGAATCTTGATAAGGCAGTGGAGTGTTACCAGGCAATCTTAGACTCTTGTCTATTTCTTCGAAAGTGTTTATTAACGGAGATGTCATAGCTCTTATTCTATCACTATTGCCCAAATGGAAATGACAGTGATTGCTTGCGTCTGTATTGCAGAGAGCTTTATCAATTAAACCAAACTTCTCTCAATCTTTGAACAATCTAGGTGTTGTCTACACAGTCCAGGTACACATGCTATTGACAGTTGTTCACACATAAAACTTGGGCGTTTTGGTGGCATGGCTGGTCTTGATCCTTTGCCTCTTACTGCAGGGCAAAATGGATGCTGCTGCTAGCATGATTGAGAAAGCCATCATTGCAAATCCCACTTATGCTGAAGCATATAATAACTTAGGTATACATCTGCATGTTAGTTGTGCGTATATGGTCTTTGACATTGGCTGTGTGCTGTTAGAGTTGTGGCCTTGTTGTTTAGAGTCATTCTGTTGATCTTGATGCCAAACTGTTGAAGCGTTGTTGAGAGTGTGACTTCCATGGTTGCCAGTGCATTAGTGTTGTTTTATTCCACTTGCAGCCTTTTCCTGTTGTCGTAGATTACTGGGTCCCACTAGTGGATGGCTTCTTATGATAAATGTATTACAAGTCTGGTGAATACTCCCTCCATCCCTTCTTTCCCTTCCTAATAAACAAATTTCTTTCTCCTTCAATAACTTCTCCAAATGCTCATTAAATGCCATATCAATAAATTGTCTTGCAATATCTCTACTGAGCAAAAATTCGACATGTAATTTTTGAAGCATTTGGTATGAGAGAAACATAAAGAGTCTTTGAGGGGGTGGAGTGTACAAATCTCTTCAATGCTTCATCAGACTCTAGTTTTGGGATAGTTAGGACTTTTCCGATTATTCGTTTGGTATTGTAGATTTTATGGATAGTTTCCATTTTGGATGTATATAGTCCTTTTGTAGGGTGCTTGATTTTCATCCAACCTTTTCATCATAATCGTGAATTCAAAATGTGGCATTGCTGCAATGGCTACATCAGAAAGGTTTTCAAGATGAGTGAATCGCATTTTCATCCTGTTACCGCGAAATGAAAAGTGATAGAGCAAGTTTGTCATATGGTGACTAAAACTGCATTTTGAATCCCTGATCATAATATGTATCATTCTATGTTGTTCCTCAAAAAGAAATAAAAAATTGTGGTTTATAAAAACTATCTCCATTTGATCTACACACACCCTCGAAAGTGGGACCCACATTGGGAGTTGTTGGTTTTTAAAACTTGTCCTTCCGATTTAGGAAGAAAATTATGGGAGTTAGGGACTATTCGATTAGTAAGTCAGCTTTTCTAGGGGTTGATTTTGCTGTGAAATGAAGATGTCCTATGGTTTTTGTTCAGCTTCCATGGCTTTTGTTGCCTATCCTAAATGCTCAGACTTGACGCATCTTCCAGCCATACCTGTGTCAAGGCAACATGACAGAGGATATGTGTTGGATCTGCCTTGTTGCTTCATTTTGAAGTGGCAGGAATCTTCCCTATCATGCTTTATGCTTTAACTGATTTTGCAGAGGGATGAAACAAAGGAGAGATTAAGGAGAGGTGTCCGTAATCTGTCATCTTCATAAGGAAAGACATATAGATGAAGAGGAACAGTAATGGGCCATGATGTAATATACTGGTTCTGTTATCTGAACATAATGGATAATCTTATGATTCTTATTTTTCTGGGTCAAGTACAAACAATAAAGGCACAATTGCACATATTGGGCTGCATGTCATTTATGTTTAAGAATTTTAAAATAATTTCATTCAACAAAAGAGATCTCCCTGGAATTTAGGAAGAAGTTCCGAAGTTCTTAGTTTTTGACCAAGATGTGCCGCACACAATGATAAATATCCATTTCCAACATCTTATACTTGAATCCAAGCAACACAGGCCTAGGCAATGGGAATATGGATTCTCTAGAGTTATGCATTAGAGGCCTTAAATTTTTGGGTCATATCCAGTCATATATTCATTTGAGTTTATTAGAAATCTACAGTAGTGCTAGAATCTTCCCTAGAGTCTTTAGTTGGTGTTGTATTTGATAGTAGTGTGGGTCCTTTGATGATTTCAAGCTTTACTTTTTGAGAACTTTGTACAGTTGAAGTTAGGCTCTCGATTATGGTACAAAGTTTACTTTTTGGGATTTTGTTGATATGATTCCTGTCCTGAGCTTGAGGGCTTGATTATTTTGTGTTTGCCCCTTTGGTACATGGGTGACACCCCTTGATGTCTTTTAATATATATTTTGTGATTACTTATAAAAAAAGTTATGCGTGAAGCATGATTTGTGTTTTAGCCTAGTGCGATAGTAAAAATGCCCCTACCTTCTACGATCAAATGTGCAAAGTATATATGCTAAAATCATATTCAACAAAATTTATTATATCATATCAAAAAATTCTGATGTTGCCTTTGTATTCTCGTCGATTCCATTTAAGGGGCACAGAACTTATGAAGTCAATGAGGTGCCCTTCTAAATGTTGTGCATGTGTGTTGTTCAGAACTCAGGTGATGATGTGTCATGATTCTCTGAGAGCGATGGTAAAAATGCCCCTACCTTACTCCTGGCTTTAGCATATTGTTGCCATTGTGGAAGGCATGTGGCTGGTTCCTGATTGCCAACTAAGATTTGTGTTGCACATTCTCAAGTTAAAATTTAATCTTTTAGGTTGGGCATTTTGGGCTATTTCATTTATTTTTATAGCCTTGATGACAAAGGATAGCAAACAGTCCTAGTAACCATCAGGTGACATGTGGGCCAATCCGTGCCCGACAGGGTGATTGGGCTGGTCCTGGACTTGTTGAATCGGACCTAACCACATTCATAGTGGTCCCATTCGGTCTGGTTTTGGGACAAGCCAAATACGGTTAGCCAATTTTAAAAATTATGTTTTAAAGTTATTTTTGTTCATATTTTTAAAAAGATGTCAATTTTTAAATTTTTATAATTTTAAAATATTTTTAAAAGTTATTATTTGAAAATAGCAATTATTATTTGTCTTTTTAATGTAATATGGGGAAAAACTAACAAGTCAGCAAAGGAAAAAATTGAAATATTTAATTCGTTTTTGGGGGTAAGTAATGGGTTTGCTCTAATTGAACATTTTAATTTAAAAACCTAAACATTTATATTTAAATAAATTAATTAAGTGAATAAAATTAATTAGCAAACTAATTGTTGCCTAACACTTAGGAGTTTATATTTTATTTTTAAACCAAAATAAATTTATCTTACACGACATCCAAGTAGAAATATTTAGCCAAAATATGATATAGAATCATGAACTATACTTAGTTGCTATTTATTATTTAACCTTACTAAAAATATGGACCACTCTTGAGGTGGACGTTCCAAAAGTTATATGAACTATTACTCTTAAAATTTATTACTCAAAACTAAATGAACTTCGCAAGAAGAATTTATTAACAAAACCATTTAACAAAAATAAAAACATTAAAGAGTAAAAAGTTCATTTGCGAAATTTTATCTTACATCCAATAAAAAAATTAGCTAATGATATATATGATGTAAAGTTATAAAGTTATAAACTATGCAAATTATTGCATACTACCTTTCTTAATAAAACAAAAAGAAGAAGTTTTCTTGAAAATGGTTGGGTTCATAAACAGGGTTCGGCCTGGTTCTATGTAATTAATTACATCATCTCATTTCTCTGCTCTTTATTGTAGGAGTTCTATACAGAGATGTTGGAGAGATATCCCGTGCAATTGATGCTTATGAGCAATGCCTCAAGATAGATCCAGATTCACGCAACGCAGGCCAGGTATTTCATTTGCAATGTTTAGCTGTACGGTTATCTAAGTCTACAGTTAGATGCTTTTCTGTGGCGTTTGCATCAGCATTAGCCTATTTAGTATTCCTAGTTGCTTTCCGATCGGATGTATTGATTGTGGAGGATAGCTTACAATATGAAACCTTAATGTGTTTATCAATAAGCTTATCTAGAATGTTGGAATTCAGTAAAGTCTTTTTTTTTTTTTTTGCCTTATTTGGAGTTGTGGGTTGTAATTCAATATTTCATTTTGAAGTTGTACCTTGTCAGATGCTTTTATTTGGACCTCAACTTCAGTTTGTTGCCAGCAAGAAACTTCAGGTTCTGCTTGGGGAGGGTCTGTGCTCTTATGGCATATTGGTGAATGCCTGATTGGAGAGAGAAGGATTTCAGATGACTTCTCTGTTTCCTGTCTTCTGTGTATTCTGAACTTGTTCGTTAGTATTTTTGTGAAAGGATGAGATTCTGGAAACTAATCTGTACATAAAAGAGGGATGAGAAAGGGGGAAATAAGGCTGAAAAGGGAAAGGATGAAGTTGTCGGGTTTTAAGTTCAGTGTCCTGTGTCATCTGTTTATTGGCTTTAATGCTGAAACTTTCTAATGTTATGCGGTTTTCTATCAGAATCGGCTACTTGCTATGAACTACATCAATGAAGGGGCGATGATAACCTCTATGAGGCTCACAGGTTTTTGCAGCCCCTATTTTCTGTGTTTCTTGTTGTTATGACTGTTGGAAGATGCAATAGCGAATTATGCTTGTCAAGCTTGCTTGCAGCATATGATTGTTCTGATATACAGGTTCTATGATGATTCCAAGAGAACTGAACCCCAAGTCTTTCTGTCTGCCATAAGAAAATGAAACCTATTAGACTATCATAAATTGGAATCGCTGAATGTATGAACTGCCGAACTCTTCTTTACTGAGAATCTATTTGGTATTGTCTTAACATAAATAACCAGAATGACTCTTGCGATTTTTTAGACAAGCAATGAATTATTTGATGCCATAATGTGGATATCATAGAGTTGATTGCTTCATTTTGTTTAGACCATTCATTGCTCTTAACTAAATCTTTAGTTGTAGGATATGCTTTACCTATTTCTGGAGTGATCACACCCTAGTATCCGATGCCAAATATCTTCAGTTCTTGTTCTTCTGAAAATATAGATTTTTAAAGGGATTTAGATGTTGAAATCTTCACGTGAAGAATACCCCCAACCACTGAATCGTGTAATAACAAATGGTCCTCACTTTGAGCAGTCAGAGCATTCAACAAAAAGCTCTTAAACCCTGGATTTTGTCATGAATTTGCAAGTGTATTTTAGGATAATATTGGATAAAATGGAATGTATAATCTAAGCGTGAGTTTGTTTTCAAAATTTCACATTCTGATTCATCTATTTGATCAGATATAAATTTTGTCAAACATGTGCTGCAAAGTGCTTGCGTTGAGGTCTTGGAGAAGTTGAAATTGTATTTTTTAATGTTGATTGAACTTCTTAAGTGGAAGTACCTCCGGTGATCGTCTTTTCAAGAAAATGTTATAGTAGCACATACTTGCGGTTGCTTGTAGTAGCGCAACATTGCTTGCTATATGTTATGTGAAAGTGAATCTCCATTTTTACACTGAAGCTTTAGAGTCATTGCGCTGTATAGAAAAGCTTTAACATTCTGTCTTGTGATGTCATCTGAATTGGGCTATGCACCTGCAGAGACTGGGGCAAGCGGTTCATGAGATTGTATCCACAATATACATCATGGGGCAACTTAAAAGATCCAGAACGGCCACTTGTTGTTGGATATGTTTCCCTGATTATTTTACGCATTCTGTGTCATATTTCATTGAAGCACCACTTTCTCATCATGATTATGCAAGTTACAAAGTTATCGTTTATTCAGCTGTTGTGAAGGTATGCCATAATTGAGTTTTAAGATGTACTTTTCAGATAGCTTATTGTTATTGCTCACACCCCGTCTATTTTTTATTTATTATTTTTTTGGTCTGACAAATGGTGTAATCCCTTTTTGGATGCGAGCGTTTAAGTTAAAAGCCCTCCCAAGTCCGCTTCTATGGTTCAAACATGTGTTCTCCTCCTTACCAGGGTGAAGCCACTATCACCGTAACTCAACATTTTGTGGGTCAACCCCCACCCCCTCTATGTTCATATGTAATTGCTTCAGTTGAGATTCTTTTTCCCAGATTATCCATTTTGTCACTTCATCCATAGACATAATCAATTTGTTCCTTCCAAAAATATCAGAAATAGAGGAGTATTTATAGCCCAAAAGCTACTTGTAGAATAAGAGAATAATATACTATGTTGACATACTTAAGATATACATTCTTGACCTCGATAAAACTAGTATAAGCTATGCTATGCTAATAAAGTACCTTTAAAAGTTACATAATTTTTTTTCCTTACTGAAATAGAAGTATCTTGAGACTTGTACATTTGTTTTTATAAGTATAGATCACAAGCTTTGTATTTCTTTCCTTGTTCTCACATTATTCACCACCTGAGGTGGGAAAAAACGCTTGACCAATAATTTCATAGAAATTAAAAGGATAAGCATCATGTTAGGTAGACTAATTGGAAGATCTTTAACAAAACTCCTCCAGAGTTATTTGTTTTAAAACATGGTTTTTAATGAAGAGTGCTTGAAAGCTCGTGATGGTGAAGTGGTTAAAGGACTGGTGGCTGAAAACTTCATGCCTTTGGGAGGAGGTTTTTGTTCGTCTTCAATTGATGTAACTAATTTTTGTTCGTCTTCAATTGATGTAACTAATTTTGTGAATTACTTTTAGGTTGTAATTAGCTTTTGCTGGCAGCATCCTATCTATGAATAAATATATCTTCGTCCTTTCCTATAAAAAAGAAAGCTCATTATGGTTAAGTTGAATGCATTGGTAGAGTTTACTTTTGGAAACCAGATGTGGAATCATGGATTTCTCAACAATCTGCTTTTATACTTGAATTTTACAGGTCCATGTGGACTTTGGGCTGTTCCAACTCATCCACAAATTTTACTTTTTTTGTAACTTTATTTTACAAGTTCCTCTTCTAGTAGACTGCCACTAAATCACTAAGCAAGTTTACTATTGTTGTCCTTCGCTGCGTGGTTCATACATTCAAAAGCATCAAATCCCTCTTGTTCTAAAAAATCAAAACACATCGAAATGGTACCAGCCATACTTAATAATAGAAGGATTTGGCAGAAATATGTAAATTGTCCCTCTTAAAAGATTATTCCAGAATAAATGGGCACTAGTTAGGAGAGGTGTGCCAGCAGCAAGCAAAGCAAGGTTATTATATACCTCAGGAAAGCCCGACCAGAACCACACGTGCAAGTTTCCTGCATGTGGCTCGCCCGTGATAACTTCTTCGAATTTTTCCTGTTCATGTGCTTTAATAGAACCCTGCTCAATTCTTGGGTTCAATAAATCCTTGTTTAGGGGAACAAAGAATTCTCCACCTCCTTTACTTGCTTAACCTTGGCATTTTGTACGAGCATTTTCGCTGAGGTAGAACCTTATTTTACTTGTTCCATTTTTACTTATTTGTGTATTTATTTCAATGATTTATCAAAAACTATATTAAAAAGACACCAAGGGGTACCCATATATATACACAAGAGGGGCAGTTACAAAAATCATGCCTTGAAGCTCTACTACATAATATTATCTACGCAATGCTAAAAGAGACAACCTTCGACCACAATTGAGCGCTTGACTCCAACTATTGAAAATTCTTTAAAAATAGAGCCTGAAATCTTGAAATGGAAAAGCCTTGCTCTAGTTAATCCACAAATATTCCTATTTCCATGTGCTCCACAAGATAGCTAGAGAAATTGACTTCAAAATTGCAAGAACCCAACACTTCTTCGTTCTTATTCTCTACTGTGCGAAAACATCTATGGCATTTGAAAGTCGAACACATCTAACCCTCGTCAAGGAAAGAGACAAATTCCAGAGCGAAGAGACCCAGTGGCTATGCGAACCGATTCTTCCTCCTTGAGGCTCATGGAATACTCACTCAAGTGCTTTAGCTGTTCTTATTCTCATGGCTTCTCAGCTCCTTGTGTACAGTTCACTGATATTTCTTGCATACAGTTGGTAGACTTGTCTCTTGAACCACAAATTTGGGAAGGCATTCCATAAATACGCTTCAGTTGTACCTTTCAGAAGTGTGGTTTGATAGCACCCAAATCATTGGTTTGATGAGTTGAGCCAACATATGTTCTAAGTTGTCAACAGATAAACAAGAGTACATTAAACATAATTCATTCCAGTTATTATGGATAAAACAATAACTCTGGGTTATGTGCGCATAACTAATGAACATACAATGAAAAAGTGCCACTGTAATGTGGTTTACTGATTTGTAATGAGTCCAGCCTGGCTGGAAATTGGCAGCTTGGCTTCAGTAAAAGTCCAATGACGATGGGGATGGTGGAGATGATGGAGGCTAGTGGACATGGATTGGTATGCGACATTAAGGAGCAACTCCATTTTTGTCAATGGAGTTATGGATCAGTCTTTAGGGATGCCCACAAAATCAACTTTGTTGCCATGTTGATGGAGTTTTTTCTAGTCAACGCCAAATCCTTCTCGAAAATTCTCAAAGTAACCTAGTGTAGGAGGGGTACTTGCAGCCTACAAGAACAAGAAAAGGATCTAGTGTCATAATATACATAAAGTACTAAAGTCTTGACTATAATAAATTGACTATTCTAGTATCTACTGTCTAATAAGATACCTAATATACCCACCAAAGTATAAACCCTGAAAAGTTCCGATTATCTGTCGAGATCTGTAAATGTGTGATGCAAAATATACTACCATATTATCGCTTTGAACAATTTATTTTTGCAGCAAAACCTTTTCTTGCGTCTCCTGAAAAAAAAAAAAAAAAGGGCCTGTAGGATGTCACTTTATGCGGCAGGATAAGGTTGTACACAAGCTGACTACCCTGAACTCCACTTGGTAGGATATATAATTAGTGGTGGTGGCTGTTATCTATGCTAGAATTCATATTGTCATGTTTGTACTCTCTGCATCTGAAAAAGTTTTCTGTATCCTAGTTTTAATTGTCTTGAATAGGCAGGCGGTAATGAGACCGAGCTGTCGTGCCAAGCGCCCGTGTTTTGATCGATCAATGTTTGACTCAGGCTCGAGTTAAACCGAGCCGAGCTCAGCATTGCTCGACTAGGTTTGGTTCAGTTTAGATCAATTACTTCATTCTTTTCTTGAATACTTGTGTGGAGAGTATAAAATCACCATAATTTCTTTTAAACTTTATTTCTTGAATCTACTGCAAAAATATTGAGTTTAACTTTGATATCGCCTTGAATTTGGAAACTTTTTAAGCCAAAAAAGAGGAAAAACGGAGCCAAGCCCGAGCTGGTGCAATATCCATCCGAGCTGAGTCGGAGCCCAAGCCTAAACTTTAAAGGCCTGACAAGGTTTGAGCCGAGCTCAAGGCTGGCCGTTTCAGATTGGCTCGTTTACACCCCAGTCTTGAGTTGATTGTGCTAAAGTAAAGTCATTCTATGCGTATAATGCATGGCTATGGCAACTCATCAATGTTCCCAAACCCCGCTTAGATTGTATTGTGGCTAGCTAGATGTATGCTGTCATACCCCTATAATTGAACTGCAGAGAGGCTGTCTCTATCTAGAGTTGAAGGTGTTGACTACTAATTCAGAGCCAAAAAAGCAGAGGATTGTAGATTTGATTCACTACTCTCAAACATATTGTTGTGGGTTACTTTGAGCTTTTCCTAATGTCTTATATAAAATTAACTCAACTAGAGCAATTATTATATGATGGGAGGGAGTTTTTCCTTTGTCTTGTTTCCATGATATTTGTTAGTCATTCTCATTGACAATGCTATCTCTTTGCTCACACAGGGGTGGAATGCATAGATCACATCTTTTTAGACGTTATTGGTGATTGGGAATTAGGATACATCACATTAGTGGGATCTTCATTAGGTGGTGGGGTGATTAATTTCGTTTGTCAAAGTTTTGATTCAAAATTTGAGAAAATGGCCTTTTACTAAGCAATATTCCTTGTTTAAGAATGGATTGTATGGTTCTCTATAGGTTTTCCTGTGTATCATTGACTTTCTAGTACCTTGTGTTTTTTGGGATTAACAAAAAAGACCCCGACTTTTGTGCATTAATTGTTGACTACCCTGACATAATGATTTTCTTAATAATAAGGTGACAAATCAGTCAAAATCACCTCTTATTTACTCAACTTAATGGGTGCTATAGTTTCTTAACGAATTTTTATGAAAGGTAGTTTGGGGAACTTTCATCATAAGAACCCCTCCAATTCCTTTGATAAGAGGTAAGTTTCAGGTTGAATTTGTCACCTTACTATAAAAATTCATTATGTGAAGGTATGAAAAGATTAACATAATCTATCAAAAAAAAATTGTAAAGTGGGGTTCTTTTCTAATTAATGTAAAAATAAAAACACAGCTTACTGAAAATTCAAATCCTTTTTTTGGCCTGATTTCACATTATTTTTAGGCAACATAGGCTTGCTCCATTGGCAGTTGGCTTCTTTTTAGAGAATTGCCTAGATAATTGTTCTGTTAATGTTTTCTAATGCTATGCTATAATATCTATCTAAGTTTTCTACTCTTGTTACAGGCAGATGCCAAAACATTGAGATTTAGAGAGAAGGTCATAACGAAGGGTGGGATTTGGAGAGATATATATGGCATAGATGAGAAGAAGGTTGCTCAAATGATTAGAGAAGATGAGGTTGATATTTTGGTAGAACTTACTGGGCATACAGCAAATAATAAATTGGGAACAATGGCTTGCCGACCTGCTCCAGTGCAGGTGAGATTGAAAAAGGATAATATTGTCTATGCTTTTGTTTTCCTATATTTGTTACTTTTTTTCATGGTCTCTAAAATTTTACGTGAAACATGAACATATCTTTCTGATGTTTCTTTGTGTTTTTGTTATTTGTGAAGACATAGTATTTTGTTTTTGTTAACATGCTGTTTTTCGGTTGCATCTGATTATATTTCTCGACGAAGGGAGCAAAGAGAAGTGAAAGTATATTTTGTATTTTTGATATTTAGATGAGTCAGGTTTTTTTGACAACAGGGCACAAGTTGTTCTATGTGTGACTTCTTTGCTTGTTTGTTGCTGCTTCATTCACTTTATTATGAATTTTCTTTTGTTTAGGTGACCTGGATTGGCTACCCAAATACAACAGGTTTACCCACCATTGATTACAGAGTTACTGATGCATTGGCTGATCCTCCAAATACAAAACAGAAGTATGTGTGGTTTTGCTGTACCGCTCATTTGTCACAATTTAGTCTTCTTTTGCTATGTTTTATTTCCTTAGTATTTTGATAAATATGGTGCTAGATGATAGTAACCTTACTCTATCTATTTATAACAGGCACGTCGAGGAGTTAGTTCGATTACCAGAATCTTTTCTCTGTTATACACCTTCTGCAGAGGCTGGTGCCGTTTCTCCTGCTCCAGCTCTTAGTAACGGATTTGTGACTTTTGGAACTTTTAACAATTTAGCGAAGGTGTCTTGTGCTCATAGCTTTTATTTCTTCCATATTCTTTTTTTATGTTATAATTATTAATCTTTTGGGGGTGGGGTGTGGATGGTGCGTTCCTTTTCACTGAGACTTGGCCAGTTTATGTATTTAATGGGGCTTAATTTTGTTGTCCTTTTTCCTCACCAGATAACACCTAAGGTTTTGCGAGTCTGGGCAAGGATATTATGTGGTGTGCCAGATTCACGCCTCGTGGTCAAGTGTAAACCTTTTTGCTGTGATAGTATAAGACATAGGTTTCTTTCAGCATTAGAGCAGCTGGGAGTTCAACCTGCACGTGTTGATCTGTTGCCATTAATTCTTTTGAATCATGATCACATGCAAGCATATGCGCTTATGGACGTAAGGTAAGATTGATGTTTCTACTGCAGAAGCTTCAGATCTATTTAAGTTGGATTATAGATGTTTGCAGAATAATTGTATAAGCTCTCCTTGGTTCACAAAAATTGCGTATAGCAGGTTTGAATTTTAGTAGTTTAAAGAGTAGTGAAGGTTGAGAATGCAAAGTATACTCTGATAGTAGGGGAACCTTTCATGGACGGGAAAAGGCCACCTGAAACAGTGCAGCTACCATAGACTGACCGGAGCCTACTTTCTGTGCCTTACATTGGGGTGACTTTTAAAACAAAAAGATTGAGGAAAATGTGTTAAGAGAAATCAAAACTGTTGGGTACAGACAACATTCTACAAATAGGCTAATTACATCCTGAAGTAAAGGATGGACCCAAATACGTGCTAATGGGTGACTGTCTAGTCTCAGAAATACTAAAGTCTTTATCTGTTATCCTTGATTTGCCCATGAGATGTTTCCACCTGTCAAATACTCTTCTATCTCTGTTTTCGATTCAAATCATCGGGGAAGAAAATAAAAAGGCCTGAGGAATAACCCTTATTGACCTTCTGTTTCTCGTCTCCAAAATTTAACCACTTTATTTACAACTAAAGAAGAGCTCCAGTGATTGAAAACCAGCTCCATAGGATCTATAGCAAATAACAACTAAGCAATAAGGGATGCATGGATTCTAGATCTGGTTTGCACATGGAGCACCTGTTGATTCAGATTTACCCCTCCTGGAAGTTATTAATTGTCAATATTCTACCCTTTCATGCATCCCAAATGAAGAAAGCACTGCCGTAGTACTGGATTTCCATGAAAGCTTTCAAGGGAACTTTTATCTGATATTGGAGAATCTTGGGAGTGGGAAGGAAGCAAAGCTATGAGATTTGAAATATAGGATTGGCTAGTTGCATTGAGACTTCACTTAATGTAACAGTAGCAGGTGACAGGTTCTTCAAAGAGGACCTATTAAGCATATGGAAGGTCAGGCAATTATCAACCAAAAGGCATTCAGAACAAGAACCAGAGATGAATGATAAGATCTAGGTTCTAGAAGCCTACTCATGTATATCTCTATCCACAGCTCATATGTTGATGTAGAACTATAAAAAATGCATACAACTTAATCGTGCATTTGAGGAAGGGGGAGTCAGCACAGTTGTCCAATTTCATCCACCTCCCTTGAACTGTGAATTGGGATCTTCATGCCCAGCTATTCTTCTTTGAATCAAATTTCAAAACACTTGAGATATATATTGTTTCAGTTCCATAAAACTAGCTTGCTGATGTGCAACAGCTTAACTCATTGGGCCATTAAAATTGCAGACGGCCAAAAAATTGTAAAGCAAATTTATAGTCTACTACATCCATCTAGTTTTCATGATAATCCCAAATGGCCTTCTAATGCCCTTTTTGACCATGATCATGACAAGTAGTGCATTACAGTCCCGAACTTCATTTTCGGTAGGAAGCATTCCTTGACCAAGATAACTCTGGGCCTACCATAGAGAGGGTGGTTGAAGGCATGCTATGGGCTATGATTTAGTATATAGTCATCATAAAGTACACCTGCAGACAAATGTACTGATAAAAGCAGATTTTATATGTGTGTACATGTTAGGTCAGGGGAATAAAAAGCTAAATGAACCATGATCTTGCTGATTCAATTAATCCTCTCTTAGCTCTCACCCAATATTTATGTCGGTACAGTGTAATTGAATGTGACTGTTCTTTTTAGGTGATCAAATTTTTTTGTCATTGTTGAAGATGTTGGGACTCTGATTGTTACACTAAGAAACTGGGTTAAGCTATTGACCTTTTTGAGTTGATAAGATTGGCCTATATTTCTTTGCATTTTTCTCAGCTAATGGGAGAAAAGATGAAAAAGAAAGCTCCCTTACTGAACAAACAACTAGGCAAACTAACAATTACAGCCTTACCCTGGGTTTACCTGGTACATACTAGAACATCTCATGGATGCAGGGTTGTAAGCTTGGTTCTGGGGAGGTTGAGATGTACATTGCACTAACCCATAAAAAGCATAGAGGTAGTTTCAAAATACACATAAGAAGATCTTTGAGAAATGTTTTGAAGGTAGCTAAAACAAATCAAGTGGAGCAAGAATATAGATGATGAAGAAATAATGAAATAGAAAAAGAGAGGGCTATGGCATTCATACGTATTAGAGAGGAAAAGACAGGTATTGCTAAAGACTTAAAAGGGTTCTGAATAAGTACAAATAAAATAGGAGAAGGTCAATGATGTGGGAACAGGACTGCTCAAGTGAAGTAAAAAAAAAAAAAACATTGGATATGTGCTCAGCCAATATTTGCCTGCTTCTTTCCTTCCTCTCATATTATAATCTTTTCAGTCCTCACTGAGGTGTCAGGGCACCTCTTTTGATGTTCTTGGATCACCTAAGTTAGCTCATTTTGAGTTTAGTTGATCCCTTTCAAATTTAAATTTTAACTCATTGCTTGCCCTGTGCCTTGCTGAGACATAACCTTGGGGTGTTGGACTGGTCTGGTTTGATTTGATATTTGCCTCTTGTCTTAAAATATTCTCTTTAGTGATCCTTACTGTTCTCTCCTCTATTTAGCTTGGACACTTTTCCATATGCTGGGACAACCACAACATGTGAGTCACTCTACATGGGAGTTCCGTGTATTACCCTGGGTGGCAATGTACATGCTCATAATGTTGGCGTTAGTCTTCTCAAGAAAGTTGGTAAGCAGATCCATCCCACACTTAATAGTTTGTTATTGTTAATTTTGTGCATTGATTGATTGTACCTCATCATTGCTCTCTTTATTTCCTGCTTCAAAGTCAATTCTATATAGTAGTCATGCTGACATTGGCATTTTTGCGTCTTGTTTGGTATTTGGCTACCATAAATATCATATGCTATGTTGCTTCCACTCAATGACCAAATTACTAACATGGTTACATGTCTAGACGTTGAATTTAAGTTGAAAGTTTATGTGTTTTTGGTCCAAGTTATAGTGTTAAGTGTCCATAGAATGCTGCATGATTCAAATAACTTTTTTGATTAAAAGGTTTTTTTGCTATTTTAGTTATGAATTTGTTTGAGTGTGATGTCCATTGTGGATGCCATATGGCCTTCAATTAATGAATTCATCCTTTATTTCCACAAAAAAACAAAAAGAGATGTGTGGCATGAGTATCCAACACCAGTGCTTGAGGTCAAGTGAAAGAGTTATTAATCATCTTGATTCAATTTTGGATTTTGTTTTTAAGCTTGATTTTTTTCTTGACACTTGTGTGAAGTTTTCTTAAATGTATATGAGATGACTGCTGAGTCGGCTGTTTCACACTTCAAATCCAATGCTCGAGTAGGGTGGCAATTGTCAGTTGTTTGAACTTCTCATCAATATGATGGTATATGGTGTATGCAATGAAACTGATACCTGAAGAAGCATTTAGGGTATAAAATTCAATAAAAGAAAGTCAAAAAAAAAAAAGAAACACTCTGCATTAATGAAGAAAGTAATTCTGAGAAATACGAGATCCGAATTATCAAAATAGAGATGCCAAATTCTCTGCTGAATATTGAATATCTTGTTGATATCGTATTCAGTACTTGAGTGGCGTTGAGAGAATCCGACCCTGCCTGCCAACCTGACATGAAGTTAAAGGCTGGTTTGGATTGAGGAGAGATGGATCAGGGTCAAATTTGGATTGACTTGACGAACATGATTATTTAACAGGTGAAAACCTGAACCTGATTATTTTAAGCACCATACTTGACAATGCTTTTGCTTACATGTATATTTTAAACTATTGAATCTAGCATTCCATACCTGACAATGCTTTTGCTTACATGTATATTTTAAACTATTGAATCTAGCATTCCATACTTGACAATGCTTTTGCTCACATGTAGACCCGCGAATTCGGTCGGGCGGGTTAAATGCGGGTCGGATGTATTTCGGGTTCAGGTTCGGTAAAATACGGGTGGTCGTATATTAAGTTATACGGGTTTTGGATATTGGGTCGCTTAGACCGCCTTTTTATCACTTCTTTTCTTTTATAAATTATAAAATCCCACATTTTGCTTGAAATTGCCTATAGTTCTATGGAAAAGCATAACATTTGTATTTTCCGTAAAGGATATTGAAAAATTCAAACTTTCATCATGGTATTTGCGTGAGGATTACATTGAGTCAAGCGACTTTATCCATTTAAATAAGGCCAATGAAAGGTTGGGGCACGGGCTGGATAATAATGAGTTGTTTTATTAGTGATTCGTTTAGCCTCTATTTGATTCTAAGAAAATTAGAAGGAAAGAAAAAAAATTGGAAAATGAATTTTTTCCCTTGTTTGAATTGAAGAAAAAGGAGAGGAAAAAACTTTGATGGAAAAACTCATGGAAATTTTATCAATTTGGTCAATGATATTTTCCTTCCAAAATTGAGAGGAAAATGGAAGAAAAATTTGACAAAGAGAGAGAAATGGAGAAAAGAGAGAGAATTCTATTAAGTAATGTCATTAAGAAGTTTCTCTCTTCTCTCAATTAATCAATGCTATTGAGTATTTTTTCTCTATTTTTCCTTCTATTTTTCCTTGAACCAAACACAAGAAAAAAAAAAATTTTCCTTAACTTTTTTCCTTATCACTTTTTTTCCATTTAAATTTTCTTTCCAACCTATTTTCTTATAATCAAATAGAGCCTTAAGGTTATGATATTTCAACTCTTCTATTAAACTAATTCACATGTTATACTTATATTAAATTTATTATAAATAGTAATAAAGATTAATATTATAAGGAGGTTTTTATGCATATCTACTTTATTTTAAAATAGATCAAGAAAGATTTAATAACCGACCCATTTTATTCACTACGAAAATTTTGACTTCATTTTAACCCGATCCGGTGCCCATCCTAGGCGCTATAATTTTAGTACGGCTAAAACAATTTTAAATAAATAAGAATTAGAGATTTACAATAAACGAGAATTATTATTTTTAATTATAACATCAAAAATTTAAATTATTATAGTAATATTATTTCTATAAAAGAAATATATTATTTCTATAAAAGAAGTATATTATTTCAAATGTGACCGAGCATATTCAATTCATAAAAAATACAACAATGTAACTTATGCATTTTTAATATTTTTAATATATCACACCATTTGAAACTCGAATATATTTCGTTGAAATTTTACTATGTATAGTTTTTGTATATAGTTTTTTTTGAATGAGAAATAAGGTGAGAAAAGAAATAATATTAGTGTTTGTAAATTGTTGCTATGGTTCTCGCAACGTCTCTCCAAGCGATGTGATATAGTAAATAACCATTAATAAAAGTATGATGAAGTGAAAGTATAAAACATTCCATCAACAAGCCACAAAGTTAAAATTATTGTTTTTATTGCCTTGACCCAACGGGTTCAGATCGGGCTTGACCCACTAATTTGTGGGTTTTTCGCGTTCAATTTTTTCTGGTTCAGCTTGAGAAAATCGTGTTTAAAACCCAAAATTTTCGGATAGGTTCGGTAGAGTTTCCTAGTCGAGTCAGCTTTTGCCAAGTCTATTTACGTGACATTTCATAGCAATTTTGATCTCTAAGACTCGTAGAAAATTGAATTGCTAGGATAGTAGAATATTTAGGATGGAGATTATTTGTAATATTTCTACCTCGCTACATAACTAATTTCTCATGGTAGCATAGAAATACTTTTTAACCTGTGGATTTGGCGTCTTTGCTCCAAATTAAATGCTGTTTTAGGAGGGCTAACCTTAACAGGCTGAATTTTGGATTGAACTTTTGACAAGATTAATAAAATGGGTCAATTTGGCGTCAGAATTTGTGTTAGGACGATCAACTCTGACAGAACCCAACACCCACAAAATCACCAGCTTGACGTAATGGGTATTGTGCGTAGATGCTGTTTCAGTAACCCCGTAAAGGAACTTTCTGGTTGCACTATCTATCTGCACTTGCTGCTTCTGTATATATATATTAAGGCCCTGTTTGGTTAAACAAAATTGGAATCAAACTTGAATTATCTGGTTTTAAGTTCCTTTTTAGTTGTTTGGTTGGAGTATTTTGAAAGTGAAACTTGAAATTTAGAGGTTTCCAATTCATCTCTAAACAAGGAAATTTAAATATCCCAAATAGAAGGGGATCAGTTCTCTATTCCTTAAGGATCACTTTATGATTATTAAAAAAGAAAAATTAGTCCAACATTGAAAATTTTGCTATATTATTATTATTATTATTATTATTATTATTATTATTATATAGTTTTCATGTCATATTGTTTGACAGAATATTATACTTTGAAAATAGTTAATTAAATAAATTAAATAAATATAAGACTCAATTATCAGCAAATATGATAACGAACTTCAACTTTTATTGAATCAAATAATAATAATAATAATAATAATAACAACAACAACAATTTACTATGATATAAAATAATTTTAAAAAAAAAATTTGATTTCATTCGATGGTTAACAACCAAACAAGAATTGGAACTTGATTCCGTTCCTGTTCTCTACCAAACACTTGAAGAGCATATATCATTCCTTAATTTCATTCCATTCCACTTTTCCATACCAAACAGAGCCCAAGTTATTTAAGTGGTAGTTTGTCTAGAAATGGGTATTGTGCATAGATGCTGTTTTAACGAATATTTTTCATCTCAGTTTCAATTATATGATTTTCTTTATTTGTTTGCTGTGCATATGCAGGGTTGGGCTATCTGGTAGCAGGGACAGAAGATGAGTATGTCGAGAAGGCAGTTGAGTTGGCTTCAGATGTGGTGGCCCTCTCAAACATGAGGATGACATTGCGGGATCTCATGGCCAAGTCTCCACTATGCGATGGGCCGAAATTCACCCTTGGTTTGGAACAAGCCTACAGAAAAATGTGGTACCGGTATTGCAAAGGTGATGTCCCTTCTTTGAAGCGCATGGAAATGTTGAACTTACAGCAGCAGCAGGATCAAGTCATTTATCAAGAGGCAGTAGTGCCATTGGGAGTTCTAACCTCAAAAGATAGTTCACTATCAAGGCCAATTGTTTCAAACCCAACCGAGCCCCTCCACCATTGAGTCCCATTACCTATGATGAAAATGGGGCAGTTAGATGAACATTTGTAGATCTTGTGCGGTTGTTGATCAACTATATGACATCCGCCCTTGGTGGGGGTAGGGAAATAATCTTTTCTTTTTCCTTTGTTTGGGGGGGATGTAACATCATATGTTGGGGGTGTACAATGAAATATTTACACCCCTACAAAAAGGAATTGTAGGCTTGAGGAGTTACATATTGGTTGATCCATTAGATTGTTGGAGGTAAGATTAGACAGGGAGGATTGGTTTTATGTAAGAAGAAATAGGTTCGCAAAATGTATAGGCATAGAATCCATTAGTTTAGTTCTGCCCTTTTTACTGTCCCTGTTTTCGGAAATGTGGAAATGTTACATTTGCATTCTACTCCCGACTTTGGTGCTAGAAGGTTATGTATGAATGAGCGAAATACCATCATGGGTATATATTGTGTTTCACTGTCTATATAGTTCAACGAATTGGCATTTATTTTCCTCTTTGTAATTTAGCATATAAGGCGGCCTTCTGTGCCTTTGTGCTCAGAGTTAATTGAATGTAAACAGTGTATTCTAATTTTTATACGGTAGTAAATAAATTATTTAGCTTGGTGGTTTCAAGAATAAAAAAATAAAAAAAAACTTTTTAAGCGCAAATATTAGTATTTTCTAATTTTATGTTTCACTCTCTTTATTTACCTGATCTCTCTGTCTCTGTCTCTCTCTCTCACTCATTCACTCACATTGCCTTCTTTCTTTTGATTTCCATAAATTTTGTCAGCAATTTTAAGTTTCGATCATTGAATTATTTCCTTCCTTTCAACCCATAAACAACTTTGTACATATTTCGTTTCGTTCAATCTATATTTCACCAAATTTGGCTTGATTCTTTGTCATATATTATTGTGATCGATATTAAAGATATGTGATTTGATTTGGTAAAATTTCATCTAATTTATTCTTTGAATTTGGTTTTAATCATTGATACATTTCTTTCTTTCAATCTACACATAATTTCATGAGTTAACACTTATTCTCTTTTAATTTTTCCGCTATAATTATTAATATAAGATTATTAGAGGCTTAAAAAACAAAAAAAAAAGTTATAATAAATGTTTTTAGGTCATATGTGTTCTGTATTGATAAATATGATATTTTCTTTGATGAATTCACCTATATTGATGAATTTGTACATTTACTTTTTTAGATCTAATTTTCTTTTGTACTATAATGTTTTCTTTGATCAATTTGTGTTGTTTCTTGATGAATCTATGTTTTTTAAGGTCCGATATACTTTGTATCGATGAATATGATATTTTCTTCAATGAATATATCTTTTATATTGATAAATATAATATTTTCTTTGATAAATTTGTCTTTTATATTAATGTATATGTGTTTTTTTAATAATCTGAATCTTATATTATTGAATACGCTATTTTGAAAAGAAAACATTATATTAAATATGTTGTTTTATGGATATGTAAATTTCAATGATGAATATATTATTTACAAATCATTGATGAACTTATCTTATATTAAGAAAAATATGTTTATTTTTTAGGAATTGTTTTATTAATTTATTAATTTTACCGATAAACATTTGTTTGTTTTGATATATTTGGATAATTGTATATTGAATTGCATATTTTTTAGATGAATATATAAATTTTAGTGATAAACATACTAATTATTTCTTTTGAATATTTAATAATTGTTCATAAATTATACAGGGAACTAAGCAACAAAAGTTAATATAAGTTCTTGGAGAAAAAATATTGAATATGGAGGAAAAAACAATGAACATTACAAATTTAGACATATTTTTAAAAATTCATCAATATTATTGTAAAATTCATCAGTGTTGTAAAATTCATTATTATATTACAAATTCATCTATAAATTATTTGTTGTACTTGATTCTTTTTTGTATAATTTTTATATAAATGAATAAATATTTATATTTATAAGTTTTTTAAGAAAAATTAAAGATATATATGTTCAATTCACATATTCATCATATTTATATTAAATTTATTAGTAGGTATTGATAACATTGAGTCAAGTGCGTTAAAAATGTATAGTTAAATAATTAAACTTTAATTAATAGTGTGTTTGTAAAAAAAGAGTATATATATGCATACAAATTTGTCAATATTATTGAAAATTTTAGTAAAACATAAATATTCATCATTACATTACAAAATTAATTAAATTTGAAATATTTATCACATATAAATTCAGTATTAAAATTGTACATATGACACTATATTCAACCACCAAGTTTAGTGGTTGAGTGACCATGATATAATTTTCGTAATCCTTCCAGACGGTAACACAATATGATCAAACCAATAAAAGTTCCTAGCAGCGAAAAAAATTGTCATGATAATATAAGTTATTGCTAGTTCGTTTACTTTTTGAATCACATCATCTATTAATATCATGTAAGCTAAGAATATAAATCACTTATGATTAAACGAAAACATTCTCTTTACCTTTGAAAAAGTATTCCGAATATTACACATACCATTTTGAGCGGAAACATAATAAATTTATTTTAATTACTTTATTGTTCTATTTTGTGAAATTAACTATGGATATATTTAGGAACATTATTGCAACAAGATTAGGCAAGAAAAGAAGCCAATGGAGAAAATCAAGTTGAATTTTGAATTGGCTCCGTAATGAATACCTGTTGCTGTCTACCATTTAATGTTGGCAGAACTCTCAACCTCAAGCACCATTGATTAGGATAATAAAGAAGTGCTTAGCAAAAGGATTAAGGAGCATCGTCTACAGTGTTGTTGAGAGGAGTGGAAAATTGATCAAGACAAAGATTAACCAAAAGAGTAAATGATCAATCTCTCTAGGAGAAGATAACAAAGATGCCCGTGAAAATATCAAAGGATGAATTCAATGGTTTCTATCTCCACTTCGATTCAAAGACTTCAAGAGATATTTATAAATAGAAGAACCAAATGAAGATTAAAGGTTAAAATTCAAACTTTCCCATATATGGTTAGAAAGTATGGCTTCAAAAGGTTTAAATGACTATTTACATAGCTAAAAGTGCACATTGTATTTCAAGAACCTAATCTTAAGAACTCTACAACTAAGCGTACTTAGCATGGAGCATTCTAAGGAAGGATGGCCTCCTAAGAGGTTTCCTAGGTAGCATGTGAATAAGGATAAAATACATTGGAAAAGCTTGTGGTAGTACGTGAGTCCATTCATCGATTCTTGAAGTTGTTCTTGGTAATCGCTTGCTATACAATGAGAGGCCACGGTGTTACGGATGGTATCCGAGTTGACTTGTGATTGTTTGTTGTGCTTGAGAATGTTATGTTATTGAAGTGGGGATGATTATAGTACCCCAATATATTGTTAGAAAATGTGGCTGAAAAGGATTCAAATAAATATTTATATCATCAAAGGTGAACCTTCCTTTTCAAGGATCTGAATCTTAATAACTCCATTGTTAATCGTACTTAGTGTGGAGCATGTAGACACCAAAAAAGTGTCATCCATTTTCTATTTATTTATTTTGTTAGCCCTGTGATGAAATCTTAGTCCTACTTGTGAACTCGGATCACGGTTGGTGTCCGATTGGCGTGACGAAGTCGGTAAACCACAAAAACCCATGAGCACCACAAAATCAGCTTTCTTTGCTTTGTGCCTGCCCATAAACCCATTTTCTTTTGGCCAGATCAAGCTCGGGTCGGGCTTCCAACCAGAAAACCCAAACCCACACCAAAAATAAAACCCGACAAAAATGGAAACTTTCCAAAAATTGAAAGCTTTCAAGGCCGGTGCCGGTCACCTCTAAACGCGGTGTTTCACTGTTTCCCTCAACACCCAACCGAGGCATGGAACCCGAAGCGACCATACGGTATCATTTTGACCGGCACCGTGTTTTCAGCATTTTCTTGCCAAAACGCTGCGTTTGGTCCTAGTGTCCAATCGAAGCATGGAACCCCAAAAATGCTCGTGCAACATTGTTGGAGACCGGAGCCGTGCATCTCGGCCCTCTCCGAGGGATTTTCGGTCAAGGGGATTTTATTCAGCTTTTTCTAGATCGTGGTTGGTTCGGTTCAATAGATTGGACGATCGATTCAATTTCTTTTAGGTCATTTTGTGACCTAGCTTTCCTCTATGAATATAAGGCTTACCCCTCATTCTACCAATGGCCATTTCCTATGCCCCACGCTACTAAAATTTAGCTAGTGGTTACTCGAATATTGCGTAGGTATTCCGATCTATGGGCTCTTTTTCAGCTAACCATTACTCCACCAAGCATCTCATCATTCTCCTACACTAATCTACCTCCACAAAATTTACAAAAAGCCTGTTTTGATCTTGCTCATCCACCATCATGCTTTCAGATTTAGTTCGTGAACCCGATCGACGAGTGAGACAATCCGAGGGCGCCAATTCCGCATTCAATCCTTTACGTTTTTATTTATTTCATTATTTTACTGCTTTTCGTATTGTGAACGAAGATGTAATCATTCTTATTTCCTCCTTGCGTGCTATAATTTTATTTTTTGTGTTCCTTTCCGGTTTCTTTTACGCTTTTTATTGCTTTCTTAATTTCTTTTACCGCTTTCTTAGCATGCTTTGTTTGATTTAATTTCTGCACTTTGCATGTTGTATGCTTAACTGTTTAAACACATTTTTTAACTCACAATTCAAATCAGTAGAGACCGTCTGTTGACAGGCGGAATGGAATGGCTTATCCCTAGATTTCATACCTTCGCCCCGAACTCCGGATTCTCAATTCAAGATCGATGGAGTCATTTTCTAAACCTCTTTCAAGCTTAGTCATCCCATACTAAGATTGGAATAGTGTTCTTTTATTTTTGTTAGATTTTATTCCTAAAATTGACTAGCAACTCCCCTTTTTCTATTTTATTTCTCATTAATTACATCTCGACATTTCTAATTTAATTCGGATAAATTTGGTTTATTTTCTAATAGCCAAGGCTATAGACCAAGATTGATTTTTTCAGTCTCGACCTCTATGGCTCTCGCCGGCGCCGGACAGTGGCCGGGCTTGGCTTTGGTCCAAGCGAGTGTTATCCACTGTTTTGGCTCAAAAGCCTTCCGGTAGAATATAGATTGTCTTTCTTCTTTTTCCCAAATTATGAAATAATATCTCGAGACTTCTTAAAATTAAATTTTGAAATAAATGATTAATAAAATCGCCATCGCCCTTTCAAAATCGTAGTCTAAAAATAAATAATCTCAATAACGGACACACCCCCACTTTCCAAATCCATTTTCAAACACTTTACTTTCAAAAAGAATCTTAAAAAACCAAAGAGACCCGACATTCGTTGAGAAACTCGAGTCCCCATCCGGTTCCCTTACAGGGGGACAGGTCATGTGTGCTACAGATGGCGACTCCACCGAGGATGTATCACTTATTAAGAGGTTGAGACTTTAAAGTTTGAATTGTGAGTTTTCTTAATGTGTTTTGCAAGTAGGCAGCCTTGAACATAATTACTTTTAATTTCGGCAAGCTTTACTCTTAAGAACATTTTTTGGAGGAGGTTCGAACCGCTAATCTAAACGGGCCCAACTAGGCTTGATTGTTAGGGAGGTGTTACATGTTCCCTCATAGCACGCTCTTTTGGTTTACCAAGAGACACCGAGAATTCATGCTTTTCCTGTCGTGCACCCTATGGAAGAGTAAATTCTCGGACTATGAGACACCATATATCCTACATAGATTTATCCCTCTTTTTGACCATATATCCTTGGTTGTTTAGGTGGGCTCTCTCTCTTTATTTACATGCGTGAAATGAGTGCGTTTGTTTTTAGTATTTAACATTTTTTTTTTCTTGTGAGCCTTTTAGTTTAGGTTACGTTTACTAAATAATCCTTGCATGGGTGAAAAAATAAAATAAAATAGTGAACCTTCTTGAGTCGGTCATTTTGTGCATTTTAGCCAAAAGTCCAAAATTTCTTTCCCTTTTAGGATGGTCTATTAATTTCATTTCTATTTTATGCATTAGCCAAATTTTAAAATCATCTCAAATAGGTGAGTGTATTTTTGCATTAGCCAAATTTTAAATTTATCTCAAATAGGTGAGTCCATTTTGCATTAGCCAAATTTTAAATTAATCTCAAATAGGTGAGTCTATTTTTTACATTAGCCAAATTTTAAATTCATCTAACATAAGTGAATCTATTTTGCATTAGTCAAATTTTAAATTCATCTCAAATAGATGAGTATATTTTACATTAGCCAAATTTTAAATTCATCTTATTAAATAGGAAAGTCCATTCATTTCATTTCATTAGCCAAAAATTCAATTTATCTCAATTAGGTGAGTCCTTTTGTGCATTAGCCAAATTAAATTCATCCCTAATTAGGAGAGTCTTTTGTTTGCATTAGCCACATTAAAATTCATCTACAATTAGGAGAGTCTTTTATTTGCATTTAGGTAAATTAAAATTCATCTCTAATTAGGAGAGTCTTTTATTTACATTTAACCAAAGTCAAATTCATCCCTAATTAGGAGAGTCTTTTGTTCGCATTAGCCAAAGTCAAATTCATCTCTAATAAGGAGAGTCTTTTATTTGCATTTAGCCAAAGTCAAATTCATCCCTAATTAGGAGAGTCTTTTATTCGCATTAGTCAAAGTCAAATTCATCGCTAATTAGAAGAGTCATTTATTTGCATTTAGTCAAAGTAAAATTCATCTCAAATTAGGTGAGTATTTATTTTGCATTTAGCCAAATTAAAAATCATCTCCATTAAGATGAGTCCATTTTTGCATTTAACCAAATTAAAATTCATGTCTAATTAGGAGAGTCTTTGTTTGGATTTAGCCAAATTAAAATCCATCTCTAATTAGGAGAGTCTTTGTTTGCACTTAGCCAAATCAAAATTCAGCCCAATCTAGGGGATTCCATTTGCATCATTGTATTTCATTTTGGTCAATTTGCATTCTTTATGTATATCCAAATAAAAGTGCATATCGTTTTCTTTTCTCTTAGGATCGGTTGTTTCCTGGATCAAGAACTTAAGCCCTATCTCCCTAAAATTTTTCATGAGCCAATCCCGAGCACGTACTATTTTAGGACATATGATAGGGACATATGATAGGGAATCCTACTGAAGTCGGGAATCCTAACACGAAGTGGTTAGGAAATAAGAAGTCTACCTCAACACCAGATACAGTCAACACCGATACGTCCTACACCAACACGTACCACACCAAGTACGTTCAACACCTTTACTAGTAACACCGAGTACATCGCCCGCGGACAAAGATAACTTTCCTCTAAAAATGGCGTACAAGCCAGAGCAAATCCCCATCATGACCTTGTTCAAAGAGTCTAATACAAAAATACAAGCTAAGATTGAGGCCCGGGATAAGAAGATTGAGTCAATATCTCGAAACCCTTGATCTTGTACTCCAAATCTTCAACAAGAATGCTAATGAAGCAAGAAAGGATGGAGAGGAAACAAACCCTCAACTTAAATCTCGGCCTCAGCTCAAGCCTCAATCTGATCCACAAATAGATGGAATAGAGAAGTCGTTACATGAGTCATCAATGTTCAATGACTACTACCGGCCCAAGGATTCACTTCAATCTCAAAAGGAAAATTACCCCAAAATTCAATATGTCCGACATCAAGTTCCACAGAACTAAAAACCCTCACCACCATGTGAGGAACTTTATAGGGACAACGACTCTAAAGAATGTACCGCAACACACATACCATGTCATCTTCCCATGGATGTTTGACAAAGACATCATGAATTGGTACAATTTTATCGACCTGAAAAGGTCACAAACCGGCGGGATATTTGTAGGGAGTTCTTACATCAGTACTCATATAATACTGATTTACCAATCACTTTTCGAGACTTAGAGTTGATCAAGCAAGGAGAAAAGGAGAACTTCGCCGACGTCCTTACTCGCTAGAGGGCAAAGGCTGCCACATGGCGGATCGACCGTCCGAAAAGGATCACGTTAGACTTATCATTAAGAATGTGAAACCCGCCTATCAGCAAAACTTAAAGTTCTTGCCCTTCATGGACTTTAAAACACTACGAGTTTATGGCATGCTTATAGAAGAGGAGCGGACATTAACAAAAGCTTCAACTAGGTAAAAGATTATCCAATAAGCCCATCACTCATCAAGGATTCCAATAAAGTGTGCATTTCCCTTTCATATTGATTCTATGTCTATTTCCTTTTTCTTGTTTTCCAAAAAAAGCCCCAAAGAAATATTCCTTTTTTAATTACGAAGGCTCGATTTCCGCTGTAGCGGATACGTAGGAAGCCCATGAGGTCCAACCCCAATCCTAATCTTGATCCCAATTTCCATTTTTAATTTCCTAAATCCAAAGGCACTTTGCCATACTCGAAGGAGCGGAATTTAATCAAGAAAGCATTCCATGCCGACTAAGCACTAAACCGTCAAGTCTACGATTCACTATTCACCATTTAGCAGCAATATATTGCAGTTCGAGTGGCCTACTCTTCTTTGGGCTCTACTTTGGGGAGTGGGGGCTAAAAGTGAAATTTTTGTCAACCTTTTGCATCATCTTAATAAAAGAATGCATTTGTTCTTAGACTAGAGTCTTGCATTCATCCCCTTTACATGAGTCAAACTCCCACTACTACAAAAACGTTATATAGCGATGGAAACTAGCGACGGAATACAAGTCCGTCGCTAACTAGCAACGAAACAGACATTTGTCGGATAAAACTAACTTAGCGACGGAAAAAAATTTCGTCGCTATTTTACTCATTAGCGATGGACCTAACAACGGAAATGGAAAAATTAGCAACGGATTTTTGAAATAAATTTTTGAAATTTTTTTAATTAGCAAAGGAATCAATCCGTCGCTGATTCCGTCGCTAAGTCTAATTTTTAAATTTTTTATTTAGCGACGGAATCAGATCCGTCGCTAAATCTAATTTTTATTTTTTTATTAGCTACAAAATTAGTCCATCGCTAATTCAAAATTTTTAAAATTTTAAATTTGCCGCCTATTTTAATTTAAAAAATATAAAAATTTTCAAATTTAAATTAGCGACGGTCTAGTCCATCGCTGATTCCGTCGCTAACTCAAAATTTGAAAAATTTAACGTTGGCGAGCTATTAAATTTTCTTCAGTTTTGAAACTTAAAAATTTTTAATTAGCGACGAACTGATTCCATCGCTAATTCCGTCGCTAACTAAATTTTTTAAGTAGCGACGGACGGCGTTTGTCGCTGATTCGTCATTATGTCTACCACCGTCGTTCGCCGCCGCCACCGCCACCGCCGTACAGGTCACCAAATAACCACCTTTAACCTCTTGTAGGTATGCTTTCTCCATCCTCCCTCATTGTTGGTTGTATTTACAATTTACTTTGTTTACTATAAAATTTCAGATTTTAGAGGATTTGATATAACTTATTTTGATAGACATGGTTGGAATGAAAATGAGGTAGAAGATGAAGATAATGAGAAAGAGGAAGAAGAAGAGGAAAATAAAGATGAAGAACAAAACTTGTGTTTGTAAATAATGTAATACTCTTGTTTTTTTTTCAATTAGTTTTTATGGATGTTGGTGAATTGAAGTTGGATTATTTATGACTTTTGTATTTGTATATGATTTTTGTGTTTGAATTGAAGTTGAATTTGATGTTATGCTACCGGATTATTTGGATTTGTATTTTGTTCTAGATTTTTTGTATTAAGCACTAAAAATACGAGAAAATTGTTAATTTTTTAAAAAATTGGAAATCAAATAGTGACGGAATTCTACGATTCTGCCATCGATTAGAGACGGAATTCTACGATTCCGTCGTTGATTAGAGACGGATTAGCGACGGAATTTGATTTCGTTGCTAATTGTGAAATTCCGTCGCTAAATTACGTTTTTCCGTCGCTGTTTCCGTCGCTATATGACGATTTTCTAGTAGTGTCCTAAAAACACATAAACTAAAATAACAAAGCACCCTACAAGAGATTATTCAATCAAGCGAAGCATTCATCAAGCTAGCATCGGGAAGGTCATCGGCACCGCCACCTTTAAAGAGATTCCATCAAAGTTGGCTAACTCTCCAACATTCGAGAGGAGCTAGCCATAAGAACCCAAGAAGAACGTGGGGGCTCATGATTGAAAATGTCATACAACAACTCCAAGAATACTCGGGGAAGACACAAATTGTCTACCTTACAAAAGAGCTATGAGCACACAGATCGAAAAGCTCAAAACTAGAAAGGGGCACATAACTCCACCGAACATAAGATTTTCAAGCAGGCCATTCCCTAAATTTCAGGTCATCCAACGACCAAGTCTAGACAAACATTTCTACATGAAGATAAGTATCCGTCCCTATTCCGATGAAAGTGGATAAAAGTCGAGCTTTAGACCCAACAGATGGTCAATGTTTAGACACCTTGTCAAGCTTCAAACCTAATAGTGGTCAAGGTTCAAACACACTACGATCGAGTCTCGGACCTAACAATGGTCACGGTTCGGACATGCTCGTCGAGGTTCGAGCCCAACAATGGTAAAGGTCCGGACATCCTCGTCGAGCTTCGGGCCTAATAGTGATAAAGGTTCGGACACCTTCATTGAGCTTCGAGTCCAATAACGGTAAAAGTACAAACATCCTTAATCGAGCTTTAGGCCCAACAACGGTCAAAAGTTCGGACATCCCTTTGTCGAGCTTTAGGCCCAACAGAGGTCAAAGTTCGGACAACCCTAGTCGAGCTTCGGGCCCAACAACGGTCAAAGTTCGGACACCTCGTCAAGCTTCGAGCCCAACAATGGTCAAGGTTCGGGCACCCTAGTCGAGTCTCAAACCCTATAGTGGTCAAGGTTCGGACAACCCCCATCGAGCTTCAGGCCTAATCATGATCAAGTTTCGAAATCCCTCCATCGAACTTCGGGCCCAACAGCGGTCAAGGTTCACACGCAACGTCAAGACTTCGGGACCACTCTATGGCCAAGTCAAGGAAGCATGTTTGAAACATGATCCGGCTACAAATCATTTTCAGGTAACACTTGAATCTATTTACATTCGATTATTAGCTAACAAAACTATTAGTGCACAAAGTTGTAGCCAAGCATCGGACCAAAAGCGGTCAAGTTTAGGCCCCTCATCCGAGCTTCAAGACATCGATCAAGCTAAGCTCGGGATACCCGGACAAACTTTAGATCTAAGAAGTGGTCAGTCCCTAGTTGGACTTCGGACTTTACTATCCGAGTCAAGTTCAAGCTTCCTGCCAAGCTTCGGACTAAGTACGTGGTCAAGTTTAGGCACACCAATCTGAGTGTTAGGTCTTTAATCGGTCAAGTTCGAGAATCAAGCAACCCCGACTTCGGACTTCGTTAGTCAAGTCCAGCCTCCCTTGTTAGAGTTCAAGTCAAGAGACAATTAATTCCGGACACATTGATTCAAATAGGCATCCGAGCAACGAGTCGAGTACCCTTTAGTGTCTACTTTAACCTTCATCTTTCGGACTCGGTCAAAGTGGGGGCTAACAGTAGACCCTTAAAAGTGTCGTCCCTTTTTTTCTTTATTTATTTTGTTAGTCCGGTGATGAAATCCTAGTCCTTCTTATGAACTCGGATCACGGTCGGTGTTTGATTGGCGTGACGAAGCCGATAAACCACAAAAATCGTTAGCACCACAAAATTAGCTTTCTTTGCTTTGGGTCGGCCCACAAACCCATTTTCTTTCAGCTGGACTAAGCTCGAGTCGGGCTGCCAACCAGGAAAACCCAAACCCGCATGAAAAATAAAACTTGCCAAAAATAAAAACTTGTCAAAAATAAAAACTTTCCAAAAATAGAAAGATGCCAAGGCTGGCGCTGGTCACCTCTGTACTCTGCAAAAATGTGGCGTTTCATCTGTTTCCCTCGAGGCTGAATCGAGGCATGAAACCCGAATCAACCGTACGACATCGTTTTAACCAACTGTTTCGCATTTTCTTGCCAAAACGCTGTGTTTGGTCCCAACATCCAATCGAAGCATGGAACCCCAAAAATTCCCATACGACATCATTGGAGACTGGCGTTGTGCATCTCGGCCTTCTCGAAGGGATATTCGGTTCAACACTACTACAAAAACGCTATATAGCGACGGAAACTAGCGACGGAAACAGCGACGGAATCGACATATGTCGGATAAACCTTGATTAGCGACGGAATTAGCAATGGAATTAAATTCCATCGCTATTTTAGTCATTAGCGACGGACATAACGACGGAAATGAAAAAATTAGCGACGGATTTTTGAAAAAAAAAGTTAAAATTAATTTTTTTGTAATTAGCGACGGAATCGGTTCGTCGTTGATTCCGTCGCTAAATCTATTTTTTAAAATTTTTTTAACTTAGCGACGGAATCAATCCGTTGCTAAATGTAATTTTTAATTTTTTTAATTAGCTACGGAATAGTCCGTCGCTAATTCAAAAATTTTAAAATCTTCAATTTGCCGCCTACTTTAATTTGAAAAATATAAAAATTTTGAAATTTGAATTAGCGACGAAAAATTCCGTCGCTAATCCAAATTTTCAAATTTAAATTTGCCGCCTATTTCATTTTTCAAATTTAAAAAATTTTCAAATTTTTAGTTGGTGACGAACGGTTCAGTCGCTAAATTAAAATTTGAAAAACTTTACGTTGGCGGGCTATTAAATTTTCAAATGTGTTGAAAATTTAAAATTTTTTAATTAGCGACGGACTAATTCCGTTGCTAATTAAATTTTTAAGTAGCGACGGATTTAATCCGTCGCTATTTTCGATATAAAATCCGAACTTCAACGAGACTCGGCAAACATAAGGACAAATAGAAGTGAGAGTGTGAGAGAGCGAGAGGAGAGGCGAACCGATTGTTCGCCGCCGCCGTTCGTCGCCCGCCTCCGCCACCGCCGTTCGCCGCCCGCTTCCGCCACCGCCGTACACGTCACCAACTAACCACCTTTAACCTCTTGTAGGTATGCTTTCTCGATCCTCCCTCATTGTTGGTTGTATTGATAATTTACTTTGTTTACTATAAAATTTCACATTTTAGAGGATTTGATATAACTTATTTTGATAGGCATGGTTGGAATGAGGTAGAAGATGAAGATAATGAGAAAGAGGAAGAAGAAGAGGAAAAGGAAGATGAAGAACATAACTTGTGTTTGTATAATTTACTTTGTTTACTCTTGTTTTTATTTTCAATTAGTTTTTGTGGATGTTTGAAGTTGGATTATTTATGATTTTTGTGTTTGTATATGATTTTTGTATTTGAATTAAAGTTGAATTTGATGTTGTTATGTTACCGGATTATTTTCGATTTGTATTTAATTGTAGATTTTTTGTATTAACCACTCAAAACTATACAAAATTGTAATTTTTTTAAAAATTCGCTAAAAATCAGCGACGGAATTTGACGATTCCATCGCTTATCCACTCGAGTGACGAACAAGCAAAATCCGTCGCTGATTGGATTAGCGACGGAATCAAATTCCGTCGCTAATCCGTCGCTAATCAGCGACGGAATCGTCAAATTCCTCGCTGATTTTTAGCGACGCGAAAATCAGCGACGGAAATTTTCCGTCACTAATTCCATCGCTAATTTTGAAATTCCGTCACTAAATAACGTTTTTCCGTCGCTATTTCCGTCGCTATATGACGATTTTCTAGTAGTGCAATGGGATTTTATTTGTTTTTTTTAATCTTGGCCGATCCGATTCAACAGATTGGACGACCGATTGCATTGCTTTTAAGTCATTTTGTGACCTAACTTTCCTCTATAAATAGAGGACCTAACCCCTCATTCTACCAATGGCCATTTCCTATGCCACACGCTGCTAAAATTTAGCTAAGAGTTACTAAGTGCTGCATCGGTATTCGATCTATTGGCTCCTTTACAGCCTAACCATTACTCCACCAAGCATCTCACCATTCTCCTACACTAATCTACCTCTACAAACTTTATAAAAGGCCTCTTTTGATCTCACTCATTCACCGTCACGGTTTCAAATTCGGTTTGTTAACCTAGTCGATAGATGGGACAACATGAGAGCACCAATTCCGTTTTCAATCCTTTACGGTTTTATTGACTTTGTTATTTTACCACTTTTTGTATTGTGGACAAAGATGTAATCATTTTTGTTTCCTCTCTGCCCGCTGTAATTTTATTTTTCGCGCTTTCCTTTCTGCTTTCATTTACGCTTTTTATTGCTTTCTTAATTGCTTTTATTGCTTTCTTAGAATGCTTTGTTTGTTTTAATTTCTGCACTTTGCATGTTGAATACTTGAATTGAAGGTTTTCTCGAGAGAGTCTTGGTCACCCTAGAGGGGGTGAATAGGATGATAAGGAAATTTTAAAAGAATGGAAGGGTTAAAGTTTAAACTCGAATAATCAAGACAGATCCGAGTCTAGATTGGACTCGGAAAAGTATGAACTCGCATTTACGTGGAAACCCTCCCGGGGCGGAAAACCACGGCCAATGGTAATCCAAGCACCAAGTCAAATCCACTATTTTGAATCCACAAAATACGATAGATCGACTCAACTAGAATTGCTTCCTTAAACAATTCCTAACGAGTTTTCCTAGACTCGAAGTTGCCTTATCTAATCTAGTACTTCCTAACTAAGGTAACCTTTACGAGTTAGAAACAACCGAGCTGAGCTAACCCTTATAGCTCGGTCAAGGGACTTTATAACTCAGAAAAGTGTTAAGTACATACTAGGAGTTGAAAGAAGAAGATTGAATGAGTATTGTACAGAGAGATAATTTCAGCAATGTGTTCAACAATCTTCAAGTCTTGAACATTAGCTTCTATTTATAGATGACCAAGCAGATTAGCCGTTGTGACTATCTTCCGAATAGAAGTCCTTTGTGACCGTTGTAACGGTTCTTCCGAGTCACTCGAAAAGATCCATTGAGATGTGAACGTTGTGCAACGGCTCTTGACTCCTTAGGATGTCCCAATCCACTCGGTGGTGTCTAAAAAGTAGGGTGGAAACCACCATTGAGCTTAGCGTTAAAGATTTCAGTTTTAGAAACAGACAACCCCGACATAGCTTCGGGCCTTGTTCGAAGTAGAAAACCTTGTCTCGCTGGTGATTGACAGACTTAAAACCGGTTACTTTTGTAATTCAAAAATAGGATAACCTCGTTTAAATAACCTACAAAAGTAAATAAATTTTGGTTCTCAAAGTATAAAATACTTTGGTCCAAGATTAGACACGAGATATTAATTTAATCAAGATAATTAAGTGAATAATTATCCGAGACCTAGAAGAGTGGAGTTTTCCGAGTCTAATATTCATTATACTCAAATTCCATCCGAGTCGGTCTTAGAGAGGATCAAGTTATAAAGAGAATATCGAGTATGAGTACTTGATCTAGACAAATACGTTTCAAACAAACGTGCTGACTTAGAAAGTTGAATTATCGTTGTAATTCACTTTAACTTAGAATATGAAGTCGAACATAGATTAAAGGTGTTAGAGAGAATGTTTGAACATATGATAAGACTAAGTAGTGTCCGAGTGACTCGGAAGCATCGAGTGTGAGTTGATGAACAAGAGTGTGATTTCGAGTAAGTCGAATCGAAAGAAAACATATGTGATAGTTTCTATATCACTCGGAATGACTTGTAATCAAAACCTAGGAGAGATGAAGTTTGTACTCGAGTCCTTGATAGTACTCGGAATGATATAACTTTAGAGTGTGAGTCTTCAATCTCCCCTTTTTGATGAAAGGCATTCCATACTCAAATAGAAACTTTGTTAGTTGAATAATCAAGAGTTTTCATTCTTACTCATTTGGCAAAGAATGTATAAGAGCTTAGAGTAAAATATTGCAGAGAAATAAGTGAAGTGATTCGGACTTAGAATGTTGAATGAAAAAAATTCTGAGTAGTTATATCGGAGCAAAAATAAATAGATGAGCTGATATATCGGAGCAAAGTACACTAAGATAGTAAACTCGGAAAGAAGCAAAGCAATAGTCACGAATTCGAAACTTCATTTATATATTCATAAGCATAAAAATATATACATAGAAAAGGGTGAGGAAAAACTCCCCTAAACAAGACAACAAATTTTCTAAATATTCTCCCCTTGCCTTTCAAGCAAAAACAACAAAATAGGGAAGAATGTATCAAGTAGATACTATTTGTGTCCGGACAAAAAAATGAAAAAACAGAAAGAGAGAGAAAAAATTAAGACGGTGGAGTGGGAGCTATCTCGAGTCGAAGCGGATGAACGTGCCGTGCGCCTTCGCTGATATGAACATGAAGACATTGAAGATCTTGGCGGTGGTAGCATCGGTATCTCCGGGATGGGCTCAGCTCCGAGTGGCTAACCCAGAACAAGATCATCCAGAGGTTCATCCTCTTGGAATTCGATGGAGGGTGGCGCTTCCTCGGGTTTGATCGCTGCTGACCGACCAACGTCGGCAGGGTCTTTGACTCACTCGAGGCTCGCCGTCCGAGCCGATCGGTTCCGGTTGAGGGTGGGAGCACTTTGTCCCTCGGCTTCTCCCTTTTCTCCTTCTTCTTCTTCCTCCTTCTCTTCTCGCTTCCTTCTCGCCTTCCTCCTTCTCCTCGAAGGAGCCGCTCGATCGCAACCTCTTCCTCTTCTTCACTGCCTCTCCGGATGGAGATTTGGTAGGCTCGAGGACTCTTAAGATGTTTCGAGTTGTCCGGGTCCCGAGCTGCTTTGGAGCGCCTTTCTCCGAGGAGTTCGATCGGTTCCTTTTTCTCCTTAACTAGGGCCTTTATCTCAAGGAGCACATCCTCGCTACTCTTAGATTTGAGATTGGGTCTGTTCTTTGGTTAATGGTCATAGATCGAAGGACAGTCTTGAATGACTGAAGAGTGTCCTTGATTTCGAGGACACGGACTAGAGCTTATCCATCATTATGGTAGACAAAGCGATAGTGTCTTGAAGAGGGGACCCGAGGTGGAGGAGGGAGAGAGATGAGTTAGAGTCCGAGGCGAAGGAGATGGTTGCCTCGGTTCCGAGTTGTGGACCTAGACACCTGGTTGGGTTTCCGGTATCCATAGCCTAGAAGCTTTTTATGCCAACTACTATGGCAGCCTCGAAACCTCGTTAGGATCCGAGGGAGCGGGACCTTGAATTGTTTAAAGATGAAGGTGAGGAGGGCCCCAAAAGGAAGAGGTGTTGTTTTCTTAGACCGAGCTAGCACAGAGGCCATTTCCTCGATGATTGCTTGGGAAGAGGTCTACATCGTAGCCCTCGAGTATGTCAAACAAAGCCTTGAGAATCTTGGAATTTGGATTCTCATTGTTGGAATGCTTGAGAGAAGAAGGTTTTCATTAGCGGGAAAAAAGAAGACGTGCCTCGGACTTCATCCGAGTCACGGAGAAGTTTTTGCGTGACTCGGGGATTTCTTTGGCATATTTCTCGAAGAATTCATTAGCAACCTCGTTGAAGGGGATAGGGTTGCTGTTGAGGAAAAGAGAGGAAACTTTGAATAAGCGGTGGAGGAGAGAGACGTTAATACAAACTACTTTGTCATGAACTCGGAGGTGAGAATCCCCTCGGAGCTAGAAAGGTTGGAGTAGAACTCAGCGACAAGTTCGGGTAGATGAATTCACTAAAACAGAGGAAATTGTGTACCCCTGTAGTTTTAATGTGATTCAACCACGAGAATTTGGTGGTTGTGAAGAATTTGTCATCCAACGTCGGGTGTTGGGTGACAAGGATTTTAGAAGGGTTAGAAGGACCCTCTTGGCTTTTGGTTGGAGGTTTCTTGGTTGCGGAACCAAGAAAATCTAGGGCGGAACCTCTTTTCGGCATGGTTGTGGATTTTTGAGAAGAAAAGAGATGAACTTTGAAAGAGCGAAGAGGTAGCTTGAAGAGAGAGATAGAGAGAGAAAGTAAGAGAGAATTGAGAGCTTAAGGTTTGCTTACTTGAGGGGTTTCTTGCTTGCTTGAGATTGAAGGTTTGCTCTTTGAAAATACTGAACTTGCTTGAGAGCTAGTATGCGAAAGTGTGAGTGAGTAGAGAGTAAAGTAGCAAAATGGAGGAAAATGGATGCTATTTATAGAGAAAGAAATGTCCTTCGAGTATCCATTCCGACCCAAATCTTCAACGGTCACCTCGGATCGGTGTGACTGTTACTGCTCTCCAACGGTTAGAATTCCGAGTGTTTGTTTTTTAACGGCTAGTTCTCCGACCGATACGCGAGAGAGAGAGAGAGAGAGAGAGAGAGAGAGAGAGAGAGAAAGAGAAAATTTTAAAATAAATTTATGAAATTCTCCACTAATCTAGAGATGATTTCGGAAGTTTGATGTCCATTTTTCTAAAAAAGCTGAGTCTAACTCATTAAAGTTTCGAGTGACTTAGAAACCGCAAACAAATAATAACTCATAGCTCGAGTATCACCGGGTCAACTGAACTAGTTGTTATTAGGACAAAGAAAGGACAATATATAACACATAATCATGCGAGATAATTTCACTTAGAATAACACATAATCATGCATTTATCATGCCAAGTTCATTCCTAATAAAACAAAACCGATCCTCACTAAGTGGCTTAGTAAAGATATCAGCTAGTTGAAGTTTGATAGGAATGAATTCAATTTTAATATACCTTTCTCGGAATAGTCTCTTAGAAAATGATACCGACCTCAATATGCTTTGTCTTTGAGTGCTTGAACTGGATTCTTAGTGATGCTGATTGCACTCGATTGTCACACTTGGATTGGAATTGATTTGAATGAAAGTCCAAGATCTCTCAAGTGTTTCTTGATCTATAGAATCTGAGCACGAGCATGCTCCAGCTGCAATATACTCAGCTTCGACCGTTGATAGAGCAACCGAGTTCCGCTTCTTTGAGTGCCAAGATATAAGGGATTGACCCAAAAATTGGCAGGCTCCTGAGGTGCTCTTTCTATCAACCTTGTATCCAGCATAATCGGTGTCCGAGTATCCAGTGAGGGCTAGTTCCGAATCTGTTGAAAACCATAGACCTAGATTCTAAGTCCCTGTAAGATATCTCGAAAATTCTCTTCACCGTAGTGAGATGTGATTCTTTTGGATTAGCTTGAAATCTTGCATACGAGATATAGACTAAACATTATGTCTGGCCTATTGGAAGTAAGATATAGCAGAGATCCAATCATACCTCGATAGAGTTTCGATCTACTTGCTTTACCTTTTTCATCTTACTCCAGCTTTATCGTCGCTACTCATCGGTGGTGGTGCTTGCATGTTTTGCATCTTAAAGCTTGTATTTTTCAGCAACTCCTTGGTATAGTTTGATTGATGGACATATATGCCATCTTTGTCTTGTTTGATTTGTAAACCAAGGAAGAAATTAAGTTCTCCCATCATGCTCATTTGGAATTCCTGTCTCATGAACTCAAAAAAATCTCGACAGAGATTTTCATTAGTAACTCCAATAATTATAACATCAACATAAATATGAGCAATAAGAAAGTCTTTCCCCTTGGTTTTTATGAAAAGTGTTTTATCAATCTGACCTCTTTTAAAATCATTTTCAACCAAGAAACTGCTCAGTCTTTCATACCAAGCTCTTGGAGCTTGTTTGAGACCATAAAGAGCCTTTTGCTACTTGAAAACATGATTTGGAAATTCTAAGTTTTCAAATCCAGGGGTTGCTCAACATAGACTTCCTCTTGAATGAAACCATTAAGAAAAGCACATTTGACATCTATTTGATACAATTTAATGTTCATGCAAATGCAAATGCTATTAGGATTCTAATTGCCTCAATCTGAGCCACTCGGTGCAAAAGGTTTCCCCACAATCAATTCCTTCTTCTTGATTGTAACCTTGAGCCATAAGTCTAGTCTTATTTCGACTAACAACCCTTCCTCATCCAGTTTGTTCTTGTAAACCCATTTGGTTCCTATGACTGGGTAGTCCGAAGGTCGTTTGGTCGAGTCCGGACTTGGTTTCTTTCAAATTGATTAAATTCCTCTTGCATGGCCTATACCCATTCAGGTTCATTTAGGGCCTCTAGTGCATTTTCTGGGTTCGATTAATGATATGAATGCGGTGAATGCACATAGATTTTGCAAAGAAGAGCGAGTTCTTACCCCACTTGTTGATATCGGATAAAATGTTTTCGAGTGGGTGACTCGAAGCATATTTGCTCTACTTGTTCTCTCGGTTCACCAGATTTGTATGGTGAATTGATTGATCTTCGGTGATCCGATCTGATTGAGCTTGCTCATCCGGTTGACTTTCAGCATTCTAAGCTGACCCTTGAGTTAATTAAGTCCGATTCATGATATTCCGAGTTACCTCATTCCGAGTTGCTTTTCTTGGACTCTTTCCGAGCTCATCTTCAATAAGGTCATCTTCATTTCAACCGAGTTTCAGGTCTGAGAATGTTGACTCACTTGGTTTTCCCTGATCAATCTCATCAAAAATAATGTGGATGCTTTCTTCCACTTTGTTAGTTCTTTTATTGAAAATGCGATATGCTTTACTATGAGAAAAATAACCAAGAAAAATACGTTCATCCGACCCAACATCAAACTTAGTTAGGTGATCCTTACCATTATTGTGAACATAACACTTACATCCAAAGGGTTTGAAGTATGAAATGTTGGGTTTCTTCCCTTTGTAGATCTCGTATGGAGTTTTCTTCAGGATGGGTCCGATGAGGCATACTGTTCGAGTGTGTAGTTTGCTTGTGTTGATTGCCTAAACCCAGAAATAGTAAGGAAGATCATGTTCAATCATCATTGTCCTTCCTATTTCTTCAAGAGTTCTATTCTTTCTCTCCACTACTCCATTCTGTTGAGGAGTTCTTGGTGCTGAGAAATTATAGGAGATACCATTCTTATCACGGAACTCTCCAAATTCTAAGTAATCGAACTCCCTTCCATGGTCGGTTCGAATTCTTCCGATTTGAGTCCGAGACTCAACTTGAATTTTCCTACAGAGCTTGCTAAACTCTTTGAAAGCTTCATTTTTTGCTTAAGAAAACAAACCCAGGTAAATCGTGAATAGTCATCAACAATCACAAGTACATATGATTTACCTCCGAGACTCTTTACAGAATTTCGCCACATAAGTCCATATGTAACATTTTAAGCACTTTGGATGTGGAAACAGTTTTAAAAGATTTGAAAGATGATCCGACTTGTTTCCCTTTAGTGCATGGTTCACAAATTTTATCTTTCTTAAATGCACAGTTAGGCAAATCTCGACTAAATCATGAGATGCAAGCTTTTTAATGGTGTGCATGCTAACATGACCTAGTCTACGATGCCATGTCCAAAAATCATCATGCAGAGAAGCTTTTAACAAGATAAGTTCGACTTGGATCGAAAGAGGAATAATGTAGGTATTACTCGACCTTTTACCCGAGAGCTTAGTCTCCTTGGTAGTTGCATAAGAAATATAGCAATTTGTCCGAGTAAATCTACCTCTTAACCTTTGTCACACAGTTGAGAGATGGTGAGTAGATTGTACTTTAATCCCTTGACAAGGTAGACTGGGCTGACCAGATTGTCTCCTTTTCCAATCTTGCCTATCCCAACTATCTTGCCTTTACTTGTAATCTCCAAAGGTGACTTTGCCTCCCTTGTATTCTTCTAACTCGGAAAAGAGTCTTAAATCTCCGACATATGGCATGAGCAACCACTATATAGGTACTAATAACCTTTTGTCTTTTTCTGAGTTACCCGCAAGTCGAAACACACTAACCCTTCTCACTTCCTTCTAACGAACACAGTAACTCCCTTTACTCGTGGTCCTTTTTGAGGAAGAAGACTCTTGGGAACCATATTTGAATAACTTTAGGTTTGGTCCGATTCCGAGTCTTCCTTTTCGAAAACTAAGTCTGTGTCTCTTTCTTTTGAAAATCTTTTCTTTTGTAAACCGATGGAGAAGGGTTTCTCCTATAAGTCTGGTCTAGGCTCAGTCCTCCTTTCATTCTTATGAATAGGACTGTGCTCAGCCTTCCTGAACTTTACAGTTCCGGAATCCTTTTGAAAAGGTATGAGTAGGAATTAGATTCCTCCTCTTTGTTAAAACCGAGTCCTTCCTTTCCGAAGGAGACACACTGAGAGCCTAAGAGCATGTCAAGGTTTTTCTGACCTTGAGTAAATTTCAAAACAAGTTCTTGAGACTCATTGAGTTTCTGTTTTAGATGCTCATTTTCTCTTACGAGTGTCTCGGTCTTAGTCTCATTAGCTTGAGTACTAGTCTTGAGCTCTCTTAGAGTAAGTCTCGGTTTTTCCAATTCATTTTTCAAAATAATGCTCTCGGAAGTGAGTGACTCAAGTTGTTCTTTAAATTGGGAAGAATTAGAATTGGACTTTTCTTCTAAAGTATAAATATATTTAGCTAAATCAACTTTGGAAAATTTGAGAAAATATTTAGGAGCTGAATCGAATCCAAAGGAACTCGGTGATGTAATACTCATAGTGTGGGTTTTGGGGTGTTACGGAAGGTCTAAGGCAGCGAGAGGACTCGGAATCTGAAGTGAAGGTTTGCTCTTGGAGAGACAAAGTCACCCTAGAGGGGGTGAATACGGTGATGGGGAATTTTAAGCAAATAAAGGAAGAACAAAGCTAGAGCTGACTCGAGGAGAGTCTCGGTCTAGATTGGACTCGGAAAAGTGCTAACTCAAAAAGTTACGTGGAAACCCTCCCGGGCCGAAAACCATGGACGAGTGCTAGTCCAAGTACCAAGTCAAATCCACTATTTTGAATCCACAAAATACAGTAGAAAGACTCAAACACAATTGCTCCCTTAGACAATTCCTTACAAGATTTTCCTAGACTTGGAAGTTACCTTATCCGATCTAACACTTCCTAACCGAGGTAACCTTTACATTTAGGGACAACCGAGCTAAGATAACCCTTACTGCTCAGTCAAGGGACCTTACTCGGAAAGTAATAAAGAGTGTTTGTAAATTGATTACAAGACCTTACAACTCATAAAGATATTAAGTATAGAGTTGGAGTTGTAAGTAGAAGATTGAGTATGAATACAATGACTTTTTGCTTAAGTACGTGTATTGACAGTTGATTCAAGTAATCTTCAAGTCTTAAGAGTTGACTTCTATTTATAGATAACCAAGCAGATTAGCCGTTGTGACTATCTTCCGACTGGAAGTCCTTTGTGACCGTTGCGATGGATTTTCCGAGTCACTCGGAAAATATCCGTTGAGGGTTGAACGTTGGGTAACGTCTCTTAACTTCTTTGGAAGTCCCAATCCACTGGTGGTGTCTAAAAAGTAAGGTGGAAACCACTGTTGAGCTTAGTGTTGCGGATTTCCAGTTTTGGAAACGGACAACCCCGACACGGTGTCCGGGCCTTGGTCGGAGGTGGAATGGGCCTTGGTCGGAGGTTATTTGACGTTTTGAAGCTAGTTACTTTTATAATTCAAAAAGTATTGATTAGCTTCATTTGAATAAGCTACAAAAGTAAATCAATTTGGTTATCAAAGTATACAATACTTTGGTCCAAGATTAGACACGAGATAATAATTATAATTAAGATAATTAAGTGCATAATTATCCGAGTCGGAAAGAAATGAAATTTTCTGAATCTAATATTCATTATACTCAAATTCCATCCGAGTTAGTCTAGAAGCAAAGCAAGTCGGATAAATAACATCGAGTGGAAAGACTTGATCTAGACTGCCAATGTTCAAACCAAGCATGCTGACTTAGAAACATGAATTAACATAGTAATTCACTCAAACTTAGATCATGAAGTCGAACTAAGTTTATTCAAAATAGAACCAAGTGTTTGAACATGTACTATTTCTGAGTGTTGTCTGAATGACTCAGAACTGTGTGTGAAATGATAAACAGGAATATGCATTCTGAGTCAATTAGAGTCAAAAGAGAATATATACGATAGATTCTGTAACACTCGTAAAAGATGCTATATCACTCGGAAAAGTCTGTTAGAGCGAGATAGAATGACTTTTAATCAAAACTTTAAGAGAGATGGAGTCTTATACCTGATCCCTTGATGGAACTTAGAATGATACATATGTAAGGTCCGAGTCTTCAATCTCCCTTTTTGGATGAAAGGCATTCCATACTTAGAGAGAAACTTTGTTAGTGATATAGATCTGGTTTTTCATCCTTTCTCAAGGAATAAGTAAGAAAAACATGATAGAATTATGTAGAGAAAATATAGTGAATGAAACTTATATTCTATCGGAGAAGATAAGTTGAGATTGCATAAAAAGAGCTAAAGTATCGGAGCAATGATAGATATAGTTGTCGAATCGAGCAAAGAAAAAAAATACTGAGCAAGAAATTAAAACTCGAAATAATAAACTCGAAATAATTGCTTCAAGTCTGTAAACTCGGAGATAGTGCAACTCAGAAATTATTAATGAAATGCATTATAATTTAAAGTAAAGAGTTTACACAAAAGAGGGTGAGAGAAACTCCCCTAAACAAGACAACAAATTTTTCTAACTATTCTCCCTCTTGTCTTTCGGCAAAAGCAAAAGAGGAAGAATGTATCAAGTAGATACAGATTTGATGTCTGGACAGAACAATTAAAAAATAAAAAAAAAGAAAAATTAAGATGGAGGACTCCGAGTCGAGGTGGGGGACGAGCGGGGTGGCTTCGCCGATAAGATCCGGAAGATGTTGACGAGCGAGGTGGAGGCAACATAGGGATCTCCGGAATGGGCTCGGCTCTAAGTGGCTGACCCGGAACTAGATCGTCTAGAGGCTCATCCTCCCGGAACTCGGCTAACGGAGGAGTGTGCTCGGAGTTGACCAGCTCGCTGACCGACCATGGTCGGCAAGGTTTTCCGACCCACTCAAACTACTATCCGAGCCGATCATTTCGGTTGAGGCTCTGGAGCGGTTGGGCCTTCTGCTGCTGCTACCCCTTGTTCTTCTTCTTGCTCCCCAGCCTCGGATGGATCCGCCTCAGCCTGCAGGCTCCTCTTTTCTCCTTCTTCTTCTTCACCTCCCTCTTCCGAGGATGATTTGGCCGGACTCGAGGATTCTTCGAAGTGTCAAGGTCGACCGGATCCTGAGCCGCCTTGGATTGCTTCTCCTGAAGGAGCTTGATCAGCTCCCTCTGCTCCTTAACCGGGGCCTTCATCTCAAGAAGCACGTCTTACTGCTCTCGGATTTGGGATTGAACGGTTTTATGGTTAATGGTCATAGATCGAAGGACAATCTTGAATGACCGGAGGATGTCCTTGAACTCGGTGGACATCGAGGAGAGCTTGTCCATGATAGCGAGTGGACAAGTTAGAAGAGATAATTTGAGAAACACCTGAGGTAGATGCACCACCAGGTGGAGGAGGTAGAGAGAGAGCGAGCCTCGGTCTAAGTCCGAAGCGAAGCGGTGGCCTCGGTTCGAGCTATGGACCCGGACACCCGGTTGGGTCTCCTGGTATCCATACCTAAGGAGTTCCTTTTGCCGATGACAATGGCAGCCTCAAAAACCGCGTTAGGATCCGAGGGAAGAGGAACTTTGAACTATTTGAAGACGAGGGTGAGAAGAGCCCCAAAAGGAAGTGGGGTGGTCTTCTTGTTACGAGTCCGAGCCAGCATGACTGCCATTTGCTCGACTATGGCGGGAAAGAGGTCTACTTTGTATCCCTCTAGAATGTCGTAAAGAGCTTTGAGGTTCTTGGAGTTAGGGTTCTCCTTGTTAGAATGCTATGAGAAGAAGGTTCTCATTAGCAGAAAACACAGAAGGCGAGCTTCGATTTGAGTTGGGTCATAGAGAAGTTTTTGCATGACCCAGGGAATTCTTTAGTGTACTTCTCAAAGAAATCATCAGCAACCTCGTTGAAAGGTATGGGGTTGCTTGTTTAAGAACATACAAGACACTTTGAAAGGACGATGAAGAAGAGAAGTGTTTATGCGGATAGTGATGTCCTGAACTCCGGAGGTGAGGATACCCTCGGAGCTAGAAAGATTAGAGTAGAACTCGAAATGAGTTCGGGTAGATGAAATCACCGAAACAGAGGAAAGTATAAACCCCTGTGGACTTTATGTGAGCCAACCACGAAAACTTCCTGGTCGAGAAAAATTTGTCATCCAACATTAGGTGTTGGGTGACAAGAGGTTTGGAAGGAGTAGAGGGGCCTTCCGGCTTTTTGTGTGAGGTTTCTTGGTGGCGGAACCAAGAAAATCAGGGTGGGAACCTCTTTTCGGCATGTTTGTTGTTGAAAAGAGAGGAAGGAGAAGAACTTTTGAGAGAGAGAAAGAAAGAGAAAAAGCGACGTGAGTGAGCGAATAGAAAAAGGAAAGTGAGAGTAGTAAGAAAGAGAGTCGAGAGCAACGAGTTTACTTGAGATGATCTTCTCTTAGCTTAAGAGCGACAATCGTTTCTTCAAATGCGGAGAGGTTGTCTCGAGTAGGAGTAAGTGTGAGATTGAGAGTAAGTAGAGAGTAAAGTAATGACATGAAGGAAAATAAACACTATTTATAGAAAAAATCGTCCTTCGATAATCGTTCGACTCAACTTCTTCAACGGTCACCTCAAACCGGTGTGACTGTTCCGCTCTCCAACGGTTAGGATTCCAGTGATTGCCTCTCAACGGCTAGTTGTTTGATCGATGAGCGAGAGAGAGAGAGAAAGAGAGAGATTTTGAAAGAAATTTCTGAATTTCTCCACTGATCTAGAGATGATTTCGAAGTTTGATGTCCAATTTTCTCAAAGTTTGAGTCCGATTCGATTAAGTTTCGAGTGACTCGAAACCGCAGACAACTAATAACTATTAGGTCAGTATCATTGGTTCAACTGAACTAATGGTTATTAAGGAATGTACGCACACAACACATAATCATGCAAAGTAATTTAAAAAAAAATCACATAACCATGCATTAATCATGCCAAGCTCATTCCTAATAAAGCAAAACCGATCCTCACTAAGGGGCTTAGTAAAGATATCAGCTAATTGAAGATTGGTATGAATGAATTCAAGTTCAATATCACCCTTTTCAGAATGATCTCTCAGAAAATGATATCCGACCTCAATATGTTTAGAATTTGAGTGCTTGAACTGGATTCTTGATGATGCTGATTGCACTTTGATTATTACACTTGATTGGAACATATTTGAATGAAAGTCCAAGATCTTTCAAGTGTTACTTCATCCATAAGATCCGAGCACGGCATGCCCCGACCGCAATATACTCGGCTTCAGCAGTTGATAAAGCTACTAAGTTTTGTTTCTTTGAATGCTAAGATATCGGGGATTGATCCGAAGCTGGCGGGCTCTCGAGGTGCTCTTTCTATCAACTTTGTATCCAGCATAGTCAGCATCCGAATATCTAGTGAGAGTCGGTTCGAGTCTCCGGAGTACCATAGACCTAAATTCCGAGTGCCTACAAGATATCCGAATATTCTCTTCACCGTAGTGAGATGTGATTCTTTAGGATTAACTTGAAATCTTGCACACGGACAGACATTAAACATTATGTCTTTCTACTAGAAGTGAGATAGAGCAAAGATCCAATCATACCTCGGTAAAGTTTCGATATACTTGCTTTACCTTTCTCGTCCGAGTCCAGTTTTATGTCTGCTTGCTCATAGGTGTTGCTGCATGTTTTGCATCTTGGAGTTTGTACCTCTTCAGCAGCTCCTTGGTATACTTTGATTGATGGACATAGATGCCATCTTTGTCTTGCTTGATTTGTAGACCAAGGAAGAAATTGAGTTCTCTCATCATACTCATTTGAAATTCCTGTCTCATTAACTCGGAAAAATCTCGACACGGAATTTTATTAGTAGCTCCAAAAATTATGTCATCAACATGGATCCGAGCAATAAGAAAGTCTTTCCCCTTGGTTTTTATAAAAATATTTTTGTCAATCTGACCTCTTCTAAAATCATTTTCAACCAAGAAATTGCTCGAGTCTTTCATACCAAGCTCCGGGAGCTTGTTTAAGACCATAGAGAGCTTTTTGCAATTTGAAAACATGATTTGAAAATTCTGAGTTTTCAAATCTAGGGGTTGCTCAACATAGACTTCCTCTTCAATGAAACCATTGAGAAAAGCACATTTAACATCCATTTGATATAATTTGATATTCATGCTAGATGCAAATGCTAATAAGATTCTAATAGCTTCAACTCCGGCTACAGGTGCAAAGGTTTCCCCACAATCAATCCCTTCTTCTTGATTGTAACCTTGAGCCACAACTCTAGCCTTAGTTTTGACTACGAACCCACCTTTATCCAGTTTTTTTGAAGACCCATTTGGTTCCTATGACTGGGTGGTCGGAAGGTCGTTTGGTCGAGTCCGAGACTTGGTTTCTTTCGAATTGATTGAGTTCCTCTTGCATGGCCTTTACCAATCAGGTTCATTTAGGGCCTCTAGTGCATTTCGGGTTCGAGTTAATGATATGAATGCAGTGAATGCACATAGATTTTGAAGAGAGAAATGAGTTCTTACCCCACTTGTTGATGTCGGATATGATGTTTTCTAGTGGGTGACTAAAAGCATACTTGAAAGCTCTACCTGTTCTTTTGTTCACCGGATCTGTAGGTTGAATTGGTTGATCCTCGGTAGTCTGTTATGAGTGAGCTTGTTCATCAGATTGACCTTCAACATTCCGAGCTAGCTCTTGGGTTGTCTCATTCCGAGTCCGAGTGACTCCATTCCGAGTGACATGGATTTGATTCTTGATGAGCTCATTTTCATCAAGATCATCATTTCTGCTGAGCTTCGAGTCCGAGAATGTTGACTCACTTGGTTTTTCCTATTCAATCTCATCAAACATAATGTGGATGGTTTCTTCCACTTTGTTAGTTCTTTTATTGAAAATACGATATGCTTTGCTATGAGATGAATAACCAAGAAAAATACCTTCATTTGACCAAGCATCAAACTTGGTTAGGTGATCCTTACCATTGTTATGGACGAAACACTTACATCCAAAGGGTCTGAAGTATGAAATATTGGGTTTCTTCCCTTTGTAGAGCTCGTATGGTGTTTTCATCGGGATGGGTCCGATGAGGCATCTGTTCAATGTGTAGTTTGTCTGTGTTGATCGCCTCGACCTAGAAATAGTAGGGTAGATTGTGGTCAATCATCATTGTCCTTGCTATTTCTTCAAGAATTATGTTCTTTCTCTCCACTACTTCATTTTGTTGAGGAGGTCTTAGTGCTTGAGAAGTTGTGGGAGATGCCATTCTTATCACAAAAATCTGCAAACTCGAGTAGTCGAACTCCCTTCCATGGTCGGTTCGAATTCTCTAGATCCGAGTATGAGACTCAACTTGGATTTTCCTGCGAGCTCGCTGAACTCTTTGAAAGCTTCATTTTTATGCTTAAGAAAACACACCCAGGTAAATCGTGAGTAATCCTCAACAATAACAAGCACATATGATTTACCTACGAGACTCTTGACAGGATTTCACCACATAAATCCATATGTAACATTTTCAAGCACCTTGGATGTGGAAACAATTTTCAGAGATTTGAAAGATGATCTAACTTGTTTCCCTTTTGTGCATGCTTCACAAATTTTATCTTTCTTAAATGCACAATCAGGCAATCCTCCGACTAAATCATGAGATGCAAGTTTCTTAATGGTATGCATGCTAATATGACCTAGTCTATGATGCCATGATAATGAATGATTATGAAGAGATGCTTTTAAGCATGATAAATTCTAACTCGGGTCGAAAGAGGAATAGTATGAGTGTTACATGATCTCTTACCTCGGAGCTTGATTTCCTTAGTAGTATCATCGGAGATATAGCAGTTGGTCCGAGTGAATCTTACCTCTTGACCTTTGTCACACAGTTGAGAGATGCCGAGCAGATTGTACTTTAATCCTTTGACAAGGTATACTAGGCTAACCAGATTGCTTCCTTTTCCAATCTTGCCAATCCCAATTATCTTGCCTTTGCTTGTCATCTCCAAACGTGACTTTTCTTCCCTTGTATTCTTCTAACTCGGAAAAGAGTCTTGAATCTCCGACATGTGGCGTGAGCATCCATTGTCTAGGTACCAATGCCCTTTTGTTCTTTTCGAACTACTCGGAAGTCCGAAACAAACTAACCTTTCTCACTTCCTCTAACAAACCCGAGTAACTTCCTTTACTGTGGTCCTTTTCGAGGAAGTAGACTCTTGGGAACCCAGATTTGAATAACTTTGGGTTTGGTCCGATTCCGAGTCTTTCTTTTAGAGAAGCTGAGTCCGTGTCTTTTTCTTTTGAAAAGTTTTTCTTTTATAAACCGGTGGAGAAGGTTTTCTCCTATAAGTTGGTCCAGGCTCAGTCCTCCTTTCATTCTTATGAATGGAACTGTGCTCAGCCTTCCGGAACTTCACAGTTACGGAATCCTTTTGAAAAGTTCGAGTAGGAATTGGATTCCTCCTCTTTGTTAAAACCAAGTCCTTCTTTTCTAAAGAAGACAAATTGAGATCCTAAGAGCATATCAAGGTTTTTCGACCTTGAGTAAATTTTAAAACAAGTTCTTGAGACTCGTTGAGCTTTTAATGCAATTACTCATTCTCTCTTCCGATCGACTCGGACTCGGTTTCATTAGATTGAGCACTAGTCTTGAGTTCTCTTAGAGTAAGTCTCGGTTTTTCCAATTCGTTTTTCAAAGAGATGCTCTCGAAGTAAAAATATATTTGTCTAAATCAACTTTGGAGAATTTGAGAAAGTATTCAATTACCTCCCGAGGATTTGTTTCCTCACTGTCCGAGTGATCTAAGTCCGATTCTTTTCGACTTCGAGTCGAGAGTGCCATCGGACATTTTGAGTTATCCGAGTCCTGGTCATCTTTTGATGAGTCTTCATTACTCCATGTGGCCATCATAGCCTTTTTCTTCCTTCTTTCCCTCTTTCTCTTGGGACAGTCCTTGACTATGTGTTCCTTACTACCACATTCCAAACAGACCGAGTTCTTAGTCAAAGATAACTTTGAAGGAGAAGAATGCTTACCTTTTCTATCCTTCTTGTCTTTCTTGTAGAACTCTTCTCTTGGCTTCTTATCCCATCTCTTATGCTTCATCATTCTCTTGAAGCCTCTTACGATGAGTGCCATAGGATCCTCTTCTAAGTCCGATGAACTCGGATTTTCTTATCTAGTTTACGAGGCTTTAAGCTCAATGTTCTTTTTGGTGCTTGACCTCTGCATCCTCTTCTTCCGAGATGAATCTCATGGGTGAGTAGCTTCCCGATGAGTTTGTCCGGCTTGAGTTGGGATAGGTTTTGAGCCTCTTTAATGGCCGTCACCTTAGGACCCCATCTTCTCTTGGGTAGGCTTCGAGTATCTTCCTGCACATTTCCTCGTGGGAAATCTTTCTACCCAGAGATTTGAGATTATTGGTAATCTCGGTGAAGCGGATGAACGTCCGAGTGATGTTCTCTTCGGCTCCATCTTGAACAGCTCATACTTGTGAAGATATTGGCTTATCTTCGCTTGTCCGACCTGGCTTGTGCCTTCATAAGTGTTGACTAGTGTGTCCCACACTTCTTTAGTTGTGTCACGAGCGGACACTTGGTTGTACTCTTCCGAGCCGATGGCGCACATCGGAATGTTCATCGCCTTGAAGTTCTTTACGAACTTCTCTGCTTCATCAGCCGTGAACTCAGCCTTTGTCTTGGGCATGAGTCTTGTTTCTTCCGTCTTCATGAGAATGTAGTTGCCTACTTATACGATGTTCCGGACATCCTCATCATGATCCAACAGGAAACATTCCATGAGCCTCTTCCGAGTGCACGAAGTTAGATCCTTTGAACTTTGGTGGTCTGCTTGGAAGATCTTCCGTCATCGAACTCTCCATTGTTCTTAGCCATTTGATCTTTAAACCTTTGGATGGTTAGATCCTTTCCGAAAGGCTAGGCTCGATACCAATTGAAGGTTTGCTCTTGGAGAGATAAAGTCACCCTAGAGAGGGGTGAATAGGTTGATGGGGAATTTGAAGCAAATAAAGGAAGATTAAAGCTAGAGATGACTTCGAGGAGAGTCCGAGTCTAGATTGGACTCGGAAAAGTGCTAACTCAGAAAGTTACGTGGAAACCCTCCTGGGGCGAGAAAACCACGGACAGTGCTAGTCCAAGCACCAAGTCAAATCGACTATTTTGAATCCACAAAATACGAGTAGAAAGACTCAAACAGAATTGCTCCCTTAGACAATTCCTTACAAGATTTTCCTAGACTCGAAGTTACCTTATCTAATCTAGTACTTCCTAACCGAGGTAACCTTTATAGTTAGGGACAATTGAGCTGAGATAACCTTTACAACTCAGTCAAGGGACCTTACTCAGAAAGTAAGAAAGAGTGTTTGTAAGCCGATTACAAGACCTTACAACTCGGAAAGATATTAAGTATAGAGTTGGAGTTGTAAGTAGAAGATTGAGTAAGAATACAATGACTTTTTGCTTAAGTACGTGTATTGACAGTTGATTCAGCAATCTTCAAGTCTTGAGAGTTGGCTTCTATTTATAGATAACCAAGCGGATTAGCCGTTGTGACTATCTTCCGACTGGAAGTCATTTGTGACCGTTGTAATGGATTTTCCGAGTCACTAAGAAAATATCCGTTGAGGTGTGAACATTTGGTAACGTCTCTTGACTTCTTTGGAAGTCCCAATCCACTCGGTGGTGTCCGAAAAGTAAGGTGGAAACCACCGTTGAGCTTACTTGTTGCAGATTTCAAGTTTTGGAAACGGACAACCACGACACGATGATCCGGGCCTTGGTCGGAGGTGGAGAACGCCTTGCTCTGCTGGTGATTTGACATTTTGAAGCCGGTTACTTTTGTAATTCAAAAAGTATGATAGCCTCGTTTGAATAACCTACAAAAGTAAATCAATTTGGTTTTCAAAGTATAAAATACTTTGATCTAAGATTAGACACGAGATAGTAATTGTAATTAAGATAATTAAGTGCATAATTATCGAGTCGGAAAGAAATGGAATTTTCCGAGTCTAATATTCATTATACTCAAATTCCATCCGAGTTAGTCTAGAAGTAAAGCAAGTCGGATAAATAACATCGAGTGGAAAGACTTGATCTAGACTGCCAATGTTCAAACCAAGCATGCTTGACTTAGAAACATGAATTAACATTGTAATTCACTCAAACTTAGATCATGAAGTCGAACTAAGTTTATTCAAAATAGAACAAGTGTTTGAACATGTAATATATCCGAGTGTTGTCCGAGTGACTCGGAACTGTGTGTGAAATGATAAACAGGAATATGCATTTTGAGTCAATCGATTCGAAAGAGAATACATATGATAGATTCCGTAACACTCGGAAAAGATGCTATATCACTCGGAAAAGTCGTTAGAGGAGATAGAATGACTTTTAATCAAAACCTTATGAGAGATGGAGTTTTATACCGATCCCTTGATGAAACTTAGAATGATACATATGTAAGGTCCGAGTCTTCATGAAGAAGCACAACCTTTAAAGTTCTCCGGTTCTTTTGAGTCTAAGTCGAAGAAGTCGAAAGAGAAGAAGAAGAAGAAGGATAAGGAGAAGCTGAAGGATAAGGGGAAAAGGAGACTGAAGTAGTTCAATCCGAGGGTAAGGGCGACAAAGAACCCGAGGTGATCTCCTCATATCACACACAATCCGCCTCGGAAGAGGCTGGTGATGTAGGCTAGTCTAAAGCCCTTACCTCATAACCACAACCTATAGCAGCATTCGCTAAGGCCTCGGAAGAAGAAGAAGGCTGAGGAAGATCTACCTCGACTCATAGATAGGTCATTCCACTTGCCTGATTTACCTCTTTTATTGCCTCTTCGCCAAGCTATCTTTACTTAAGGCTACAGGCATAGGCGCAACCCTTGCTCTACTACTTCTCGCCAAACTGCTCCTCCTCCCTCTTGATTTTAAATTTCGTTTTATTTTGTCCAACATCTTTGTACTTGGTTGTTCTTTCTTCCCTCTTTTTCTTATTTTTGCTGAAATGCATAAGGGGAGAGAAAAGATAGAAAATAGAGATGTTTGGTTTAGGGGAGTTGTTTCTAAGTTTATTTATGTTTATTTCTTTCTTTGTTTAAGTTTCTATGTAAATGCTTCGAATGTTCAATGGAATTCGCTTGTTTACGAGCATATCTATTTTGTGACACATATACACTGTTTACTTCAAGAAGCACGTTTTGAGTTGTATATGATCCGAGTTGAGTCTGTTCAATATTCGTTATTATTTTTCTTTCTCTAATCAATATACAATGAAGACTTAACTCTCGACCTAATTAGTTTCTATCTTAATTATGGAATGCCTTTCATCAAAAAGGGGAGATTGAAAACTCATGTATAACTCTCTATCTCTTTATAGTTTTGATTCCAAGTCATTATAAGCTTTTAAGAAACTCATATCTAAATTTTCATTATTTTTTGACCCGCTTAGAAACCATCTTTCAAGCATATCACTCTTAACCAGGTTTCGACTCACTCGAAATAATTTAGAACAATGGCATGAGTAAATAATTTCAACAACACTTTATATTCCGAGTACAGACTTGGTGTTCTAACCGAAAATGAATTACAACGTTAATTATACTTTCTAAGTCAGCATATTTAATGAAACTATTTACTTGATCAAGTTTATGCATTCTGATTCTTTATTCTTACTAACTTGATCATTTAAAGGATTGACTCAAGATGGAATTTGAACCTAATAAATATTAGACTCGGAAAATTTCATTCTTTTAGGCTAAAAATAATTAAGAGCTTAATTTTATCTTTACCTAATCTTGGATCAAAGTATTTTTATACTTTGAATACCACTTTGATTTGCTTTTGTAGGTTGATTAAAGAATTTTAATTTGATTTTAAAAAGCAAAACCAACCGGTTTTTAGCCGTTAAACACCAACAGACAGAAATCAACCATTTTTGGATATGGCTCGGATACCGTGTCGGGGTTGTTTGTTTCAAAATTCGATAAACTTCAATTTTGAGTCCAACAGTTATTTCCACCCTAGAATTTAGTCACACCTAGAGGGCTGAACCACTTTTTAGCCAAGGACCACCACACAACATTTATAGTACAATGGATCCTTTTCTAAATGACTCGGACTAGCCGTTACAACGACTATTGAAGCTCACCAGTCAAAAACAAGTCTCACCGGCTAACTTGCCTTACTGTGTATGAATAGAAGCCACTCTACAAGACTTGAAGATTGCTGAATACATTGCTTAACACTTACTTAGTGTATACTTACTCAATCTTCAGCTTACAACTCTAATTCCGTAATTCTTACTTTCGAGTTGTAAAGAGAAAGTCTTGTAATCACTTCCACTCTTTCTATTCTCTCGTTAAGTCCCTTGACTAAGCTGTAAGGACTAACTCAACTCAATTGCACTTATAAGTAAAGGGCATCTCGGTTAGGAAGTACTAGATCACATAAGGGAATTTCGAGTCTAGGGAAATTTATAATTGAATTGTATAAGGAAACAATTATGTAAAGAGTTAGTCCTTGTATTTTGTGGATTTAATATAGTGGATTTAACTTGGTGCTTGGATTAGCATTGTCTATGGTTTTCTTCCCCGGGAGGGTTTCCACGTATTTCTATGTTTAATTTGTTTATGAGTTCATTCTAGACTCGGAATTATTTTCTAAGTCCGTTCGTGCGGAATTGTTTGTATTTTCTTTAAAATCTTCCATCACCCTATTTACCCCCTCTCTATGGTGACTTAGCCTCTCCAAGAGCAAACCTTCAAAAAATATTCATTTCAAGAATGTCTTATCCCATTCATCACAATATAATCAACTCGATCAAAAAATAATAAAATGAACCGTCTAAGATTGTAAATTAATATTATGTTCAAAATTGAAGTATGACCCATGAGTAAGGGATGAGGTAATCATAATTGCCCTTTATGATAATCTTAACCTTAATCATGAGCCATAATAGTTTTTGGCTAAATACCAAATGGTGATTGTTAGACACAACCGTGCGTGTCTTGTGTATATTTACATGTTTGTCCTTAGGGCCAACATATTTTATGATGTATGGTCGTGGCGTTTCATCAAACTTGAGACCTTAATCGAAATTCGTTAGGATGATCCACATTCATTTCAATTCAAAAAGCATTCACAATTTCACCATTATCTTAGTGGATTATTTTCAAATCAAATATGACTCAATCGCTGATTGTATCCTCTTGCTTAGTGACAGGCCATCAGTGGGAATTCTGTCTAAAACCTGTAAGAACCATTAGTCATAAAACACCAATCCACTAACTCGAAAAAATACATCCTACTTCATACTCCAAGGAATTATTTTCTCAATCAAAATGGGAATGTCAAAAGGTCTAATCCTTATACTCATGCCTAGACTCGAGTCAATCCACCCATATCATCACTTATACCCTTGAGTAATAGAGTTAAGACCCCGAGTAACCTTCTCTATTCTCAACCGGATTGACTCGACTATAGGAATGAGTCATCTCTAAAGTATTTTAACAAGACCATTAGACAGGGAAAATAATCCCTAATTATCCCTAGTGGAACTCACAAGAGTTATGATGGAATCCTAGCTAGAAGTACGTAAGGTTTTGATCCGAGAGTAGATTCAATTCCTACGATGATCGGTACATAGAGAACTTTTACTTTCATCCAAATGCAAATCCGTCATACATCAAGGAATCTGTTGGTCCCGAGTTTTCCATTCGTGTGCTTGCATGTGTATGCTTACGTGTATAACGATGCATTTTTTATGCTCTTATTTTATGTAAATGTGTTAACCAACATTTAGGATGTCTAAAAAGGATACAATATATTAGTAGGAGCCTGCCCTAAGAATGGAGGAAGTGGCGAGTCCTTGAAGTTCGTGCTTCCTAACCAAAACCTCGAACCCACCATCTTAGGTTCTCAAAACAGTCTTTTATATTGGTTTTGTCTTTTGGGCTAGGAGTCAACCTTGTTTTTTTTTTTTCAGAAAATATAATTTTAAAACTATTTTACAAAAACAAAAAAACCCCATCCTTATTTGGGTCATAACAAGGTGGTGACTGTGATCATCCAAATTTTGGGTTCCACACCGATAAAGAAGTTATCGAAAAACTTCTAAGGTATCTTCCAAACAAGAAATGGCATCCAAAAGTGATGTCTATTAAAGAAGGCCATGACCTCAACAAGCTCAAGCTAGATGAGCTCATTGGGAAACATCTGTCCCATGAGTTACATTTTCAAGAAGAAAAATGTGAGGCTAGCACTAGAAAGATCATTACTTTAAAAGCCTCGGAGAAAGTTGATCCTAGTCCGAGGTCCTCATACTCGGAAGAAGATCCAATGGCACTTTCGGACAGGGGTTTCAAGCAAATGATAAAACATAAAAAGTGGCAGAAGACTCCTAGAAATGAGATCTTTAGGAAGGAAAAGAAGGGTAAATCTCCTTCCCTTCAAATTCCTCTTTCACTAAGAATTCGAGTTGTTTTGAGGACTATAAGAAGAAGAAAGTTATGGTAGCAACATGAGTGAGGATGAGTCGGACGATGATGATGACATTGAGGATGAATCCAAGTGTTTAATGGCCATGACTCGATACATAAGAAGAGACTAAGTCGGAACTAGAAGCGTCCGATTATGAGGGAACAAACCCTCAAAAGGTCATTAACTATTTCCTCAAATTTTCTAAGCAAAATTTAGCTAAGTATATTTATACTTTAGAGGAAAATTCTAGTTTTGATTCTTCATTGTTCAAAGAAAATTTGAGTCTCTTGAATTTGATAATATAGTTTTAAAAGATGATTTAGAAAAACCGACTCGGTTTGAAGGTACTTGAGACTAGCTCATAGGATAATGAGACTCGGTCTGCGAACCTCGGAGCTGAAAATGAGTTCTTAAAGTAAAAACTTGAAAAGTCTCATAACCTTGTTTTAAAACTAACCTAAGGTCATAAAAATCTTGATTTATTACTCGGTTCTCAGTGTGTACCCTTCGGAAAGAGAGGTTTGGGTTTTGACCCTAAACAGGATTATAACTCCTATAAGAGTCTTTTCAAAAATGATTCTAGAATAATTCATTTTCAAAAAGCCAAGCATGGTCCCATTCATTAAAAGAAAAAGAGAGTGAGCCTAGACGAGTTTATCAAAAGAAGTCATCCTAGACTCTTAATAAAAGAAAAGTTTTCAACAAAAGGAGACTCCATTCCCAAAGAAGAAGAGTTAGAATCGGAACAAACCAAAAATAATTCAAATTTGGGTTCCGAATAGTGCCCTTACTCTAAAATTGACCTTAGTAAGGAAAGTTATTGGGTTTGTATGAGGAAGTTAGAAGGGTTAGTGTGCTTTATATTGAAGGGACAATACACTAAGAAAAGAGATCACCGATATCTTGACAGTGGATGCTTCAGACACATGAAGAATAATTCAAGACTCTTCTTTGAGTTACGGAAGATAGATAGCGGCAAACTTACATTTGGGGACTATAGCAAAGGAAAGATTGTAGGAATTGGTAGAAGAGTTGGCCATGGAGACAACTCATTCAACTTTGTCTACCCTGTCAAGGGACTCAAATACAATCTTCTAAGTATCTCCTAACCGTATGACAAAGGCGAAGATGTTAGATTCACTCGGATAAATTGTTTCATTTCAAACGCAACAACAAATGAAATAAAGTTCTTAGGTATGAGGTCAGGTAACACTTACACTATCTGTTTAAGTGATTCAACTCAAAATTTGTCTTGTTTAAAAGTTATACTTAATGATGATTCTTGGACACAACATCGGAGATTAGGTCATATTAGGATGCATACAATTAAGAAATTGTCATAATTAATCAAAGGACTTCCTAAAATATGCATTTAACAGAGATAAAATTTGTGATGCATGTAGGAAAAGGATGCAAGTTAGATCTTCATTCAAACAACTTAAAAATGTTTCCACATCTAAAGTGCTTGAACTTATTCACATGGATTTATGTGGGGAAATTTCAATGAAACGTGTAGGTAGTAAATCATATGTGCTTGTAATCATTGATGATTATTCAAGATTCACTTGGGTATATTTTCTTAAGACCAAGAAGGAAGTATTCAAGGAGTTCGCTAGAGTTTGCAAACAAATTCAAGTAGAATCTGGAACTCAGATTGTAAGGGTCAAAGCTCGACCATGGAAGGATGTTCGATTACTCGAGTTTGTAGATTTCTACGATAAATCTGGGATCTTCCACAATTTTTAGCACTAAGAACGCCCCAACAAACTGGAGTATTGGAAAAAAAACATAACTCTTCATGATATTGGTAGAACAATGCTTATCGAGAACGATCAAACCTACTATTTCCGGGTTGAGGCGAGTCAACACCGCCAAATATACATTACACATATAGCTTATTCGCCCAATCTTGAAGAAAATACCCTACGAGCTTTACAATTTCCTATTTCAAACTTTTGGGTGCAAGTGCTTTGTACACAATAATGGTAAGGATTACTTAACCAAATTTGATGCTAGGTTAGGTGAAGATATTTTTCTTGGTTATTCAACTCAATGAAAAGCTTATTTTATTTTTAATAAGAGAACTAACAAAGTTGAAGAAAGTATCCACGCTATTTTTGATGAATTAGATAATGGTAGGCTAAGTGAATCTACCTTCTATAACTTCAAACCGAGCAGAGATGATGATGATCTAGTTGAAACCGAGCTCGGAACATTGGACAACAAAAGAACCGAGGAACCAACCGACCCGAGTTGTAGACTTAGGTCACACTACACAAGCTCAAGAAAAGACTGAGACTTAACCAACCGAGGAAGCAAACATTCAAAACTCAACTTCGGTAAATCAAAGATTAGGTAAAGCTTTCGAGATAGATTTCTAGCCATCCTCTTGATAACATTATTTCGGACATTAACTCATGTGTGCAAACTCATTCTTCTTTGCAAAATTTTTATGCATTTTTTGAATTCATATCAATGACTGAGCCTAAGAATGTAATAGAAGTCTTACTTAAACCTGAATGATTGGAGGCCATGCAAGAAGAACTATCCTAATTTGAGTGAAACTAAGTTTGGACCTTGATCGATCGACCAACTAACCACCCCGTTATAGGAACAAGGTTTTCAAAAACAAACTAGATGGGAGGGCTTAGTAGTAAAAAATAAGGTCAGACTAGTTACCCAAGGATACAATCAAGGAGAGGGTATTGATTGTGGGGAAATCTTTGCACCGATTAGTAGGATTAAAGTTATTAAAATCATACTTGCATTTGACCTAGCATGAACATCAGACTTTATCAAATGGATATCAAATGTGCATTTCTAAATGATTATATTCAATAAGAAGTTTATGTTGAGCACCCCTTGAAAATCCTCATTTTCCAAACCATATTTTTAAATTACAAATGCTAGTTAGAAACAAGCTCGTAGGGCTTGGTATGAAAGATTGAGTAGTTTCTTGGTTGAAAATGGTTCTAAAAGAGGTTTTATTGACAAAACCTTATTTATAAAAACCAAGGGGAAAGATTTTATTATCATTCAAATATATGTTGATGATATTATTTTTAGTGCTTCTAATGAAGTTCTTTGCCAAGAATTTTCTATGTTGATGAGGTAGGAATTTCAAATTAGCATGATGGGAGAACTAAATTTCTTCCTTGGACTAAAAATCAAACAAGAGAAAGATGAAATTTACGTTCATCAATCTAAATATGTGAAGGAGTTACTCAAGAAGTACAAGCTTCAAAATGCTAAACTAGTAGCTACTCCTATGGTAAGTAGCATGAAATTGGACAAGTCGAGTAGATCAGAAAATCTATAGAGGTATGATTGGATCTCTACTTTACCTAACTTCTAGTAGGCTAGATATTATGTTTAATGTTTCTTTCAGTGCAATATTTCAAGCTAATCCAAAGAGTCTCATCTCACTATGGCGAAGAGAATTTTTAGATACCTTGCATGCACTTAGTCACTAGGTCTTTGGTATTCCAAAGACTCAGGTCTAACCCTCAATGGCTACTTAGATGTTGACTATGTTGGATATAAGGTTGATAGGAAGAGTACAAGAGCATAAAAACTCCTTGGACATTCATTGATCTTCTAGAACTTAAAGAAGCAGAACTCAGTCGGCTTATCAACGACTAAAGTTAAGTACATAGCAACAGGAGCTTGTTGTGCTCAATTGTTGTAGATTAAGCAATATTTGAAAGATCTAGGGTTAAGATTCTAAAAATACCTATCAAATGTGACAATCAAAGTGCAATCAATATAGCTGATATTTTCACGTAAACCTTAGGTAAAGATCAATTTCGCTTTATAAGAAATGAGCTTAGTATGTTAAATGCTTGATTACATGCTTACTTGAGTGATTTATTATGTGTTTATGTTGATTGAGCATGTTTTCTGTCGGAGAAATCTAATTAATTGGATCTTCAATTGAAAATTCATGAAACCGAGCCCTAGTCATTGGTTATCCGAGTTGTTTTTGAGCACTCGGATGACTAACTGAGTTAGACTTTTGAAACTAAATGGCATTCAAATATCTGAGGTTATCTCTAATTAATAAAGAATCTTAGACAAAGTTTTCATAAATTCTTTCTCTCTCTTTCCCATGTGTTCCGATCGAGAAACTAGTCGTTGAGAAATGCTAACTCATCAAGTCGCTGGAAACTAGTCGTTAGGATTCTACCTGTTGGAATGTCTGTGGAACTCAGTCTTACTCTTCTAGTCTGTTTGAGAGTGTCTTCTCTATAAATACTCCTTATTTTCATTTGTTTCATACTTTGCACTCTCAGTGTCAAACACTCTTAGCAAACTCGGACTCGATACAAAGCTAACTTAGAATCCTCTTTACTTCATTCAGTCTTCTAAGATTCACTTTCTCTATCTTTCGGACTCGGCTTTTAACCCTCTCTCTCTCTCTCTCTCTCTCTCTTTCTCAGTCTTTGCTTTACTCTTTTCTACTTTTACTTATACTCTTTTCATTCTCTTTCTTTCTTAAAGTCAACATGACTAAGAGAAACCTAGAGGTTAAGGCGGCTTCGGCCACAAAAAATGCCGAGAACCTCCTTTCGCCTTATACCTCATGTTCCTAATCCTCATGCTCCTCAAAAGAGATATTAGAAACCAAGGCTGGATCTTCCCCAAAATGGGAGAATCCAAATCCTCTTTTGTCGAGTCTACACTATTGTTTGGATGACAAATTCTTTTTATCCGCAAAATTCACGTGGGTTCACGGACTAAACAAAGCGAAATATCTCGATCTTCTTTACTTCTATGACTATGTCTACCTATACCTAGTCATCGAGATCTACGAGAATCTCTCTTCTTTTAATTCTATCTTAGTCTCATCTGTTTAATGGAAAAAGAATGTAATCAATCTTGCCCTTATCCACGGACTCTTCAGACATTGAAAGTTTATTTCTAAACTGCAACACCCAAATATTCTCTCGATGATGCATATGATTTCTATTCTAAATATGACAAAGCCAAGCCTAATGTTTACAAGAACTTTTCAATCACTTAGCTGAAGTTTGAACCCGGACTTCTTTATTTCTTTCTAATGAGAACCATCTTCTAACCCAGACTTCTTTATTTCTTTCTAATGAGAACTGTTTTCTCCTTCTACCCTTCTAAAGAGAATCCAAAAATAAAGTTCTCAAGGTTATCTACGAAATTATGGAGGGATATGATGTCAATCATTTCCCCTTCATTATCGAGAAAATCTCTTTGGTCTCTATGGACACAAACAACCTTCTGTGCCTCTTTGGAGCTTTACTCTCTCAAGTCTTTACTCATTTTAAACTCGAGCTTCCCGAGCTTAAGCTTTTCTCTCCCGCTGTTTCAATCGGGAAGGAAGAGTTGATAGTCTAGGGTACCAGGAAACTTCACCGGGATCTAGACTTATTCGTCCGAGGTTGTTCAGCCCCTCCCCCTCCCCCTGCTCTTTCTCCTCTTCTTCTAACACCTGGTCCTTATGAGGCAGGACCTTTAGCTTAGAGTTTTGAGAAACTCCTCTCTCACTTCTCTTCCTTGGCCAAAGAATTCAAGGAAACTCTAGCCACCTTTCAGCACTTCATTCCTATTTTGATCCGGATACAAGCCACTTCCCTGAAGCAGATTGATCAAAGGGAAATGCTTGAGGATGAAGAAGTTACCTTTAAGCAACCTCCACTAGTGTGAAGGTAGCAGAAAGCAAAAGAAGAAAAACATTTGAGGAGGAGTCCTCAAAAGGAGAAGAAGAAGAAGAAGAAGATTCGGCTGATGACTCTTCAAAAGAGGTAGGGACATCCGAGCAGCAACCTCAGCAGCTCTCTCTAAAGCCTATTCAACTTGTTTAGGTTGAGGGCTTAGAAATCGACAAGAAGAACAACCTTAAATAGTTCCACGCAAGTGAACTCGGACCTTTAAGCTAGTGTCTTCTTCTCGACCTCCTCCTTGTTAATCTTTTTTTTTCTTTTGTGTAAAATTTTTTCTGTCCTTGTTTATTTTAATGAAATGCATAGGGGAGAAGAATATGTTTAATTTTTGCTTGATAAACTTAGGGAGAGTTCACTAGTTTAAAGGGAGTTTACTACAAAATTTTTTTTGTAAGTTTTATTCTTTGTATTTTTGCTTTTATGAATGAAATTCTAAGTTTCTTCACATTTGCTCAAGTACACATTTATGTCATTTGTTATGTTACTCGGTCTCCTTCACTACATTAATATGCTTAGATTTCCGAGACTCGGACTTATGTGTTTCTTCGATCTAATTTTCACTTTGATACTTAGAACCACAAAAAATAATCAGAATAACATTAATTCCGCTTTGATATTCAAGATTACTTTTGATATCTTCTACTTGTTGAATGTCGCTAAGTTATCAATGTCTTTCATAAAAAAGGGGAGATTGAAAACTCAGGTATGAACTAATCCCTTAATTGATTTTGAGTCAAAGTCATTCACCTAAACTTAGGACTAATCAAGATGCATTCTAAAAACTTCACAAGATAATGACTAATAGATGACTCGACATAAGTTTTTAAACCTAGAAGATTATCTCTTAAAAGTCTAAATACTCGGTTCTACATAGCAAAGTTGAAACTTACCCAATCACTAAAACAGAGCATGACTAAGCCACTCGGTTCGGGAAACTAATCAACTCACTATGACTCGGACATTAAGTTTTTCTAAATAATTTCACAATTATAACTCATCTTTTAAATTGGCTCACTTAATAATTGAATTAAAATTCCTTGTGTTAATTATATTTTGGTCAAATTTATTAAGTTGAACTTAAATATTTTGGCAAACACTAAAATATGTCTAAATAACTCTTTGACTTATCTCTACTAATTCTATTCCTTGAGTTAAGACATATATGGAACATGATCATATTGAATATTGGACTTTAAAATTCCAAATTAATAGATTAAGGAAATTCAGTCATTAAATGATTTATTTAGACTAATCCTTATCTAATCTTGAACCAAAGTAATTTTATACATTAGTACCATTGATTATTTTATTTTTTCAAGATTATCAAAGCAGATTAATTGCAAAAAAAGAAAAAAACAAAGAATTCTTTACTTGTTTGACTTACTGCAAATAAAAAGTCGGATTTCATAGGTAAACTCAAACTAGGCCGACAAGCCCGTTTGTTACGTTTTGGGTAACTATTCATTTCTGAGTATAACGTTTATTTCTACCCTTTCTTTCAGATACAAAGAGTTGGTAGAACTTCTTTTGGAAGCTAGGACCTATGCTCAACGGCTAAATCAAGCAATGAGTCCTAAAGCTGAGTCCTCGGACTATCCTTTGCAACGGTTAGTTGACCCAATGCTTCCAGGCCAAGACACAATGGCTCTCTTCTATGAAGCCTAGAAATAGAAGCCCCGATTCAAGACTTACAAGATTGCTGGAACCAAGAGCTTAATATATTCATTCTCTCTTCTAGCTTACAATTGTTTCTTGTACACTCATAATTTTATGAGTTGTAACTCTTGTAAGTAAAAGTCTTGTAATCTCTTCTTATTCTAAACACTTTTTCTTAGTTATCCCTTGAATGAGTTGAGAAGGTTCAACTCGGTTGTCCCAAGTTGTAAAGGGTAACTAAAGTTGGAAGTACTAGGGTAGATAAAGGATCTTTTGTACCTAGAAAAATATTGTAAAGTAATTGTCTCAGGTAGCAATTCGAGTAGTTATTTACTCTGCATTTGTGGATTCAAATAGTGGAGTTTTGACTTTGTGCTTGGATTACCACAATCCGTGGTTTTCTATCCCATGAGGTTTTCCACATAAAACACTTGTCTTCTTCAGTTCTTACTTTTGAATCTCTCTAGACTTAGTTTCTGTTTTGAGTTCTTATCTCGGGTTTTAGAACTTCAAATTTTCACAAGTTTCTTTCATCACCTTGTTCACCGCTTCCCCCTTCCCTCTTCGGGTGATTAGTTTCTCCAAAGTGAACTTTCATATGGACACCTTTTTTTGTTCCACTCTTTAACATGCTTCATCCTCAAGCCTCTTGGATCACATTTCCAGCCACAGTTTGACCATGTAGCTTGCCTTTAGAACTCTTTTGCTTCAATCTTTAATCTACGGGCCTCAAAACACAATATGCTTTAATGCCCCAACCCCTTCGCAAGTTGCGAGCGATTGCCAAGAACGACTTTAAGAACTTATGGCTAGCCCTACAAATCATCCCAAGTCTTTCTAGTGTGTTTTTATTATCACCAATACGTTACATGGAAAACTTCCTTAGAGGTCATTAATCCCAATAGGGCTCTATAGGAACCACGACCCGTCCCCGCATAAAGGAACTAGATTAGGACCAAGTTTCCCCATGAATGTTGGGTCTCTTTGGTTTTTTAAAGATTCTTTTCGAAAGTGATGTCTTTGAAAATGGATTAGGAAAGTGGGGGTGTGTCTCTTATTAAGATTTTTTATATTTAGAATCGGATTTTTAAAGGGCGATTGGCGATTTTATTAATTACTTATTTTGTAATTAATTTTAAGAAGTCTCGAGGATATTATTTCATAATTTAGGAAAATAGAAGAAAATCTATATTCTATCACAAGGATTTTGGGTCAAAACAATGGATAACACCGGCTTGGACCAAAACCAAGCCCGGCCACTAGCCGACGCCGGCGAGAGCCAACGCCGACCGGTGTCCAAGACCGGCCATAGGTTTCGAGACTAAAAATTAGTCTTGGTCCGTGGCCCCGGCTGTCATAAAATAAATCAATTTTATCCATTTTAAATTAGAAATTCCGAGATGCAACTAAAGAGAAATAAAATAGGAAAAGGGAGTCACCCCGTCGGCTTTAGGAAAAAACTACCAAAAATAAAAGACTCTTCCAATCTTAGTGTGGGATGAACAAACTTGAAAGAGATTTAGAAAATGTCTGCATCAATCTAGAACCGAGAATCTAGAGTTTGGGGGCAAAGGTACGAAATGTAGGGATAAGCCCTTCCATTACGCCCGTTAACGGATCGCCTCTACCGATTCGAATTGTGAGTTAACAAAATATGTATTAACATTCATGAAGACTCGGACTCGAATTTATGTCATTCTTAGTATTATCAAGGACTCGTGTACAAACCTCATCTCTCTTAGGTTTTGATTACAAGTCATTCCGAGTGATATAGAAACAATCGCACATGTTTTCATTCGATTCCGATCGACTTAGAAATCTCACTCTTGTTCATCAACTCACACCGATGCTTCGAGTCACTCGGACACTACTCGGACTTATCGCATGTTCAAACATTTTCTCTAACACCATTAATCTATGTTCCGACTTCATATTCTAAGTTAAAGTGAATTACAACGATAATTCAACTTTCTAAATCAGCATGTTTGTTTGAAATGTATTTGTCCGGATCAAGTACTCATACTCTAATATTCTCTTTATAAATTGATCCTCTCTAAGACCGACTCGGATGGAATTTGAGTATAATGAATATTAGACTCAGAAAATTCCACTCTTCTAAGTCTCGGATAATTATACACTTAATTATCTTAATTAAATTATTATTTGTGCCTAATCTTGGACCAAAGTATTTTATACTTTGAGAACCAAAATTTATTTACTTTTGTAGGTTATTTAAACGAGGTTATCCTATTTTTGATTTACAATAGTAATCGCCTTCAAGCTATCAATCACCAGCAGACAAGGCTTTTCTACTTCTAAACAAGGCCCGGATGTCTGTGTCGTGGTTGTCTCTTTCCAAAACTGCAAATCTTCAACTCTAAACTCAACGGTGGTTTCCACCCTACTTTTCGGACACCACCAGTGGATTGGGACATCCTAAGGAGTCAAGAGCCGTTGCACAACGTTCACATCTAAACGGATCCGAAGGTTTGCTCTTGGAGAAACTAAGTCACCCTAGAGGGGAGGGGTGAATAGGGTGATGGGGAAATTTAAACAAGTAATGGAAGAATAAAAACTAGACAAGACTCGAGGAGAGTTTGAGTTTAGATTGAACTCGAAAGGTACTAATTCAGAAAGTTACATGGAAACCCTTCCGGGGCAAAAACCACGGCCGATGCTAATCCAAGCACCAAGTCAAATCCACTATTTTGAATCCACAAAATACAAGTATAAAGACTCAACCAGAATTGCTCCCTTAGACAATTCCTTACAAGATTTTCCTAGACTTAGAAATTATTTTATCCGATCTAGTACTTCCTAACCGAGGTAACCTTTACGGTTAGGGACAACCGAGCTGAGTTAACCCTTACAGCTTTGTCAAGGGACTTTACTCAGAAAGTAAGAATGAGTGTTTGTAAACCGATTACAAGACCTTATAACTCGGAAAGATATTAAGTACGAGTTGGAGTTGTAAGTAGAAGATTGAGTATGAATATAATGACTTTATCTTAAGTGCATGTATTGACAATTGATTCAGCAATCTTCAAGTCTTGAGAGTTGTCTTCAATTTATAGATAACGAAGCAGATTAGCCGTTGTGACTATCTTTTGACTAGAAGTCATTTGTGACCGTTGCAATGGATTTTCCGAGTCACTCGTAAAATATCCGTTGAGGTGTGAATGTTGGGCAACAGCTCTTGACTCCTTTGGAAGTCCCATTCCACTGGTGGTGTCTAAAAAGTAAGGTGGAAACCACCGTTGAGCTTAGCGTTGCAGATTTCCAGCTTTGGAAACAGACAACCCTAACACGAGTGTCCGGGCCTTGGTCAAAGGTGGAAAAAGCCTTGTCTGCTGGTGATTTGACGTTTTGAAGCCGGTTACTTTTGTAATTCAAAAATATGATAGCCTCGTTTGAATAACCTACAAAAGTAAATCAATTTGGTTCTCAAAGTATAAAATACTTTGGTCCAAGATTAGACACAAATAATAATTTTAATTGAGATAATTAAGTGCATAATTATCTCGAGTCGGAAAGAAATGGAATTTTCTGATTCTAATATCCATTATACTCAAATTCCATCCGTGTCGGTCTAGAAGTAAAGCAAGTAAGATAAATAACATCGAGTGGAAAGACTTGATCTAGACTACCAATGTTCAAGTCAAGCATGCTGACTTAGAAAGATGAATTAACACAATAATCCAATCAAACTTAGATCATGAAATTAGGCCCGAGTTTATGCAAAATAAAACAAGTGTTTGAACATGCAATATATCCGAGTGTTGTCCGAGTGACTCAAAACTGTGTGTGAAATGATAAACAAGAATATGCTTTTGAGTTGGCCGAGTCAAAAGAGAAGATATGCGATAGTTTCGTAACACTCGTAAAAGATACTATATCACTCGTAAAAGCCTATAAAACGAGATAGAATGACTTTTAATCAAAATCTTATAAGAGATGAAGTCCTAGACCTGGTTCCTTTATGGAACTCGGAATGATGTATATGACAGTCCGAGTCTTCAATCTCCCCTTTTGATGAAAGGCATTCCATACATAGACAAGTAACTTTGTTAGTGATATAGATTCGGGTTGTCATCCTTTCTCAAAGGATAAGCTAGAAAAAGAACATGATAGAATTTTGTAGAGAAAATATAGTGAATGAAACTTATATTCTATAAGAGCAAATACGCTGAGATTGCATAAAAAGAACTAAAGTATTAGAGCGAGAAAGGAATAACCGATTATTAGAGCAATGATAGACGAGTTGTCGAATCGGAGCGAGAGAAAAAAATACCGACTAAGACATTGAAACTCGAAATAATAAACACCGAAAAAAATTGCTTTAAGTGTAAACTCAAAGATATGTGCAACTCGGATGGCACATAGTAGGATTATTAATGAAATTTCATTGTAATTTAAACTAACGAGTTTACACAAAAGAGGGTGAGAGAAACTCCCCATACACAAGACAACAAAGTTTTTCTAACTATTCTCCCCTTGCCTTTCAGACAAAAACAAAAAGAGAAAGAATGTATCAAGTAGATACGGAATTGGTGTTTGGACGAGAAAAAAAAATTAAGCGAAAAAAAAATGGAGATGGAGGAGATGGAGCAGCTCGAGTCGAGGTTGGTGGACGAGCAGTGTGCCTTCGTTGATAGGATTTGGAAGATGTTCACGAGCGAGGCGGAGGCAGCACCGTGATATGTGGAATGGGCTCGGCTTTGAGTGGCCGACCCGGAACTAGGTCGTCCAGAGGCTCATCCTCCCGGAACCGGGCCGACGGAGGGGTGTGCTCGGGCTGGCCAGCTGCCGACCATGATCAGCGAGGTCGTTTTGACCCACTCGGACTCACTGTATGAGCCGATCATTTCTGGTTGAGGTTCCGGAGCACTTGGACCCTCTCGCTGCTGCTGCCCTTGTTCTTTTTCTTTCTCCGCTTCCTCGGATGGAGCTGCCTCAGCCGCGAGCTCTTCTTCTTCTTCTTCTTCTTCTTCTTCTTCTTCTTCTTCTTCTTCTTCTTCTTCTTCTTCTCCTCCCCTTTTGAGGAGGATTTAGCCGGACTCGAGGATTCTTCGAAGTGTCCGAGTCGACCGGATCCTGAGCCACCTTAGATCGCCTCTCCTGAAGGAGCTCGATTAGCTCCCTCTCGCTCCTTAACCGGGGCCTTCATCTCGAGAAGCACATCTTGCTGCTCTCGGATTTGGGATTCGGCGGTTTTCGGTTAATGGTCATAGACCGAAGGACGAGTCTTGAATGACCGGAGGGTGTCCTTGAACTCAGTGGACACCGAGGAAAGCTTGTCCATGATAGCGGAGGACAAGGCGGAAGAAATAATCGAGAAATACCTGAGGTGGAGGCACCACCAGGTGGAGGAGGCGAGAGGAAGAGGGGATTGAGTCCGAGTCCGAGTCCGAGGCGGAGAAGGTGGCCTCGGCTTCGAGCTATGGACCCGGACACCCGATTGCGTCTCCTGGTATCCATATCCAAGGAGTTCCTTTTTGCCAATGATAATGGAAGCCTCGAAACCGCTTTAGGATCCGAGTGAAGAGGAACTTTGAACTGTTTGAAGACGAGGGTGAGAAAAGCCCCGAAAGGAAGTGGAGTGGTCTTCTTGTTCGAGTCCGAGCGAGCACAGCTGCCATCTGCTCGCTCAGTATCGGGAAAGAGGTCTACTTCATAGCCCTCTAGAATGTCGTAAAGAGCTTTGAGGTGCTTGGAGTTGGGGTTCTCCTTGCTAGAATCGTTGTGAGAAGAAGGTTCTCATCGCGTAAAACAAAGAAGGTGGGCTTCGATTTGAGTTGGGTCACGAGAGAAGTTTTTGCATGACCCGGGAATTCTTTAGCTTACTTCTCAAAGAAATCACCAGCTGACCGCGTTGAAAGGTATGGGGTTGCTGTTCAAGAACATACAAGATACTTTGAAAAGACGGTGGATAAGAGAAGTGTTGATGCGAGTAGTGATGTTCGAACTCCGGAGGTGAGGATACCCTCGGAGCTAAAAAGATTAGAATAGAACCCGAAACGAGTTATGGGTAAATGAAATCACCGAAATAGAGAAAATTGTAAACCCTTGTTGATTTTATGTGAGCCAACCACGAAAACTTAGTGGTTGGGAAGAATTTGTCATCCAACGTTAGGTGTTGGGTGACAAGAGGTTTGAAAGGATTGGAGGGGCCTTCCGGCTTTTTGTACGAGGTTTCTTGGTGGCGGAACCAAGAAAATCAGGGTGAGAACCTCTTTTCGGCATGTTTGATGTTGAAAAGAGAGAGAGATGAATTCTTGTGAAAAGGGAAAGAGAGATAGCTTGACGAGAGTAAGCGAAGAGAAAAAGAAAAGTGAAAAGGAGTAGAAAGTGAGAGAGCTGAGAGCAACAATGCTTACTTAAGATGTTCTTCTCTTAGCTTGCGAGCGACGTACGTTTCTTCGAAAGTAGAGAGCTTGTTTCGAGTTGGAGTAAGTGCGAGAGTGAGAGTAAGTAGAGAGTAAATTAACGAAATGAAGGAAAATAGACGCTATTTATAGAGGAATAATCGTCCTTCGATATTCATTCCGACTCAACTTCTTCAACGGTCACCTCGGACCGGTGTAACCGGTCCGCTCTCCAACGGTTAGAATTCCAATGACTATCTCCCAACGGCTAGTTGTCCGATCAAAGCGAGAGAGAGAGAGAGAGAAAAGAGATTTTAAAATACAATTATGAAATTCTCCACTTGTCTAGAGATGATTTCGAAGTTTAATGTCCAGTTTTCTCAAAGTCTAAGTCCGAGTTTGACTCGGTTAAGTTTATGAGTGACTCGAAACTGCAAACAACTAATAACTATCAGCTCAGTATCACTGGTTCAACTGAACTAATGGCTATTAAGGAAAGTAAGCACACAACACATAATCATGCAAAGTAAAAAAAATTTAATTATGCAATAATCATGCCAAGCTCATTCCTAACAAAACAAAATTGATCGTCACTAAGGGGCTTAGTAAAGATATCAACTAATTGAAGATTGGTAGGAATGAATTCAAGTTCAATATCACCCTTTTCAGAATGATGTCTCGGAAAATGATACCCGACCTCAATATGTTTAGTCTTTGAGTGCTTGAACCGAATTCTTGGTGATGCTGATTACACTTTGATTATCACACTTGATTGGAACAGATTTGAATGAAAGTCCAAGATCTTTCAAGTGTTGCTTTATCCATAAGATCTAAGCACAGCATGCCCCAACCACAATATACTCAGCTTCAGCAGTTGATAGAGCTACTGAGTTTTGCTTCTTTGAGAGCCAAGATATTAGGGATTGACCCAAAACCGGCAGGCTCCTAAGGTGCTCTTTCTATCAACTTTGTACCCAACATAGTCAGCATCCGAGTATCCAATGAGTATCGGTTCCGAGTCTCTGGAGTACCAAAGACCTAAATTTTGAGTCCCTGCAAGATAGCTCAATATTCTCTTCACCGTAGATGTGATTCTTTTGGATTAGCTTGAAATCTTGTGCACGGACAAACACCGAACATGATGTCCGGACTACTGGAAGTAAGATAGAGCAAAGAGCCAATCATACCTCAGTAGAGTTTCGATCTACTCGCTTTACCTTTCTCGTCTTAGTCTAGTTTTATGTCTGTTGCTCATAGGTGTTCGCTGCATGTTTCGTATCTTGGAGTTTATACTTCTTCAGCAGCTCCTTGGTATACTTTGATTGATGGACATAGATGCCATCTTTGTCTTGCTTGATTTGTAGACCAAGGAAGAAATTGAGTTCTCCCATCATACTTATTTGAAATTCCTGTCTCATTAACTCGGAAAAATCTCGACACAAAATTTCATTAGTAGCTCCAAAAATTATGTCATCAACATATATATGAGAAATAAGAAAGTCTTTCCCCTTGGTTTTTATAAAAAGAGTTTTGTCAATCTGACCTCTTTGAAAATCATTTTCAACCAAGAAATTGCTCGAGTCTTTCATACCAAGCTCCGGGAGCTTGTTTAAGACCATAGAGAGCTTTTTGCAATTTGAAAACATGATTTGGAAATTCCGAGTTTTCAAATCCACGGGGTTGCTCAACATAGACTTCATCTTCAATGAAACCATTGAGAAAAGAACATTTAACATCCATTTGATATAACTTGATATTCATCCGAGATGCAAATGATAAGAAGATTCTAATAGTTTCAATTCGGCAACAGGTGCAAAGGTTTCCCCACAGTCAATCCCTTCTTCTTGATTGTAACCTTAAGCCACAAGTCTAGCCTTATTTCGACTACCAACCCACCTTCATCCAGTTTGTTTTTGAAAACCCATTTGGTTCCTATGACTGGGTGGTCAGAAGGTCATTTGGTCGAGTCCAGATTGGTTTCGTTCAAATTGATTGAGTTCCTCTTGCATGGCCTCTACTCATTCAGGTTCATTTAGGGCCTCTAGTGCATTTCTGGGTTCAGTTAATGAAATGAATGTAGTGAATGCCCATAGATTATAAAAAGACGAACGAGTTCTTACCCTATTGTTGATGTCGGATATGATGTTTTCTAGTGGGTGACTAGAAGTATACTTGAAAGCTCTACCTGTTCTTTGGTTCACCAGATCTGTAGGTTGAATTGGTTGATCTTCGAAGTTTGTTCTAAATGAGGTTGTTCATCGATCGACCTTCAACATTCCGAGTCGGCTCTTGAGTCGTCTCACTCTAAGTCCGAGTGACTTCATTCCGAGTGACATGGATTTGGTTCATATTTGAGAATGCTAACTCACTTGGTTTTTCCTGTTCAATCTCATCAAACACAACGTGGATGCTTTCTTTCACTTTGTTAGTTCTTTTATTGAAAATACGATATGTTTTGCTATGAGATGAATAACCAAGAAAAATACCTTCATCCGACCGAGCATCAAACTTGGTCAGGTGATTCTTACCATTGTTATGAATGAAACACTTACATCCAAAGGGTTTGAAGTATGAAATATTAGGTTTCTTCCCTTTGTAGAGCTTGTATGGAGTTTTCTTCGAGTATAGGTCCGATGAGGCATCTGTTCAATGTGTAGTTGGTCGTGTTGATCGCCTCAGCCCGTAAATAGTAGGGTAGATTATGTTCAATCGTCATTGTCCTAGCTATTTCTTTAAGAGTTCAGTTCTTCCTCTCCACCACTCTATTTTGTTGAGGAGTTCTTGGCACTGAGAAGTTGTGAGAGATGCCATTCTTGTCACGTGAACTCTGCAAATTCTAAGTAGTCGAACTCCCTTCCATGGTCGGTTCGAATCCTCCGGATCCGAGTTTGAGACTCAACTTGGATTTTCCTGCAGAGCTTGCTGAACACTTTGAATGCTTCATTTTTGTGCTTAAGTAAACACAGCCAGGTAAATCGTGAGTAGTCATCAACAATAACAAGCACATATGATTTACCTCCGAGACTCTTGACGAGGATTTCACCACATAAATCCATATGCAACATTTCAAGCACCTTGGATGTGGAAACAGTTTTAAGAGATTTGAAAGATGACTCGACTTGTTTCCCTTTTGTGCATGCTTCACAAATTTTATCTTTCTTAAATGCACAGTTAGGAAAACCTCCGACTAAACCATGAGATGCAAGTTTCTTAATGGTATGCATGCTAACATGACCTAGTCTATGATGCCATGTCCATGAATCATCGTGTAGAGATGCTTTTAAACAAGATAAATTCTTACTCGGGTCGAAAGAGGAATAGTATAAGTGTTACATGATCTCTTTGAAGGAGAAGAGTGCTTACCTTTTCTATCATTCTTGTCTTTCTTATAGAACTTTTATCTTGGCTTCTTATCCCATCCGAAGACTCGGACACTCGCTCAACACTTTTCCGAGTTGTATAAAAGGAACCAGGTATAATAATCTCGTACTTATAGAATTTTGATTCCAAGGCATTCTCTGTTTGCTAGAAACTTTTCTGATTAATACGGTATCTTATCTAAGTGATGCAGCTTTTACTTCGTATATTTCTTGCTTATCCTTGAGTGACTCGGAAAATTGATATGCATATCTCACTCGGTTCCGAGTCCCTCATCACTCAGATTTATCGCGTATTGAATAGACCAAGTATTTCATCTTTCCTCACTCGGATCCGACTTCCGGTTATTAGCTCTATTCCGATATAGTCGAGTACTTCTAGTATGTTTCTTACTTAGTCTAAATCAAGTTATTTCACTCCGATATTCTTTACTCGAACTTGATTCTTCGCTTAGACTAAGTCGGATGGAATTATGAGTTTCATGGATATTGAACTCGGAAAATTCCATTCCTCTTCCGACTCGGATAATTAGTTGTTTAATTATCATAATTATTTTATTATCCGTGTCTAACCTTGGACCAAAGTATTTTATACTTTGAGAACCAAAGTTGATTTACTTTTGTAGGTTATTCAAACGAGGATACACCTTTTTCAAACCGCAAAAGTAACCGGCTTCAAAACGTCAAATCACCAACGAGACATGGATTTTCACCTTATCCGCTCCAGTCCTGAAGATTGTGTCGAGGCTGTCTGTTTCTAAATCTGGAAAACTGAACGCTAAGCTTAACGGTGGTTTCCACCTTATCTTTCAAGATGCCACCGAGTGGTTTTGGGACTTCCAAGAGAGTTAAACCGTTGTCCAACGTTCACATTTCAACGGATACTTTCGAGTGACTCGGAAAGCTTCATCAACGGTCACAAAGGACTCTCGGTCAGCGAGATGAAGATAACGGCTACTCTGCCTGGTTATCTATAAATAGAAGCCACCTCACAAGACTTGAAGATTGCCGAACATATTGTTAATACACATACTTGCTCAAAGTCTTTGTATACATTCTCAATCTTCTACTTACAACTCCTACTCTGTAATTTATTACTTTCCGAGTTGTAAGGTCTTGTACTTAGTTACAAACACTTTCTTACTTTCTCTGTAAGGTCCCTTGACTAAGCTGTAAGGGTTAACTCAGCTTAGTTGCCCCTAGCTGTAAGGGTTATCTCAGCTAGGAAGTACTATATCGGATAAGGAATTTCGAGTCTAAGAAAACTTGTATAGAGTTGTCTAAGGGAGCAACTCGGGTTCGATCAGTTCACGGTATTTTGTGGATTCAAAATAGTGGATTTGACTTCGTGCTTGGACTAGCACGGTCCGTGGTTTTCTGCCCCGGGAGGGTTTCCACGTAATTTCTTAGTGTCTTCTTTCCGAGTTCATTCTAGACTCGAGACGGTCATATTACTCCCGCTTGACTTGCTTATTTATTCGTGATAGCGTTTCGAGTCCAAGCTTTTCGACCTTGCTGTTTGACTCGGAACATGTCTCTGTCTCTTCGTTAACAAAAGAGCTAACGTTTCCACGAAAAACTTCCATCACCCTATTTACCCCCTCTAGGGTGACTCAAACTCTCCCCGAGCAAACCTTCAATTGGTATCGAGCCTAGCCTTTCGGAAAGGATCTAACAATCCAAAGGTCTAAGGATCAAATGGCTCGGAACACCGGAGAGTTCGACGAAGGAAGATCTTCCAACAGGCCACCAAAATTCAAAGGACCAAACTTCGGGCACTGGAAGAAACTCATGGAATGTTTCCTCATGGATCATGATGAAGATGTATGGGAAATCATACAACAAGGAAACTACATTCCAATGAAGACAGCGGAATTCAGAATCATTCCCAAGACAAAAGCCGAATTCACTACAGGTGAAGCAGAGAAGCTCGGGAAGAACTTCAAGGCAATGAACATTCCGATGTGCGCCATTAGCTCGGAAGAATACAACCGAGTGTCTACCCGTGATTCAAGCAAAGAAGTGTGGGACACCCTTGTCAACACTTACAAAGGCACAAGCCGGGACGGACAAGCGAAGATAAGTCGAGTATCTTTACAAATATGAGCTTTTCAAGATGGAGCGTGAAGAGAACATCACTCGGATGTTCATTCGATTTACTTGAGATTACCAACAATCTCAAATCACTGGGTAAGAAGATTTCCCATGAGGAAATGTGCAGAAAGATACTTAGAAGTCTACCCAAGAAAAGATGGGGTCCCAAGGTGACTGCCATAGAGGAAGCTCGGAACCTCTCACTCTTAAAGCCGGATGAGCTCATCGGGAAGCTTCTCACTCACGAAATCCATCTAGAAGAGGAGGATGCTGAGGGCAGTACCAAAAGGAACATTGCACTTAAAGCCTCGGAATCCAAAGAAGCAAATCTGAGCTCCTCGACTCGGAAGATGATCCCATGGCACTTATTGCAAGAGGCTTCAAGAGAATAATGAAGCACAAAAGATGGGATAAACGACCAAAGGAAGAATTCTACAAGAAAGACAAGAGGGACAGAAAAGGTAAGTATTCCTCACCCTCAAAGTTATCTTTATCTAAGAATTCCGGATGTTTTGAGTGTGGCAGACAAAGACCACATAGTCAAGGACTGTCCAAAAAGGAAAAGGGACAGAAAGAAGAAGGCCATGATGGCAACATGGAGCGATGAGGACTCATCGGAAGATGACGAGGACTCGGATGACTCGAAGTGTTTGATGGCAATCTCTGACTCGAAGGCTGAAAGAGAGTCGGACTCGGACTCGGACAATGAGGAAACTAATCCTCAAGAGGTAATTGATTATTTCCTCAAATTCTCCAAAGTCGATTTAGCTAAATACATTTTTACTTTGGAAGAAAAGTCCAATTCCGATTCTACTCAATTCAAAGAACAACTTGAGTCAATTTCTTACGAGAGCACGTTTTGAAAAATGAATTGGAAAAGCCGAGACTCATGCTCGGAGAACTCAAGACTAGTGCTCAAACTAATGAGACCGAGTCCGAGCTACTCAGGAACGAAAATGAGCAACTAAAAAGGAAGCTCACTGAGTCTCAAGATCCGGTTTTAAAGTTTATTCAAGGTCGAAGAACCTTGACATGCTCTTAGGATCACAATGTGTCTCTTTTCAAAAAGAAGGTCTTGGTTTCAACAAAGAGGAAGAATCCAATTCCTACTCAAAATTGTTCAAAAAGGATTCCAGAATTGTAAAGTTTAGGAAAGCCGAGGCACGGTCCCATTCACGAAATGAAGGGAGGACTAAGCCCATAATTGTGTACAAAAAGAAACCATTTTCTCCTGTTTTAAAAGGAAAGGTTTTTAAAAGGAAAGAAACACGGACTCGGTTTTCGAGAGGAAGACTCAGAATCGGACAAAACCCAAAGTTGTTCAAATCGGGTTCCGAAACACCTTCTTCCTCGAGAAAAGACCACAGTAAGGAATGTTACTCGGGTTCGTTAGAGGAAGTGCAAAGGGTTAGATTCTCTCTGTTTTGCGGAGTCACTCGGAAAAGATTAAAAGGACACTGGTACCTTGACGGTGGATGCTCACGGCACATGTCGGGAGATGTAGGACTCTTTTCCGAGTTGGAAAAACATAAAGGAGGAAAAGTCACATTTGGAGATGATAGCAAAGGCAAGATAGTTGGAATTGGCAAGATTTGAAAAGGAAGCAATCTGGTCAGTCCAGTCTACCTTTTCAAAGGATTAAAGTATAATCTGCTCAAGCATCTCTCAACTTTGTGATAAAGGTCAAGAGGTAAGATTCACTCGGACCAATTGCTACATTTCTGATGTCTCTACCAAAGAGATCAAGCTTTCGGGTAAGAGATCGGGTAATACCTATACCTTTCCTCTTTCGACCCAAGTCATAATTTATCTTGCTTAAAAGCATCTCTTCATGATGATTCTTGGACATGGCATCGTAGATTAGGCCATATTAGCATGCATACTATCAAAAAGTTGGCATCTCATGGTCCGGTTAGGGGTTTACCTAATTGTGTTTTTGAGAAAGACAAAGTTTGTGAAGCATGCACCAGAGGGAAACAAGTCGGATCTTCATTCAAATCTCTCGAAGACAGTTTCCATATCCAAAGTACTTGAGCTACTGCATATGGATTTATGTGGTGAAATCCTCGTGAAGAGTCTTGGAGGTAAATCTTACATATTTGTTATTATTGATGATTATTCACGATTTACCTGGGGTGTTTTCTTAAGCACAAAAATGAAGCTTTCAAGGAGTTCAGCAAGCTCTGCAGAAAAATCCAAGTTGAGTCTCGGACTCGGATCCGGAGGATTCGAACCGACCATGGAAGAGAGTTCGACTACTCAAAATTCTCGAGTATTGTGACAAAAACGGAATCTCTCACAACTTCTCATCACCCGAACTCCTCAACAGAATGGAGTAGTAGAGAGAAAGAATAGAACCCTTGAAGAAATAGCAAGGACGATGATGATTAAGCACAACTTGCCTTATTACTTACAGGCGAGAGCGATCAACACAGCCCAACTATACTTTGAATAGATGCCTCATCGGACCTATTCTAAAGAAAACACCTTATGAGCTCTACAAAGGGAAGAAGCCAAATATTTCCTATTTCGGACCTTTCCGATGTAAGTGCTACGTTCACAACAATGGTAAGGATCACCTGACCAAGTTTGATGCTAGGTCGAGATGAAGGTATTTTTCTAGGTTACTCTTCTCACAGACAAAGCTTATCGTATTTTCAATAAGAGAACTAACAAAGTGGAAGAGAGTATCCACGTTGTGTTTAATGAGCTTGAACAAGAGAAACCAGGCGAGTCTTCATACTCGGAATTGAAGCTCAGTAGAGATGATGACGAAGCTAAGCCTACCAAGACTCGACTCAATCCGCTTAGAATGAAGTCACTCGGAACGAGGTCACTCGGAATGAGGAAACTCAAAGGCTCGCTCGGAACGAACAAGTCAATGAAGAAGATCACTCAAAACAAGCTTCGAAGATCAGGCAGCTCAGCCCACAAACATTGTGAATCGGAGAACTGGTAAAGCGTTCAAGTTTACTTCTAGTCATCCCCTAGAGAACATAATTTCTTATATCAACAGTGGGGTAAGAACTCATTCCTCTCTTCATAATCTATGTGCATTCACTGCATTCATTTCATTAACCGAACCCGTAAATACACTAGAGGCCATACAAGAGGAACTCAATCAATTTGAAAGAAACCAAGTCCGGACTCGACCAACCGACCTTTTGACCACCCGAGTTATAGGAACCAAATGGGTCTTCAAGAACAAACTGGATGAGGGTGGAGTGGTAGTCGAAACAAGGCTAGACTTGTGGCTCAAGGTTACAATCAAGAAGAAGGAATTGATTGTGGGGAAACCTTTGCACCTGTAGCCGAATTGAAGCTATTAGAATACTCGTTGGCATTTGCATCCAGCATGCATATTAAATTATATCAAATGGATGTAAAGTGTGCGTTTCTCAATGGTTTTATTGAAGAAGAAGTCTATGTCGAGCAGACCTCCTGGTTTTGAAAACTCAAAATTTCCCAATCATGTTTTCAAACTTCAAAAGGCTCTCTATGGTCTTAAACAAGCTCCTCGAGCTTGGTATGAAAGACTGAGTAGCTTCTTGGTTCAAAATGATTTTAAAAGAGGACAGATCAACAAGACACTCTTCATAAAGACCAAGGGAAAGATTTCCTTATTGTTCAAATATATGTTGATGATATTATCTTCGGTTCTACTAATGAATTTACGTGCCGAGAATTTTCTGAGTTGATGAGTCAGGAATTTCAAATGAGTATGATGGGAGAACTCAATTTCTTCCTTGGTCTACAAATCAAACAAGACAAAGATGGGATTTATGTCCATCAATCTAAGTATACCAAGGAGCTGCTGAAGAAATACAAACTCCAAGATGCAAAACACGCATCTACTCCTATGAGCGAGTAGTATCAAGCTTGACTCGGACGAGAGAGGTACTCGGAACTTAGGTATATGGTATTCAAGAGACTCGAACCGACTCTCACTGGATACTCGAGACGCAGACTACGCTGGATACAAAGTTGGTCGAAAGAGCACTTCGGAGCTTGCCAATTTTTGGGTCAATCCCTAATATCCCGGCACTCAAAGAAGCAAAACTCAGTAGCTCTATCAACTCGCTGAAGCTGAGTATATTACAGCTGGAGCTTGTTGCGCTCGCATTCTATGGATAAAGCAACACTTGACAGATCTTGGACTATCCTTCAAATCGGTTCCAATCAAGTGTGACAATCAAAGTGCAATCAGGATCACCAAGAATCCGAGTCCAACATTCGAAAACAAAGCATATCGAGGTCAGATATCACTTCCTACGAGACCACTCGGAAAAAGGTGACATTGAACTTGAGTTCATTCCTACTAATCTTCGATTAGCTGATATTTTTACTAAGCCTCTTGGTGAAGATCGGTTTTGCTTTATTTGGAATGAGCTTGGTATGTTAAATGCTTAACTTTATGCTATTCATTGCATGATTCTATGTTATGTGTTTTCACTTTTAATAACCATTAGCCCGATTGATTCGGTGATACTGGGTTAGTAGTTATTTCGTGTTTCGAATCACTCGAAACTATTCTAAGTTATACTCGATCGTAGAGAAACTTGAACTTCAAATTTTCCGAAACTATCTCTAGACTAGTGAAGAGTTTCGAATATATTTTCAAAATCTCTCTCTCTCTCTCTCGAGCGCTGCGATCGATCGATAGCCGTAGATTTCTAACCACCGAGATCTTAACCGTTGAAGAGAACCGTCACACCGGTCTTCGATGACTCGATGGACAAGTCGAGTCGAACGGAGTTATACTTAACGGATAGTTGAAGGGCGCGCTTCTTTTCTATAAATAGCGCCTATTCATCTTGTCTCGGTATTCTACATTTCATCTCTCTCTCAAACGAAACTTTTCGCTGAAGCTTTCTACGTACACGGCGTTCGGTGAAATTCTTCAAGCGCTTGTAAAGGCCATCTCACTTAAGTTTCAACTGCTCTCATCTCTTTCTTCTACTCCTTTTCATTTGTTCTCATCTTCCTCTTCCTCTCTTTTCTTTGTCAAAAATTTCATCTTTCCTACCTCCTCTTTCAAAATGCCTAAGAGAGGTAACCATCCCGACTTCCAAGTCTCTTCCTCCACCAAAAGCCTGGCACCAAAACGCCGGAAAGCTCTACCCCTCCAAACCCATTGTCACCCAAGACCTAGCGCTGGATGATAAATTCTTTCCAACAACCAAATTTTCTTGGTTGGCCAACATTCAAACTACTTGGGGTATATAACTTTATTTGTTTCAGCGAGTTCATCTATCCCGAACTTGTTTTTGAGTTCTACACTCGCCTCACCTCCTCGGAAAATGTTCTAACCTCCCGGGTTCGGAACATCACTGTTCGAATAAACACCTCTCTCCTCCATCGCTTGTTCAAGGTCTCTTGTCTCTTCTTGAACAGCAACCCCATTCCCTTCACTGAAGTCGCCGACGACTTCTTTGAAAAGTACGCCAAAGAGTTCCTCGAGTCCCGGAAGAACTTTTCGGTGACTCAATTGAAGTCGAAGCACGTCTTACGTGCTTTCTGCTGATGAGAACCTTCTTCTCTCAACATTCTAGCAAGGAGAACCCCAACTCTAAGCACCTCAAAGCTCTCTTTGACATTCTTGAGGACTACGAAGTAGACCTCTTCCCCTCCATAATTGAAGCGAGATGGCCGCTGTGCCAGCTCAACTTCAAACCAAGAAGAACACCTCTCTTCCTTTTGGTGCTCTTCTCACTCTCGTTTTCAAACAATTCCAAGTTCCTCTTCCCTTAGACCCAAATGCCGTATGCGAGGCTGCCGTTGTTGTCGGCAAAAGGAACTTCGAGGGTACGGATACCGGAAGCCGACCACGGTGTCCAGGTGCATAACTCGGAGCTGAGGCCTCCTTCTCCTCCTCGGACTCGGAAATCAACCCCTCTCTCTCTCCCCTCTCCACCTGGTGGTGCCTCCACCTCGAGTGCCTCCAAATCTCTCTCTGCTCTTTTGTCCCAGTTTTACCTCCAAATCTCTCTATGCTCTTTTGTCCCAGTTTTATGGACAAAATCAGCTCTGTGTCCACTTGTTTTCCAGGACACGCTCCGGTCTTTCAAACTTGCCATCCAAAATCTGAACATCAATCAAAAGACCGCCCAATCCCAAATCCGAGAGCAGCGAGTCTCTAATTCTTGAGATGAGGGAGCTGGTGAAGGAGCAGAAGGAGCTGATCGAGCTCCTTAGAGAGAGAAGGTCCAAGGCGGCTCGGGACCAAGGTGACTCGAGACGCGTCTAAAATGTCTTCGAGCCCGAGTCCGACCTTCTCGGACGAGTGGGGAAGAAGAAGAAGAAGCTGCAGATGCGAAGCGGCAGACGCCGAGGAGCCTGTGGGCGAGGCAGCTCCGTCCGGGCAATAGGAGGAACACAAGGAAGAAGCAGTGGGAAGCTGGCGAGGGTCGACCTGCTCCACAAGCTCGGATAGCGATGCTCGGCTCGGACGGCGATGCCTGGGTGGATTAGAAGACCTGGCTGCACCAGCGGGTTAGCTGAGCAGCCGCCTCCGGCTACCGAGGTTCAAAGGGAAGAACCCTCGATCCACTCATTCTGGGTCAGCCAATCGAGTTGAGCCCCGACGATCATACCGGTTCTCCCTCCGCCGCGCTCAAGCACATCGTCAAGATCTTACCAGCGCCGGCGTACCTCCAACCCCTCCGCTTCCACTCCGAAATCCCCTCTCCCTCGTAGGCGCCATGCACCGAGTCACAATTCCTTAGTCCGCCCGATTCTTCTTCTTTCGAGAGATTTCTATTTTTCTTTCTTTTCTTTTCTTTTGTCCGGACATCCAAGTTGTACTACTTTTTAGTTCCCTTCTTTTTGTTGTTTTTGCTGAAAGGCAAGGGGAGAAATAGACTCGGAAAACTTGTTGTCTAGTTTAGGGGAGCTTTGCCTCTCAATCTTTGTAATCTTTTTATGATAAACGAATTAATACTTTCTCGTCTATGTTTTCTGTGTTTACAATCTTTTTGAGTTAACATTATTTCATTGTTAAGCATACATTACTTTATGCTCCGATACATTAAGTTTGTTTTACTCAACTCTCTTCATGCGTAGCTATTAAGAATCGGATCTCTTTCACTAACAAAGTTTCTGTCTAAGTATGGAATGCCTTTCATCAAAAGGGGAGATTAAAGACTCGGACATCTGCTCAACACTTTTCCGAGTTGTATGAAAGGAACCAGGTATAATAATCTCGTACTTATAGAATTTTGATTCCAAGGCATTCTCTGTTTGCTAGAAACTTTTCTGATTGATACGGTATCTTATCTAAGTGATACGACTTTTACTTCGTATATTTCTTGCTTATCCTTGAGTGACTCGGAAAATTGATATGCATATCTCACTCGGTTCCGAGTCCCTCATCACTCGGATTTATTGCGTATTGAATAGACCGAGTATTTCATCTTTCCTCACTCGGATCCGACTTCGGTTATTAGCTCTATTCCGATATAGTCGGTACTTCTAGTATGTTTCTTGCTTAGTCTATATCAAGTTATTTCACTCGATATTCTTTACTCGAACTTGATTCTTCGCTTAGACTAAGTCGGATGGAATTATGAGTTTCATGGATATTGAACTCGGAAAATTCCATTCCTCTTCGACTCGGATAATTAGTTGTTTAATTATCATAATTATTTTATTATCCGTGTCTAACCTTGGACCAAAGTATTTTATACTTTGAGAACCAAAGTTGATTTACTTTTGTAGGTTATTCAAACGAGGATACACCTTTTTGAAACCACAAAAGTAGCCTGAAGCTTCAAAACGTCAAATCACCGCGAGACATGGCTTTTCACCTTCTCTGCTCCGAGTCCCGGAAGATTGTGTCGGGGCTGTCTGTTTCCAAATCTGGAAAATTGGAACGCTAAGCTTAACGGTGGTTTCCACCTTATCTTTTAAGACGCCACCGAGTGGTTTTGGGACTTCCAAGAGAGTTAAACCGTTGTCCAACGTTCACATTTCAACGGATACTTTCGAGTGACTCGGAAAGCTTCAGTCAACGGTCACAAAGGACTCTCGGTCAGCGAGATGAAGATAACGGCTACTCTGCCTGGTTATCTATAAATAGAAGCCACCTCACAAGACTTGAAGATTGCCGAACATATTGTTAATACACATACTTGCTCAAAGTCTTTGTATACATTCTCAATCTTCTACTTACAACTCCTACTCTGTAATTTATTACTTTACGAGTTATAAGGTCTTGTACTTAGTTACAAACACTTTCTTACTTTCTCTGTAAGGTCCCTTGACTAAGCTGTAAGGGTTAACTCAGCTTAGTTGCCCCTAGCTTTAAGGGTTATCTCAGCTAGGAAGTACTAGATCGAGATAAGGGAATTTCCGAGTCTAGGAAAACTTGTATAGAGTTGTCTAAGGGAGCAACTCGGGTTTAGTCGAGTTCACGGTATTTTGTGGACTCAAAATAGTGGATTTGACTTCGTGCTTGGAGTAGCACGGTCCGTGGTTTTCTGCCCCGGGAGGGTTTCCACGTAATTTCTAAGTGTTATCTTTCCGAGTTCATTCTAAACTCGGCATAGTCATATTACTCCTGCTTGACTTGCTTTTTTATTCGTGATAGCATTTCGAGTCCAAGCTTTTCGACCTCGCTGTTTGACTCGGAACCTGTCTCTGTCTCTTCGTTAACAAAAGAGCTAACGTTTCCACGAAAAACTTCCATCACCCTATTCACCCCCTTTAGGGTGACTCGGACTCTCCCCGAGCAAACCTTCACCATTTGTTGTGCTTCATCATTCTCTTGAAGCTCGTAGCGATGAGTGCCATGGGATCCTCTTCGAGTCTTATGAACTCGGATTTGCTTCTCCCTATTCCGAGGCTTTCAGCGCAATGTTCTTTTTGGTGTTGACCTTTGCGTCCTCCTCTTCCAGATGGATCTCGTGGGTGAGTAGCTTCCTAATGAGTTTGTCCGGCTTGAGTTAAGATAAGTTCTAAGCCTCTTCAATGGCTATTACCTTGGTACCCGACCTTCTCTTGGGTAAACTTCTAAGTATCTTTCTACACATTTCCTCGTGGGAGATCTTTCTACCTAGAGATTTGAGATTGTTAGTAATCTCGGTGAAGCGAATGAACATCCGAGTGATGATCTCTTTTGGCTCCATCTTGAACAGCTTGTACTTGTAAAGATATTGGCTTATCTTCGATTGTCCGACCTCGCTTATGCCTTCATAAGTGTTGACAAGTGTATCCCACACTTCTATGGTTGTGTGAGAGGCTGACACGCGGTTGTATTCTTTTGAGCTGATGGCAAACATCGGAATGTTCATCGCCTTGAAGTACTTTATGAACTTCTCTGCTTCCTCGGTAGTAAACTTGGCCTTTGTCTTGGGCATGAGTCTTGTTTCTTCCGTCTTCATGGAAATGTAGTTGCCTACTTGTATGATCTTCCGGACATCTTCATCGTGATCTAGCAGAAAACATTCCATGAGCTTCTTCCAAGTGCACGACATTAAATCCTTTGAACTTTGGTGGTCTGCTGGAAGATCTTCCCTCATCGAACTCTCCATTGTTCCGAGCCATTTGATCTTTAAACCTTTGGATGGTTAGATCCTTTACGAAAGGCTAGACTTTGATACCAATTAAAGGTTTGCTCTTAGAGAAACTAAGTCACCCAAGAGGGGGTGGGTGAATAGGGTGATGGGGAAATTTAAACAAGTAATGGAAGAATAAAACTAAACAAGACTCCGAGGAGAGTCCGAGTTTAGATTGAACTCGAAACGTACTAACTCGGAAAGTTACGTGGAAACCCTCCTGGGGCAGAAAACCACGGCCAATGCTAATCGAAGCACCAAATCAAATCTACTATTTTGAATCCACAAAATACAGTAGAAAGACTCAACTAGAATTGCTCCCGTATACAATTCCTTACAAGATTTTCCTAGACTCGAAATTACCTTATCCGATCTAGTACTTCTTAACCGAGGTAACCTTTACGAGTTAGGGACAATTGAGCTGAGTTAACCCTTACAGCTCGGTTAAGGGACCTTACTCAAAAAGTAAGAATGAGTGTTTGTAAATTGATTACAAGACCTTACAATTCAGAAAGATATTAAGTACAAAGTTGGAGTTGTAAGTAGAAGATTGAGTATCCGTACAATGACTTTTTCTTAAGCGCGTGTATTGACAATTGATTCAGCAACCTTCATGTCATGAGAGTTGGCTTCTATTTATAAATAACCAAGTAGATTAGCCATTGTGACTATCTTACTGACTGGAAGTTCTTTGTGATCGTTGCAATGGATTTTTGAGTCACTCAAAAATATCCGTTGAAGTGTGAACGTTGGGCAATGGCTCTTGACTCCTTTGGAAGTCCCATTCCACTGGTGGTGTCTAAAAGTAGGGTGGAAATCACCGTTGAGCTTAGCATTGCGGATTTCCGGTTTGGAAACAGACAACCCCGACACGATGTCCGGGCCTTATCGAGGTGGAAAAAGCCTTATCTCGCTGGTGATTTGACGTTTTGAAGCTGGTTCCTTTGTAATTCAAAAATATGATAGCCTCGATTGAATAACCTACAAAAGTAAATCAATTTGGTTCCCAAAGTATAAAATACTTTGGTCCAAGATTAGACACAGATAATAATTTTAATTAAGATAATTAAGTGTATAATTATCTAAGGCGGAAAGAAATGGAATTTTCTGAGTCTAGTATCCATTATACTCAAATTCCATCCGAGTAAGTCTAGAAGTAAAACAAGTCGGATAAATAACATCGAGTGGAAAGACTTGATTTAGACTGCCAATGTTCAAGCCAAGCGTGCTGACTTAAAAAGATGAATTAACATAGTAATCCAATCAAACTTAAATCATGAAGTCGGACTCGAGTTTATGCAAAATAGAACAAGTGTTTGAACATGCAATATATCCGAGTGTTGCCTAAGTGACTCGTAACTATGTGTGAAATGATAAACAAGAATATGCTTTCGAGTCGATCGAGTCAAAAGAGAACATATGCTATAGTTTACGTAACACTCGTAAAAGATGCTATATCACTCGGAAAAGCTTATAAAACAGATAGAATGACTTTTAATCAAAACCTTATAAGAGATGAATTCCTATACCTGGTTCCTTGATAGAACTCGAATGATGTATATAATAGGTTTGAGTCTTTAGGATCTTTTCGAATGACGTAGAAGAACCATTACAACGGTCACAAAGGACTTCTATTCGGAAGATAGTCACAACGGCTAATCTGCTTGGTCATTTATAAATAGAAGCCAGCGTTCAAGACTTGAAGATTGCTGAACACATTGCTGAAATTATATCTCTCTTTATAATACTCATTCAAGCTTCTTCTTACAACTACTAGTCCGTACTTAACACTTTTATGAGTTATAAAGTCTTGTAATCAGTCACATACTCTTTCTTTCTTTCTAAGTAAGGTCCCTTGACTGAGCTGTAAGGGTTAACTCAGCTCAATTGTCCATAACTCGTAAAGGTTACCTCGATTACGAAGTACTAGATCGGATAAGGAAACTTCGAGTATAGGAAAATTCTCTTAGGAATTGTTTAAGGGAGCAATTCTGGTTGAGTCGAGTCTACTGTATTTTGTGGATTCAAAATAGTGGATTTGACTTAGTGCTTAATTAGCATTGGCCGTGGTTTTCCGCCCCGGGAGGGTTTCCACGTAAATCCGAGTTCATACTTTTTTAGTCCAATATAGACTTAGACTTGTCTTGATTATTTAGTTTAAACTTTAACCCTTCCATTCTTTTAGAATTTCCTCATCACCCTATTCACCCCTCCTCTAGGGTGACCAAGACTCTCCACGAGCAAACCTTCAATTGGTATCATAGCCTAGCCTTTCGGAAAGGATCTAATAATCCGAAGGTTTAAAGATCAAATGGCTCGGAACAATGGAGAGTTCGATGAAGGAAGATCTTCCGAGTAGACCACCAAAGTTTAAAGGATCAAATTTTGTGCACTCTGGAAGAAATTAATGGAATGCTTTCTATTGGATCACGATGAAGATGTATGAAACATCATAGAAGAAGGCAACTACATTCCAACGAAGATGGAAGATACGAGCCCCGTGCCTAAAGCAAAATTCAAATACACCACTGAAGAGGCGGAAAAGTTCCGAAAGAACTTTAAAGCGATGAATATTTTGATGTGCGCCATTAGCTAAGAAGAATACAATAGAATGTCAGCGTGTGACACAGCCAAAGATGTGTGGGACACTTTTGTCAACACATATGAAGGAATGAGTCAAGTAAGACAAGCGAAGATAAGTCAATATCTTTACAAATACGAGTTGTTCAGGATGGAGCTAGAAGAAAACATCACTTAGATGTTCATATGCTTCATTGAGATTAAAAATAATCTCAAATCTCTGGGTAGAAAGATATCCCACAAAGAAATGTGCAGAAAAATTCGAGAAGTCTACCCAAGAGAAGATGGGGTCCAAAGCTAACCGCCATCAAGGAAGCTCTCACTATTAAAGCCGGACGAACTCATTGGGAAGCTACTCACCCATGAGATCCATCTCGGAAGAAGAGGATGCCGAGGTCGACACTAAAAAGAATATTACGAGTAAAGGCCTCGAAGTAGAGGAGAAAATTTGAGTTCCTCGGACTTTGAAGAATTATCCCATTACAATCATTGCTTGAGGCTTCAAAAGAATGATGAAGCACAAGAGAAGAGTTCTACAAGAAAGACAAGAAGGACAAAAAGGTAAACACTCTTCCCCTTTGAAGTTATCTTTAACTAAGATCTCTGGCTGTTTTGAATGTTGCAACAAAGATCATATAGTCAAAGACTGTCCAAGAAGAATGAGGGACAAAAAGAAGAAGAAGGCTATGGTGGCCACATGGAGTGATGAAGATTCATCTCATGAAGATGAAGACTCGGACGACTTAAAGTGTCCGATGGCTCTATCAAACTTAGAAGTCTGGATTTGAGTGAGACTCGACAACTCGGATAACGAGGAAAAGAATCCTCAGGAGGTAATTTTCTAAATTTTCCAAAGTTGATTTAGTTAAATATATTTATACTTTGGAAGAAAAGTCCAATTCTAACTCTTCCCAATTTAAAGAACAACTTGAGTCACTCGCTTCGAGAGCATTATTTTGAAAAATGAGTTAGAAGAATTTTTACGTACATATCTTCATGGGAAATCTTTCTACCTAGAGATTTGAGATTGTTTGTAATCTCGGTGAAGCGTATAAACATCCGAGTGATGTTTTCTTCGGCTCTATCTTGAACAGCTCATATTTGTGAAGATATTGACTTATCTTCGCTTATCTCACTTGGGTTGTTCCTTCATATGTGTTGACAAGAGTGTCCCACACATCTTTAGCCGTGTCATAAGTCGACACTCTGTTGTACTCTTCCGAGCGGATCGCGCACATCATAATGTTCATCGCTTTGAAGTTCTTTCCGAACTTTTCGACTCTTCATTGGTGTACTCGAACTTTGCTTTAGGCACAGGTCTTATATCTTCCATCTTCATTGGAATGTAACAGCCTTCTTGTATGATGTTCTAAACATCTTCATCATTGTCCAGATAGAAAGCATTGAATTAGCTTTTTCTAGTGCACGAAATTTGATCCTTTGAACTTAGGTGGTCTGCTGGAAGATCTTCCTTCATCGAACTCTCCATTGTTCTAAGCCATCTGATCTTTAAACCTTTGGATTGTTAGATCCTTTCGAAAGACTAGGCTCGATACCAATTGAATGTTTGCTCTTGGAGAGTCTTAGTCACCCTAGAGAGGGGTGAATAGGGTGATGAGGAAGTTTTAACAAACTTAGAAGATTTAAGCTTGAAAAGAATGAACAACGAAAGGTGTAAACTTAGAGATACGTGGAAACCCTCCTGGGGCAAAAACCCACGGACGGTGCTAGTCCACGCACCTAGTCAAATCCACTATTTTGAATCCACAAAATACAACAGATCGATTCAACCAATTTGCTCCCTTAAACAATTCCTTATCGAGTTTTCTTAGACTCGAAATTCCCTTATCCGATCTAGTACTTCCTAACCGAGGTAACCTCGTACAGGTAAAGACAACTAAGCTGAGTTAATCCTTACAGCTCGGTCAAGGGACATTACTCGGAAAGTAAGAAGAGTATGTAATCGATTATAAGACTTTATAACTTAGAAAGTATGAATTACAAGCTGAGAGTTGTAAATAGAAGATTGTGAAGGTTTGCTCGGGGAGAGTCCGAGTCACCCTAGAGGGGGTGAATAGGGTGATGGAGGAGTTTCTTTGAAAATCAAACTTTTTGCCAAAGTGGAGGCGGAAACAGATTCCGAGTCTAAAGTGGGGTCGAAAAGTACGAACTCGAATTGCTATAAAGAGTAAAGAGGCGGATAAAGCTGAAGCTTTGAGACTGTCCGAGTCTAGAATGAACTCGTAAAGTAAAGAGAAAGAAGTTACGTGGAAACCCTCCTGGGGCAGAAAACCACGGACCATGCTAATCCAAGCACATAGTCAAATCCACTATTTTGAGTCCATAAAATACAGTAGATTGACCGAACCTAAGTTGCTCCCTTAAACAACTCTTTACAAGTTTTCCTAGACTCAGAAATTCCCTTATCCGATCTAGTACTTCCTAGCTGAGATAAGCCTTACAGGTAGGGATAACTAAGCTGAGTTAACCCTTACAGCTCAGTCAAGGGATCTTACCCGGAAAGTAAGAAAGTGTTTGTAACTAAGTACAAGACCTTACAACTCAAAAAGTAATGAATTACAGAGTGGGAGTTGTAAGTAGAAGATTGAGAATGAATACAATGACTTTGCTCAAGTACGTGTATTAACAATAGGTTCGGCCATCTTCAAGTCTTGTGAGTTGGCTTCTATTTATAGATGACCAAGCAGCATAGCTGTTATGTCCAACTTCCGACGGGAGGTCCTTTGTGACCGTTGTTAAGAACTTTCGAGTCACTCGGAAAGTATCCGTTGTGAAATGAATGTTGGGCAACGGTTCTTAACTCTCTTGGAAGTCCCAAAGCCACTGGCGGTGTCTTGAAGGATAAGGTGGAAACCACCGTTAAGCTTGGCGTTTCGGTTTTCCAGATTTGGAAATAGACAGCCACGACACAATCTTCCGGGGCTAGGACAGAGAAGAGGAAAAGCCATGTCTGCTGGTGATTTGACGTTTTGAAACCGATTACTTTTGTATTTCAAAAAGTATATCCTCGTTTGAATAACCTACAAAAGTAAATCAATTTTGGTTCTCAAAGTATAAATTACTTTGGTCCACGATTAGACATAGATAATAAAATAATTAAGATAATTAAGCAAGTAATTATCTCGAGTCGAAAAGTGAGTGGAATTTTCCGAGTCTAATATCCATGAAACTCAAAATTCCATATGAGTTAGTCTAAGCAAGACTCAAGTTATACAACAAATATCGAGTGAAACAAGCTGGATCTAGACTAAGCATGATTCGGACTAGAAGCGCTGACTCCAACAAAATAGAACTTATAACATGAAGTCAAATCTGAGTGCGGTAAAGCGAAATACTAGTCAATTCAACATGTGATATATCTAAGTGATGAGGGACTCAAAACTGAGTGGGATATTCTGAATACATTCCGAGTAACACAGAGACAAGCAAGAGTACATGAAGTAAATGTTATATCACTTAGAGAAAATACCATATCACTCAGAAAAGTTTCTAAGGTACAGAGAATGCCTTGGAATCAAAACTCTATAAGTGAGAAATTCTTATACCCGATTCCTTTGTTAGAACTCGGAATTGTGTCGAGCAAGTGTCTCGAGTCTTCAATCTCCCCTTTTTGATGAAAGGCATTCCATACTTAGACAGAAACTTTGTTAGTGATAAAGATCTGCTTTTGAATACTTGCGTATGAAATCATATAAGTAAGGCAAGCTTAATGTATTAGATCATAAAGAAAATATGCTTGGCAATGAAATAATGTTAATTCGAAATGGTTGCAATAGTCAATAATCACAGAGAAAATTGAAGAGAAAGCATTAATTCATTGAAAATAAAGAGAGTACACGGATGAAGAAACTCCCCTAAACAAGACAACAAGTTTCTAACTTATATTTTTCTCCCCTTGCCTTTCAGCAAAAACAACAAACAAAATGGGAATAATATAACAGTTAGTACAAATTTGATGTCCGGACAAAAGAAATAAGTAAAAATCTCTCGGAAAGAAGAAGAATCTGGCGGACTATGGAATTGTGACACAGTGCATCGCGCCTACGAGGGAGAGGGGATGTCCGAGTGGAAGTGGAGGGATGAAAGGTACGCCGGCGCCGATAGGATCTTGACGATGTGCTTGAGCGCGGCGGAGGGAGAACCGGGATTGTCATCAAGGGCTCGGCTCTAACTGGCCGACCCAGAATGAGTGGATCTAGGGGTTCCTCCCTGTGGACCTCGGTAGCTGGAGGGGCTGCTCGGTCCGACCTGCCGACCCAGAATGAGTGAATCTTACCTCTTGACCTTTATCGCACAGTTGAGAGATGCTTGAGTAGATTGTACTTTAATCCTTTGACAAGATAAACTGGACTAACCAGATTGCATCCTTTCCCAATCTTGCCCATCCCAATTATCTTGCCTTTGCTTGTCATCTCCAAAAGTGACCTTTCCTCCTTTATGTTTTTCTAACTCGGAAAAGAGTCTTACGTCTCCCGACATGTGGCGTGAACATCCATTGTCAAGGTACCAATGTCCTTTGATCTCTTCGAGTGACTCGCAAAACAGAGAAAATCTAACCCTTCTCACTTCCTCTAACGAACCTAGTAACATTCTTTACTCGTGGTCCTTTTCGAGGAAGAAGGTTTTTCGAAACCCAGATTTGAATGACTTTGGGTTTAGTCCGATTCCGAGTCTTCCTTGCAGATAACTGAGTCTGTGTCTCTTTCTTTTTGAAAACATTTGCTTTGGAAACCGAAGAAGATGGTTTCTTCTTATAAACGACTCTGGGCTTAGTCCTCCCTTCATTTCTATGAATGGGACCATGCTCAGCTTTCCTGAACTTTACAGTTCTAGAATCCTTTTGAATAGTTCGAGTAGGAATTGGATTCCTCCTCTTTGTTGAAACCAAGGCCCTCTTTTCCGAAATAAACGCATTGAGATCCTAAGAGCATGTCAAGGTTTTTCGACCTTGAGTAAATTTTAAAGCCAGATCTTGAGACTCAATGAGCTTACGCTTTAGCTGCTCATTTTCTTTTCGAGTAACTCGGACTCGGTCTCATTGGATTGAGCACTAGTCTTGAGTTCTCTGAGTGTAAGTCTCAGCTTTTCCAATTCATTTTTCAAAGAGATGCTCTCAAATGAAATTGACTCAAGTTGTTCTTTGAAACGTGAAGAATCGGAATTGGACTTTTCTTCTAAAGTAAAATATATTTAGCTAAATTAGCTTTGGAGAATTTAAGGAAGTATTCAATTACCTCTTGAGGATTTGTTTCCTTATTGTTCGAGTCCGAGTCCGACTCTCTTTCGGCTTCCGAGTCAGAGATTGCCATCGAGATGTTTTAAGTCATCCGACTCCTCATCATCTTCCGATGAGTCCTCATCGCTCCATGTTGCCATCATAGCCTTTTTCTTCATTCTGTCCCTTTTTCTGTTTGGACAGTCTTTGACTATTTGGTGTTTGCTGCCACACTCAAAACATCCAGAATTTTTAGTTAAAGATAACTTTGAAGGAGAAGAATTCTTACCTTTTCTCGTCCCTTTTATCTTTCTTGTAGAATTCTTCTTTTGGCCTTTTATCCCATCTTTTGTGCTTCATCATTCTCTTGAAGCCTCTAGCAATAAGTGCTTCTTCTCGAGTCGGAGGAACTCGGATTTACTTCTCGGGTTTCTAAGGCTTTCGGTGCTATGTTCCTTTTGTGTCTGCCCTCAGCATCCTCCTCTTCCAGGTGGATTTCATGAGTGAGAAGCTTCCCGATGAGCTCGTCCGGCTTTAGAAGTGATAGGTTCCGAGCCTCCTCTATGGCAGTCACCTTAGGACCCCACCTTCTCTTTGGTAGGCTTTTGAGTATCTTTCGACACATTTCCTCGTGAGTAATCTTCTTACTCGGAGATTTGAGATTGTTGGTAATCTCAGTAAATCGAATGAACATCCGAGTGATGTTCTCTTTTGGCTCCATCTTGAATAGCTCGTATTTATGAAGATATTGACTGATCTTCGCTTGTCTGACCTGGCTTGTGCCTTCATAAGTGTTGACCAGTGTGTCCCACACTTCTTTGGCTGAATCGCAGACAGATACTCGATTATATTCTTCCGAGCCGATGGCGCACATCGAATGTTCATTGCCTTGAAGTTCTTTCGAACTTCTTTGCTTCACTCGGAGTAAACTCGGCCTTTGTCTTGGGAATGATTCTAAACTCCTCTGTCTTCATGGGAATATAGTTTCCTTGTTGTATGATCTCCCAAACATCTTCATCATGATCTAGAAGGAAACATTCCATGAGCTTCATCCAGAGTGCACGAAATTTGATCCTTTGAATTTTGGTGGTCTCGCTAGAAGATCTTCCTTCATCGAACTCTCCGTTGTTCCGAGCCATTTGATCTTTTATACCTTTGGATGGTTAGATCCTTTCCGAAAGGCTAGGCTCGATACCAATTGAAGGTTTGCTCGGGGAGAGTCTCGAGTCACCCTAGGGGGCTGAATAGGGTGATGGAGGATTTTCTTTGAAAATCAAACTCTTTTGCCAAAGTGGAGGCAGAAACGATTTTGAGTCTAAAGTGGGGTCGAAAAGTATGAACTCAGAATTACTATAAAGAGTAAAGAGGCAGATAAAGCTGAAGCTTTGAGACTGTCGGAGTCTAGAATGAACTCGAAAGTAAAGACAAAGAAGTTACGTGGAAACCCTCCTGGGGCAAAAACCACGAACCGTGCTAATCCAAGCACGAAGTCAAATCCACTATTTTTATTCCACAAAATACAGTAGATCGACTGAACCCAAGTTGCTCCCTTAAACAACTCTTTACAAGTTTTCCTAGACTCAGAAATTCCCTTATCCGATCTAGTACTTCATAGGTGAGATAACCCTTACAGCTAGGGACAACTAAGCTGAGTTAACCCTTACAGCTGAGTCAAGGGATCTTACCCGAAAGTAAGAAAGTGTTTGTAACTAAGTACAAGACCTTACAACTCCTTTCAAAACTACTTTTTGAGCATCATTTAACACAAATAGCCACAATTCAACATAGACAGTCATCGTCGGCTCCTTTCCGACTATGCCCTTTCTAAATATACCAATTTAGTAAAATTAATTCTTTTTTTTTTTCTCAAGCACAATAACCACAAGTGATTACTATTAACTCAAACATCCCAACTTCTCACAATTTGCCATCTTGCCTCAATTTTCTCCGATTACACCTCCACACTACTAATCAAACTCTTCTTACCCATACTTAGCCATATGGCTCTTAATCTTACTTCACTACTCAAATTCCTCTAGCTTCACTTATCTTCTAGTTCAATTCATTCTCAAGGATTTAGATATGCCTTCAACTCAGTTTAACCTAACAATCACCTGCTCTCCACTTCCCTACCTCACTTGTGTACTAATCAAGATGAACTCACACTTCCCCTTTATAATCAAATCGTTGTTTCCCAATATGAAAAGTTACCTTCCAACGGAGGGGACTTAGGAAATCTCTAAAGGTTCAACTGAAGCATCAATTCACAACTTATACCCAAATCACCACTTTTTCATCTCTAATTCCTAACAAAATTCAATATTATTCATTAACCCTAAGCAACCTAACTTCATCGGAATGTTCAGATTCCCAATTCAGCCTTAACAACTTAATCTGTTCTTGACATGTCCTAATTCAGCCCTAACTATTTCCTAACTTCATTCTATAGCATAAACATTCAATGTTCACAACAAAATTCAATTGGATTTCGAAATTACTATAAATTTGTAGTATAAGACTACCCAACTCAAATTAGGGATTGGAGGTTGCGAATTTTAGATTAGCCTGGTCGAGTATCTTCTTTTCCTTCCTCTCGCTACCAGCCCGGTCCGCTCTGTTTCCCCACTTTCCTCCTTGCTCGATGCTTGTTCTCGATCGCCGGTCGCGGTCTTCTTGTTTGCTGGTTCCCGGTTGCCTTTCTCTCGGCCCTAGCATTCACTTCCCTCTTCCGGTCTTGCTTTCGCCCTCCTTCGTGCCCTTACACCTTTCCCGCTTTCGTCGGTCGCCTTTCCTTCGTTCACCATTTTGGCACGCCGGGCCTCCGGCCTCTTCTCGAACTCTCTCCCTCCCTTTCTCTCTCTCTCTCTGTCTCTCTCTCTGTCTCTGTCTCTCTCTCTTTTTCTATCTCTCGATGTGTTTGGCCCTCGCCCGACTTCCCTTCTCTCGCTTTCCTTGCTCCCGGTTCCGCTCCTCCTTTTTCCTCTCGCTTTGCTTGGGCTTTTTCTTCCCCGAGCCTTCTTTTCTTTTCCTTATCACTTAATCTCTTCTTTTCCCGTTTTGCCGCGGCTTTCCACACACTTGCCAACACAACCCTTCACTTTACACTAGTCTTCCCTTTAGCCCATCCACCCAAGTAAACATAATTAATTATCTTCCTTTTCCTCTTTTCTTTTTTTTTTTTGTTTCTCGGCTTACCTCAAGGTAAAAGATAGAAATAGCTAATGTAATTGATCTTGGGTTTAATTACCGAGTCCGAGAGGGGAGGAAGTAATATAATCCCCTAATTCATAAAAGTGCGTACGATTAAGAAATCATACTAAATAAAATAACTTATGCATCACTTAATTTAATTTAATTTGATAATTAACCTACTTAAAATCTCGGGTCTCACAACTTCTCTCTTAGAGGTGACAAATTTGCTATTGTTGTTGTTGAATAACCTCCTTGAGGTTAGCAATCATGGTTTGACATTGCTCTATTTGTGTATGAGCCCGGCTTTGCTACTGAGTCATCGGTGGCGTGAAAGCTTGGAAGGCTCCTAGAGTTATTTGTAACTCTTTAACTAGAGAGACAAATTGAGTGGCCACCTTATGAAGTAACTCATGTGAAGGGGCAAGTTGAGAAGTGGAAGGTCCAACGAGAAGAAGTGAAACCTCGGAACCCGTATGAGTTTGAGGTGGAGGAGGAGGAGCTAATTCCGAGGAGTGAACCCAAACACCATGTTAGATTTCCTGATATCCAAGACCAATGAGTTTACCTCTATTAAAACAGACAGCGAGGCTCTAAGCACTTGTTTGGGTCAAAAGGAAGTTCAACCTCAAACCGAGTAAAAATAGTTGAAAGAAGAGCTCTAAAGGGATGAGAAGCCTTCTTCTAGTCCGATGGAAGAGAAGTAATATGTTCCAGGATAAAAGGGAAGAGGTTAACCTCATACCCTTCCAGAATGTCAAAGAGAACCTTAAGAACTTTGCTATTAGGGTTCTCTTTTGAAAGATAGTAAGAGAAGAAGGTTCTTATCGGAATGAAGCACGAAGTTTGGCTTCAAAGTCATCCGAGTCATAGAAAAATTATTTCTAGACCGAGGAATTTCTTTAGCCTACTTGTCAAAGAAGTCATCCGCGACTTCATTGAAGGGGATAGGATTAGAATAAAGAAAAAGACGCTTCACATCAAAGAGCTTGTGAAGTAGAGCAAGGTTAATATGAATCACCTTGCCTTGGACGACGTGAAGAGATCACGTTATCTTTTGTCTGTCATGTGAGTATAGAACTTAGTAACAAGTTTCGGGTAGATATACTCACAACAAGCATAAGAAGAATTTGTCATAAAGAAAGAAATGCTAAGCGACCAATACCTTTGAATCATCTCAGGCGAGGGCTTTTCCCTTGGCTTGAGCAGACCTCGTAACATGTTGACTTAGTTCCGGCCTTCTTTGTGGCCGAACCTCGCTCTATAGCTGATCCTCTCTTAGGCATATTGAAAGAGATAGAAAAAGTTTGAGACTAAAGAGAGTGAAGAACATAGATGAGTGAGAAACAGATAGAGAGAGTTTGAGTGTGACAGAGATTATTAAGTGCGAGAACAAAGAGAGCGAGAATGTGAGCAATAAGTAGGTAAAATGAATGAATGAAATTGAAGCGGTGCTATTTATAGAATAAATGCTTTCATTGAACAACCGCCATTTTTACTCAGCCCACCAAGCAATGATTATCAAATCGTTGAGTCTCCTAGTGAGTAATGGCTAGTTTCGAAGCAACTTTCTTCCAACGGCTAATTTTTCTAATTTTCCGCGTGACGAGAGAGAAGAAAAGATTTTCGAAAACATTTATGAGATTCTCCATTGATCTAGAGATGATCCCAGAATTTTAATGTCTATTTTTCTCATAAACTGAGTCCGACTCAATAATGTGTCCGAGTAACTCGTAACACACTCAAAAAATTAATAACTCATAGCTAAGTCTCATTCTCGTGTCAATCGATATATTTGTTATTCACTCAAAGCATATAACAATGAATCAAAGTAGAATAACTTATACAATAACTCATATAATCATGCAATTAGCATGCCAAGTTCATTCCTAATAAAGCAAAATTGATCTTCACTCGGAGGTTTAGTGAAAATATCAGGTAATTGAAATTTTGTAGGAATAAACTCAAGTTCCGAACGATACCGACCTCAATGTTTTTCGTTTTTTAGTGCTGAACTGGATTCTTAATGATACTGATCCTTTGATTGTCACACTTGATTAGGATAGATGTGAATGACAGACCTAGATCCTTTAAGTGTTGCATGATCCGAGAGAATCCGAGTCTCTGCAAGATATCTAAAAATTCTCTTCACCGCAGTGAGATGTGATTCCTTAGGATTAGCTTGAAATCTTGCACAACGGAAAACACTAAATATGATATCTGGCCTACTAGATGTGGGATAAAGTAGAGATCCAATCATACCTCTATAAGGTTTCTAATCTACAACTTTACTTTTCTCTTCGAGCCCAGTTTTGTACTCGCTACTCATAGGTGTTGCTGCATGCTTCGTATCCGGTAGCTTGCATTTCTTCAATAACTCGCTTGGTGTACTTTGATTGATGAACAAAGATGTCATCCTTTTCTTTCTTGATTTGCAATCTAAGAAAGAAATTAAGTTCTCCCATCATGCTCATTTGGAATTCATATCTCATTATCTCGAAAACTCTCTGCATAGAGTTTCATTAGTAGCTCCAAATATAATATCATCAATATAGATCTGAATGATAAGGAAATCATTCCCCTTGGTTTTTGTGAAAAGAGTTTTGTCAATAAGACCTCTTTTGAAATCATTTTTAACCAAGAAACTGCTTCATCTTTCATACCAAGTTGTGGGAACTTGTTTCAGACCATATAAAGCCTTTCGCAATTTGAAAATGATTTGAATATTGAGAGCTTTCAAATATAGGGGTTTCTTAAGATAAACTTCTTGAATATAACCATTAAGAAATGTACACTTAACATCCATTAGATAAAGCTTAATGTTCATGCTATATGCAAATGCTAAGAGAATTTTGATTACCTCACTCCTAACAACAGGTGAAAAGGTTTTACCATAATCAATTCCCTCTTCTCGGTTATACCCTTGAGCAACTAATCGGCCTTATTTCTAACTACCAACCCCGCCTCATTTATTTTGTTCTTGAAAACCCATTTGGTTCCTATTACTGGGTGGTCGGAAGATCGTTTGGTAAGAGTCTAGACTTGGTTTCTTTCAAATTGAGTTAATTCTTCTTGCATGGCCTCTACCCATTCAGGTTAGAGTAAGGCTTTTAGTACATTTTTAAGTTTAATTAATGAAATGAATGCTGAGAATGTACATAGATTTTTTAAAGAAGAATGAGTTCTTACCCTACTGTTGATATCGGAAAGTATATTCTCGGAGTTGGTGACTTGGATGCATATTTGAAAGCTCTACCCGTCCTCTCGGTTCACCAGGTTTGTTGGTTGAATGGCCCGATCTTCAATTGGTTCAGTTTCTTGAACATTTTCAGTGTGATCTTTAGTAGTCCGAGCTGACTCTTGAGCTTGCTCATTCTAAGTCTCCGCATTATGAGTTGGCTCATTCCGAGTTGCCTCGGTTCTTTTATTTTGACTCATTATGAGCTTAGTTTCAAGCAACATCATCTTCATCTCTATTGAGCTTGAGATCCGAGAAAGTGGATTCACTTGTCTTGCCATGGTTAATCTCATCAAAGACAATGTGGATACTTTCTTGCACTTTGTTAGTTCTCTTATTAAAAATTCTATAAGCTTTACTATGAGATGAGTAACCTAGAAATATACCTTCATCTAACCTTACATCAAAGTTAGTCAGATGTTCCTTACCATTGTTATGCACATAACATTTACATCTGAATGGTTTGAAGTAGGAGATGTTGGGTTTCTTTCCCTTGTATAGCTCATAGGGTGTCTTCTTTAGAATAGGTCCGATGAGGGATCCGTTGAGTGTATAATTTGCTATGTTAACTAACTTAACCCAGAAATAGTAAGATAGATCATTTTCAACCATCATTGTCCTTCCTATTTCTTCAAGAGTTCTATTCTTTCTCTCCACTACTCCATTCTGTTGAGGAGTTCTTGGTGCTAAAAAGTTGTGGGATATGCCATTCTTGTCACAACAGTCTGCAAATTCCGAGTAATTGAACTCCCTTCCATGGTTAGCTTGAATTCTTCTGATCCGAGTCTCGGACTCCACTTAAATTTTTCTGCAAATCTTAGTGTACTCTTTGAAGGCTTCATTCTTGTTCTTCAGAAAACACACCCATGTAAATCATGAATAATTATCAACAATAACTAGCACATATGATTTACTTTCTAAGCTTTTCATAGGAATTTCACCACATAAATCCATATGAATCAATTCAAGTACTTTGGATGTAGACACAATTTTGAGTGGTTTGAAAGATGATCTTACTTGCTTTCCTTTTATGCATGCCTCATAGATTTTATCTTTCTTAAATGCACAGTTAGGTAAACCCCTAACTAATCCATGAGATACAAGCTTCTTGATGGCATGTATGCTGATCCGACTTAGTCTACGATGCCATGTCCATGAATCATCATTCAAAGATGATTTTAAACATGATAAATTTTGACTAGAATCTAAGAGAGGAATGGTATAGGTGTTACCTGACCTCGGACCTAAGAGCTTTGTCTCTTTGATGATTGCATCGGAAATGAAGCAGTTGGTCCGAATGAATCTTACCTCATGACCTTTATCACATAATTAAGAGATGCTTAGAAGGTTGTACTTGAACTCTTTGACAAGGTAGACTGGACTAACCGAGTTATCTCCTTGACCAATCTTACTAATCCCAACTATCTTGCCTTTGCTATTGTCTCCAAATATGACTTTTCCTCCTTTTATATCTTCTAACTCGGAGAAGAGTCTTGAGTCTCCGGACATATGGCGTGAACATCCACTGCCTAAGTAAAAATGACCCTTTCATTTCCGAGATACCTGCAAAACAGAAACAAACTAACCCTTCTCACTTCCTCTTGCAAACCTAGTAACAGTCTTTACTATGGTTCTTTTGTGAGGAAGAGTACTTTTGGGAACCTAGATTTGAATAATTTTGGGTTTTATCCGATTTTGAGTCTTCCTTTTAGAAAACTGAGTCTTTGTTTCTTTTCTTTGGAAACCTTTTCTTTTGTAAACGAGGTTAAGAAGGCAGTCTTTGAAAACTAGTCCAGGCTCAGTCCCTTTTCTCTGTGAATAAATGGGACCATACTCAGCCTTCCTAAACTTAACAGCTTCGGAATCAATTTTGAAAAGATTGTTCTAAGAGTTATCCTTCTCTTCAAGCATTGTAACCAGGACCTTCTTTTCTAAATGACACACATTGAGAGCTAAGTACAAGATCAAGGTTTTTCTAACATTGAGTGAGTTTAAAACCAATTCTTGAGACTCATTGAACTTCCTTTTCAGCTGCTCATTCTCTATTCTAAGGCACTCGGACTCAATCTCATTATCTTGAATACTCGATCTCAAGCACTTTCGGATTATGTATCGGTTTTTCTAATTCCTTTTTCAAAAGGATGCTCTTAGAAGTAAGAGACTCTAGTTCTTTGAAGTCATAAGAGTCATAATTAGACTTTTCTTCCAAAGTAAAGATATATCTAGCGAAATCAAGTTTGGAAAACTTTAGGAAATAGTTTATTACCTCCCGAGGATTTGTTTCCTCGGCATCCGAGTCATCACTGTCTCGACTCAAATCCAACTTCTAAGTATGTCGGTGCCATCGGACACTTTGAGTCATTAGAATCATCATCTTCAAAGGAGTCATCATCGCTTCATGTAGCCACCATAGCCTTTTCTTCTTTTTGTCCTTCTTTCTCTTTCGACGAGTCCTTGGCTATGCGCTCCTTGCTGCCATACTCAAAACAGTTAGAGTTCTTAGTTAAAGACAAATTGGAAGAGGATGAGTATTTACCTTTCTTGTTTTTCTTGTAGAACTCCTGCTTTGGCCTCTTTTGTCACTTCTTGTGTTTTATCGTCTTCTTGAAACCTCGGGCAATGAGTGCCATGGGATCCTCTTCGAATCTAAGGAGCTCGGACTTTGTCGTCTATTTTCTAAGGCCTTAAGTGCAATGTTTCTTTTGGTGATGACCTTAACATCCTCTTCTTCTAGGTGTAGCTCATGAGTGAGTAGCTTCCCAATGAGCTCATCTCGGATTCAATTGAGAGAGATTTTGAGCTTCCTCGATGGTCGTTATCTTAGGACCCCATCTTCTCTTAGGTAAACTCCTTAGAATCTTTCATACAACTTCTTCATAAGATATCTTTCTACCTAGAGACTTGACATTTTTGACAATCTCGGTGAAGCAACTGTACATCCGGGCGATATTTTCCTCAAGCTCCATTTTGAACAGTTCGTACTTGTGAAGAAATTAACTTATCTTAGCTTGCTTCACTTGGCTGGTTCCTTCATAATCATTGACCAGTGTATCCTAGACTTCTTTGGCTGTGTCATAGGCGGACACTCTATTGTATTCTTTTGAGTTAATAACACACATTAGAGTGTTCATGGCCTTGTAGTTCTTCCTGTACTTCTCATTCTCATCGGTGGTGAACTCGGACTTCACGTTAGGTACAACTCTTTCTCCTTCCATCTTCATCAGAGTAAGTTTCCATTTTGAATGATGTTCTAGACATCCTCATCACAATCCAAAAGGAAGCGTTCCATCATCTTTTTCCAATGTGCAAAGTTTATTCCCTTAAACTTGGGTGGTCTCAGTGGAAGATCTTCCATCATCGAACTTTCCATTGTTCCGAGCCATCTACTCTTTAGACCTTTGGATTGTGAGATCCTCTTGAAAGGCTAGGCTCGATACCAATTGAAGGTTTGCTCTTGGAAAGACTGAGTCACCCTAAAGGGGGTGAATAGGGTGATGGAAAATTTTTGAGAAAATACAAACAATTACGCACATAGCGAGACTTAGAAAATAATACTAAGTCTAGAATGAACTCGAAACAAATCAAACACGTAAATATGTGGAAACCCTCCCGGGGTAGAAAACCACGGACAGTGCTAATCCAAGCACCAAGTCAAATCCACTATTTTGAATCCACAAAATACAAGGACTCACTCTTTACAGAATTTCTATTTTCTTTGCTTCCCTGAATAGTCGTTCCTATTGAATTTCGTTTTCAAACAGAAATTTAATATTTGCATTAATAAACTTATTAGTCTTTCTTGTGTCTATGTACTTTACATTTTGACCAATTCAATTGTCTAAACCATTATGGGTTTAAAGCTCCAATTTCCTCAAATCAATTCTCTCCAAAATTGGTACACTTTTAATTATATATACCTCCTAATCACTCACTCATTTATCATCTTCCAAATTAGAAATTTCAGCTTCACAAAAACCACTTCCAGTTCCAATAAAATCTCCAAATATTTTCATCCATTTTTTTTTTTCCAAAGATTAACCTAACCCAATTTGATTAATTCACTTCCCTAGCATAGCTCTATAACTTAACAATTTTCACACACCTAATCAATCGGTTCATACTCATATAGAAAATCAAACAAGCATACTCACAATTATAAATATCCCAAATTTATGTCCAATAGCAATTTAGCACACAATAAACACAAAAATCCAATTTCACATATATCCCCATATTTCACTACTCTCCAAAGTTCATCTAATTCTACCCCAACCAAACAATTCATTCATAATTATATAAAAATTAAACAAGCACATTTACAATTATAAAGAAACTCCCAATTAATTTTCAATTCCATATCAAGACATAATAAACCCTAAATCCAATTTCATTTTCTCCCACAATTCCTTCAATTCCACAATAATCAATTCACAACTCATATCTACTTGTCTAAATATTCCAATTACAATATACATTTGTGATAAAATTACTTAAAATTTAGGGTTTTAGAGACATACCTCAAAAGGGGTTAGAGGTGGAATTGGGTGGTGGAGGTTCCGGTGTGGGAGCTATGGTGTTAGACGGTAGCAGTAGGCGTCGGATGACAGCCAGTGGGTGGCACGACCGAGCAGCAGCAGCAGCAGGGGTGGTTTTGCCCCGCTGGCACGAGACAGTGGAGGAGGGAGAAGAAAAATTGGTGCGGGAGCAAGGCAGCGGCCAGGTACGCCGGCGGCGGAAGGTGCCGATGAGCGCTGGCCGACCGGCAGTGGTACAGACACCACGGTGAGAGGGAGTGAAGGAGAAGTGGAAAAGAGATGAAGATTAGATTTGCCTTGTTTAAGCCCCCTTTCATTGATATCCCGATGCTTCTAGCTATTGCTTTCCCTTTTTTTTTCTTTGTCTTGTACGTTTTTAATATCTCTTGTCTCTTTACTATTTCCATTACCACGTGGTTAAGTGTGTAACCATACATTTGACTAAATTCTATTTGTTGTTATAATTAAAATATTATATATATATATATATATATATATATATATATATATATATATATATATATATATATATATATAATTTTATTTTGTTTTCTTTTCGCTTGTTATTTTAATTTGTTCAGAGCTTGGAATAAAATTTTGCATTATCCAAACATATATACATTCCGTTGTACAATTGTAAATTTGTACGAATTACCCGTTGTTATTCGTGATTATCAAATTTGTTCGAATCTTTTATTTCGATTTTTTTTACACGGCTCACTGCTCTTAAATAATATTAAGGCGATAAAATACAAATTTAAATTAATTAAATATGATTAAGTTTCGGGGTGTTACATCCTCCCTTATAAAAAGTTTCGTCCTCGAAAATATAATCATTTAGTAACATAACTCGAAAACAGATGGGGCTAACGATTTCTCATTTCATCCTCTATTTCTTATGTTGCTTTTGAGATCCCATGATGGGTTCAAATGACTTTAACCAAAGGTATCACTTTCTTATGCAATTTTTTAACCTTTCGAACTATGATTTTGTAAGACCCGTAATTTTGGGCTTAGGTGGTCTTACGAGTTAGAGCTAATTATTTAGCCTTGATTAAATAAAGTAGTTCGAGTGACCATGTTTTATATGTGGTTAGATATTCGTAAATTTATCTCGAGCGGATTATTATTAGTCCGCGTATTTATAATTGGCGGAGCGTACTAATTTCTTCCTCCGAATTTTCTGCAGGATCGGCTAAATAAAAACCCGAGACCATGTACGCTGCTTATTTGGGCCTAGTTAAGTTATTGCTTGGGTCTAGTTAAGTTATTGCTTGCGTAAGAAAAGGAAAGAAGAGCAGGGGAAATAAAAGAAAGAAAACAAATGGGATTAGTATTATTCTTAAATTAAATGGATTAGAGAGGACAATTGGAGGCCAATAAGGATGATAGACCGACAGTCGATCGGTGGAGAACGAGGGAAGCAAAGAAGAAGGCTCGGGGGCCCGAGCAGAGGAAAAGAAAGGAGAAAAGCGAGAGGGGGAACCGGGAAAGAGAGAACGAGTAGGCGGTAGCGGGAGCGAGACGACGTCGGAAACCGGCACTCGGCCGGCTCGCCGTGCCCGAAGACAGAGACAGTGGACGAAGGAAAAGGAAAGAGAGAGCGAAAGGAAGGAGGAGCGGAACCGAACAGGGGAAAACGAGAGAAGGGAGATCGGGCGAGGGCGAAACACAGCGAGCGAGAGAACGAACGTAGAAAGAGAGTGCGAGTGTGAGAGCCAACGAGGGCGGTGGCCGCCTGAATGGCCGTAACGCCGCGGCCGTGAGTGAAGGAAGGGAGAAGACCGGACCCAAACAGAGGAGAAAAGCAAGGCGCGAAGGACAGAGGGCCCGAGGGTAGCGACCGGTGAGCGAAGAAAGGAGTGAGGGGCCGGGACGTAACGAGAGGCGGAAGAAGGACCTGGAGCAGAGACAGAGAGTGTAGAGAGCAGAGGAAGCAAGAAACGCCGAACCGAAGCAAGAGGAAGCGTGAGTTACCTAAAACCGAACACAACCGAATGCGTAACGCAAACGAAGCAATTATCCAAAACCCTAAAATTCGAGGTGGGTAGTCCTATACTCTAAACTATTAGTACTTTCGAAACCCAATTGAATTTATCGTGATTATGGAATGTGATTGTGAATGTTGAATATGTATGCTATTGAACAAGTTAAGTAGTTGCTTGAAAGTGGAATGAGGAGTCTTGAGGAGTTTATCGTGATTGTTGAATATGATTGTGAATGTTGAACATGTATGCTATTGAACGAGTTTAGTAGTTGCTTGAAAGTGGAATTAGGAGTCTTGAAGGGAATTGGTAGTTGTTGAGGCCTAAATTGAAAATCGAAAATTTAGACGGAGTTAGGCTAATTGAGTGTAGTGAGTCGTATCGAGAATTCGATCGGTTGGAATGAGCACGTTATGGTTTAGGTATAAGTTATGAATTGATATTTCAGATTAAGCCTTAGAGATTTCTTGAACTTGTGATATTGAGAGCTAATTACGAATATTGGGTAATGATGGGTCGAAGTATAAAGAGGAGTATGAATTCATATTGATTGATGCACAATTGAGGCGTGGGAATGAGAAATGGGTAATTGTCCGATTAATTGAGTTCAAAATATGTTTAAATCCTCAAGGTTGAATTAAATTCGAAGATAAGCGGAGCTAGCGAAAGTGGAGCAATAAAAAGGAATTAAGAACTATATGATTGAGCTGGTCAAGAAAGAACGATTAATGGGATAGAAACCTAAGATGAGAGCAAATTGCACTTGGAGATGAAGGAAATTAGAGGAATTTTAGCAAGCAAAGTAAGGATGAGAGCTATCCGACTAAGTATGAGTAGGAAGAGGTTGATTAGTAATGTGGAGGTGTAATCGGAAAACATTAAAGTAAAAATGGTACAAGTGTGAGATGATGAGTTATTAAGTGGAAGCATAAATGAGGAATTGAGGTAAAGACAATGAACTGTGAAAAGTGGGAATGTTGATTTAGATAATATCTACTTGTGGTTATTGTGGCTCGTAAAATGGAAATTAATCATACCAAAGTGGTGGATTGAGAAAAGTATAGTTGGAAAGAGTTTAGAATGATTGCTTGCATTGAATGATGGCTATTCGTGTAAAGTGATTTCTTTACGTGATGCTTAAATGTAGTTTTGAAAGGCATTTTGTACTTTACGTGAAATTATCCTTGAATGCAACTTCTTGTGAACTCGCCTTTCAAACGTGAATGTGTTTTAAAGAAGCGAAACTTGTTTGAGAAAGTGAATTTAGAAGGGTGGCACGTGTGTCATGCCTTCTACGATGATAAATTGATTGAGATCTTGGTTAGAAATCAAGTTTGATAAGTGATAGTGATCATTTCGGTTTAAATGAAATATGGGCTAAGATTGTTCGGACTCGGAGGAAGGAGGTGGTCGTCCGTGTCGAGCCACGGGGTCCTTGCGTATCAGGATGCCCATCAACCGGAGAGGTTGATTCTTTCCCGACGAAGAAAGCGGAGCCTTCTAAGTATTTGACTAGAGATAGGTCCCGGAACTCGAGTCGTGGGTCGCGTCCCCGAGAACCGCCTGGTGCTAGTTCAATCGTCAAAAGTCCCGAAAGAATTTTCGAAAGTATTTGAAAGAAAGTGCAAATTATTTTGAGTATTATGTGTAAAGAATTTCCATTTTAGGGGTATAGGACTCCGGTGAGCCCGTGGTTTATTGCTCACCCCCACAAATTCCCCCTCCTAGTGTTGCAGGTGCATTCTCAGTGTGTGTGTCCGCTTAGCTTATTCTAGACCCCGTTGATTGCCGTTTGCTGGTTGCTCGCGCGATTTGAATTGCGGATGTGCATTTCTTATGTTTCTAGGCATTGTACTTGTAATTTAGTTCATATAGTTTGTACCATATGTATAGTAAACCCTTTTAGATTGTTGTAAGTTTTATCGCATGATTGGTTGGACTCGGCGTGTGGCCGTTGAGTTGTACACTCCGAGTGGGTGGCTCGTTGAGTTATATTATGCTTTTTATGCAGGGTCTTAGGGCTTTAAGCCTAAGGGTTAGTCCGCTTTACAAACGTAACTCTGCCGAAATTTTTAGGAATCTCGGATTCTTTTGGAAACCACCCTTATTATCTTTAAGTTGAGTTCGCAGTACCAAACCGACACCGTGAAAGAGCCTTAGGAGTTCCTTTAAGGAACTCGGCGATGTAATACTCCTAGGGGTGTTTTGGGGTGTTACAAAAATGGTATCGGAGCATAGATTTTGGTGACCTTAAGTTTGCATTGCATATAGCCGTCTAACATCCTTGTTATGTGACTATGTGCTTTATTTGCGGCCGACATATATGTACCCTTAAGTTCAACCTCTCGCCTTATAAGTGACTACCTCGTTGACTTAGTTAAACTAGTTGATTGTAAACCGTCCATCGGGGTGATGTGAGAGTGACTTCTATGTGTCTGTGTAAATGGGTGTGGCTAAGACCTTACTTCGGTCCATTACCCATTGATTTCGTTGAATCCAATTTGAGAAACTTGTGAAGAAAGGCCTAGATTAAACCAAGCTTGAGGCTAGAACGGACTAAGTGAATCACGTTGAAGATTGTGCTTTCCACCATCTTGAATCCCTTTGACTTAACTCGTCCCACCAAGAGGAGTTGGTTGATGAATGTTGGAATCATGCCCTCCACCACTTTGAGTTTATATGTGGTGATTATTTGTGAGTAATTTGAATGTCATAAATCGTTTGGAAGTAGTTTCCTTGGGTTCTTTGTAAACCTTGGACATTGATCATGTAAATGAGTGTCTCGTTTATAAAGGGAGTTAGAGGTTGTTCTATCACTCCCATGCTTCATTTGGAGTTCATTGTATTGTTAATGGTCATTAGAGCGACTACAACCTACTTGGGAGCGAGATACTTTAAGTTTTGCATAAGGATCGTAGGTTTGATCGTAACTCCCATAGAGGTGAAAGAATAACATAAGGGCTCCCTACTACCTATCGTAGCTACCATGAGTAGTTCAAGAATCGTGTTGTGCTAGATATGATCGCACATAGTTGGGTTGCCTCTAACTTCTACCTTGGTTTCAATTCTAACATTTTGATTGTACTTCCGAGTTCTATCTATCGCCTTTTAGTAATGTTACTTACCCAAGCATGTGTGTCATTCTTACTTGTTTTGACTAGTGATTGGACTAGCCTATCCAACTAGTCGGGCCATAGAGTTTGCTTAAGTTTGTGGAGGATAGTGAGCCGGAGGGTGGTGGGAGATGTTCGAACTAGATGCGTACCAAGCCGAGGTGTTGATCGCATTAAGTGTGCGGTGGAGACATTAATATCCAATTTCAAAACAAGTGGTGAGATCGTTCCAAGCCAACTATTTGCTCTTTTCTAGTACGATTTGCTCCTTGGCGCCTTGTAATTGAGTGAGCGGACGTATCGAAATGATGGTACGGAGGAGGTCGAAACTCTTTAACCCATAAAGACTCCCGGGGATTCCATTAACTCGTGGTTGTCCGATTGAGTTTCCTTCAGTATTGAGTGTATGAGTGTGCTTTAGGTATATGCCCATACCTTGCTCGTTTCAAGTATTATTACCTATTTGTTCCGAATTTCGGGGACGAAATTCTTTTAAAGGGGGAAGAAATGTAAGACCCGTAATTTTGGGCTTAGGTGGTCTTACGAGCTACGACTAATTATTTAGCCTTGATTAAATAGAGTAGGTTGAGTGACCAAGTTTTATACATGGTTAGATATTCGTAAATTTATCCGAGCGAATTATTATTAGTCCGCGTATTTATAATTGGTAGAGTGTACTAATTTCTTCTTCCGAATTTTCTGCCGGACCGGCTAAATAAAATTGAGACTGCGTATGCTGTTTATTTGGGTCTAGTTAAGTTATTGCTTGGGTCTAGTTAAGTTATTGCTTAGCGTAAGAAAAGGAAAGAAGAGCAGGGGAAATAAAAGAAAGAAAGCAAATGGGATTAGTATTATTCTTAAACTAAATGGATTAGAGAGGAAAATTGGGGTCCAATAAGGATGATAGACTGACAGATCAGTCGGTGGAGAACGAGGGAAGCAAAGAAGAAGGCTCGGGGTCCGAGCAGAGGAAAAGAAAGGAGAAAAGCGAGAGGGGAACCGGGAAAGAGAGGAAGAGTGGGCGGGAGCGGGAGCGAGAGCGAGAGGACGTCGGCAACCGGCAATCGGCCAGCCTGTCGTGCCCGAAGACAGACAACGGGCGAAGGAAAATGAAAGAGGGAGCGAAAGGAAGGAGGAGCGGAACCGAACAGAGGAAAACGAGAGAAGGGAGATCGGGCGAGGGCGAAACACAGCGAGCGAGAGAACAGAGAAAGAGAGTGCGAGTGTGAGAGCCAACGAGGGCGGTGGCCGCCTGAACGGCGAGAACGCCACGACCGAGTGAAGGAAGGGAGAAGACCGGACCCGAAACAGAGGAGAAAAGCAAGGCGCGAAGGACAAAGGGCCCGAGGGTAGCGACCGGTGAGCGAAGAAAGGAGTGAGGGCCCGGGACGTAACGAGAGGCGTAAGAAGGACCTGGAGCAGAGACAGAAAGTGCGGAGAGCAGAGGAAGCAAGAAACGTTGAACCGTAAGCAAGAGGAAGCGTGAGTTACCTAAAATCGAACACAACCAAACGCAGAACGCAAACGTAAGCAATTATCTAAAACCCTAGAATTCGAGGTGGGTAGTCTTATACTCTAAACTTTTAGTACACCCAATTGAATTTATCGTAATTATGGAATGTGATTGTGAATGTTGAATATGTATGCTATTGAACGAGTTTAGTAGTTCGTTGAAGGTGGAATTAGGAGTCTTGAGGAGTTTATCGTGATTGTTGAATATGATTGTGAATGTTGAACATGTATGCTATTGAACGAGTTTAGTAGTTGCTGAAAGTGGAATTAGGAGTCTTGAAGGGAATTGGTAGTTGTTGAGGCCTAAATTTAAAATCGGGAATTCGGATGGAGTTAGGTCGCTTGAGTGTAGTGAGTCGTATCGAGAGTTCGATCGATTGGAATGAGCACGTTATGGTTTGGGTATAAGTTGTGAATTAATATTTTAGATTAAGCCTTAGAGATTTCTTGAACTTGCGATATTGAGAGCTAATTACGAATATTGGGTAATGATGGGTCGAAGTATAAAGAGGAGTATGAATTCATATTGATTGATGCACAATTGAGGCGTGGGAGTGAGAAATGGGTGATTGTCCGATTAATTGAGTTCAAAATATGTTTAAATCCTCAAGGTTGAATTAAATTCGAAGATAAGCGGAGCTAGCGAAAGTGGAGTGATAAAAAGGAATTAAGAACTATATGATTGACTTGGTCAAGAAAGAACGATTAATGGAATAGAAACCTAAGATGAGTGCAAATTGCACTTGGAGACGAAGGGAATTAGAGGAATTTTAGCAAGCAAAGTAAGGATGAGAGCTATCTCGACTAAGTATGAGTAGGAAGAGGTTGATTAGTAATGTTGAGGCGTAATCGGAAAACATTAAAGTAAAAATGGTACAAGTGTGAGATGATGAGTTATTAAGTGGAAGTATAAATGAGGAATTGAGGTCAAGACAATGAACTGTGAAAAGTGAGAATGTTGAATTAGATAATATCTACTTGTGGTTATTGTGGCTAAAAAATGGAAATTAATCGTACTAGAGTGGTGGATTGAGAAAAGTATAGTTGGAAAGAGTTAAGAATGATTGCTTGCATTGAATGATGGCTATTCGTGTAAAGTGATTTCTTTACGTGATGCTTAAAAGTAGTTTTGAAAGGCGTTTTGTACTTTACGTGAAATTATCCTTGAATGCAACTTCTTGTGAACTCGCCTTTCAAACGTGAATGTGTTTTAAAGAAGCGAAACTTGTTTGACAAAGTGAATCAGATTTGAGAAAGTGAATTTAGAAGGGTGGCACATGTGTTATGCCTTCTACGATGATAAATTGATTGAGATCTTGGTTAGAAACCAAGTTTGATAAGTGATTGTGATCACTTTGGTTTAAATGAATTATGGGCTAAGATTGTTTAGACCGGAGGAAGGGGGTGGTCGTGCGTATTAGGCCACGGGGTCCTTGCGTATCAGGATGCCCATCAACCGGAGAGGTTGATTCTTTCCTGACGAGGAAAGCGGACCCTTCTAGGAATTTGATTAGAGATAGGTCCCGGAACTTGAGACAGGGGTTACGCCCCGAGAACCGCCTCGGTGCTATTTCAATCGTCGAAAGCCCCAAAAGAATTTTCGTAAAGTATTTGAAAGAAAGTGCAAATGATTCCACCTTGTTTAATGTGATTCCATTCCTAAAATGATTGCAAATCGTGCTTCCAAATGATTAAAGTGTTATGAGCTTTATGTTGCGAATGATTTCAAGAGATTTCATTGAAAAGTATATAGATTTGTATTATATTATTATGCTTTCGCTGATTTCATTATTATGAGTATTATGTGTAAAGAATTTCCATTTTAGGGGTATAGGACTCCGGTGAGCCCGTGGTTTATTGCTCACCCCCACAAATTCCCCCTCCCAGTGTTGCGGGTGCATTCTCGTGTGTGTGTGTGTGTGTCTGCTTAGCTTATTCTCGGACCCCGTTGATTGCCGTTTGTCTGGTTGTTGCGCAATTTGAATTGCGGATGTGCATTTCTTATGTTTCTAAGTATTGTACTTGTAATTTAGTTCATGTAGTTTGTACCATATGTATAGTAAACCCTTTTAGATTGTTGTAAGTTTTATCGCATGATTGGTTGGACTCGGCGTGTGGCCGTTGTGTTGTATACTCCGAGCGGTTGGCTCGTTGAGTTATGTTATGCTTTTTATGCAGGGTCTTAGGGCTTTAAGCCTAAGGGTTAGTCCGCTTTACAAACAGAACTCTGCCGAAATTTTTAGGAATCTCGATTCTTTTGGAAACCACCCTTATTATCTTTAAGTTGAGTTCGGACAGTCAAACCGACACCGAAAGAGCCTTAGGAGTTCCTTTAAGGAACTCGGCGATGTAATACTCCTAGGGGTGTTTTAGGGTGTTACGGATTTGTACAAGTTGCTCTTTATAGGTTAAACCTTCGCACAAATAACTCTTAAAGTGTTCATGTCATGATGTGTCTTCGGACTTGACACATTAATCACAACGTTAGCGTTTCCTAAGTGATAATGTATTTACATATTATAAACCTTAAAAGAACTCCAACCACACCTTCAATATCGTAGATGTAATTCTTTATGGGTGAAAATATACTTAGAGGTCTTTACGGTCGGGGAAGATTTGGCATCTATTTTCATAAAGATAATGTCTCCAAATTCTCAATGCAAAATTGTTGTAAAGATCATGAGTAGGATAATTTTGTTCATATGAACTTAATTGCCTAGAAGCCTACGCTATGAACTTTCTATTTTACATTAAGTCGCACTTTATCCCTTATCTCGGATGTGTCACTGTAAATGGTAAGTTCTCCACCCTCCATCGGTAAGGCCGAAACTTATGCAATGTTAAGTCGTTACTTTAGTTCTTAGAAAGTGACTTCACATTTATTATTTCATTCAAACTTTGTTGTTTTTTCTCAAGAAACAAAATTACTTATGAAAAATCCTGCAAGAATCGTCCGTAATATCCTACCATTTCTTGAAACTTGAACCTCCGTAATGTTAGTTGGCCCGAGCCACTTAGTAATCATTTTTACTCTTTGTGGGTCCATTTTGATTTCATCCATAGAGATTATATGCCTCAAAAAGGTCATTTCTAACAACCAAAACTTGCACTTGGACAAGTTAGCACATAATTTTATAAATCCTCAAGGTTTACAACGACAATCCTTAAATGTTTAGCATGTTCTTCCTTCGTCCTGGAGTACATTAAGATATCATCAATGAAGATAACAACAAATATATCCAAGTAAGGCCTAAATATTCTGTTCATTAGGTCCATAAAAGCCATTGGAGCATTTGTTAACCCAAAGGCCATGACCATAAATTCATGATGTCCATAACGAATTCTAAATGTTATTTTTGGAATGTTTACATACTTACTCCTTAATTGATGGTACCCCGATCCGAGTTTTTTTAATTATTATTATTATTATTATTATTATTATTATTATTATTATTATTATTATTATTATTATTTGGGGAATACACCTATTCTTTGCAATTGATCAAATAGGTCGTCAATCATGGGCAAAGGATACTTATTTTTCACAAGTGATCTTATTCAACACTCTGTAATCCGTACTTAATCTTAGAGTCTCATCATTTTTCTTCACAAACAAGATTGGTGCATCCCTAAGGGAATATATTTGGCCTTATATTGCCCTTATGCATCAAATCATCGAGTTGAACTTTTAATTTGCTGTAAACATCCTATCTTGGTTCAATCTCTATTTCAAGATTAATTTTCCCTTTTGGGGTAACCCAAGAATTTCCTCTTAAAAGAAAAACATCATGAAACTCTTTAATTATAGGGATATATTCAATTTTTATCTCTTTCTTCCCTCCAATTACAAAGCATATATAATTTCATTTCCTTTCTTAACAAGTATTCCAATAATTCTGAGTGATACCATAGGACATTCCCAATTCCTTTTGAACCTTGAAACAAGACTTCTCTTCCTTTTGTACTTTTCAAGGATACGTTCTGCGATTGACAATCTATTTTTGCTCCATCTTTGATTAACCAGTCCATCCCCAAAAATGATATCAATTCCGACCGATCAAACCGTATCAAGTCACCCACGAAATTTTCTTGACTCGGAATAATAGTATAATTTTTATACATAACGTCGCACCTTATTATTTAGCCCATGGGAAAATTTACATATAGCTCTATAGGGCACTTATTTGAGATGTAGCTTGTAACGAAATAAAAGAGTGCGTAGCACCTAAATCAAATAAGATAACAAATGGTATTGAATTTAAAATGAGCGTACTAGTTACGATTGTTCCCGAGTCGATGGCTTGTTTTCTCGCTCATCACATAAGCTCTCGCCACTTCTCTATTGCCCGAAAATGTTGTTGATGCCTTGTAATCTTTTTAGGTTGAGAAGGTCCGGTTGGGCAATTTGCAATTAGATGACTTGGATCGCCACACCAGTAGCGGCGATTAGTCCCAACCCAACGAATATGTAGTATCATGATTTGTCCGACCGTATTTTGAGCATTGTTTCTTGGTTGGGGTTGAAATTTGGGGTTTAGTTCCCAAATTAGCTTGCTTCTTGCTTGGTGTTTCTTCCGAATAGTTTCTTTTCTCATTTCCTCTTTTCTTAAAGGTATTTGGGCTCATCATTCACAACTCTCTTTTTACTCGGCTCCACTTCGACTGCCCATTCATACAATTCTTGACTTGTTTGTACATGTTGCCCGGCTCGTTGATGCCTAATATAGGGAGGTAAGCCCTCTTCAAATCTTATCATCCTCATACGATCGGTGGCTACATACTCCGAGGCAAACCTAGATAACTCTACAAATTTGCTTACATACTCCATCACTCGTCATATTCTCTTGTTTTAGTTCCGAGAATTCCTTTTGCTTTTGTTTTTGTAAGGGAACTGGATAAAATTTTGCTCTTAGTTCCTCTAATAATTTGTCCCACGTGCTCTTGAGGCGTTGGATATTAGCCCTTACAATTCCCCACCGGATATCAGCTTGACCGAGTGAGGTAAAAAGCTCCAATGTTTACACGCTTATTGCTTGGTACCTCGACGACATCGAATATCTTTTCCATCTGCCTAATCCATTCCTCTAATATCACCGGGTCCATTCTTCCATCATAAGTTTTTGGATTTTTTTGGCAACCCTTTCAAAAAATCTACCATCCTTCTCTCGAATTATTGGAATTTGATTGTTTAAGTTTCTTTGTCAAGCATGGCTATAATTGTTCCCAACAACTAAGGGTCTATATCTTCAAATACCCCTTTTTGTTCGTCCTCATTCTCAATCATATCATTTTCTATTTCCTTATGAGGGGTTGGAGAGCTATGGTTAATTGATTGAGAATGCATAGATTCTATGTTGTTTTCTTGGAGTTAATTTCCATGAACATTCTATAGAAGTAGAGAAGATAATTAGTTCTAATTCTGTTTAATATAGAAGTAGAGAAGATAATTTGTTCTAATTCTATTTAATATAGAAGTAGAGAAGATAATTAGTGCTAATTTTTCTTTCCAATCAACAGTATTATTACCAAGATATAAATTGTTTAATACTTAACGATGGTTGGGCAAGTGACACATGTTGATATTTCTAATGTATTTATCCCTCATTACGTAATATATTTTCGTTAGTTTTCTTTCAACACCAAAATAGGTGGATGAAGGGGTTAGGTTAGCTGATGTTTTATTCCTTGAGTGTTTAATATTTTATTATTATTATTATTATTATTATTATTATTATTATTATTATTATTATTATTATTATTATTTTCCAATAAATTTTCTAAACACGAAACCCAAATTGCTCTTCTTACTATTCTCATGTCCCAAGCTCTTTCTCCATTCCTTTCTTTAATGCTTTCATCCAAATTCACTTGAATGACTTGCAAAGATTCCCAATTAGTAATCATGCTTATCAAATCACTAATATCAACCAAGATATCATATTCATAATCATTTCGAATTTTATAGCCTTATCATTTAGAACTATTAACCCAAAATTCACTCTTATACATCTAAACTTCAAAATCGCTCCCCTTTTCAACCTACAACAATTATCCTCGTAATTGATCCTCATAATTTCTTAACAAATGCTCTAATACCACTTCTATATCGCCCCGGACTATAATTATCCATAAAATTAATTTATGACATAACCCAACCAAATTTATGAAATATTTAGCAGAGAAAGCTAATACAAGTTGGGGCATTACCGCCGTCTCTAATAATACGAGTCAAGGCATATACCCATACATTCCACATATTGTTATATATATATTATATTTATTTGCACAAACAGTCACAAGGTTTATACATTATATACTTAAACTTAGATAGTACAAAAGTCCGTCTCGTTTGTTAATACATAATCCAAAATACATTTAACACCAAAATACAACACGCAAGTCATTGTCCGATACCAGCCTTTTAGGATTCTTTTTCCTCTCGTTTCCTTCTCCTAATGCAGCTTCTGTTTAAATACCAATTGCTTCTCTTTCCCTAAAAGAGTTTAAAACATAAAACATAAAATATATAGTGAGCGGTTGTCTCAATACGTTATCCTTGCATTGTAAAATAATGTCGAAGAGTCGGTGAGCTCGCACACGATTTTAAATTCTTTAAAACTCAAACATTTAAGCAAAATCCACGCTTTCTATTTCCTGTAAACTTCTCAATTTTGTTTTCAACTTCTTAAATGTTTTAGTTTCCGACCGTCACTAGGACAACAATTTACATGCATTTGCAGCCATGGCTTTGTTTAAACGATTTGGTTAAAGTTCCCATTTCCGGGAAGGCCCAATACATGGCCTCAATTAAACGATTTGATTAAAGTTTCGATTATCGGGAAGGCCTAATACATGGTCTCGATTAACATTCCCGATTCTCGGAAGGGCCCAATACGAATAATTTTTTTAGCAGACATTTATGAACGGTTCACAATAAACGATTAACGATTAACGATTAACGATTAACAATTACTTGGGTCCTAAAGAGTTGTAGGCTGAAATAAAACAAACACAGTAACATTTTACATAACAATTAAAATTTAACTATTTTGGAAGGGTACAAGCAATGATGTACCTCGGTCGATCTTTTGCTTTTAATTTCTATGTTCTTTGCTTCCCTGAATAGTCGTTCCTATTGAATTTCTGTTTTCAAATAGAAATTTAATATTATAAACTTATTAGCCTTTCTTGTATCTATGTACTTACTTTTTGATCAATTCAATTGTCTAAACCCCTAACGGGTTTAAAACTCCAATTTCCTCCTTAAATCAATTCTCTCCAAAACTCGTTACACTTTTAATTATATATACCTCTTAATCACTAACTCATTTATCATCTTCCAAATTAGAAATTTCAACTTTACAAAACCACTTCCAATTCCAATAAAACCTCCAAATATTTTCATCCATTTTTTTTTCCAAAGATTAACCCAACCCAATTTGATTAATTCACTTCCCTAGCATAGCCCTATAAGTTAAACAAATTTCACACACCCAATCAATCCGTTCATGCTCATATAGAAAATCGAACAAGCGTATTCACAATTATGAATATCCCAAATTTATCTCCAATACCAATTTAGCACACAATAAACCCAAAAATCCAATTCCACATATATCCCCATATTTCACTACTCTCCAAAGTTCATCCAATTCCACCCCAACCAAACAATTCATTCATAATCATATAAAAATTAAACATGCACATTTACAATTATAAAGAAACTCCCAATTAATTTTCAATTCCATATCAAGACATAATAAACCCTAAATCCAATTTCATTTTCTTCCAGAATTCCTTCAATTCCACCATAATCAATTCACAACTTATATCTACTTTTCTAAATATTGCAATTACAACATGAATTTGTGATAAAATTACTTAAAATTTAGGGTTTTAGAGACATATCTCAAAAGGGATTAAAGGTGAAATTGGGTGGTGGAGGTTCCGGTGTAGGAGCTATGGTGTTAGATGGTAGCAGCAGGGGTCGACGACGGCTAGGGGCAGCGGCAGGCCAGCTGGTGGTATGACCGAGGAGCAAGCAGCAGTAGGGGGTGGTTTTGCCCTCGCTGGCACGAGACAGGGAGGAGAGAGAAGAAAAATTGGTGCGGGAGCAAGGTAGCGGCCAGGTACGCCGGCGGCTGAAGGAGCTTGTGAGCGCTGGCCGGCCGACAAGTGATACAAAGACCGCAGTGAGAGGGAGTGAAGGAGAATTGTACGAGAGATGATGATGAGATTTGCCTTGTTTAAGCCCCCCTCTTTCATTGATATCCCGATACTTCTAGCTATTGCTTTCCCCTTTTTTTGTCTTGTAATTTTTTAATATCTCTTGTCTCTTTACTATTTCCATTACTCGAGGGAGTGAAGGAGAAGTGGAAGAGGGATAACTAAGAAAAAGTGTTTGGAATAGAAGAGATTACAAGACTTTTCCTTACAAGAGTTACAACTTAGAAAATTATGAGTGTACAAGAAAGAGGTTGAAGCCTCGAAGAGAGACTAAATAGATTGAGTTCTTGGCTCCAGTAATGTTGTAAGTCTTGAATCATTACTTCTATTTATAGGATGCATAGAAAAGAGCTATTGTGTCTTGGGCAAGAAGCATTGAGTCAGCCTAGCCATTGCAACATATATATTAAGGACTCAATTGTAGAACCGTTGTTGATTTAGTCGTTGAGGTTAGATCATAGTTTCCAAAAACAATTCTACCAACTCTTGGTATCTAAAAGAAAAGGTAAAAACAATCTTTAGACTTAGAAATGAAGAGTTACCTAAAACCGTAACAAACAGACTTGTTAGCCTAGTCCGACCGTGCTCGTGAAATCCGACATTTTTATTTTCATTCGATCAAACGGTAAAGAATCCTTTGTTTTTGTTTTGTTTGCGTTTAATTTTCTTTAATAATCTTGCAAAAACAAAATTGACAATGGTACTCAAAGTATTAAATTACTTTTGTCCAAAATTAAACAAGGATTAGTCTAAATAAATTATTTAATGACTCGAATTTCATTAATCTACTAATTTGGAATTTTTTTAAGTCCAATATTCAATATAATCATATTCCATATATGTCTTAAATCAAGGAATAGACTTAGTAGAGATAAGTTCAAAGATTTATTAGACATATTTCACTATTTGCTAAAGTATTTAAGTTTAGCTTAATAAATCTGGCCAAAATAAAATTAACTCAAATAATTCTGATTCAATTTATGTAGCGAACCACTTTAAAAGATGAGTAATAATTGTGACATTATTTAGGAAAACTTAATATTTGAGCTCTACTACATTGGTCAGTTTTCCGTAACCAAGTGACTCAGCTTAGGCTCTGTTTTAGGGGCTCCATCATTTTCTACTTTTCTAAGTTGAACTGAGTCCTTAAACTTTTAAGAGATAATGTTCTAGGTTCAAAGTCTTAGGTAAGTCATCTATTAATCATTATCTTATGAATTTTTTTATAATGCGACTTGATTAATCCTATGTTTAGATGGATGATTTTGACTCAATCAATTAAAAGGGTAGTTCATACCCGAGTCTTCACCATATACCTACATTGGCTAGCCATGGAAATTTACACTGCCTATGTAAAAACAAACCTTTCCAAATAACAAATGTTTGATAGCGTTTTAGCTCATTATCATGCTTTGTAGATTTCATTAAAAATGCCAAAGCCACAGCTTACTATGACTATGTCGTAGAGGTGCCACCTGTTGTGGCAAGTAGAGTTTCGCATGGCGAGTCTATTTCTGGCCGATTTTCATGTTGCGCTATTTTTTTCATTTATAAAGGCACAACTTACAACATTTGGGAATTATCCACGATGCAAATTAGGTTTGCATTAAATTAGAGTAAGAGGGAGCAAAATAAAATGGAAATTTGCAAGGATTTCATATCGGGCATGAAACGATGGTTCCTTGCGATTTGGGTTAGAAGTTTTGTTATTTTGATATTGGATTTTATGCAAGTTCTCATTAAGTTTTTTTATCTTGTGTTAATATCTTTTGGTGCTCAGGATTTGCTGGCTTATTTTCACAAATATTAGTATGTTTATTTATTTGTGAGAAATTTGGTAATTCTTGTGCATGTTTTAGCCATTAGATGAAATGCCGGTGAAATTTGGTGTTTGGATGTCAAATTTGACTTATTTGTGCAATTACTTAAGAAAATTTCAGCATTTTAGAAATAATTTTTGAAAACCTTATGCTTAATGAACCTAAATAAATCAAAGAACTCTTGAGTAATGGTACTTGATTAGATTTAGGTATTTCACTCCACTTTAAAAGAAAGGTTTGCTACTTGGATCAACAGGTTTGAACCAATTAAGGAAGAAGTATTTTATTGATGCTTGGATTAAGAAATTGCTTTATTTTCTTAATTTTTGATTAATTATCTACTATGTTATACAGTGGTTTAGTTTTATCTCAGTATCAAACCTTGAGTTGCTTAAGAAATTTGGAGAGTATATAACTTGATATCTTGATCTAGTATATGTGGGTACAACCTTGATGTGGCACAACTCTACACCTATGCATTTGCAGCGTATAAGCCAATTTATTTGGTTATACATTATGTTTGACATAAAGGTTACATTGATCTTTTTCTTGGTAACTCGAGTGATGCACAATTTTTTTGTTGAATTGTACCAAGAAAACAATGGATAAGCAAACTTGAACATATGAGGCATAATTCGTATAATTATGATAATGCCATTAGTAATTCATTTTATTTGTTTAACCAATTGTACTTTCTTGTTTTGAACACATTAACAATAAAAATTTGTAAGCCTCACTTGGAGTATTATATGCGCCCCTCCTAAACATCTGTACAATAAGCTCTTTATTGTAGTTACCAAAAACTTGTATAACACTTAATCTTCCAAAGCAACTTAACACTTAAGACTAGACATGTTAGTAGATGTATGACATCAATATGATTTCTGTAATTCATACAAAAAAAAAAAACAAATAAAATTAATCTTCCATCTTATTCTAGAATTAATATCTAGCCCACAAATTCGGTATTTAACAATAAAATTAATTGGCCATAAACTTTACATAAATTTAAAAACCAAGGTAGAAGTGCACTTTATTTCCAGCAAACATGTTCCCATGACAAATACTATAAGGAAACCACAAGTAATTTACATTCCCATAAACCATGAAAAATTTCGACAAATATATTACTAAATCAACTCATATTTTTGGTTTAGCGAGAAAACACCGTTATTACGAACAAGGGTTTATAATACCCAACCCATACTGACAACTGAGGATAGCTGCACCAAGTGTCTACCACCACTCTTCTCCTATCATTTTATCTCTACATAAAAGCATTAACCAATCAACCACATTTATATATGGTCTAATTGAATATCATTCATGATATAATTATAAGCCAAAAAATAATTCATAATATTGAAATAAATTAATTTCATATTTTTCTTCCAAGACATATCGTAATATATCAAATTACAACTTTCAAATCTTGAAATGTTCAGAAAGAAATATATAGAAAGAAAATTCACTCACATTTTATAATCCATATAAAGTATGATTCTGTGGTATATTCAATTAAATAAGTTGTTTCCTACTTATAAAATGAACAAACATCATCTCTAAACGATGTTGTACCTATCGTATTTTCTTACTTTACTATGATGAATTAGTCTCATTCACCACAATTTCGTGAATATCATGTCATTACTGAACACTCAAAGTAACAACTGCTTAATTAGCTTGGATATTTGTCATCTAAAGTTGTATCCCAATACCATCAAATCAAGCACACTCCATTCTTGTTCTCAAGAAAAGGTTAATAATTACACTAATATCCCAAAAAAGGATCCCGATATGGTGTTCGAATACAATACCTCAGCTGATATGTTTACTGCAATCTAGGACAAAGCCACTAGCAAATCTTAAATAAATATGAGCCAAAATTTGGTGTTTACAATTGGACATCTTCTTGTCGAGTAATTTGAGATTGTTTGTAATCTCAGAAACTGTGTATACATCCGAATGATGTTCTCATCAGCCTCTATCTTAAATAATTCGTATCTATGGAAGTACTTGTTGATCTTCATCTATCTAACTTGGCTTGTTCCTTCATATGTAGTCACCAAAGTGTCCTATAATTCTTTAGTCGTATCACAAGTTGAGACTTGGTTGTACTCGAGATAAGTCTAAGGCATATATGAGAATGTTTGTGGCTCTCTAATTTTTTCTTGAGCCTTTCTTTCTCATCGGTTGTGAATTCCGACTTCAACTTTGGCACAACTTCAGTGCCAACTTGCTTCATGGGAACGTAGTTGTCATATGTGATGATGTCTCATACTTCTTAGTCTTGATGTTGAAGGAAGCACTACATTAACTTCTTCTAGTAGGCAAAGTTGTTGCCCTTGAACTTCGGTGGTTTAGTGAATGATCTTCCTTCCTCGAACTCTCCACTTTGATGAGCCATTGATCTTTAAACCTTTGAATTGTGAGATCATTTTGAGTAAAGGCTAAGCTCTCATACCAATTAAAAATTCACTTTAGAGAGACTAATCAGCCTAAGGGGCTGAATAGGATGAAAGAAACATTTTTGGGAATTCGAAGTTCTAAAACATGAGATAAGAACTCAAAAATAGAAGTCGAGTCTAGAGTGACTCGGAAGCAAGAAATGAAGACAAGTGTTTTACATGAAAACCCTACTTGGGGCTTGAAGGTTTGCTCCTGGAGAGTCTAAGTCACCCTAGAGGGGCTGAATAGGGTGATGAGAAAATTTGAACAAACTTTGAAACTTTTTGCTTGGAAAACGATAAGCAATGAGTCCGAGTCCGAGTCTAGATTGGACTCGAAATGTATATTCACTTAAAAACGTGGAAACCCTTCCGGGGCAGAAAACCATGGACAAGTGCTAATCCAAGCATCAAGTCAAATCCACTATTTTGAATCCTCAAAATACAAAGGATCGACTCTACCGAATTGCTCCCTTAGACAATTCCTTACAATGTTTTCCTAAACTTAGAAGTTCCCTTATCCGATCTAGTACTTCATTACTGAGATAACCTTTACAGTTAGGGACAACCGAGCTGAGTTAACTCTTACAGCTCGGTTAAGGGACCTTACTCGAAAGTAAGAAAAGTATGTAACCGATTACAAGACTTTACAACTTAGAAAACATTAATTACAAACTGGGAGTTGTAAATAGAAGATTAAATATGAAAATAATGACTTTTACTTAAGTAATGTGTTTTAGCAATAATTCCAAGCAATCTTTAAGTCTTGTGAAGTGGCTTCTATTTATAGATGATCAAGCGAGTGACCGTTCTGTCTTGGTTCCGAACGAAGTCTTTACTAACAGTTGTAACGGCTCTTCCGAGTCACTCGAAAAGATCTGTTGGGATGTGAACGTTGTGAAATGGCTCTTGGCTCCTAAAGGTACTCCAGTCAACCGGTGATGTCTCGAAAAGCAAGGTGGAAACCACCGTTGAGCCTAACGTTGGAGTTTTCCAGCTTTGGAAACGAGATAACTCTAACACTATGTTTGAGCCCTGTTCGAAGTAGATAAAACTTGTCTGCTGGTGATTGACAGTTAGAAGCCAGCCACTTTTGTATTTCAAAAATGGGATGACCTCGTTTAAATAACCTACAAAAGTAAAAGACTTTGGTTCTCAAAGTATAAAATACTTTGGTCCAAAATTAGGCACAAATAATAATTTAAGTAAGACAATTAAGTGTATAATTATCTTAGGCCTAGAAGAGTGGAATTTTCCGAGTCTAATATTCAATATACTTAAATTCCATCGAGTCAATCCTAAGAATGATCAAGTTAAAAAGAATAGAATCATCGGAGTATAGCAACTTGATCTCGGACAAATAATTCTCAAACAAACAAACTGACTTAGAAAAAGGAATTAACACTATAATTCACTTAGTGTTGAAATATGCGATCGAACTCATAATAAAAGAGTTAGAGAAATTATTTAATCATGCACTAGCTCTGAGTGCTATGTGAGTGAGTCGAAACATCAATGTAGAAGATATACAAGAATGTATTTTCTAAGTCAGTCGAAACGAATGAAACCTTATACAAGAGTTTCTATATTACTCGGAATGTTTTGAAATCAAAACTTAGGAGGGATGAGATTTATACCGAGTCTTCATGCAGTACTCGGAATGTCTTAGAGTTAGAATTTGAGTCTTCAATCTCCCCTTTTTGATGAAAGGCATTCCATACTTAGATAGAAACTTGTTACTCGTAAAACATGACTTTTCATTCTCACTAAGTAGAACATATCGGAGCAGGAAGTAATATTTCACACTTAGAGGATGCATTGTAGATACTATCATTACTTATAACAGCTTATGCAGATAACACATTAGCATAGAGATATGAACAAATAATATCGAGTAGAAAAAAATGACATGAGAGTTCGAACTCGTAAAGAATTAACTCAAAAATATGTCTGTTCGGAAAAAAGAAAATTCATTCATTTATTAAAAAAAGAGGGTGAGCTCCCCTAAACACAACAACATCAATTTTCTATATTTCTCATCCTTGTATTTCATCAAAAACAGGGAAGAAAAATATCAAAAAGGTACACTTGATGTTGGATAAAAAAAAAGAAAATAAAGAAGATAAATTAAGAAGGGGGCTTATGGTGCTGAGGTAGAGGAACGAGCAGTGCGCCAAGCACTGGTAAGCTTGAGACGAAGTTGATGATCGTGGCGGTGGTATCACAGGGATGTCATATAGTGGCTCTATTATGGTCATCCGACCCAGGGCCATATCATCCTCGGGATCATCCTTCCGGAAGACAGTAGAGGGAGGTGCTTTTGACATGACAACTATGGATCGACCAACTTCGCAAGCATCTTCCGACCCACTCGGACTATCATCCGAGCCGATCGGTTCCGGTTCGGGGACTATAGCACCTTGTCCCTCGGTCCGAGCTGCTTCCTTTTTCTCTTTTTCTTCTTCCTCATTCTCCTCTTCCTTCTCTTCCTCCTTCTCTTCCTCAAGCCGAGCTGCTTCAGCCGTAACTTCTTCTACATCAACCTCGCTCGAGGGGGACTTGGCTGAGCTGGAGGACTCCTCGGACATGTTTAAACTGTCTAGGTCCTAGGAAATCTTAGATCCGCATTCTTGGAGTTGCTTGTGCTGTTCCTTAATGATTCCCTTCATCTCGATAAACAGATCCCGGTGCTCTCGGATCCGAGATTAGGCCGTCTTTTAGTTTATCACCGGACTCGAAGGATGGTCTTGAGAGAGCGGAGAGTGCCCCGAAGTTCTTCGAACACAGGGGAGAGTTTGTCTATCAAAATAGTAGACAAAGCAGCGAGTTACTCGTAGAAGGTGGTTCGAAGTGGATGGACCACATGATGGAGGAGGAAGTGGCAAAGGAATCCGAGTTTGAGTAGCAGGAGGTGAAGGGGGCTTTAACTCGGACCCATGGACCCGGACACCGGGCTTGATGTCCCGATATCCGTAGCCCATAAGCTCCTTCCCGCCTACCACTATGGCAGCCTCGGACACTCGCATTTGGATATGAGGGAGGGGAACCTTAAACTGTTTGAAGACAACAGTTAGAAGGGCTCCGAATGGGAAAGGAGAAGACTTTTGGATTGAGCTGGCATAGAAGCCATTTGCCCAAAAATAGCTGGGAAGAGGTCTACATGATAGCCCTTTAGAATGTCAAAAAGAGCTTTGAGAATTTTGGAGTTGGGATTCTTCTTGCTCAAGTGATAAGAGAAGAAGGTTCTCATCGAGAGAAAACAAAGTAATCTGGCCCGGTTCTCATATGAGTCATAGAGAAGTTTTGCGTGACTCGGGGACCTCCTTAGCATATTTCTCAAAGAACTCATTTGCAATCTCATTGAACGGGATGGGATTGCAGTTCGAAAGAGAGAAGAGACTTTGAAAAGTCTCGTGAAGGAGAGAGAGGTTGATGTGAACAACCTTGTCTTGAACTCGTGAGGTAATGACTCCCTCGAGTAAGACATGTTTGAGTAGAACTCGAAAATGAGTTCGGGATAGATAAACTCACCGAAGCATGGAAAATTGTATACTCCAAGTGGTTTTGATGTGTTGCAACCACGAAAACGAAGTGGTTGGGAAAAATTTGTTATCCAACGTTAGGTGTTGGGTGATGAAAATCTTGGGCAGAACTCTTTTAGGCATGGTGAGGATTTTTTAAAGAGAACGAACGAATTAACTCGAGAAAAGAGAGAGAGAGAACGAGAGCACTTAGAATTCAGAGAGTGAGAGCGAGAATGCTTAGAGAGTAAGTAAGTAGTGAGTAAAGTAGTGAAATGAAGGTAAAGAGGTGCTATTTATATCAAAAAGAAATGTCCTTCACCCTTCACTCTAACTTGAAGCTCCAACGGTCGCCTCGGACAGGTATGACATTTCCGCTCCGAAGACTTAGACACTTCTCAACGCATTTCGAGTTGCATTAAATGAATCGAGTATAACCATCTCATACTTATAGAGTTTTGATTCCAAGGCATTCTCTCGTATCTCGAAACCTCTTTAAGTAAAATTGTATCTTCTCTAAGTGATACAGCTCTTACTTCTTATATTTCCGCTTATCCGTAAGTGACTCGTAAAACCGGTTCGTTGTTCCGAGTCCAAGCATCACTCGATTTATCACGGATTGAATAGACTAGTATTTCGTCTTTTCTCACTCGGAATCCGATTTCCGGTTATAAGTACTATTATGTTATAGTCAGTATTTTTAGTATGATTATTGCTTAGTCTATATCAAGTTATCTCACTCGATGTTCTTCACTTAACTTGATTCTTTGCTCGGACTAGCTCGATGGAATTTTTAGCTACATGGATATTGGACTCAGAAAATTCCATTTGGTTTCGACTCGGATAATCAGTTGCTTAATTATCGTAATTATTTTATTATTCGTGTCTAATTTTGGACCAAAGTATTTTATACTTTGAGAACCAAAATTGATTTGCTTTTGTAGGTTATTCAATCGAGGATACACTTTTCAAACCGCAAAAGTAACCGGCTTCGAACGTCAAATGACCAGCAGACATGGCTTTTCACCTTCTCTCGCTCCAGTCCCAGAAGATTGTGTCGTGGCTGTCTGTTTCCAAATCTGAAAACCGAAACGCTAAGCGTAACGGTGGTTTCCACCTTATCTTTCAAGACACTCGCCAGTGGTTTTGGGACTTCCAAGAGACTTAAACCGTTGTCCAACGTTCACATTACAACGGATACTTTCCGAGTGACTCGAAAGGTTTCTATCAACGGTCACGGAAGACTCTCGGTCAGCAGATGAAAAAACGGCTACTCGCTCGGTCATCTATAAATAGAAGCCACCTCACAAGACTTGAAGATTGCCGAACATATTGTTAATTGTTAAGCTTGTCGTACAAAGCAACAAATTAAACCACTACTTAAACTTATAATAAACAATATAGCAAGGGCAAGTAGGGATCGAATCCACGAGGAAAGATATAATAACATGCAAGTTTTAATCTAATTAAATTTACTACTCTTAAAAACAAAATAGAAAATATAAATTAAAATCAATAACTAAAATTCATAGAAAATTATCTAATAACTAAATAAATAATTTATACAGAATAATAAAACTACAATAACCCAGAAATATTTTTGTATATTTTTAGAATAATTAAAACAGAAAACTAAAGCAGAAAATAAACAAATTCTAAAACAGAAAATTAAATAAGTAAAATTCTGCACTAAAATAATTACGAAAATAAATACTAAAATTACCCAGAATAGTAATACTAATTTTCTAAACCTAACCAGACCCTAAAAATATAAAAACAAAATTTAAAATCTAATTTATGAATTTATTTTATTAAAAACCTGCAGTAATTAAATTCAAGAATTAAATCTGAAAAAATATCAAATTAATTCCAAAAATTCTAAAATTTAATCACAGCAAACTAGGACTCTATCTAAACCCTAAAAGAAAATAAAACACGAAAAATAACAAAAGAAACTATTTTTAAACTAATTTCTAACAAACTGACTCAAAAATAATAAAAACTAACAGAAAATTAAATCTGAAAATTAAAATATATAATGACTCAAAATTAAATTAAAATAAAATTACTAAAACTAACCTAAAATACTGATCTTTAGGGGGTTTAATGAAATTGATAATAAAAGACTATAACTTTATAAGTAAAAATCAATAACTCAAGAGAATAACTAAAAGCAAACAAATAATTATCAAAGATAACAAATTTATAAAAACACTTAGTATAATCTATATCCACCATGCAAATTATTATTTATCATTAACACACAAATTGATCTACCCATGAGCTAAACTGTAGAAGACAACCACTAGCGGATCTTCCCCGTTTTTCCTTAGTTATTAGTTTACTTAGGCCTAGCCCTAATATAAACCCTACTAATATTGATAACCCTAGCACTAGCACTAGAATTTAATCAAATCAGAGCATTAAGTATTAGAAAAACATCATCTAGCACCTAATAACCAATCTACTAGCAAATTGATTTAAGAAGGATCTATGATAATTTCCTAATTAAAAGAGATGGGTATGAGCCATCCATGATTAACTAGGGTGATACTTATGTCTAAAAGATCAAGCAATTACGTACTTAAACCCTCTAAACTATCACATGAATTTATATAAAACTAAATAGCGTGCACTCTAATTAATTAGACATAAATTCATAAACATTAAACACAAATTATCATAAAATCATGGATTGAATCAATAAGACAATAAAAATCGAAACTTTGTTTCAAAATAAATAATTTAACATGGCTTCAAGTAGATTATACCAAGTATAAGAAAAACTACTCACACATAATGTAAGTTAAAACATGTAAACTAAATAAAACTAGCATCTTTAGTATTAATCTATCAATAAAAACTCAATCTTTTCTAATAAAAATTACAAAACTAAATTATACTACCGATATTAGTTTCTTTGACCCGGGAAGATGAAGAAGATGATGATGGATGGTGGCTGGCTGGGCAGCGGACAGCAGCAGCAGCAAGCGGACAGCAGCAGCAGCAAGCGGGCAGCAGCGGCAGCAAGGGTTCGAGCGGCAGGTGCAGCGGCTGGCTCGTGGCTGGGCAGCAGGTGTAGGCGGCAGCAAGCGGTGGTGGCTGGCGTGGACAGCAAAGGCAAGAGGTGGTGATTGTGTGTGGGTCTAGGTCAGCCAAGATGGGGCAGCAGCAAGGGCTGCGTGTAGCTCCTCCCGGGTCTCCTTTTATGATGATAATAAGTAGTATATATAGGGTGAAAGAGTTAGGGTTTATTTCTCTTTCTTCTCTTCTAAGTTTCCTTTTCTATTCCAATTAGGATTTCCTAAAATATAATATCCTAAAATAAATATTTTATTACATATTATATTTATGGACCGACTTCATATATTTTCTTGGATGCTTGTCGGTAGCTAAAAATCCACTTTTAACGACATTTCTTCTCTTCCCGCTTTATTCGATAATTACCTATAAATAGACAAAATAGAATAAATTAGATAAAATAAACTATATAATATAAACTAAATAACTACTAAAAATACGTATAAACTACGACTTAACATTAATACACATACTTGCTCAAAGTCATTGTGTTTACTTTCAATCTTCTACTTACAACTCCCATTCCGTAATTCATTACTTTCGAGTTGTAAGGTCTTATACTCGATTACAAACTCATTCTTACATTCTTTGTAAGGTCCCTTGACTAAGCTGCAAAGGTTAACTCCGCTTAGTTGTCCCTAGTCTGTAAGGGTTATCTCAGCTAGGAAATACTAGATCGAGATAAGGAAATTTCGAGTCTAGGAAAACTTGTATAGAGTTGTCTAAGGGAACAACTCGGGTTCGATCAGTTCAAGGTATTTTGTGGACTCAAAATAGTGGATTTGACTTCATGCTTGGACTAGCACGGTCCGTGGTTTTCTGCCCTGGAAGGGTTTCCTCGTAATATCATTTCTCGAGTCCAAACATTTCGACCCTGTTGTTAGACTCGGAACCTGTCTTTGTTTTTGTTTTCAACGGAAGAGCTAAAGTTTCCACGAAAAACTTCCATCACCCTATTCACCCCCTCTAGGGTGACTCGGACTCTCCCCGAGCAAACCTTCAATTGGTATCGAGCCTAGCCTTTCGGAAAGGGTCTAACAATCTAAAGGTCTAAAGATCAAATGGCTCGGAACACCGGAGAGTTCGACGAAGGAAGATCTTCCAACGAGGCCACCAAAATTCAAGGGATCAAACTTTGGGCACTTGGAAGAAGCTTATGGAATGTTTTCTTATGGATCATGATGAAGAGGTATGGGAAATCATACAATAAGGAAACTATATTCCAATGAAGACAGATGAATTCAGAATCATTCCCAAGACAAAGGCTGAGTTCACACCGGGAGAAACAGAGAAGTTCGAAAGAACTTCAAAGCAATGAACATCCTTATGTGCGCCATAAGCTCGGAAGAATATAATCGAGTCTCTACCTGTGACTCTACTAAAGAGGTGTGGGATACTTTAGTCAACACCTACGAAGGTACAAGTCGGGTAAGACAAGCGAAGATCGATCGAGTATCTTCATAAATATGAGCTTTTCAAAATGGAGCCAGAGGAGAACATTACTCGGATGTTCATTCGCTTCACTGAGATTACCAATAATCTCAAATCTCCGGGAAAGAAAATTTCCCATGAAGAAATGTCCCGGAAAATTCTCGAAGCCTACCCAAGAGATGATGGGTCCGAAGGTGACTGCCATAGAGGAGGCTCGGAACCTCTCACTCTTAAAGCCGAGATGAGCTCATCGGAAAGCTTCTAACACACGAAATCCATCTAAAAGAAGAGGATGCTGAGGGCGGTTGCAAAAGGAACATAGCACTGAAAGCCTCGAGAATCTAAAGAAGCAAATCCGAGCTCCTCGACTCGGAAGAAGATCCCATGGCGCTTATTGCAAGAGGCTTCAAGAGAATAATGAAGCACAAAAGATGGGATAAAAGGCCAAAGGAAGAATTCTACAAGAAAGATAAAAGAGACGAGAAAAGGTAAGTATTCTTCTCCCTTAAAGTTATCTTTATCTAAGAATTACGGATGTTTCGAGTGTGGCAGCAAAGACCACATAGTCAAGGACTGTTCGAAGAGGAAAAGGGACAGAAAGAAGAAGAAGGCCATGATTGCAACATGGAGCGATGAGGACTCATCGAGAGGATGACGAGGACTCGAGACGACTCGAAGTGTTTAATGGCAATGTTTGACTCGAGAGGCGAAAGAGAGTCGGACTCGGACTCGAACAATGAGGAAACTAATCCTCAAGAGGTAATTGACTATTTCCTCAAATTCTCCAAAGTTGATTTAGCTAAATACATTTTTACTTTGGAAGAAAAGTCCAATTCGACTCTTCTCATTTCAAAGAACAACTTGAGTCAATTTCTTCGAAAGCAATTCTTTGAAAAACGAATTGGAAAAGCTGAGACTCACACTCGAGAGAACTCAAGACTAGTGCTCAAACTAATGAGGCCGAGTCCGAGCTGCTCAGGAAGGAAAATGAGCAACTAAAAAGGAAGCTCACTGAGTCTCAAGATCTGGTTTTAAAGTTTACTCAAGGTCGGAAGAACCTTGACATGCTCTTAGGATCACAATGTGTCTCTTTTCGAAAAGAGGGTCTTGGTTTCAACAAAGAGGAAGAATCCAATTCCTACTCGGAATTGTTCAAAAGGATTCCGAAGCTGTAAAGTTCGGGAAAGCTGAGCACGGTCCCATTCACAAAAATGAAGGGAGGACTAAGCCCAAAACTATTTATGAAAAGAAACCATTCTCTCCTGTTTCAAAAGGAAAAGTTTTCAAAAAGAAAGAGACACGGACTCGGTTCTCTAAGAGGAAGACTCGAGAATCGACAAAACCCAAAGTCATTCAAATCCGGGTTCGAAACACCTTCTTCCACGAAAAGGACCACGAGTAAGGAATGTTACTTGGGTTCGTTAGAGGGAGTAAGAAGGGTTAGATTCTCTCTGTTTTGCGGGTCACTCAGAAAAGTTCAAAAGGACATTGGTACCTGGACAGCGGATGTTCACGACACATGTCGGGTGACCAAGGACTCTTTTACGAGTTAGAATCATACAAAGGAGGAAAAGTGACTTTTGGAGATGACAGCAAAGGCAAGATAGTAGGTATTGGCAAGATTGGAAATGGAAGCAATCTGGTAAGCCCAGTCTACCTTGTCAAAGGACTAAAATACAATCCGCTTAGCATCTCCCAGCTATGCGACAAAGGTCGGGAGGTAAGATTCACTCAATCTAAGTGCTACATCTCAAATGAGACCACCAAAGAGGTAAAGCTCTCGGGTAAGAGATCCGGTAACACTTATATCATTCCTCTTTCTGACCCAAGCAAGAATTTATCTTGCTTAAAAGCATCTCTTCATGATAATTCATGGTCTTGGCATCGTAGATTAGCTCATATTAGCATGCATACTATCAAAAAGTCGGCATCTCATGGTCCGGTTAGAGGTTTAACTAACTGTGTTTTTGAGAAAGACAAAGTTTGTGAAGCATGTACAAGGGGAAACAGGTCAGATCCTCATTCAAGTCTCGTCAAGACTGTTTCGACATCAAAAGTGCTTGAACTGCTACACATGGATCCACGTGGTGAAATTCCAAGTAAAGAGCCTCGGAGGTAAATCCTACATTGTTGTCATTATTGATGACTTTTCAAGATTTACCTGGGTGTGTTTTCTCAAGCATAAAAATGAAGCATTTAAGGAGTTCGAGCAAACTCTGTAGAAAGATTCAAGTTGAGTCTTAGACTCAGATTCAAAAGATTCGAACCGACCATGGGAGGGAGTTCGACTATTCGGAATTCTCGAGTTACGCAATCGGAATGGAATCTTTCACAACTTGTTAGCACCAAGAACTCCTCAACGGAATGGAGTAGTAGAGAGAAAGAACAGAACCCTTGAAGAAATAGCAAGGACGATGATGATCGAGCACAACTTGCCTTACTATTTCCAGGCGGAGGCGATCAACACAACTAACTCGCACTTTGAACAGATGCCTCATCGGACCCATTCCGAAGAAAACACCCTATGAGCTTTACAAAGGGAAGAAGCCAAACATCTCATACTTTAAGCCCTTTGGTTGCAAGTGTTTTATTCACAATAATGGTAAGGATCACTCGACCAAGTTTGATGCTAGGTCGGATGAAGCATCCACGTAGTGTTTGATGAACTTGAACAGGAGAAGCCAAGTGAGTCGTCATACTCGAACCGAAGCTCGGTAGAGATGATGACAAAGCCGAGCCTACAAAGACCGAGACTCAACTCTGCTCAAAATGAGGTCACTTAGAATGAGGAAACTCGGAATGAGACAACTCAAGAGCTCACTCGGAATGAACAAGCCAATGAAGAAGATCACTCGGAACAAGTCTCTCGAAGATCAAGCGGTTCAACCCACAAATCTCGTGAATCGGAGAACAGGTAAAGCATTCAAGTTTACTTCTAGTCATCCACTAGAGAACATACTCTCTAACATCAACACTGGGGTAAGAACTCGTTCCTCTCTACATAATCTATGTGCATTCACTGCATTCATTTCATTAAACGAATCCAAAAATGCACTAGAAGCCCTTAATGAACCTGAATGGGTGGAGGCCATGCAAGAGGAACTCAATCAATTCGAGAGAAACCAAGTCCGGACTCGACCAACCGACCTTCCGACCACCCGAGTTATAGGAACCAAATGGGTTTTCAAGAACAAACTGGATGAGGGTGGTGTGGTAGTCGAAATAAGGCTAGACTTGTGGCTCGGGGATATAATCAAGAAGAAGGAATTGATTGTGGGGAAACCTTTGCACCTGTAGCCGGGATTGAAGCCATTAGAATACTATTGGCATTTGCATCCAGCATGCATATTAAAGTATATCACATGGATGTTAAGTGTGCATTTCTCAATGGTTTTATTGAAGAAGAAGTCTATGTCGAGCGACCTCCTGGTTTTGAAAACTCGGAATTTCCAAATCATGTTTTCAAACTTCAAAAGGCTCTCTATGGTCTTAAACAAGCACCTCGAGCTTGGTATGAAAGACCGAGTAGCTTCTTGGTTCAAAATGATTTTAAAAGAGGTCGGATCGACAAGACTCTCTTCATAAAGACCAAGGGAAAGATTTCCTTATTGTTCAAATCTATGTTGATGATATTATTTTCGGTGCTACTAATGAGTTTCACGTGCGAGAATTTTCCGAGTTGATGAGTCAAGAATTCCAAATGAGCATGATGGGGAACTTAATTTCTTCCTTGGCTTACAAATCAAACAAGACAAGGATGGGATCTTTGTTCATCAATCTAAGTATACCAAGGAACTGCTGAAGAAATACAAACTTCAAGATGCAAAGCACGCATCTACTCCCATGAGCAGACAGTATAAAGCTTGACTCGGACGAGAAAGGTAAAGCGATAGATCCGAAACTTTATCGAGGTATGATTGGATCTTTGCTATATCTTACTTCCAGCGAGCCGGATATAATGTTCGAGTGTTTGTCTATGCGCAAGATTTCAAGCCGATCCAAAAGAATCACATCTCACTCGCGGTGAAGAGAATATTCGAGATATCTTGCAGGCATTCAGAATTTAGGTCTATGGTATTCCGGAGACTCGGAACCGACTCTTACTGGATACTCGGACGCAGACTACGCAGGATACAAAGTTGATCGAAAGAGCACATCCGGAGTGTGCCAACTTCGGGTCAATCCTTAATATCTTGGCACTCAAAGAAGCGAACTCGGTAGCTCTATCAACTCGCTGAAGCTGAATATATTGCGATTGGAGCTTGTTGTGCTCGGATTCTATGGATAAAGCAACACTTGAAAGATCTTGGACTATCATTCAAATTAGTACCAATCAAGTGTGACAACCAAAGTGCAATTAGCATCACCAAGAACCCCGTCCGAATTCGAAAACAAAGCATATCGAGGTCGGATACCACTTCCTACGCGATCACTCGGAAAAAGGTGATATTGAACTTGAGTTCATTCCTACTAATCTTCAATTAGCTGATATCTTTACTAAGCCTCTTGGTGAAGATCGGTTTTGTTTTATTCGGAATGAGCTTGGTATGTTAAATGCTTAATTATATGCTATTCTTATTCATTGCATAATTACGTGCTATGTGTTTTCACATTTAATAACCATTAGCTCAGTTGATTCGGTGATACTTGGGCTGGTAGTTATTTCGTGTTTCGAGTCACTCGAAACCTATCCGAGTCAAACTCGGACGTAGAGAAACTTGGACTTCAAATTTTCCGAAACTATCTCTAGATCGGTGGAGAGTTTCGGATCCTATTTTTCAAAATTTTTTCTCTCTCTCTCTCTCAAGCGTTGTGATCGGATATTAGTTGTGGATCTCTAACCGCTGAAATCTTAACCGTTGAAGAGAACCGTCACACCGGTCTTCGGTGACCGATGGACAAGCCGAGTCGAACGGAGTTATATTTAACGGATAGTTGACGGGCGCGCTTATTTTCTATAAATAGCGTCTATTCATCTTCGTCTCGGTATTCTACATTTCATCTCTCCGAAACGAAACTTTTCGCGGAAGATTACTACGTGAACAATCATCCTTGAACTTCGCAAGCGTCGAAGAAGCCATCTCTCGTAAGTTTCGATCGCTCTCATCTTTTTCTTCTCCATCTTTTCCGTTTCTTCTCTTCTACCTCTCCTTCTCTTTCCTACTTGAAAGTCTCATCTTTCCCTCTTTCTCTCAAAAATGCCTAAAAGAGGTAACCATCCCGACTTCCGGGTCTCCTCCTCTTCCAAAAGCCTCGCACCAAAACGCCGAAAGCTCAACCCCTCCAAACCCATTGTCACCCAAGCACCTTGCGCTGGACGACAAATTCTTTCCTCCAACCAAATTTTCTTGGTTGTCCCACATTCAAACCACCGGAGCATACAACTTCATGTGCTTCGAGCGAGTTCATCTATCCCGAACTCGTTTCGAGTTCTACACTCACCTCACCCGCTCCGAAAATGTTCTAACCTCCGGGGTTCGAACATAACTCGTTCGTCTAAACACCTCTCTCCTCCACCGCCTGTTCAAGGTCTCCTCCCTGTTCTTGAACAGCAACCCCATTCCTTTCACTCGAAGTCGCCGACGACTTCTTTGAAAAATACGCCAAAGAGTTCCTTAAGTCCCGAAAAACTTTTCCGTGACTCGGTTGAAGTCGAAGCTCGCCTTACGTGCTTCTGCCGATGAGAACCTTTTTCTCACGAGCATTCCAGCAAGGAGAACCCCAACTCCAAGCACCTCAAAGCTCTCTTTGACATTCTTGAGGGCTACGAAGTAGACCTCTTCCCTCCATCATTGAGCGAGATGGCCGCCGTGCCAACTCCACTCCAATCCAAGAAGAACACCTCCCTTCCTTTTCTGTGCTCTTCGACCCTTGTCTTCAAACAATTCCAAGTTCCTCTCCCCTCGGACCCAAACGTCGTGTGCCGAGGCTGCCGTTGTTGTTGGCAAAAAGGAACTGCAGGGTACGGATACCGGAAACCGACCTCGGTGTCTAGGTTCATAACTCGAAGCCGAGGCCTCCCTCTCCGCCTCGGACTCGAAATCCACCCCTCTCTCTCTCGCCTCTCCACCTGGTGGTGCCTCCACCTCGGGTGCCTCAAAACTCTCTATGCTCTCTTGTCCCCCGTTTTAATAGACAAGATTAGGTCCGTGTCCTCCGATTTCGGAGACATACTCCGGTCCTTCAAACTTGTTCTCCAAAATCGACCATCAACCAAAGGACCAGGTCAATCCCAAATCCGAGAGCAGCGAGTCTCTAGTTCTTGAGATGAAGGAACTGGTAAAAGAGCGAAGGAGCTGGTCGAGCTCTTCAGAGAGAGAAGGTCCAAGGCGGGTCGGGACCATGATGACTCGGACGCATCCGAAGCGTCTTCGAGCCCATATCCGACCTCCTCGGACAGTGGGGATGAAGAAGAAGAAGGCTGCAGATGCGAAGCAGCAGACGCCGAGGAACCTCGTGGCCGAGGCGAGTCCATCCGGGCAAGGGAAGGAACACCAAGAAGAAGCAGTGGGAACTACCGAGGTTCGAGTCGCTCCATAAGCTCAAATAGTCAGTACTCGGCTCGGACGGCCGATGCAGGTGGGTCCGACGACTTAGCTACACCAGCGGGTCGAGCAGAGCAGCCCCCTCCAGCTAGTGAGGTTCCAAGGGAAGAACCCCTCGATCCACTCACTCCGGGTCAGCCACTTAGAGTTGAGCCCCGACGATTATACTGGTTCTCCCTCCGCCGCGCTCAAGCACATCGTCAAGATCATACCAACGCCGGCGCACCTCCACTCCCTCCGCCTCCACTCGAAATCTCCCTCTCCCTCGTAGGCGCCATGCACCGAGTCGGAATTCCTCGACCTGCGCATTCTTCTTCCGGAGAGTTTATTTTTTTCTTTTGTCAAGACATCTAAGTTACACTATTTGTTCTTTTCTTCCCTTCTTTTTGTTGTTTTTCTCTGAAAGGCAAGGGGAGAAATAGAGTCGAAAACTTGTTGTCTTGTTTAGGGGAGTTTTCCCTTTTACTCCTTGTAATTTCTGTCGAGTTCAATGAATTAATGCTTTCTCTCACATGATTTCTATGTGTATAATCTTTCCGAGTTTACATTATTTCATTGCTAAGCATTCTTACTTTATGCTCGACTATATACCTCTTGCTCCGATACACTGAGAATTCTTTACTTAATTTTCCTCATAAGCAACTACTCGTAGTCAGATATTTTTTTACTAACAAAGTTTCTGTCTAAGAATGGAATGCCTTTCATCAAAAAGGGGAGATTGAAGACTCGGACACTTCTCAACGCATTTCGAGTTGCATTAAATGAATAAGGTATAACCATCTCATACTTATAGAGTTTTGATTCCAAGGCATTCTCTGTATCTTAGAAACCTCTTTGATTAAAATTGTATCTTCTCTAAATGATACAACTCTTAATTCTTATATTTCCTGCTTATTCGTAAGTGACTCGAAAACCGGTTCGTTGTTCCGAGTCCAAGCATCACTCGGATTTATCGCAGATTGAATAGACTAGTATTTCGTCTTTTCTCACTCGGAATCCGATTTCGGTTATAAGTACTATTATGTTATAGTCAGTATTTTTAGTATGATTATTGCTTAGTCTATATCAAGTTATCTCACTCGATGTTCTTCACTTAACTTGATTCTTTGCTCGGACTAGCTACGATGGAATTTTTAGCTACATGGATATTGGACTCGGAAAATTCCATTTGGTTTCGACTCGGATAATTAGTTGCTTAATTATCGTAATTATTTTATTATCTGTGTCTAATTTTGGACCAAAATATTTTATACTTTGAGAACCAAAATTGATTTGCTTTTGTAGGTTATTCAATCGAGGATACACTTTTCAAACTGCAAAAGTAACCTGGCTTCGAACGTCAAATGACCAGCAGACATGGCTTTTCACCTTCTCTCGCTCCAGTCCCGGAATATTGTGTCGGGCCGTCTGTTTCCAAATCTGAAAACCGAAACGCCAAGCTTAACGGTGGTTTCCATCTTATCTTTCAAGACACCGCCGATAGTTTTGGGACTTCCAAGAGAGTTAAACCATTGTCCAACGTTCACATTACAACGGATACTTTCGAGTGACTCGAAAGGTTTCTATCAACGGTCACGAGAGGACTCTCGGTCAGCGAGATGAAGCGAGATGAAGAAAACGGCTACTCTGCCTGGTCATCTATAAATAGAAGCCACCTCACAAGACTTGAAGATTATTGAACATATTGTTAATAAACATACTTGCTCAAAGTCATTGTGTTCACTTTCAATCTTCTACTTATAACTCCCATTCCGTAATTCATTACTTTCGAGTTGTAACGGAAGAGCTAAAGTTTCCACGAAAAACTTCCATCACCCTATTCACCCCCTCTAGGGTGACTCGGACTCTCCCCAAGCAAACCTTCATACTCTCCAACGGTAAGAATTCTAGCGACTTTTTTCAACAGCTAGTTTTCTCCGATCGATGCGTGCAACGAGAGAGAGAGAGAGAGAGATGAAAGAATTTTAAAAAAATATTTCTAAAATTCTCCATTTTTCTAGAGATGATTTCGAAGTTTTATGTCCATTTTGCTAAAAAGCGAGTCTAACTCGAGTACGGTTTCCGAGTGACTCGGAACACTCAAAGACCTAATAACTCCTAGGTCGGTTTCACTTGATCAATCGAACCATTTGTTATTAAGATAAAAGAAAAACATATAACACATAATCATGCAAGACAATTTCACTAAGAAAATCACATAATAATGTATTAATCATTCCAAGCTTATTCCTAATAAAACAAGACTCGATCCTTACTAAGTGTGAAGATTCGGATTCTACATGTATATCATTCTGAGTACTATCAAGGAATCATGTACCAACTTCATCCCTTCTAAGTTTTGATTACAAGTCATTCGAGTATTATAGAAACTATTCGAGTGTCATAGAAACTTTTCCGAGTGTTACAAAATGTTTTCATCCGATTCCGACCGACTCGGAAAGCACACTCATGTTCATCAATTCACTCGATGGTTCCGAGTCACTCGGACATCACTCAAATTTATCGCATGATCAAACATTCACTCTAACTCTTTCAAACTAAGTTCGACTTCATATTCTAAGTTAAAGTGAATTACAACGTTAATTCATCTTTCTAAGTCAGCATGTTTTGTTTGAAGTATATTTGTTTAGATCAAGTACTCTTACTCGATATTCTCTGTCTAACTTGATCTTTCTCTGATCGACTCAGATGGAATTTGAGTATAATGAATATTAGACTCGGAAAATTTCACTCTTTTAGGACTCGAGATAATTATGCTCTTAATTATCTTAATTAAATTATTATATGTGCCTAATCTTGGACCAAAGTATTTTATAACTTTGAGAACCAAAATTGGTTTACTTTTGTAGGTTATCTAAACGAGGTTATCCTACTTTTGAATTATAAAGTAACCGACTTCAAGATGTCAAATCGCTAGCGGACAAGGCTTTTTCTACTTCTAACCAAGGTCTAGACACCGTGTCGTAGTCTGTCTGTTTCCAAAATTGGAAATCTTCAACTCTAAGCTCAACGAGTGGTTTCCACGCTACTTTTCGGACACCACTAGTGGATTGGGACATCCTAAGGAGTTAAGAGCCATTGCACAACGTTCACATCTCAACGGGTCTTTTCGAGCAACTCGGAAAAACCGTTACAACGATCACCGAGGACTTCTAATCGAAGATAGTCACAATGGCTAATCTGCTTGGTCATCTATAAATAGAAGCCACTTCACAAGACCCGAAGATTACTCGAACCCATTGCTGAAATTATATTTCTCTATATAATACTCATTCAATCTTCTACTTATAATTCCAAGTCCGTACTTAACATCTTTCCGAGTTGTAAAGTCTTGTAATTAGTTACAAACTCTCTTTCTTACTCTCTAAGTAAGGTCCCTTGACTGAGCTGTAAGGGTTAACTCAGCTCGGTTGTCCCCGGCTATAAAGGCTACCTCGGTTAGGAAGTACTAGATCGGGTAAGGGAACTTCGAGTCTAGGAAAACTTTGTAAGGAACCTGTCTAAGGGAGCAATTCTAGTTGAGTCGGTCTACTGTATTTTGTGGATTCAAAATAGTGGATTTGACTTGGTGCTTGGATTAGCACCGGCAATGGTTTTCTACCCCGGGAGGGTTTCTATGTAATTCGAGTTGATACTTTTTGAGTCCAATCTAAACTCGGAATCTGTTTCGTCTCTATTCACGTGCAAAAGAGTTTGATTCTCTAAAAATCTTCCAACACCTTATTCACCTGTAATACCCGGAATTTTAAAGAAAGCAGTTTAATAGCATAGAATTATTGAGTATTTTTCCCGCAACTAGGGGGTTTAAGTGACTCGATTTTATTTACGGTCGGACATATTACGTTAGAATTCCTTTGGAGGCTGGGGCGAATAAATAAAATCAAGGAAATTTCCTTCCTTTTACATCTCGAGCTGAACCGTTGGGTGATTAAGAATTGTCGTGGCCTGCATATTAAAATAAGTCGGGACGTAGTAGCGTAAGAGGACGGAAGGGAGGAGATGTGGACTTGTCGTATATGGGCCGGTGGTTATTTTCACTGAATTATGAAGAGATAATTAAGCCATTTGGGGGTCCAATTAGGAGCCTTAACCGCCAATTAAGCGGTGGAGAGAGAGAAGCAGGAAAAGAAGGAGGGGGTCGGGGAAAGCAAGAGCGAAGCAGAGCAAACAGAGCAAGGGAGGGAGAGAGAACCACCGGACGGAAGAGAGAGAGAGAGAGGAGGGGGCGAGTGTGCGCGATGAAGGAGACCGCGAGGACGGGCGACCACCGCGGGACCGAAGGCGACGGTCGGCGTCACGAGCGGACGCGGCGAAGGGAGAGCACCGAAAGGGGAAAGAGAGAGAGGGGCGTGCGGGAACCGGCAGCAGGCCGAAGGCCTGCGAGCGGAGTGACGAACGCCGGCGGCGGCGGACGAAAGCGAGGGAAGGGGAGCGAGAGACTAAGACCGAGCGAGGGAGAAAAAGGACTCGAAACAGAGACAGACGCGAGCGAGAGTTTGAGGGGCCGGGGACCGGGACATGCGACGGCGACGGCGACAAGGGAGGCAGACCGGCGGTAAGCACTCGTGGGTACCGGACCGAGAGGCGGCAGAAACGGTGGGCTAGAGGCAGGGAAGCGAGAACCGAAAGAAGGAACCGAACCGGGGAGCTCGAACCTCAAGCAAATCACAAACCTTCAATCCCCGAATCGAGGTGGGTAGTCTTATACTCTAACCTATTAGTATATTCGAAATCTAAATGAGTTTATCGTGATTGTTGAATGTGATTGTGAATATTGAACGCAATTATGCTATTGAATAAGTTAGTAGTTGCTGGAAGTGAATTAGGAATTGTGAAGGCAATGGGAGTTGTTAAGGCTCGAAGAGGAAATCGGGAAGTTCATTAAGTTGCTTGAGTAAAATGAGTAGTGTCGAGAGTCGGGTCGGTTGGGGATAAGTGCGTATGGTTTGGGCATAAGTTATGAATTAATATTCAGATTGAGTCTTAGGGATTTATTGAATTCGCGGCATTAAGAAACGAGTACTAATTCGGGAAATAACAAGGGGAGTGTCAAGAGGAATAGGAGATCGTATTGAGTGACGCGCAATTGGGGCATTTAAGTGAGAAATGGGTAATTGTGAGGTTAAGTGCGTTCGAAGTATATTCTAAATCCTCGAGGTTGAACCGAGCGTGAAAGTAAGTAAAACTAACGGGAATCGAATAATGAAAAGTAAGTAAGAGGTACATAATTAAGGATGGGTGAGCAAGAATCGATTAACAAGGTAAGAGATATTAAATGGGAGATTGAGGTTGGGAAATAGCAGGTTGGGGACGGTAAAGTGGAACTAAGCCATAGTCATGTCTAAGATCTTGGAGAGAGAATTGAATTAAAAGGCGAATAGAGATAGAGGAAATTCGGTAAATTAAGTTTAAGGATATATGGTTGAATGAGGGCAAAAGAGGTCGGTTTACAAAGTGAAGCCATGAAATGAGGAAATGAGGTAAAGATAGTGGATTGGGAAAAGTGAGAACGTCGAGTTAAATATTATCTACTCGCGGTTATTGTGGCTCGGAAAATGGATTCAATTGTACTAAACCGATGAATTGAGAAAAGCTTGGTTGGAAAAGAGTTGGGAATGATTGCTTGCATTGAATGGTGACTGTTTGTGCTATGTGTTTGCTTCATGTGATGCTCACAAGTAGTTTCGAAAGAAGTTTTGTGTTTTGCGTGAAATGACCCTTGAATGTGATTTCCTATGAAATGTCTTTCAAACGTGAAGGTGTTTTAAAGAAGCAAAGCTGATTTGAGAAAGTGAATTTATAAGGGTGACACGTGGTGTCATGCCTTCCTTGATACTAAATTGATTGAGAAAGCCGTAAAGTGAATGTGATGAATAAGAATGTGCAAATGGTTTTGAATCGACCGGCTACGGATCGTTTAGCATACCGAAGGGTTCGAACCGGGAACGCCCAGCTAGAGACTTCGAGGGAAGGGTTCTAATAGGGGTCCTGAGAGACAGGATGCCCGCTCCGAGACTTCCTAGAAGAATGGTCCCGGAGCCTTTTGTCGGGGTCGCGCCCGAATTAAAGAAGTGCTAGTTCGAGTCCTCGAAGGCCTGGAATGTTGATTCAACCCCAAAAGAAGTGTTCTTGAATGTGATTATGTGTTTTAAGTGATTGGAGAGTCTTGATCTTTTTATTGCAAGAGATTTCAGTGAAAAGTATATAGATTTCTATTACGTTATTATGCTTTCGCAGATTCCATTATTATGAGTATTATGTATAAAGAATTTTCAATTTAAGGGTATAAGACTCCGGTGAGCCCGTTGATTATTGCTCACCCCACAAATTGCCCCGTCCCCACCCAGTGTTGCAGGTATACTTTCGAAGCATAATCCACACTTAACACGTTTCGGACTCCGCGATTGCTTGTTTGATGCGTGTCGAGCAATTCAATTCAAGAATATGCATTTCTTATACTTCTTAGTATTGTACTTGTAATTTAGTGCATATAGTTGTACCAAATGTATAGTAACCATTTAGATTAGTTTAAGTTAGATTGTTTTAAGTTTTACCGCATGATTGGTTGAACTCCGGCGTGTGGCCGTTGAGTTGTATACTCCGAGCATGTGGCTGGTCGAGTTTTATTATGCTTTTTATGCAGAATTTTAAGGCTTTGAGCCTATGGGTTAGTCCATATTACAAACAGAGCTCTGCCGAAATTTTTAGAGAATCTTAGCTTCTTTTGGGAAAACCACCGGTATTACTTTTAAGTTGAATTTAGATAGCCAAACCAACACCGGGAAGAGCCTTGGGAGTTCCTCTAAGGAACTCGGCGATGTAATACTCCCGGGGGTGTTTTGGGGTGTTACATCACCCCCTCTAGGGTAACTTAGACTCGTCCAGGAGAAAACCTTTAAAGTGGCTTAGTGAAAATATCAGCTAACTGAAATTTTGTAGGAATGAATTTAAGTTCAATATCACCTTTCTCATAATGGTATCTCGGAAAATGATACCCGACCTCAATATGCTTTGTCCTTGAGTGCTCGAATTGGATTCTTAGTGATGCTGATTACACTCGATTGTCACACTTGATTGGGATAGATTTGAATGAAAGTCCAAGATCCTTTAAGTGTTGCTTGATCCACAGAATTTGACCACAACATGCTCTAGTCTGCAGTGTATTCAACTTCGATAGTTGATACAGACTATGGAGTTCTGTTTCTTTGAGTGGCAAGATATGAGGGATTGACCGAGAAATTGGCATGCTCCCGATGTGCTCTTTCTATCAACCTTGTAAACCAGCATAGTCAACATTTGAGTATCCAGTGAGGGTCGGTTCGAGTCTCTTGAAAACCATAGACCAAGATTCCGAGTTCCTGCAAGATATTTGAAAATTCTCTTCACCGCAGTGAGATGTGATTATTTTGGATTAGCTTGGAATCTTGCACATAGACATACACTAAACATAATGTTTGGCCTACTAGATGTGAGATATAGCAGAGATCCAATCATACCTTTATAGAGTTTCGATCTACTTGCTTTACCTTTTTCGTCCGAGTCCAGTTTCATGCTCGCTACTCATAGGTGTTCGCTGCACATGTCACATCTTGAAGGTTGTACTTCTTCAACAACTCCTTGGTATACTTAGATTGATGGACATAGATGTCATCTTTATCTTGTCTAATTTGTAGACCATGAAAGAAATTGAGCTCTCCCATCATGCTCATTTGGAATTCCTATCCCATCAACTCGTAAAACTCTCAGCATATAATTTCATTAGTAGCTCCAAAAATAATATCATCAACGTAAATATGAGCTATAAGGAAATCTTTCCCCTTGGTTTTTATGAAAAGAGTTTTGTTAATCTCACCTCTTTTAAAACCATTTTCAACCAAGAAGTGGCTCAGTCTTTTATACCAAGCTCTAAGTGCTTGTTTAAGACCATATAAAGCCATTTGCAATTTGAAAACATGATTTGGAAATTTGAGTTTTCAAATCCAAGGGGTTGCTCAACATAGACTTCCTCTTGAATGAAACCATTTAGAAAAGTACAATTGACATCCGTTTGATACAGACTTAACATTCATGCTTGATGCAAATGGCAATAGCATTCTAATTGCTTCGATCCTAGCAACTGGTGCAAAGGTTTCCCCACAATCAATCCTTTCTTCTTGATTGTAACCTTGATCCACAACTCTAGCCTTATTGCTGACTACCAACCCATCCTCATCCAGTTTGTTTTTGAAAACCCATTTGATTTCTATAACTGGGTGGTCGGAAGGTCGTTTAGTCAAAGTCCAAACTTGGTTTCGTCAAATTGATTAGGCTCTTCTTGCATGGCCTCTACCAATCAGGTTCGTTTAGGGCCTCTAGTGCATTTCCGGGTTTTGTTAATGATATGAATGCAGTGAAAGCACATAGAATTTACAAAGAAGAACGAGTTCTTACCCCACTATTGATCTACCTATTCTCTCGGTTCACCAAGTTTGTTGGTTGAACTGGCTGATCTTCGATAGTCTCGACTTGCTGAGTTTTCTCATTCGTTTGTCCTTCGGCGTTCGAGCTGTCTCTTGATCCGGTTCGGTCCGAGTCATGATGTTCTGCGTTGCCTCATTCCGAGTTACTTTCTTCGACTCTATCCGAGCCAAGCTTCAGCAAGATCATCTTCATCTCGACTGAGTTTCGGATCCGAGAAGGTTGACTCACTTGTCTATCCCTGATCTATCTCATCAAACACAACGTGGATACTTTCTTCCACTTTGTTAGTTCTATTGTTAAAGACATGATAAGCTTTACTATGAGATGAGTAACCTAGAACGATACCTTCATTTAACCAGGCATCAAACTTAGTCGAGTGATCCTTACGGTTATTGTGAACAAAGCACTTACATCCAAAGGGTTTGAAGTATCGGATGTTGGGCTTTTTTCCCTTGTAAAGCTCAAGGGAGTTTTCTTCAAGATGGGTCCGATGAGGCATATGTTCGAGTGTGTAGTTTGTCGTGTTGATCGCCTCAGCCTGTAAATAGTAAGGTAGACCATGTTCAATCATCATCGTCCTTCCTATTTCTTCAAGAGTTCGGTTCTTTCTCTCCACTACCCCATTTTGTTGAGGAGTTCTGATGCTGAGAAGTTGTGAGAGATACCATTCTTGTCACACAACTTGAATTTTTTGATCATGCTCGAGTAGTCGAACTCCCTTCCATGGTCGGTTCGAATTCTTCCGATCCGAGTCCGAGACTCTACTTGAATTTTCCTGCAGAGCCGACTCAACTCTTTGAAAGCTTCATTTTTGTTCTTGAGGAAACAAACCTAGGTAAATCGTGAATAATCATCAACAATTACAAGTACATATAATTTTACATCTCGACACTCTTCACAGAGATTTCACCACATATGTAGCATCTCAAGCACTTTGGACGTGGAAACAGTTTTGAGAGGTTTGAAGGATGATCTCGACTTGTTTCCCTTTTGTGCATGCTTCACGATTTTATCTTTCTTAAAAGCACGATTAGGTAAACCTCTAACTAAACCATGAGATGCAAGCTTTTTGATAGTCCGCATGCTAACATGACCTAGTCACGTGATGCTATGTCCAAGAATCATCATGTAATGATGCTTTTAAACAAGATAAGTTCGAATTGGGTCGAAAGAGGAATCGTATAGGTATTACCCGACTCTTACCCGAGAGCTTAGCCACTTTGGTAGTTGCATCAGAAATATAGCAATTGGTCTAAGTAAATCTTACCTCTTGACCTTTGTCACACAATTGAGAGATGCTTGAGCGATTGTACTTTAGTCCTTTGACAAGATAGACTGGGCTAACCAGGTTGTCCGCTTTCCCAATCTTGCTAATTCCAACTATCTTGCCCTTACTATCATCTCCAAATTGACTTTGCCTCCTTTAAAATCTTCTAATTTAGAAAAGAGTCTTGAATCTCCTAACATATGGTGTGACATCCACTGCCTAAGTACCAATAACCTTTTGTCCTTTTACGAGTTACCTGCAAGTCGAAAGACACTAACCCTTCTCACTTCCTCTAATGAACCCAGTAACTCCCTTTATTGTGGTCCTTTTTTTGAGGAAGAAGACTCTTGGGAACCTAATTTGAATGACTTTGGGTTTGGTCCGATTCGAGTGTTCTTTCGTAAAACCGAGTCTGTGTCTCTTTCTTTTGAAAATCTTTTCTTTTATAAACAAGTGGAGAAAGTTTAGTCCTCCTTTCATTCTTATGAATGGGACCATGCTCAGCCTTTCGAACTTCAAAATTCTGGAATCCTTTTTGAAAAGATTTGAGTAGAAATTAGATTTCTCCTCTTCATTAAAACCAAGTCGTTCTTTCCTGAAGGAGACACACTGAGAGCCTAAAAACATGTCAAGGTTTTTCTAACCTTGAGTAAGCTTCAAAACGAGCTCTTGAGACTCGTTGAGCTTTCTTTTCAGATGCTCATTCTCTCTTCCGAGTGACTCAAACTCAGTCTCATTATCTTGAGTACCAGTGTTGAGTTCTTTTAGAGTTAATCTCAATTTTTCCAATTCATTTTTCAAACAGATTGCTTGTCGAAGTAAGAGACTCAAGTTGTTCTTTGAACCGAGAAGAATCAGAATTGGACTTTTTTTCCAAAGTGTAAATATATTTAGCCAAATCAACTTTGGAAAACTTGAGAAAGTATTCAATTACCTCCCGAGAACTTGTATCCTCAATGTCTAAGTTGTTAGAATCTTACTCGGATTCATCTTCCGAGTCTATTAGTGCCATCGGACACTTTGAGTCATCGCAATCATCATCTTCTTCGGATGAATCGTCATCACTCCATGTGGCCATCATAGCCTTTTTCTTCTTTCTGTCCTTATTTCTCTTCGAACAGTCTTTGACTATATGATCTTTGCTGCCACATTCAAAACAACTAGAATTCTTAGTTAAAGATAACTTTGAAGGGGAATAATATTTACCTTTTCTATCCTTCATATCCTTCTTGTAGAATTCTTCCTTTGGCCTCTTTTCCCATTTCTTATGCTTCATCATTCTTTTGAAGCCTCGGGGAATGAGTGCCATTGGATCCTCTTCTAAGTATGAGGAACTCAGACTTTCCCTTCTACTTTCCGAGGCCTTCAGCGCAATGTTCCTTTTGGTGATGACTTCGGCATCCTCTTCTTCCAGGTGAATCTCATGGGTAAGCGGCTTCCAAATCGGTTCGTCTCGCCTTTAGTTGAGAGAGGTTACGAGCTTCCTCATTGATTGTCACTTTGGGACCCCATCTTCTCTTTGGTAGAATTCTCATAATTTTCCTGCACATTTCCGTGTGATAAATTTTTCTACCCGGAGATTTGAGATTGTTTGTAATGTCGAGTGAAGCAAATAAACATCCGAGTGATGTTTTCTTGTGGCTCCATCTTGAACAGCTCATATTTGTGAAGATACTGGCTTATCTTCGCCTGTTTCACTTGGCTTATTCCTTCGTATGTGTTGACAAGAGTGTCCCACACATCTTTGGCCGTGTCGTAGGCTGACACTCTATTGTACTCTTCCGAGCTGATAGCACACATCGGAATGTTCATTGCTTTGAAGTTCTTTCGAACTTTTCGACTCTTCATTGGTGTACTCAAATTTTCTTTAGGCATAGATCTTGTTCCTTCCATCTTTATTGGAATATAGTTGCATTCTTGGATGATGTTCCATACATCTTCATCGTTATCCAATAGAAAGCACTCTATCGGTTTCTTCCAAGTGCATGAAGTTTGATCTTTTAAACTTTGGTGGTCCGGTGGACAACATTCCTTCATCGAACTCTCCAATGTTCTAAGCCATTTGATCTTCGAGTACTTTGGATTGTTAGATTCCTCTTGAAAGGCTATGTTCCGATACCAATTGAAGGTTTGTTCCTGGAGAGTCTAAGTCTCCCGCAGAGGGAATTAATAGCGTGACGAGGAAATTTGAACAAACTTTCAAACTTTTTGCTTGGAAAAGATAAGCAATCGAGTCCGAGTTTAGATTAGACTCGAAATGTATATTCACGAAATATGTGGGAACCCTCCTGTGGTAGAAAACCACGAGACAGTGTTAATCCAAGCACCAAGTCAAATCTACTATTTTGAATCCTCAAAATACAAAGCACTAACTCTACCAGAATTGCTCCCTTAGACAATTCCTTAAAATGTTTTTGCTAGACTCGAAGTTCCCTTATCTGATCTAGTACTTCATTACTGAGATAACCTTTACGAGTTAAGGACAACCGAGCTGAGTTAACTCTTACAACTCGGTCAAGGGACCTTACTCGAAAGTAAGAGAAGTATGTAACCGATTACAAGACTTTACAACTCAAAAATAGTAATTACAAACTGGGAGTTGTAAATACAAGATTGAATATGAAAACAATGACTTTTGCTTAAGTAATGTGTTTCAGCAATAATTCCAAGCAATATCCAAGTCTTGTGAAGTGACTTCTATTTATAGATGACCAAGTAGAGTGACGGTTGTTTCTTGGTTACGAACGAAGTCTTTACTCGAAGGTTTGCTCTTGGAGAAACTAAATCACCCTAGAGGGGGTGAATAGGGTGATGGGGAAATTTAAACAAGTAATGGAAGAATAAAACTAGACAAGACTATGAGGAGAGTCCGAGTTTAGATTGAACTCGAAAGGTACTAACTCGAGAAAGTTACGTGGAAAGCCTCCTGGGGTAGAAAACCACGGCCAGTGCTAATCCAAGCACCAAGTTAAATCCACTATTTTGAATCCACAAAATACGAGTAGAAAGACTCAACCAGAATTGCTCCTTTAGACAATTCCTTACAAGATTTTCCTAGACCGAGAAATTACCTTATCCGATCTAGTACTTCCTAACCGAGGTAACCTTTACAATTAGGGACAACTGAGTTGAGTTAACCCTTACAGCTCAGTCAAGGGACCTTACTCGGAAAGTAAGAATGACTGTTTGTAAACTAATTACAAGACCTTACAACTCGGAAAGATATTATGTACGAGTTGGAGTTGTAAGTAGAAGATTAAGTATGAATACAATGACTTTTTCTTAAGTGCGTGTATTGACAGTTGATTCAGCAATCTTCAAGTCTTGAGAGTTGGCTTCTATTTATAGATAACCAAGCGGATTAGCCGTTGTGACTATCTTCCGACTGGATGTCCTTTGTGACCTTTGTAATGGATTTTCCGAGTCACTCGGAAAATATCCGTTGAGGTGTGAACGTTGGGCAATGGCTCTTGACTCCTTTGGAAGTCCCAATCCACTGGTGGTGTCCGAAATGTCGGGTGGAAACCACCGTTGAGCTTAGCGTTGCGGATTTCCAGTTTTGAAAACGGACAACCCACGACATAGTGTCCGGGCCTTGGTCGACGGTGGAAAAAGCCTTGTCCACCGATGATTTGACGTTTTAAAGCCGGTTACTTTTGTAATTCAAAAATATGATAGCCTCATTTCAATAACCTACAAAAGTAAATCAATTTGGTTCTCAAAGTATAAAATACTTTTGTCCAAGATCGAACACGAGATAATAATTTCAATTAAGATAATTAAGTGCATAATTATCCGAGTCAAAAAGAAATGGAATTTTCTAAGTCTAATATCCATTATACTCAAATTCCATCCGAGTCAGATCTAGAAGTAAAGCAACTCGGATATATAACATCGAGTGGAAAGACTTGATCTAGACTGCCAATGTTCAAACCAAGCATGGAGACTTAGAAAGATGAATTAACACGAGTAATCCAATCAAACTTAGATCATAAAGTCGGACTCGAGTTTATGCAAAATAGAACAAGTGTTTGAACATGCAATATATCCGAGTATTATCCGAGTGACTCGGAACCGTGTGTGAAATGATAAACATGAATATGCTTTTGAGTCGAGTCGAGTCAAAAGAGAACATATGCGATAGTTTCGTAACACTCGGAAAAGATGCTATATCACTCGGAAAAGCTTATAAAACGAGATAGAATGACTTTTAATCAAAACCTTATAAGAGATGAAGTCCTATACCTGGTTCCTTGATGGAACTCGGAATGATGTAATGACAGTGCGGGTCTTCAATCTCCCCTTTTGATGAAAGGCATTCCATACTTAGACAGAAACTTTGTTAATGATATAGATCCGGGTTGTCATCCTTTCTCAAAGGATAAGCCAAAAAAAAAACATGACAGAATTGTGTAGAGAAAATACGAGTGAATGAAACTTATCTTCTATCGAGCAAATAAACCGAGATTGCATAAAAAGAACTAAAGTATTAGAGTGAGAAAAGAATAACCGAGTATTAGAGCAATGATAGACGAGTTGTCCAATTAGAGCGAGAGAAAAAAATGAGCAAAATATTGAAATTCGAAATAATAAACTCGAAAAAAAATTGCTTTAAGTAGTAAACTTAGAGATATGTGCAACTCAAAAGGCGAGATAGTAGGATTATTAATGAAATTTCATTGTAATTTTGTGTAACGAGTTTACACAAAAGAGGGTGAGAGAAACTCCCCTATATAAGACAACAAAATTTTTCTAACTATCTCCCCTTACCTTTCAGCAAAAAGAAAAAGAGGAAGAATGTATCAAGTAGATACAGATTTGATGTCCGGACGAAAAAAATTAAGCGAGAAAAAAATTAAGATGGAGGAGATGGAGTAGTCTCGAGTCGAGGTTGCTTGGACGAGCAGTGCACCTTCGCTAATAAGATCCGGAAGATGTTGACGAGCGAGGCGGAGGCAGCACCGTGAACTCTAGAATGAGCTCAGCTCCGAGTGGTCGACCCGGAACTAGGTCGTCCGGAGGCTCATCCTCCTGGAACTTGACCGACGAGAGGGTGTGCTTAGGGCGACCAGCTGGCCGACCGACCATGGTCGGCAGGGTCTTCCGACCCACTCGGAGTACTTGTTTGAGCTGATCATTTTCGGTTGAGGTTCTAGAGCACTTGGGCCCTCTACTGCTGCTGCCCCTTATTCTTCTTCTTTCTCCCCTTCCTCGGATGGAGCTGCCTTAATCGCGAGCTCTTCTTCTTCTTCTTCTTCTTCTCCCCCTTCGAGGAGGATTTGGCCGGACTCGAGGATTCTTCGAAGTGTTTGAGTCAACCGGATCCTCGAGCCGCCTTAGATCGCCTCTCTCGAAGGAGCCCGATCAGCTCCTCTCGCTCTTTAACCAGGTCCTTCATCTCGAGAAGCACATCTTGCTGCTCTCGAATTTAGGATTAGGCGGTTTTCTAGTTAATGGTCATAGATCGAACGACAGTCTTGAATGATTGGAGGGTGTCCTTGAACTCACTGGACGCCTAGGAAAGCTTGTCCATGATATTGGAGGACAAGGCAGAAGAAAAATTCGAGAAACACCTGAGGTGGAGGCACCACCAGGTGGAGGAGGTAGAGGAAGAGGGGATTTTGAGTCCGAGTCCGAGGCGGAGAAGGTGGCCTCGGTTCGAGCTATGGACTCGGACACCCGCTTGGGTCTCCCGTTATCCGTACCCAAGGAGTTCCTTTTTGCCAACGACAATGGCAGCCTCGTAAGCTGCGTTAGAATCCGAGAGAAGAGGAACTTTGAACTATTTAAAGACGAGGGTGAGAAGAGCCCCGAAAGGAAGTGGAGTGGTCTTCTTGTTCTGAGTCCGAGCATGCACAGCTGCCATCCGCTCGACTATAGCGGGAAAGAGGTCTACTTCGTAGCCCTCTAGAATGTCGTAAAGAGCTTTGAGGTGCTTGGAGTTGGGGTTCTCCTTGCTATATAATGTCTGTGAGAAGAAGGTTCTCTTCAGCGAGAAAACAAAGAAGGCGGGCTTCTAATTTGAGTTGGGTCACGGAGAAGTTTTTACGTAACCCAGGGAATTCTTTAGCGTACTTCTCAAAGAAATCATCAGCAACGTCGTTGAAAGGTATTGGGTTGCTGTTCAAGAACATACAAGATACTCGAAAAGACGGTAGAGAAGAGAAGTGTTGATGCGAACAATAATGTTCGAACTCCGGAGGTAAGGATAGCCTCGGAGCTAGAAAGATTAAAATAGAACTCAAAAACGAGTTCTAGGTAAATGAAATCACCGAAACGAGAGAAAATTATAGATCCCTGTTGATTTTATGTGAGCTAACCACGAAAACTTAATGGTCGGGAAGAATTTGTCATCTAACGTTAGGTGTTGGGTAACAAGAGGTTTGGAAGGATTGGAGGGGCCTTCCCGGCTTTTTGTACGAGGTTTCTTGGTGGCAAAACCAAGAAAATCAGGGTGGGAACCTCTTTTCGGCATGTTTGATGTTGAAAAAGAGAGAGATGAATTCTTGTGAAAAGGGAAAGAGAGATAGCTCGACGAGAGTGAACAAAGAGAAAAAGAAAAGTGAAGGAGTAGAAAGTGAGAGAGCTAAGAGCAACAATGCTTACTTGAGATGTTCTTCTCTTAGCTTGAGAGCGACGTACGTTTCTTCGAAAGTAGAGAGCTTGTTTCGAGTTGGAGTAAGTGCGAGAGTGAGAGTAAGTAGAGAGTAAAGTAACGAAATGAAGGAAAATATACGCTATTTATAGAGGAATAATCGTCCTTCAGTATTCGTTTTGATCGAGCTTCTTCAACGGTCACCTCGGATCGGTGTGACTATTCTACTCTTCAACGGTTAGAATTCCAACGACTGTCTCCCAATGGCTAGTTGTCCGATCAAAGCGCGAGAGAGAGAGAGAGAAAAAAGAGGTTTTAAAATACAATTATAAAATTCTCCACTTGTCTAGAGATGATTTCGAAGTTTAATGTCCAGTTTTCTCAAAGTCCGAGTCCGACTCGGTTAAGTTTTTGAGTGACTCGAAACCACAAACAACCGATAACTATCAGCTCAGTATCACCGGTTCAATCGAACTAATGGCTATTAAGGAAAGTAAGCACACAACACATAATCATGCAAAGTAATTAAAAAAATTTTATTATGCATTAATCATGCCAAGCTCATTCCTAACAAAACAAAACCGATCCTCACTAAGGGGCTTAGTAAAGATATCAGCTAATTGAAGATTGGTAGGAATGAATTTAAGTTCAATATCACTCTTTTCGAATGATCTCTCGAAAATGATACCCGACCTCAATATGTTTAGTCTTTGAGTGATGAACTGGATTCTTAGTGATGTTGATTACACTTTGATTATCACAATTTATTGGAACAGATTTGAATTAAAGTCTAAGATCTTTCAAGTGTTGCTTTATCCATAAGATTCGAGCACAGCATGCCCCAGCCGCAATATACTCAGCTTCAGTAGTTGATAGAGCTACTGAGTTTTTCTTCTTTGAGAGCCAAGATATTAGGGATTGACCCAAAACCGGCGGGCTCTCGAGGTGCTCTTTCTATCAACTTTGTACCCAGCGATAGTCAGCATCTAAGTATCCAATGAGTATCGGTTCCGAGTCTCCGGAGTACCATAGACCTAAATTCCGAGTCCCCGCAAGATATCTCAATATTCTCTTCACCGCAGATGTGATTCTTTTGGATTAGCTTAAAATCTTGTGCACGAGACAAACACTAAACATGATGTCTAGCCTACTGGAAGTAAGATAGAGCAATGATCCAATCATACCTCGGTAGAATTTCCGATCTACCGCTTTACCTTTCTGACTGAGTCCAGCTTTTATACTCGCTGCTCATAGGTGTTGCTGCATGTTTCGTATCTTGGAGTTTATACTTCTTCAGTAGCTCCTTGGTATACTTTAATTGATGGACATAGATGCCATCTTTGTCTTGCTTGATTTTTAGACCAAGGAAGAAATTGAGTTCTCCCATCATACTTATTTGAAATTCTGTCTCATTAACTCGAAAAATCTCGACATAGAATTTCACTAGTAGCTCCAAAAATTATGTCATCAACATATATCCGAGCAATAAGAAAGTCTTTCCCCTTGGTTTTTATAAAAAGAGTTTTGTCAATCTAACCTCTTATAAAATCGTTTTCAACCAAGAAATTGCTGAATCTTTTCATACCAAGCTCCGGGAGCTTGTTTAAGACCATAGAGAGCTTTTTGCAAATTTGAAAACATGATTTGGAAATTCTGAGTTTTCAAATCTAAGGGGTTGCTCAACATAGACTTCCTCTTCAATGAAACCATTGAGAAAAGAACATTTAACATCCATTTGATATAACTTGATATTCATGCTAGATGCAAATGCCAACAAGATTCTAATAGCTTTAATTCTGGCAACAAGTGCAAAGGTTTCCCCACAATCAATCCGTTCTTCTTGATTGTAACCTTAAGCCACAAGTGTAGCCATATTTCGACTACTAACCCACCTTCATCCAGTTTGTTTTTGAAAACCCATTTGGTTCCTATGACTGGGTCGTCGGAAGGTCGTTTAGTCGAGTCCAAACTTGGTTTCTTTCAAATTGATTGAGTTCCTCTTGCATGGCCTCTACCCATTCAGGTTCATTTAGGGCCTCTAGTGCATTTCTAGGTTCTGTTAATGAAATGAATGCAGTGAATGCACATAGATTATGAAGAGAGGAATGAGTTCTTACCCCACTCGTTGATGTCGGATATGATGTTTTCTAGTGGGTGACTAGAAGCAAACTTGAAAGATCTACCTGTTTTTGGTTCACCAGATCTGTAGGTTGAATTGGTTGATCTTCGTAGTCTATTCCGTGTGAGCTTGTTCATCGGACTAACCTTCAACATTCTGAGTTGGCTCTTGAGTCATCTCATTTTGAGTCCGAGTGACTTCATTCTGAGTGACATGGATTTGATTCTTGATGAGTTCATTTTCATCAAGATCATCATTTCTTCCGAGCTTCGGATCCGAGAATGTTGACTCACTTGGTTTTTCCTGTTCAATCTCATCAAACACAACGTGGATGCTTTCTTCCACTTTGTTAGTTCTTTTATTAAAAATACGATATGCTTTGCTATGAGATGAATAACCAAGAAAAATACCTTCATCCGACCGAGCAACAAACTTTGTCGAGTGATCCTTACCATTGTTATGAATGAAACACTTACATCCAAAGGGTTTGAAGTATGAAATATTAGGTTTCTTCCCTTTGTAGAGCTCGTATGGAGTTTTCTTCAATATGGATCCGATGAGGCATCTGTTCGGTGTGTAGTTGGTCGTGTTGATCGCCTCAGCCCTGAAATAGTAGGGTAGACTATGTTCAATCATCATTGTCCTAGCTATTTCTTCAAGAGTTCGGTTCTTCCTCTCAACCACTCCATTTTGTTGAAGAGTTCTTGGCATTGAGAAGTTGTGAGAGATGTCATTCTTGTCACGTAACTTTGCAAATTCCGAGTAGTCGAACTCCCTTCCATGGTCGGCTCAAATCCTCCGGATCCGAGTTTGAGAATCAACTTGGATTTTCCTACAGAGCTTGCTGAACTCTTTGAATGCTTCATTTTTATGCTTAAGAAAACACACCTAGGTAAATCGTGAGTAGTCATCAACAATAACAAGAACATATGATTTACCTCCGAGACTCTTGACAGGATTTCACCATGCAACATTTCAAGCACCTTGGATGTGGGAGTAGTTTTCAGAGATTTGAAAGATGACCCGACTTGTTTCCCTTTTGTGCATGCTTCACAAATTTTATCTTTCTTAAATGCACAGTTAGGCAAACATCCGACTAAACCATGAGATGCAGGTTTCTTAATGGTATGCATGCTAACATGACCTAGTCTACGATGCCATGTCCATGACTCATCGTGTAGAGATGCTTTTAAACAAGATAAATTCTGACTCGGGTCGAAAGAGGAATAGTATAAGTGTTAACTAATCTCTTACCCGAGAGCTTGATTTCCTTGGTAGTATCATCGGAGATATAGTAGTTGGTCCGGGTGAATCTTACCTCTTGACCTTTGTCACATAGTTGAAAGATGCTCGAGTAGATTGTACTTTAACCCTTTGACAAGGTATACTTGGGCTAACCGGATTGCTTCCTTTTCCAATCTTGCCTTTATTGTCATCTCCAAACATGACTTTTCCTCCCTTGTAATCTTCTAACTCAGGAAAGAGTCTTGAATCTCCCGACATGTGGCGTGAGCATCCACCGTTTAGGTACCAATGCCCTTTTGTTCTTTTCTAAGCCACCTGCAAGTCGAAACAAACTAACCTTTCTCACTTCCTCTATTGAACCTAGTAACTTGTTAAGTCATATTTTATACGTATTTTTAGTAGTTATTGAGTTTATATTATATAGTTTATTTTATCTAATTTATTCTATTTTGTCTATTTATAGGTAATTATCGAATAAAGTGGGGAAGAGAAGAAAAGTCATTAAAAGTGGATTTTTAGCTACCGACAAGCATCCAAGAAAATATATGAAGTCGGTCCATAAATATAATATGTAATAAAATATTTATTTTAGGATATTATATTTTAGGAAATCCTAAGTGGAATAGAAAAGGGAAACTTAGAAGAGAAGAAAGAGAAATAAACCCTAACTCTTTCACCCTATATATACTACTTATTATCATCATGGAGAGAGCCCGGAAGAGCCACACGCAGCCCTTGCTGCTGCCCCATCTTGGCTGGCCGCCCATCACCAAGTCTTGCTGTCCATCCCCCACTCACGCTGCTGCTCCCTCTTCTTTGCCCAATTCCATCGCCGCCTCCCGCGCACATCCTTGCTCGCTCATCATCATCACGTCTCTCATACATCTCTTGCTGTCCTTTTTTAACCACCATCATCATAATCCTTCTCATCACCATCTTGATCATCACCATGTCAAGAAATATTATGGTAGTAATTTTAGTATTGTAATTTTTATTTTTATTGTTAGATTAATATTAAAGATGCTAGTTTTATTTAGTTTACATGTTTTAAATTACATGATGTGTGAGTAGTTTTTCTTATACTTAGTATAATCTCATTGAAGCCATGTTAAATTATTTATTTTGAAACAAAGTTTTGATTTTTATTGTCTTATTGATTTGATCCATGATTCTATGATAATTTGTGTTTAATGTTTATGAATTTATGTCTAATTAATTAGAGTGCACGCTATTTAGTTTTATGTAAATTCATGTGATAGTTTAGAGGGTTTAAGTACATAATTGCTTGATCTTTTAGACATAAGTATCACCCTAGTTAATCATGGATGGCTCATACCCATCTCTTTTAATTAGGAAATTATCATAGATCCTTCTTAAATCAATTTGCTAGTAGATTGGTTATTAGGTGCTAGATGATGTTTTTCTAATACTTAATGCTCTAATTTGATTAAATTCTAGTGCTAGTGCTAGGGTTATCAATATTAGTAGGGTTTATATTAGGGCTAGGCCTAAGTAAACTAATAACTAAGGAAAAACGGGAAGATCCGCTAGTGGTTGTCTTCTACAGCTTTAGCTCATGGGTAGATCAATTTGTGTGTTAATGATAAATAATAATTTGCATGGTGGATATAGATTATACTAAGTGTTTTTATAAATTTGTTATCTTTGATAATTATTTGTTTGCTTTTAGTTATTTTCTTGAGTTTATTGATTTTTACTTATAAAGTTATAGTCTTTTATTATCAATTTCATTAAACCCCCTAAAGATCAGTATTTTAGGTTAGTTTTAGTAATTTTATTTTAATTTAATTTTGAGTCTTTACATATTTTAATTTTCAGAATTAATTTTCTGTCAGTTTTTATTATTTTTGAGTCAGTTTGTTAGAAATTAGTTTAAAAATAGTTTCTTTTGTTATTTTTCGTGTTTTATTTTCTTTTAGGGTTTAGATAGAGTCCTAGTTTGCTGTGATTAAATTTTAGAATTTTTGGAATTAATTTGATATTTTTTCAGATTTAATTCTTGAATTTAATTACTGCAGGTTTTTAGTTAAATAATTTCGTAAATTAGATTTTAAATTTTGTTTTTATATTTTTAGGGTCTGGTTAGGTTTAGAAAATTAGTATTATTATTCTGGGTAATTTTAGTATTTATTTTCGTAATTATTTTAGTGCAGAATTTTACTTATTTAATTTTCTGTTTTAGAATTTGTTTATTTTCTGCTTTAGTTTTCTGTTTTAATTATTCTAAAAAATATACAAAAATATTTCTGGGTTATTGTAGTTTTATTATTCTGTATAAATTATTTATTTAGTTATTAGATAATTTTCTATGAATTTTTGTTATTGATTTTAATTTATATTTTCTGTTTTGTTTTTAAGAGTAGTAAATTTAATTAGATTAAAACTTGCATGTTATTATATCTTTCCTCGTGGATTCGATCCCTACTTGCCCTTGCTATATTGTTTATTATAAGTTTAAGTAGTGGTTTAATTTGTTGTCTGTACAACAAGCTTAACATAACTCCCTTTATCGTGGTCCTTTTCGAGGAAGTAGACTCTTAGGAACCCGATTTGAATAACTTTGGGTTTGGTCCGATTCTGAGTCTTTCTTTTAGAGAACCGAGTCCGTGTCTCTTTCTTTTGAAAAGTTTTTCTTTTATAAATCGGTGGAGAAGGTTTTTACCTGTAAGCTGGTCCGGGCTCAGTCCTCCTTTCATTCTTATGAATGGGACCGTGCTCAACCTTGTTGAACTTCACAGCTTCGGAATCCTTTTGAAGAGTTCCGAGTAGGAATTGGATTCCTCCTCTTTGTTAAAACCAAGACCTTCTTTTCTGAAGGAGACACATTGAGATCCTAAGAGCATATCAAGGTTTTTCCGACCTTAAGTAGATTTTAAAACAAGCTCTTGAGACTCGTTGACCTTTTGCTTCAGCTTGCTCATTTTCTCTTCGAGTGACTCAGCCTCATTAGATGGAGCACTAGTCTTGAGTTCTCTTAGAGTAAGTCTCAGCTTTTCCAATTCGTTTTTCAAAGATATGCTCTCGAAGTAACGGACTCAAGTTGTTCTTTAAACCGAGAAGAATCGAATTAGACTTTTCTTCCAAAGTAAAAATATTTTGGCTAAATCAACTTTGGAGAATTTAAGGAAGTATTCAATTACCTCCCGAGGATTTGTTTCCTCACCGTCCGAGTGATTCGAGTCCGACTATGATTCAGCTTTTGAATCATCTCGAGTCCTCATCATCTTCCGATGAGTCTTCATCACTCCAAGTGGTCATCATAGCTTTTTTCTTCTTTCTGTCTCTCTTCCTTCTAGGACAGTCTTTGACTACGTGTTCCTTGCCGCCACATTCAAAACAGACCGAGTTCTTAGTCAAAGATAACTTTGAAGGAGAAGAGTGCTTACCTTTTCTATCCTTCTTGTCTTTCTTATAGAACTCTTCTCTTAGCTTCTTATCCCATCTCTTGTGCTTCATCATTCTCTTGAAGCCTCTAGCAATGAGTGCCATGGGATCCTTTTCCGAGTTTGATGAACTCGCATTTGCTTCTCTAGTTTCCGAGGCTTTCAGCGGAATGTTCTTTTTGGTGCTCGACCTCTGCGTCCTCCTCTTCCGAGATGGATCTTGTGGTTGAGTAGCTTCCCAATGAGTTCGTCCGGCTTGAGGTGGGACAAGTTTTGAGCCTCTTCAATGGCTGTTACCTTGGGACCCCATCTTCTCTTGGGTAGACTTGTGACTATCTTTTTGCACATTTCCTCGTGCGAAATTTTTCTACCCAGAGATTTGAGATTGTTAGTAATCTCAGTGAAGAGGATGAACATCCGAGTGATGTTCTCTTCTAGCTCCATCTTGAACAGCTCGTACTTGTGAAGATATTTGCTTATCTTCGCTTGTCCGACGTGGCTTATGCCTTCATAAGTGTTGACAACTCGTATCCCACACTTCTTTGGCCGTGTCATAGGTCGACACTCGGTTGTATTCTTCCGAGATGATGGCGCACATCATAATGTTCATCGCCTTGAAGTTCTTTCCAAACTTCTCTGCTTCCTCGGTAGTGAACTCAGCCTTTGTCTTGGGCATGAGTCTTGTTTCTTCCGTCTTCATGGGAATGTAGTTGCCTACGTGTATAATGTTCCAGACATCTTCATTGTAATCTAGCAGAAACATTCCATGAGCTTCTTCCAGAGGCACAAAATTAGATCCTTTGAACTTCGGTGGTCTGCTGGAAGATCTTCCCTCATCGAACTCTCTATTATTCTCGAGCCATTTTATCTTTAAACCTTTGGATGGTTAGATCCTTTCTGAAAGGCTAGGCTCGATACCAATTAAAGGTTTGCTCTTGGAGAAAATAAGTCACCCTAAAGGGGGTGAATAGGGTGATGGGGAAATTTAAACAAGTAATGGAAGAATAAAACTAGACAAGACTTTGAGGAGAGTCCGAGTTTAGATTGAACTCGTAAAGGTACTAACTCGTAAAGTTACGTGGAAACCCTCCTGGGGAAAAAACCACGGCAAGTGCTAATCCAAGCACCAAGTCGAATCCACTATTTTGAATCCACAAAATACAAGTAGAAAGACTCAACCGAATTGCTCCCTTAGACAATTCCTTACAAGATTTTTCTAGACTCGTAAATTACCTTATTTGATCTAGTACTTCCTAACCGAGGTAACCTTTACAAGTTAGGGACAACTGAGCCGAGTTAACCCTTACAGCTCAGTCAAGGGACCGTACTCGAAAGTAAGAATGAGTGTTTGTAAACCGATTACGAGACCTTACAACTCAAAAAGATATTAAGTACAGAGTTGGAGTTGTAAGTAGAAGATTGAGTATGAATACAATGACTTTTTCTTAAGAGTGTGTATTAACAGTTGATTCAAGCAATCTTCAAGTCTTGAGAGTTGGCTTCTATTTATAGATAACCAAGCAGATTAGCCGTTGTGACTATCTTCCGACTAGAAGTCCTTTGTGACCGTTGCAATGATTTTCCGAGTCACTCGTAAAATATCCGTTGAGGTGTGAACGTTGGGCAACGGCTCTTGACTCCTTTGGAAGTCCCAATCCACCGGTGGTGTCTAAAAGTAGGGTGGAAACCACCGTTGAGCTTAGCATTGCGGATTTCCAGCTTTGGAGATAGACAACCCCGACATAGTGTCCGGCCTTGGTTAGAGGTGAAAAAGCCTTGTCCGCTCGTGATTTGACGTTTTGAAGCCTAGGCTACTTTTGTAATTCAAAAATATGATAGCCTCGTTTCAATAACCTACAAAAGTAAATCAATTTGGCTCTCAAAGTTTAAAATACTTTGGTCGAAGATTAGACACGAGATAATGATTTCAATTAAGATAATTAAATGCATAATTATCTCGAGTCGAAAGAAATGGAATTTTCTCGAGTCTAATATCCATTATACTCAAATTCTATTTGAGTCGAGTCTAGAAGTAAAGCAAGTCGGATAAATAACATCGGAGTGGAAACACTTTATCTAGACTCGCCAATGTTCAAACCAAGCATGCCGACTTAGAGAGATGAATTAACACAAGTAATCCAATCAAACTTAGATCATGAAGTCGGACTCGAGTTTATGCAAAATAGAACAAGTGTTTGAACATGCAATATATTCGAGTGTTGTCCGAGTGACTCGTAACTGTGTATGAAATGATAAACATGAATATGCTTTCCGAGTTAGTCGAGTAAAAAGAGAACATATGCGATAGTTTCGTAACACTCGTAAAAGATGCTATATCACTCGTAAAAGCTTATAAAACAGATAGAATGGCTTTTCATCAAAACCTTATAAGAGATGAAGTCCTACACCTGGTTCCTTGATGGAACTCGGAATGATGTATATGACAGGTCCGAGTCTTCATTTACCGACCATTATAATGGCTCGAGACACTCGAAAAAGATCGGTTGGGATGAGAACATTGTGCAACGGCTCTTGGCTCCTAAAGGTACTCCCGTCAACCGGTGATGTCCGAAAAGTACGGTGGAAACCACCGTTAAGCCTAGCGTTGGAGTTTTCCAGCTTTGGAAAGAGATAACTCGACACGGTGTCCAAGCCATGTTCAAAAGTAGATAAAGCTTGTCTCCCGGTGATTGACGACTAGAAGCCAGCCTACTTTTGTATTTCAAAAATGAGATAACCTCGTTTGAATAACCTACAAAAGTGAAACACTTTGGTTCTCAAAGTATAAAATACTTTGGTCCAAAATTAGGCACGAGATAATAATTTAATTAAGACAATTAAGTGCATAATTATCTTAGGCCTAGAAGAGTGGAATTTTTGGAGTCTAATATTCAATATATTCAAATTCCATCGGAGCCAATCCTTAGAATGATCAAGTTAAAAAGAATAGAATCATCGAGTATATCAACTTGATCCGGACAAATAATTTTCAAACAAACAAACCGACTTAGAAAAAGGAATTAACACTGTAATTCACTTTGCGTTGACATATGCAATCAAAACTCATAATAAAAGAGTTAGAGAAATTATTTGATCATGCACTAGCTCTAAGTGTTTTCTGAGTGAGTCGAAACATCAATGCGTAAGATATACAAGAGTGTGTTTTCCGAGTTAGTCGAAACGAATGAAACTTATACAAGAGTTTCTATATTATTCGAATGTCTTGAAATCAAAACTTAGGAGGGATGAGATTTATACCTGAGTTTTCATATAGTACTCGGAATGTCTTAGAGTTAGAATCTTAGTCTTCGTGGCTGAAAACCATGGATTGTGCTAATCCAAGCACAAAGTCAAAACTCCACTATTTGAATCTATAAATACGGAGTAATCGACTAGCCGAATTGCTCCCTTGGACAATTCCTTTACAATATCTTCCTAGGCACGGAAGATGCTTTATCCGCCCTTGTACTCCAAGTTAAGCTACCCTTAACAACTTGAGATAATTGAGTTGAAGTAACATTCCCAACTTAGTCAAGGGATAACTAAGAAAAACTGTTTGGAATAGAAGAGATTACAAGACTTATCCTTACATAAGTTACAACTTAGAAAATTATGAGTGTACAAGAAAGAGGTTTAAGCGAGAAGAGAGAATGAATAGATTAAGTTCTTGGCTCTAACAATCTTGTAAGTCCTGAATCATTGCTTCTAATTATACGTTGTATAGAAGAGAGCTATTTTGTTTTTAGCTGGAAGCATTGAGTCGACAAGCCATTCCAACTTATATTTTAAGGACTCGGTTTTAGAATCGTTCTTGATTTAGTTGTTGAACTTAGATCCTAGTTTTCAAAAATAATTCTACCAACTCTTTGTATCCGAACAAAAGGGTAAAAATAATCTTTAGACTTAGAAACGAAGAGCTACCCAAAACTCGTAACAAACAAGCTTGTTAGCCTAGTCCGAGTGTGCCTTTGAAGTCCGACTTTTCTATTTGCACTCAATCAAACGGTAAAGAATCCTTTGTTTTTGCTTTTATTTGCGATTAATATGCTTTAAAAATCTTGCAAAAACAAAATCGATAATGGTACTCAAAGTATTAAATTACTTTTGTCCAATATTAGACAAGGATTAGTCTAAATAAATCATTTAATGATTGAATTTCCTTAATCTACTAATTTTAAAAAATTTTAAGTCCAACATTCAATATAATCAAATTCCATGCATGTCTTAAATCAAGCAACAGACTCAGTAGAGATAAGTTAAATGAGTTATTAGACATATTTCACTATTTTCTAAAGTATTTAAGTTTAGCTTAATAAATCTAGCCAAAATAAAATTAACACAAATAATTCAAATTCATTTTATGAAGCAAGGCAGTTCAAAAGATGAGTAATAATTGTGAAATTAATTAGGCAAACTTAATGTATGAGTTATACTAAGTTGGTCGAGTTTTCAAGAACCAAGTGACTCAGCTTAGGCTCAATTTTAGTGGTTCCATCATTTCTACTTTTCTAAGTAGAATTGAGTTCTTACACTTTTAAGAGATAATGTTCTAGGTTCAAAGTCCTAGATAAGTCATCTATTAATCATTATCTTATGAATTTTTTTATAATGTGACGTGATTAATCCTAAGTTTAGATGGTTTGACTCAATCAATTAAGGGGTTAGTTCATACCCGAGTCTTCACCATATACCTACATTGGCTAGCTATTGAAATTTACACTGCTCGTGTAAAAACAAACCTTTCCAAATAACAAATGTTTGATAGTGTTTTGGCTCATTATTGTGCTTTGTAGATTTCATTAAAAATGCCAAACCACAGCTTACTACGACTATGTCGTGGGGTGCCCACTTGTCGTGGCAAGTAGGGTTTCGCATGGCGAGTCTATTTCTACCCGATTTTCATGTTGTGCTATTTTGTTTCATTTATAAAGGCACAACTTACACCATTTGGGGATTATCCACTATGTAAATTAGGTTTACTTTAGATTAGAGTAAGAGGGAGCAAACTAAAATGGAAATTTGCAAGGATTTCATCCCGGTATGAAACGATGGTTCCTGTGGGATTTACGTTAGAAGTTTTGGGATTTTGATATTGGATTTACGCAAGTTCTCACTAAGTTTCTTGATCTTGTGTTAATATATTTTTTGTACTTAGGATTTGTTGGCTTATTTTCACAAATATTAGTATGTTTATTTATTTGTCGAAATTTGGTACGTCTTGTGAATGTTTTAGCTATTAGATGAAATGCCGGCGAAATTTGGTGTTTGGATACCAAATTTGACTTATTTGTGAAATTACTTAAGAAAATTTCATCATTTTAGAAATCCTAGTTGATAACCTTATGCTTAATGAACCTAAATAAAGCAAGAACTCTTGAGTAACGGTAATTGATTAGATGTAGGTATTTCACTCCACCTTGAAAGAAGGGCTTGCTACTTGGATCAACAGGTTTGAACCAATTAAGGAAGAAGTGTTTTATTGATGCTTGGATTGAGAAATTGCTTTATTTACTTAATTTTTTAGTTATCTATTATGTTATATAGCAGTTTAGTTTTATCTCAATATCAAACCTTGAGTTGCTTAACAAATTTGGAGAGTATATAACTTGGTATCTTGATCTAGCATATGTGGGTACAACCTTGATGTGGCACAACTCTACATCTATTTATTTGCGGCGTATAAGCTAATTTATTGGGTTATACATTATGTTTAATATAAAAGTTACATGATCATTTTCTTGGTTGAAGACTCGGACACTCGCTCAATACTTTTCCGAGTTGTATAAATGGAATCGAGTATAACAATCTCATACCTATAGAGTTTTGATTCCAAGGCATTCTCTATATCTCAGAAACTTATTTGAGTAAAATAGTATCCTTTCTAAGTGATACAGCTCTTACTTATTATATTTCTTGCTTATCCGTAAGCGACTCGGAAAACCGGTTCTTTGTTCCGAGTCCAAGCATCACTAAGTTTTATCGCAGATTGAATAGACCGAGTATTTCGTCTTTTCTCACTCGGAATCTCACTTGTGGTTATAAGTCCTATTTTGTAATAGTCAGTATTTTTAGCTTGTTTCATACTTAGTCTATATCAAGTTAATTCACTCGATATTCTTTACTCGAACTTGATTCTTCGCTTAAACTAAATTAGATGGAATTACGAGCATCATGGATATTGGACTAAGAAAATTCCATTTCGTTTCGACTCGGATAATCAATTGGTTTATTTATCGTAATTATTTTATTACCTGTGTCTAATCTTAGGCCAAAGTATTTTATACTTTGAGAACCAAAATTGATTTACTTTTGTAGGTTATTCAATCGAGGATACACTTTTTCAAACTACAAAAGTAACCGAGCTTCATAACGTCAAATCACCAGCGAGACATGGCTCTTTACCTTCCCTCGCTCCAGTCCCGGAAGATTGTGTCGAGTTGTCTGTTTCCAAATCTGGAAAACTGAAACGCTAAGCTTAACGGTGGTTTCCACCTTATCTTTCAAGACACCGCTAATGGTTTTGGGACTTCCAAGAGAGTTAAACCGTTGTCCAACGTTCACATTACAACGGATACTTTCCGAGTGACTCGGAAAGCTTCTATCAACGGTCACGAGAGGACTCTCACTCAGCGAGACGAAGATAACGGCTATTCTGTCCGGTCATCTATAAATAGAAGCCATCTCACAAGACTTGAAGATAGCCGAACATATTCTAATACACATACTTGCTCAAAGTCGTTGTACTTACTTTTAATCTTCAACTTACAACTCCCACTCTGTAATTCTTTACTTTCCGAGTTGTAAGGTCTTGTACTCGATTACAAACTCTTTCTTACATTCTCTGTAAGGTCCCTTGACTAAGCTGTAAGGGTTAACTCAGCTTAGTTGTCCCTAGCTGTAAGGGTTATCTCAGCTAGGAAGTACTAGATCGAGATAAGGGAATTTCGAGTCTAGGAAAACTTGTATAGAGTTGTCTAAGGGAACAACTCGGGTTCGATCAGTTCACGGTATTTTGTGGACTCAAAATAGTAAATTTGACTTCGTGTCCGGATTGACATGGTCCGTGGTTTTCTGCCCCGGGAGGGTTTCCACGTAAATTCTAAGTGTTATCTTTCCGAGTTCATTCTAGACTCATACTGTTTCTCTGCTCTTGCTCTTTCGCTTGATAGCCTTCTGAGTCCAATCTTTTCTGACCCTATTGATAGACTCGGAATCTATCTCTGTCTTGTTTTTGACAGAAGAGAGGAGGTTTCCACGAAAAACTTCTATCACCCTATTCACCCCCTCTAGGGTGACTCGGACTCTCCCCGAGCAAACCTTTAATTGGTATCGAGCCTAGCCTTTCGGAAAGGATTTAAAATCCAAAGGTTTAAAGATCAAATGGCTCAAAACACCGGAGAGTTCGACGAAGGAAGATCTTCCAACAGGCCACCAAAATTCAAAGGATCAAACTTTGGGCACTGGAAGAAGCTTATGGAATGTTTTCTTATGGATCATGATGAAGAGCTATGGGAAATCATACAACAAGGAAACTACATTCCAATGAAGACAGATGAATTCAGAATCCTTCCCAAGATAAAGGCTGAGTTCACACCAGGAGAAGCGAGAGAAGTTCGGAAAGAATTTTAAAGCAATGAACATCCTTATGTGTGCCATAAGCTCGGAAGAACATAATCGAGTCTCTGCCTATGACTCTGCTAAAGAGGTGTGGGATACTTTAGTCAACACCTACGAAGGCACAAGTCGGGTAAGAGAAGCAAAGATCGGTCGAGTATCTTCATAAATATGAGCTTTTCAAAATGGAGCAAGAGGAGAACATTACTCGGATGTTCATTCGCTTCACTGAGATTACCAACAATCTCAAATCTCTGGGAAAGAAAATTTCCCATGAAGAAATATGCCGGAAAATTCTCGAAGCCTACCCAAGAGACGATGGGGTCCGAAGGTGACTGCCATAGAGGAGGCTCGGAACCTTTCACTCTTAAAGCCGGATGAGCTCATCGGAAAGCTTCTAACTCATGAGATACATCTAGAAGAAGAGGATGCGGAGGGCAGTACCAAAAGAAACTTAGCACTGAAAGCCTCGAGAATCAAAAGAAGCAAATCTGAGCTCTTCGACTCGAAGACGATCCCATGGCACTCATTGCAAACGGCTTCAAGAGAATGATGAAGCACAAAAGATCGGATAAAAGACCAAAAGAGGAATTTTACAAGAAAGATAAGAAAGACAGAAAAGGTAAGTTTACTTCCCCGTCTAAATTTTCTTTGACTAAGAATTCTGGTTGTTTCGAATGTGGCAGCAAAGACCACATAGTCAAGGACTGTCCAAAAAGGAAAAGGGACAGAAAGAAGAAGAAAGCCATAATGGCAACATGGAGCGATGAGCATTCATCGAGAAGATGATGAGGACTTAGATGACTCGAAATGTCTGATGGCAATTTCGATTCGGAAGCTGAACAGAGTCGGACTCGGACTCGAGACAATGAGGAAACAAATCCTCGGGAGGTAATCGAATACTTTCTTAAATTCTCCAAAGTTGATTTAGCTAAGTATATTTTTACTTTGGAAGAAAAGTCCAATTCGATTCTTCTCAATTCAAAGAACAACTTGAGTCAATCACTTCGAGAGCACTTCTTTGAAAAATGAATTAGAAAAACTGAAACTCTCATTCGAGAGAACTCAAGACTAGTGCTCAATCTAATGAGACTGAGTCCGAGCTGCTCAGGAAAGAAAATGAGCAACTAAAAGGAAGCTCACTAAGTCTCAAGATCTCGGTTTTAAAGTTTACTCTAGGTCGGAAGAACCTTGACATGCTCTTAGGATCACAATGTGTCTCTTTTCGAAAAGAAGGTCTTGGTTTCAACAAAGAGGAAGAATCTAATTCCTACTCGGAATTATTCAAAAAGGATTCCAGAAGCTGTAAAGTTCGGGAAAGCTAAGCACGGTCCCATTTACGAAATGAAGGGAGGACTAAGCCCAGAACTATTTACAAAAAGAAACCATTCTCTCCTGTTTCAAAAGGAAAGGTTTTCAAAAAGAAAGAGACACGGACTCGGTTCTCCGAGAAGAAGACTCGGAATCGACAAAACCGAAAGTCATTCAAATCGGGTTCCGAAACACCTTCTTCCTCGGAAAAGGACCACGAGTAAGGAATGTTACTGGGTTCGTTAGAGGAAGTGAGAAGGGTTAGATTCTCTCTGTTTTGCAGGTCACTCGAGAAAAGATCAAAAGAACATTGGTACTTGGACAGCGGATGTTCACGACACATGTCGGGTGATCAAGGACTCTTTTACGAGCTAGAATCATACAAAGGAGGAAAAGTGACTTTTGGAGATGACAGCAAAGGCAAGATTGTGGGTATTGGCAAGATTGGAAATGGAAGCAATCTGGTGAGCCCAGTCTACCTTGTCAAAGGACTAAAATACAATCTACTTAGCATCTCCCGGCTATGCGACAAAGGTCGGGAGGTAAGATTCACTCAATCTAAGTGCTACATCTCAGATGAGACCACCAAAGAGATAAAGCTCTCGGGTAAGAGATCCGGTAACACTTATATCATTCCTCTTTCGACCCAAGCCAGAATTTATCTCGCTTAAAAGCATCTCTTCATGATGATTCATGGTCTTGGCATCGTAGATTAGGTCATACTAGTATGCATACTATCAAAAAGCTGGCATCTCATAGTCCGGTTAGAGGTTTACCTAAGCTGTGTCTTTGAGAAAGACAAAGTTTGTGAAGCATGTACAAGGGGAAATAGGTCGGATCCTCATTCAAATCTCTCAAGACTGTTTCGACATCAAAGGTGCTTGAACTGCTACATATGGATTTATGTGGTGAAATTCTAGTGAAAAGCCTCGGAGGTAAATCCTACATTTTTGTCATTATTGATGACTTTTCAAGATTTACCTGGGTGTGTTTTCTCAAGCATAAAAATGAAGCCTTCAAAGAGTTCAGCAAGCTTTGTAGAAAGATTCAAGTTGAGTCTCGGACTCGGATTCAAAAGATTCGAACCGACCATGGAAGGGAGTTCGACTACTCGAGAATTCTCGGAGTTACTGCGATCGAATGGAATCTCTCACAACTTCTCAGCACCAAGAACTCCTCAACAGAATGGAGTAGTAGAGAGAAAGAACATAACCCTTGAAGAAATAGCAAGGACAATGATGATTGAACACAATTTGCCTTACTATTTTTGGGTCGAGGCGATCAACACAGACTAACTACACTTTGAACAGATGCCTCATCGGACCCATTACGAAGAAAACACCCTACGAGCTCTACAAAGGGAAGAAGCCAAACATCTCATACTTTAAGCTCTTTGGTTGCAAGTGTTTTATTCACAATAATGGTAAGAATCACCGACCAAGTTTGATGTCGAGTCGGATGAAGGTATTTTTCTGGGTTACTCTTCTCATAGTAAAGCTTATCGTGTCTTTAACAAAAGCACTAACAAAGTGGAAGAAAGCATCCACGTAGTATTTGATGAGTTTGAACAGGAGAAGCCAAGTGAGTCATCATACTCGGAATCGAAGCTCGGTAGAGATGATGACGAAGCCGAGACTACAAAGACTCGGACTCAACCTCGCTCAAAATGAGGTCACTCGGAACGAGGAAACTCATAATGCGACAACTCAAGAGCTCACTCGGAACGAACAAGCCAATGAAGAAGATCACTCGGAACAAGATCAAGTGGTTCAACCCACAAACCTGGTGAATCAAAGAAGCTGGTAAAGCATTCAAATTTACTTCCAGTCATCCCCAAGAAAACATCATTTCGATATCAACGAGTGGGGTAAGAACTCGTTCCTCTCTACATAATCTATGTGCATTCACTGCATTCATTTCATTAAGTGAACCCAAAAATGCACTAGAAGCCCTTAATGAACCTGAATGGGTAGAGGCCATGCAAGAGGAACTCAATCAATTCGAGAGAAACCAAGTCCGGACTCGACCAACCGACCATCTAACCACCCAGTTATAGGAACCAAATGGGTTTTCAAGAACAAGCTAGATGAGGGTGGAGTGGTAGTTAGAAACAAGGCTAGACTTGTGGCTCAAGGTTACAATCAAGAAGAAGGAATTGATTGTGGGGAAACCTTTGCACCAGTAGCAGAATTGAAGCCATTAGAATACTTGTTGGCATTTGCATCCAGCATGCATATTAAACTATATCAAATGGATGTTAAGTGTGCGTTTCTCAATGGTTTTATTGAAGAAGAAGTCTATGTCGAGCAGACCTCCTAGTTTTGAAAACTCGGAACTTCCAAATCATGTTTTCAAACTTCAAAATGCTCTCTATGGTCTTAAACAAGCACCTCGAGCTTGGTATGAAAGACTAAGTAGCTTCTTGGTTCCAAAGTGATTTTAAAAGAGGTCGGATCGACAAGACTCTCTTCATAAAGACCAAAGGGAAAGATTTCCTTATTGTTCAAATCTATGTTGATGATATTATTTTCGGTGCTACTAATGAGTTTACGTGCCGAGAATTTTCCGAGTTGATGAGTCAAGAATTCCAAATGAGTATGATGGGAGAACTCAATTTCTTCCTTGGGTTACAAATCAAACAAGACAAAGATGGAATCTTTGTTCATCAATCAAAGTACACCAAGGAACTGCTGAAGAAATACAAACTTCAAGATGCAAAGCACGCATCTACCCCTATGAGCGACGAGTATAAAGCTTGACTCGGATGAGAAAGGTAAAGCAATAGATCAGAAACTCTATCGAGGTATGATTGGATCTTTGCTATACCTTACTTCCAGCAGAGCCGAGATATAATGTTCGAGTGTTTGCCTATGCGCAAGATTTCAAGCTAACCCAAAAGAATCACATCTCATCTGCGGTGAAAAGAATATTCGAGATATCTTGCAGGTACTCGGAATTTAGGTCTATGGTATTCCGGAGACTCGGAACCGACTCTTACTTGGATACTCGGACGCGAGACTACGCAGGATACAAAGTTGATCGAAAGAGCACATCCGGAGCTTGCCAATTTCCGGGTCAATCCCTAATATCTTGGCACTCAAAGAAGCGAGAACTCAGTAGCTCTATCAATTGCTGAAGCTGAATATATTGCAGTTGGAGCTCGTTGCGCTCAGATTCTATGGATTAAGTAATACTTGAAGGATCTTGGACTATTCCTCAACTCGGTTCCAATCACGTGTGACAACCAAAGCGCAATCAGCATCACCAAGAATCCTGTCCAGCACTCGAAAACAAAGCATATCGAAGTCGGATATCACTTTCTACGCGATCACTCGGAAAAAGGTGATATTGAACTTGAGTTCATTCCTACTAACCTTCAATTGGCTGATATCTTTACTAAGCCTCTTGGTGAAGATCTGTTTTGTTTTATTCGGAATGAGCTTGGTATGTTAAATGCTTAATCATATGCTATCCATTGCATAATTACGTGTTAAGTGTTTTCACTTTTAATAACCATTAGCTCGGTTGATTCGGTGATACTTGGGATGGTAGTTATTTCGTGTTTCGAGTCACTCGAAACCATTCCGAGTCAAACTCGGACGTAGAGAAACTTGGACTTCAAATTTTACTGAAACTATCTCTAGAACAGTGGAGAGTTTCGGATCATATTTTCAAAATCTTTCTCTCTCTCGAGCGCCGTGATCAGATTTAGCCGTGGATTTTTAACCGTTGGAATCTTAACCGTTGAAGAGAACCGTCACACCGGTCTTTGGTGACTGATGGACAAGCCGAGTCGGAACGGAGTTATACTTAACGGATAGTTAACGGGCGCGCTTATTTTCTATAAATAGCGTCTATTCATCTTCGTCTCGGTACTCTAAACTCCATCTCTCTCAAACGAAACCTCTTGCGGAAGATTACTACGTGAACAGTCATCCTTGAATGTCCGCAAGCGTCAAAGAAGCCATCTCTCGTAAGTTTCGACTTGCTCTCATCCTTTTCTTCTACATCATTTTCGTTTCTTCTCTTCTACCTCTTTTTCAATATGCCTAAAAGAGGAAACCATCTCGACTTCCGAGTCTCCTCATCTTCCAAAAGCCTCGCACCAATAAGCCGAAAGTTGAACCCCTTCCAAACCCATTGTTACCCGAGCACCTTGTCTCTGGACGACAAGTTCTTTCCAACAACCAAATTCTCTTGGTTGTCCCACATACAAACCACCGGAGCATACAACTTCATGTGCTTCAGCGAGTTCATCTATCCCGAACTCGTTTCGAGTTCTACACTCACCTCACCCACTCCGAAAATGTTCTAACCTCTAGGGTTCGAACATCACTGTTCGTCTAAACACCTCTCTCCTCCACCGCTTGTTCAAGGTCTCCTCTCTTTTCTTGAACAGCAATCCCATTCCTTTCATTGAAGTCGCCGACGACTTCTTTGAAAAATACACCAAAGAATTCCCCGAGTCCCGGAAAAACTTGTCCGTGACTCGGTTGAAGTCGAAGCTCGTCTTACGTGCTTTCTGCTGATGAGAACCTTTTTCTCACAGACATTCCAGACAAAGAGAACCCCAACTCCAAGCATCTCAAAGCTCTCTTCGACATCCTTAAGGGATACGAAGTAGACCTCTTCCCTTCCATCATTGAGCGGATAGCCGCTATGCCAGCTCAACTCCAATCCAAGGAGAACACCTCCCGTCCTTTCGGTGCTCTTCGACCCTTGTTTTCAAACAATTCCAAGTTCCTCTCCCCTCGGACCCAAACGCCGTGTCCGAGGCTGCCGTTGTTGTCGTAAGAAGGAACTGCAGGGGTATGGATACCAGGAAACCGACCACTGGTGTGCGGGTTCACAACTCGGAGCTGAGGCCTCCTTCTCCACCTTAGACTCGAAATCAACCCCTCTCTCTCTCCCCTCTCCACCTGGTGGTGCCTCCACCTCAGGTGCCTCAAAATCTCTCTCTGCTCTCTTGTCCCCTATTTTTATGGACAAGATCAGCTCCGTGTCTTCCGATTTCGGAGACATGCTCCGATCTTTCAAATCTGTTCTCCAAAATCGACCATCAACCAAAAGACTGGTCAATCCCAAATCCAAGAGCAGCGAGTCTCTTCTTCTTGAGATGAGGGAATTGGTAAAGGAGCAGAAGGAGTTGGTCGAGCTCCTCGAGAGAGACGGTCCAAGGCGGCTCAGGACCACGATGACTAAGATGCATCGAAGCGTCTTCGAGCCCGGGTCCGACCTCCTCGGACAGCGGGGATGAAGAAGAAGAAGGCTGCAGATGCGGAAGCTGCAGATGCCGAGGAACCTGCGGCCGAGGCGAGTCCTTCCGGGCAAGGGGAGGAACATCAAGAAGAAGCGGTGGGAACTGCCGAGGGTCGAGCTGCTCCACAAGCTCAAATAGGCTGTACTTAGCTCGGACAGCGAGTCCGGGTGGGTTAGAAGACCTCGCTACTCCGGCGGGTCGAGCGGAGCGGCCCCCTCCGGCTAGCGAGGTTCCAAGGGAAGAACCCTCGATCCACTCACTCCGGGTCAGCCACTCGGAGCTGAGCCCCGACGATAATCCCGGTTCTCCCTTCGCCGCGCTCAAGCACATCGTCAAGATCATATCGGCACCGGCGAACCTCCGCTCCCTCCGCCTCCACTCGAAATCTCCCTCTCCCTCTTAGGCGCCATGCACCGAGTCACAATTCCTCGGTCCGCGAGTCTTCTTCTTTCGAATTTTTTTTTTTTTGTCAAGACATCTAAGTTGTGCTACTTGCTCTTTTCTTCCCTTCTTTTTCTTGTTGTTTTTGCTGAAAGGCAAGGGGAGAAATAGAGAAATAGAGTCAGAAAAACTTGTTGTCCTATTTAGGGGAGTTTTTCCGCCCTTTTGAATTTTAATGGACTAATGCATTTCATTATTAATTTCGAGTTCATTATTGCTAGCACATTTTTTTCTTTACGAGTTAATGTTAATTACTTAATAAAGCATACTTTACTTTTTGCTCTATTACATTAAGTATTCCTCCGATACATTGAGTATGCCTTACTCATCCGATCTCATGCGCAACCACTCGGAATCAAATTTTTTAGTAACAAAGTTTCTGTTTAAGTAAGGAATGCCTTTCATCAAAAAGGGGAGATTGAAGACTCGGACACTCGCTCAATACTTTTCGAGTTGTATAAATGGAATCGGGTATAACAATCTCATACCTATAGAGTTTTGATTCCAAGGCATTCTCTGTATCTCGAAACTTATTTGAGTAAAATAGTATACTTTCTAAGTGATACAGCTCTTACTTATTATATTTCTTGCTTATCTATAAGCGACTCGAAAACTGGTTCTTTGTTCTCGAGTCCAGCATCACTCGGTTTTATCGCATATTGAATAGACCGAGTATTTCGTCTTTTCTCACTCGGAATCTCACTTGTGGTTATAAGTCCTATTTTGTAATAGTCAGTATTTTTAGCTTGTTTCATGCTTAGTCTATATCAAGTTAATTCACTCGATATTCTTTATCGAACTTGATTCTTCGCTTAGACTAAGTTAGATGGAATTCGAGCATCATGGATATTGGACTAAGAAAATTCCATTTCGTTTCGACTCGGATAATCAATTGGTTTATTTATCGTAATTATTTTATTACCTGTGTCTAATCTTAGGCCAAAGTATTTTATACTTTGAGAACCAAAATTGATTTACTTTTGTAGGTTATTCAATCGAGGATACACTTTTTCAAACTACAAAAGTAGCCTAGGCTTCATAACGTCAAATCACCAGCGAGACATGGCTCTTTACCTTCCCTGCTCCAGTCCCGAAGATTGTGTCGGAGTTGTCTGTTTCCAAATCTGGAAAACTGAAACGCCAAGCTTAACGGTGGTTTCCACCTTATCTTTCAAGACACCGCTAATGGTTTTGGGACTTCCAAGAGAGTTAAACCGTTGTCCAACGTTCACATTACAACGGATACTTTACGAGTGACTCGAAAGCTTCTATCAACGGTCACGAGAGGACTCTCACTCAGCGAGACGAAGATAACGGCTATTCTGTCCGGTCATCTATAAATAGAAGCCATCTCACAAGACTTGAAGATAGCCGAACATATTCTAATACACATACTTGCTCAAAGTCGTTGTACTTACTTTCAATCTTCAACTTACAACTCCCACTCTGTAATTCTTTACTTTACGAGTTGTAAGGTCTTGTACTCGATTACAAACTCTTTCTTACATTCTCTGTAAGGTCCCTTGACTAAGCTGTAAGGGTTAACTCAGCTTAGTTGTCCCTAGCTGTAAGGGTTATCTCAGCTAGGAAGTACTAGATCGGATAAGGGAATTTACGAGTCTAGGAAAACTTGTATAGAGTTGTCTAAGGGAACAACTCGGGTTCGATCGATTCACGGTATTTTGTGGACTCAAAATAGTGAATTTGACTTCGTGTCCGGATTGACATGGTCCGTGGTTTTACGCCCCGGGAGGGTTTCCACGTAAATTCTAAGTGTTATCTTTCCGAGTTCATTCTAGACTCGGATCGTTTTACTGCTCTTGCTCTTTACGCTTGATAGCCTTCGAGTCCAATCTTTTCGACCCTGTAGATAGACTCGGAATCTGTCTCTGTCTTGTTTTTGACGGAAGAGAGGAGGTTTCCACGAAAAACTTCTATCACCCTATTCACCCCCCTCTAGGGTGACTCGAGACTCTCCCCGAGCAAACCTTCATTGGTAACTCGAGCGATGCATAATTTTTTTGTTGAAGTGTACCAAGAAAACAATGGATAAGCCAACTTGAACGTATGAGGCATGATTCGTATAATTATGATAATGCCATTAGTAATTCATTTTCTCTGTTTAACCAATTGTACTTTATTGTTTTGAACACATAACAATAAAATTTGTAAGCCTCACTTGGGGTATTATATGTGCCCCTGCTTAATGTATGCAAAATAAGCTAGTTATTGTAGTTACCAAAAAACTGTGTGACACTTAATCTTCCAAAACAACTTAACACTTAAGATTAGGCATGCTAGTAGATGCATGACATCAATATGATTTCTATAATTAATAGAAAAAAATTAATCTTCCATCTTATTCTAGGACCAATATCTAGCCCACAAATTCGATATTTAATAATAAAATTAATCGACCATAAAATTTACATAAATTTAAAATAAGGTAGAAGTGCACTTTATTTCTAGCAAACATGTTCCCACGAAAAATATTATAAGAAAACCACATGTAATTTACATTTATATAAACCATGAAAACTTTCAACAAATATATTACTAAATCAACTCATGTTCTTGGTTTACCGAGAAAACACCGTTATTACGAATAAGAGTTTATAATACCCAGCCCATAGTGACAACTGAGGATAGTTGTACCAAGCCTCTACCACTGCTCTTCTTCTATCATTTTATCTCTATATAAAAGCATTAACCGATCAACCATATTTATATATGGTCTAATTGAACATCATTCATGACATAATTTATAAGCCAAAAAATAGTTGATAATATTCAAATAAATTAATTTCATATTTTTTTTCCAAGACATCGCAATATATCAAATTACAACTTTCAAATCTTGAAATGTTCACAAAGAAATATATACAAAGAAAATTCACTCACATTTTATAATCTATATAAAGTATGATTCTGTGGTAATAAGTTGTTTCCTACTTATCAAAATGAAGAAACATCATCTCTAAACAATGTTATAACTATCGTATTTTCTTACTTTACTATAATGAATTAGTCTCATTCACCATAATTTCGTGAATATCATGTCATTACTTAACTCTCAAAGCAAGGACTACTTAATTAGCTTGAATATTTGTCATCTAAAGTTGTATCCCAATACCATCAAATCAAGCACACTCCATTCTTTTTCTCGAGAAAAGGTTAATAATTACATTAATTTTCCAAAAAGGATCACGATATGGTGTTCTAGTACAATACCTCAGTTGATAAGTTTACTACATGAAAGTTTGCTATTGGAGAGTCTTAGTCACCCTAGAGGGGGAAGGGTGAATAGGGTGATGAGGAAATTTTAGCAAACTTAGAAACTTTAAGCTTGAAAGGAATGAACAAGACAATCCGAGTCTAGATTGGACTTAGAAAAATGTAAACTCATAGATACGTGGAAACCCTACTAGGGCAGAAAACCAAAGACAAAGCTAGTCCAAACACCAAGTCGAATCTACTATTTTGAATCCACAAAATAAAACAGATCGACTCAACCAGAATTGCTCCCTTAAACAATTCCTTGCTGAGTTTTCGTATACTCGAAATTCCCTTATCCGATCTAGTACTTCCTAACCGAGGTAACCTTTATAGGTAGGGACAAGCTGAGCTGAGTTAACCCTTACAACTCAGTCAAGGGACCTTACTAAGAAAGTAAGAAGAGTATGTAACCGATTACAAGACTTTACAACTCGGAAAGTATAAATTACAACCTGGGAGTTGTAAATAGAAGATTGAATATGAATACAATGACTTTTTCTTAAGTAAAGTGTTTCAACAATAATTCCAAGCAATATTCAAGTCTTGAAAGATGGCTTCTATTTATAGATGACCAAGCGGACCAGCCGTTGTGTCCGATTTCCGAACCGAAGCCTTCTTGACCGTTGTAACGGTTCTTTTGAGACGCTCGGAAAATATCCGTTGAGCTTAGCGTTGAAGTTTTCCAATTTTCGAAATAGCCAACCCCGACACGAGTGTGTGAGCCTTGTTCGAGATGTAGAAAAGCCTTGCCTGCTGGTGATTGACGGCTTGAAGCCGGTTACTTTTGTAATTCAAAAATGAGATAACCTACAAAAAGTAAACAATTTTGGTTCTCAAAGTAGAAAATGCTTTTGTCCAAGATTAGGCACGGATAATAATTTAATTAAGATAATTAAGTGCATAATTATCTTAAGCTCTGGAAGAGTGGAATTTTCTAAGTCTAATATTCATTATACTCAAATTCCATCGAGTCGAGTCTTAAGAAAGATCAAGTTATAAGAGTGAAAACATCGAGTATATGGACTTGATGCTGGGAAATAACTCTCAAACAAATACCACGACTTAGAAATAGGAATTAACATTGTAATTCACTTTGCTTTGAATTATACAGTCAGAACTCAAACTTCAAAGTAAGTGGACAAACAAGAATGTGTTTTACGGGTCGATCAGAATCGAATGAAAACTTATGCAGGAGTTTTTATAACGGTCAGAATGACTTGTAATCAAAACTTAAGAGGGATGAGGTTTGTACCGAGTCTTTATGTGATACTCATAATGATCTAGTCTCGAGTCCGAGTCTTCAATCTCCCCTTTTTGATGAAAGGCATTCCATACTTAGATAAAAACTTTGTTAATGAAAGACATGAGTTTTCATTCTTATTCGATAAAACATGTGAAGTAGTGAGCGAAGCAGTTCATACTTAGAACATTTCGGATAGTATCACTACTTAGAAAATTTCGTAGATAGCTCATCTATAATAGAGTGAAAGAAAGAACATAATGTAAACATATATATCGAGCAAAACAGAGTAGATAATAAAAGCAAATATATCAAAGCAAAATTAAAGAATAAGGGAGTCAAACTCGGAAAGAGTGAACTCGAAACAATTATGCTCTAAAATAAAAACTTCATTCATATATTCACAAAAAAATACAAGAAAAGAGGGTAAGAAAACTCCCCTAAATAAGACAACAATTTTTCTAGTGTTCTCCCCTTGCCTTTCAGCAAAAAATAAAATAAAATGGGAAGCACGTATCAAGTTGATACGATTGATGTCTGGACAAAAAAATAAAAGAAATTAAGATGGTGGAGCTGGGGCGGTTTGTGTTGAGGTGGATGAGCATACCATGCACCTGCGCTGGTATGCTTGGGAGGACGTTGAGGATTTGTGCAACGGCAGATCTGGAATCTATGTTAGTGGCTCAGCTCTAAGTGGTTGACCCGGAACTAAGTCATCCAGAGGCTCATCCTCTTGGAAAGCTGCAGAGGGAGGTGCTTCTTCAGCTTGACCGTTGTGGATTGTCCAACATCCATAGGGTCTTCTAACCCACTCAAACTACTGTCCGAGCCGATCAGCTCTAGTTGAGGAACGTCGGCACCTTGTCCCTCAATTTCTTCCTTCTTCTTCTCTTTCTCCTCTTCCTTCCTCTCTTCCTCCTTCTCCTCGAAAAGAGCTGCTTCAGCCACAACATCCTCTTCTTCTTCCGCCTCTCTTGAGGGAGACTTGGTAGGGCTCGAGGACTCCTTAGAGGTATCCGAGCTCTCCGGGTCTTGAGCAGCTTTGGTACGCCTTTCTTTAAGGAGCTCAAGTTGCTCCTATTGCTCCTTGACCATATTCTTCATTTCGAGGAGCACATCTTGTTGCTCTCAAATTTGGGATTGGACCATCTTCCGGTTGATGGTCATATTTTGAAGGACGGTTTTGAAGGAGCGAAGAGTGTCTAGCAGGCTGGAGACAAGGCTGCAGAGGCTTGAGGAGGAGGAGCCGAGGTGGAAGCACCACTAGGTGGAGGAGGGAGTGAAAGGTGAGTCCGAGTCCGAGTCTAAGGAGGTGAAGGGGGCCTCGGTTCGACCCATGGATCCAGACCACCAGGCTTGGTTTCTCGGTACCCGTATCCAAGAAGGTCCTTCCTACCAACAACGATGGTAGCCTCGGACTACTCGCATTTGGGTCCGAGGGGAAGGGAACCTTAAATTGCTTGATAATTAAGGTCGAAGGGCTCCAAAGGGAAGAAGGGTGGATTTCTTTGATCGATTTGGCACGGTGGCCATCCGCTTGGTGATAGCTGGAAAGAGGTCTACATCGTAGCCCTCAAGGATATCAAAAGAGCTTTGAGAATCTTTGAACTAGCATTCTCTTTGCTGGAATGATGAGAGAAGAAAGTTCTCATCAAAAGGAAACAGAGAAGTCCGGCCTCGGTCTTCATCCGAGTCACGGAGAAATTCTTGCATGACCGAGGGACTTTCTTAGCGTATTTTTGAAGAATTCATCCGCAATCTCATTGAAGGGGATGATATTACGGTTAAGAAAGATAAATGAAACTTTGAAAAGACGATGGAGGAGAGAGATATTGATGCGCACCACCGTGTCGCGAACTCCGGAGGTGATGATTCCCTCGGAGCGAGAAAGGTTGGAGTAGAACTCAAGCAATGAGTTGTGGGTAAATGAACTCACCGAAGCATAGGAAGTTGTAGACTCCAGTGGTTTTGATGTGCTTCAACCATTAGAAAGAAGTGATTGGAAAGAACTTGTCATCCAACGTGAGATGTTGGGTGATGAAGATTTTGGAGGGGTTAGACGGACCCTCTTGGGTTTGCTTGGTTATAGGTTTCTTGGTCGCAGACCCTAGAAAGTCTTGAGTTGAGCCTCTTTTAGGCATGGCTGAATTTTGAAGTGAAAGAGAGTGAGCTTTAAAGAAACGAGAGAGAGAGAAAGAGTACTGAGAATGCTGAGAACTTTTGAGTGCAAGAGTGAGTATGCGAGAGATTAGGTTAGCAGAGAGTAAAGTAGCGAAATAAAGGAAAAGGGATGCTATTTATAGCAAAAGGAATGTCCTACAGTATTCATTCTGACCTAAACCTCCAACAGTCGCGTCGAGCAGTGTGTGACAGTTCTGTCTCCAACGGTTAGAATTCCAGTGTCTTTCTCCCAACGGCTAGTTCACCGATCGATGCACGCGGTAGAGAGAGAGAAAAAGGGATATTTCAAAAGAAATTTTTGAAATTCTCCACTAATCTATAGATGATTTCAGAAGTTTGAAGTCCATTTTTCTCAAACCGACTCGACTCAGTAATGTTTCCGAGTGACTCATAAAGTGCAAGCAAATGATAACTCCTAGCTCGGTCTCACCGGGTCAATCGAACCAATTGTTATTAAGATAAAGAAAGAAAACATATAACACATAATCATGCAAGACAATTTCACTTAGAAAACACATAATCATGCATTTATCATGCCAAGTTCATTCCTAATAAAACAAACCTAATCTTCACCAAGTGGCATGGTGAAAATATCAGCTAATCGAAACTTTGTAGGATTGAATTCAAGTTCAATATCACCTTTCTCATAATGATCTCTCAGAAAATGATACTTGACCTTAATATGCTTTGTTTTTTAGTGTTGAACTGGATTCTTAGTGGTGCTGATTGCACTCTAATTATCACACTTGATTGGAATTAATTTGAGTAAAAGTCCAAGATGTTTCAAGTGTTTCTTTATCCATAGAATCTGAGCACAGCATGATCAGGTTGTAATGTACTCAACTTCAGTAGTTGATAGAGCTACTGAGTTCTATTTCTTTGAGTGGCAAGATATGAGGGATTGACCTAGAAATTGGCATGCTCCCGATGTGCTCTTTCTATCAGCCTTGTAGCCAGCATTTGAGTATCCAGGTGAGGGTCGGTTCTAAGTCTCTTAAGAACCATAGACCTAGATTCTAAGTCCCTGCAAGATATCTAAAAATTCTCTTCACCCAGTGAGATGTGATTCTTTTGGATTAGCTTGGAATCTTGCACACAGACATACACTAAACATAATGTCCGGTCTACTTGGATGTAAGATATAGCAGAGATCCCATCATACCTCGATACAGTTTCGATCTACTTGCTTTACCTTTTTCATCCGAGTCCAATTTAATACTCGCTACTAATTGGTGTTGTTGCATGTTTTGGATTTTGAAGCTTGTACTTCTTCAACATTTCCTTGGTATACTTAGATTGATGGACAACCCCGACACGGCGTTTGAGCCTTGTTCGAAGTAGAAAAGCCTTGTCTATCGGTGATTAACAGCTTGAAGCCGGTTACTTTTGTAATTCAAAAATGAGATAACCTAGGTTAGATAACCTACAAAAGTAAACAATTTTGGTTCTCAAAGTAAAAATACTTTGGTCCAAGATTAGGCATAGATAATAATTTAATTAAGACAATTAAGTGCATAATTATCTTTAGCCTAAAAGAGTGGAATTTTCTCGAGTCTAATATTCATTATACTCAAATTCTTTTAGAGTCGAGTCCTAAGAAAGATCAAGTTATAAGAGTGAAAACATCGAGTATACGGACTTGATCCGGGCAAATAACTCTCAAACAAATACCCCGACTTAGAAATAGGAATTAACATTGTAATTCACTTTGCTTTGAATTATACAATCAGAACTCAAACTTCAAAGCAAGTGGATAAACAAGAATGTGTTTTCCGGGTCGGTTAGAATCGAATGAAAACTTATGCAGGAGTTTTTATAATAGTCGAATGACTTGTAATCAAAACTTAGGAGGGATGAGTCTTTATGTGATACTCGGAATGATCTAGTCTTAGAGTCCGAGTCTTCACCGCAATCTAGGACAAAGCCACTAGCTCTAATACACATAATGTACTAGATGTAGTTGATTAAGGTGTCTGCAGTTGGGGACTTTTCTAAAACATTCTCAAATTTCTTTCTCCATATCTTATATACCCCTATAGCTAACAATGCTCTTAACCATTTGCACTTCATAAAATTTCCCTTGCAATAAATAATTAACTAGTACTTTTCCAATGAGAAAAACCAACATCTAGTCTTGCACTTAGACCAAATCAACAGAGAACTCCAAATCCCGAAAAACATAGGACATTTAAAAAACAAGTATGCACAATTATCTTGACATTGTTTATAACAAAAAACAAAGCTAGCATCTAACACTATACCCTTTTTGTTCAACAAATCATAATGTAGGTAACATGTTTTGCCAAGCGAGTCCACAAGATTATCTTGTGCTTGTCCCAAGAAAAGCTCTTCCATATTGTTTTTCACCAATAAGTCCTAATGGAATTGCTATAAAACAACTTGTACCCCTCCTGCACTGAATACTTACCAACATTGTACTTATATGCCTACTCATTTCTAGTACTTTCAATCCCTCTACTCTACTAACCAACACATCAATCAAGTGCAATAACATTCTCTATCCCCATGCATCTCATGCAATGGCTTGTAAAGTGAAGAAAGTCTTTCCCTACAATAAGTAACTCTTGCCCAAATGGTGAACACAATCATAGAGTATAATAGCTTTCATATCCGTATGATACAAAAAGCTTTATTCTAAGCTAGTTTTTCTTTGAAATTTAGTCCCCCACTTTGAACAAGGCTAACACATGGTGCTCTAACTAATTAAGTGCATCTTCTTCTTGTCAATAGCTTCATTTCCACATGAAGTTAATACAAAGAGATTCAATAGTATGGACTGTATGATTAGTTAGCGGAAGGATTTTTGACCAAAAGCCGACCATGTTGGTCATTACAACATTGATTAAAAGTCTTCTTTTGACATAGGATATAGTTTTAGTAGCTCATGAGGAAATTTTACATTTGATTTTATCATTGAGTGGTTGACACAATATTGTCATACAATCTCTTAATGGAAAGAGACATTCGTAGATACCTAAAGGGGAAAATACTAAGGAAAAACCCAGTTTCAGCCAAGATGTCTTGTTGTAAGCTATGGGAAACACCTACAAAGTACACATCATATTTATCAACATTGATAAAGAGCCCCGACATATAAGACAATTTCAAAAAAAAAAAAACTCCAGAGAACTTTAATAAAGCTCATTTTTCCTCTAGAGAAAGGAGTACATCATCAAGCAAAGGCCAATGAACCAGCTAAATTTTTTCACACTTTCGATGAAAAGAAAAGGCCTTCTCCTATGTAGCTAAATGTAGACGTCGAGCAAAGACTTCCATACACACCAAAAAAAGATATGGTGATAGAGGATCACCTTGCCTTAGCCTACAACCCCTTGAAAAGTATCCTTTTAGTTCACCATTAACATTAAAAAATGAGGTAGTAGTTGCATAAGTCATAATCACTTTTATAAACTCTTCATGGAAACCTAAAACCAACATAATTTGAAAGTTCTGTCTACTATATCATAATCTTTCCTAATACAAATTTTCATCATAACCATTAGGGTTATCTGTTTCCTCTCATAATGCTTAACTAGATGATTTGCAAGTACCATATTACTTGTAATGGCCTAATCTTTGATGAAAGCACTCTAACTAAAATTAATAAGATTAGGTAGTACTTGTTGTAGTTTATTGGCCAAGGCTTTAAAAATAACTTTATATATAAAGCAATAAGCTTAAAATCAATCATCCGAGATGCATTCACCTTCTTGGGAACCAAAGTAATGAAAGTGTTGTTTTATGCTTGAGTAATTTACCATTTTGCACAAATTGTAGAATGGCCTAGCGAATATCCTTCCCTATGATTTGCCAAGAGCTCTTAAAGAAATCAACTAAGTAACCATCTAATACTGGAGCTTTATTTTCATCCATGTTGAAGAAAGAAACTTTAATTTCCTCTTCAGTAAAAGGAACTATAAGTATATCTTTACGATCAGCAGTAAGAATATGGGTATTAGTTATCCATTATTGACATGGTTTTTGGCTTGGCTTAGCTCTACCCATCAAACTAAAACAGAGTTCAACAAAAGAAGCTAAAATACCTTCCTAAGCAATGTATTCTACTGCATGCATATTTGTGATTGTGAGTGGTATTTGTACACCTTCTTTGCTTAATAAGATTGTGGAAGTATTCGCTATTCTCATCACCCTATAGTAAAAAGAGTCATTTTCCCTATGTCTAAGTACACTATCTTCAACCTTCCTAATTTAGTCTAATCAACCAATATACTATTCTAGTTTAGTTGAAGGTTAGTAGAAGAAAAACTAGAATAAAGAGCCTCATATTTAAACAAGTAGTTCCACTTGTCATATCAATACCTCTAAATAAAGTTGAATGCAACTGCTTTAGCTGAGCTTTTAATAACTTCAAATTTCTTACCACTTTATACATAAAACAAGCCTTAAACTTAGACTGTCATCGTGATTCCATAATATGAGAATAATCAATATTAGTAGACCGAGTTCTTAGCCAAAGATGCGCGTGAACTTTGCAAATTATTTAGAAATGCCACAAATTTAATTCGTAACCTCTTAATTCCATTAATCATTCATTAAGAGTAATAGTATGTCATTAATGAACAATTTGAATGGTTAACAGCTGGTTATTACTGTAAACACAAATTTTGAGTTTAAAATAAATAAAGATAGGAAATTAGGAAACGAATATAATGGGTACAACCTCCGTATTGAATAGTAATCTTCTAATTCAATCTCCCTATGACTTGAATGATTCGAGGGCGTTGTAGCTTGATCTCGAACGTTGGAGTAGTTGATCTGGATGTGATGAAAGTCTTGAATCTGAATTCTCGACTCGATTTTGAACGGTTGCGGACTTTGATCCTTGACGCTTGGTAGCTAGATGTTGTTTGTAGTTTGAGCTCTGGATTTGCGGATGCTGAATGTATGTGAAAAATGAAGAGATGACCTCTATTTATAACCTTTTTGGAGGTAGGGTTTGACTTGGGTTTTGGGCCGGGCCCATAATTTAGTAATTATTTCTTAAAAGAAATAGTTACTATTTACTGCATCGTCAACAACATGTGGCGACTTCTAATTGGTCGGAATTTAATTTCTTTTGATTTTAATTTTAAAGGCTTTTTCAAAGCCAATTTACATGTGGCGGTAAATAGCTAACTAACGAATTTTTACCTCCTACAATTACCAAATTTAATTTTTTTTGCAAACTATTTAAATAATGAAGGAAATTAAAATAAAAATAAGGATAAAATGGGGTTTGAAGTCAAACCCCCAAATTGGCTTCTTCTCCTCTTGTTTCGCTTCGCTTCTACTTCGTTACCCCTCTTCTCATTTCAACATTTTTCATCGTCATTCTAGGATTTCTAAAAACCCTAGAATAGAACTAATTGTGCTTCTCCCTCCATCTTTTCTGGTTCCTCATTGCTAAGTTGGACATTTTGATCTTTTCAATCTGATCCGGTGAAAGAATTTCAGTTCAATTTTACGAAAAGATGAAAATAAGTAGTGCCCAACTTGTAATCCTCTTGCACTTCTCTCTCTCTCTCCCTCTCGCTCTCTAGTCATGTTAACAATCTTACACTTGTCTAATCCGAACTAGCTCTTATAAGTTATCCCTTCTTCTTGTTTTGCTTAATTGTTTATTTTCTCTCTCTCTAGACGAAACCCAGATTTTGATTGTAGTTTCATAATCGGATTGAGCTCTTTATCAAGTTTGTGTAAAAACTGAAGAAGGCAGATTCATGTATTCCCTTAATTGGGATTGATAAGGGTTTTCATGCCTTTAATATTCTTTTTTACTCATATTCTACTAAAATCATAGATGCTCGTCTGCTTATTTTACTTCAAATTCTCAATCCAGTTAGTCAAGAATCCTAGAAATTTTATGGGCAAGAACTGAATCATTTGAATTTATCATCGCCAATCTGGTTCATTAATGCTCGTATATTCTTTACCTATCATAAGTTTGCACGCCCGCTTTTCCATCCGAATTTATGTGCTTGACCTATCTTTGACAGTTTATTTGTGTGAGTGAATTTTCGGCCTTTCTATGTAAAATATGTAAGCTCTAATTGATTTAGGTTTGGTGATTGGTCTCTCGACTTTTGAAAAGCTGTAATTTTGGCATAAGAATTTGATGGATCTAATAGTGATTGACATAATTGTTGTTCATTGAGAGCTGCAGGGTTCATCTTGTAGTGATAGAGAAATGTTGGAGGCGGATGTTGTTGAGACAGTTATTGACGGATGGATAGTTTAGTATGAGAGTTGGGAGGGAATGAACGAAACAGGGATGCTTGGGTTGTTTTAACTATTTGTAGTCTTTCGATAAAAAATACTTAACAATCAACCTATTTTTAATTCTCTAATCGAAAACTATTAACATGTAGTCATTTTAATCTCATTTTACTAAGGCTCATTGAAAGGTAGACAATAAAGTTTGTGGCATTTCTAACGTCTTTGCAAAGCTCACTATCAATTTTTTCTAAGAACTCTTAATAGACCAAACATTTAGGAACTTAAAAGGTCTTCTTATCCCTTGACAATCATCTTTAATTTGTGCCCAAATAAAACTTTGATATGATACACGGGAGGCTTCAAATCCACATATATAGACAATGGACCCTACATAGCTAACAAATTAAACAATGCCCTATCCAATTTGGACCAAACCCTTAAAGCACCAACTTGCTTATTTTATCAAGTGAAAAGTATAACCTGTGGTTGGTAAATTACTTATCCTATTTCTAGCACACATTGAAAAAATTATCAATCTCTCCCTCATGATTCGCATAATTTGACAGTCTTTCATCTTAGGCAACACCACATTGAAATCCCCAAACAATAACAAGGCATAAGTAATGCTCAAACCACAAACCCTACCTCATATTTCCCATAATTAAAATCATAGACAAAAGTGACATAGCAAAAAAAAAAGAAAAATCTAAAAACCCCATTCAAAATATAGTTTATAAAGCTTACCCCGATTATAAAAACCTGAAGGAGAGATTACTAAAATAGCCAAATTCTCCAATTTTGATGTTCATATTAGTTACCCTTAATAGATTAATATGAGAACAATTGTAAAGACTCGGACTTTGCATGTATAACATTCTGAGTACTATCAAGGAATCAGGTACAAACTTCATCTCTTGTAAGTTTTGATTTCAAGTCATTCTAAGTGCTATAGAAACTTTTCTAAGTGATACGTAACCTTCTCTCGAGTGTTATAGAAACTATTGCATAGGTTTTCATTTGTTTCGATCGACTTAGAAAGCATACTCCTGCTCATCATTTCACATTTGTAGTTCCGAGTCACTCGGACAACACTCAGATTTATCGCATGTTCAAACACTCACTCTAACACGTTTAAACTCAGGTCCGACTTCATATTCCAAGTTCGGGTGAATTACAACATTAATTCATCTCTTATAGTCGACTTGTTTTGTTTGAACTATATTTGTCTAGATCAAGTATTCTTATTATGATATTCCTTATCTAACTTGATCTTTCTCCGGATCGACTTAGATGGAACTTGAGTATAATGAATATTAGACTTAGAAAATTTCATTCGTTTCTAACTCAGGTAATTATGCACTTAATTATCTTAATTAAATTATTATATGTGTCTAATCTTGGACCAAAGTATTTTATACTTTGAGAACCAAAATTGATTTACTTTTGTAGGTTATTTAAACAAGGTTATCCTACTTTTGAATTACAAAAGTAACCGGCTTCAAGAAGTCAAATTGCCAGCAGACAAGGCTTTTTCTACTTCGATCAAGGCCCGGACACTATGTTAGGGTTATCTCGTTTCCGAACCCGGAAACCTTCAACGCTAAGCTCAACGGTGGTTTCCACCTTACTTTCCGGACACCACCAGTGGATTAGGACATCCTAAGGAGTCAAGAGCCGTGGCACAACGTTCACATCTCAACGGATCTTTTCTAAGCGACTCGGAAGAATCGTTATAACGGTCACGAGAGAACTTCTAAACGAAGCTAGTCACAACGGCTAAGTCTGTTTGGTCATCTATAAATAGAAGCCAACTCTCAACACTTGAAGATTGCTTGGAACCATTGTCAATATACATACTTAAGCAAAAGTCTTTGTATTTATATTCAATCTTCTACTTACAACTCCAACTTTGTACTTAACATCTTTCCGAGTTGTAAGGTCTTGTAATCGCTACAAACTTTTCTCTTAGTTTTTGAGTAAGGTCCCTTGACCGAGCTGTAAGGGTTAATTCAGCTCGGTTGTCCCTAACTCGTAAAGGTTACCTTAGTTAGAAAGTACTAGATCGGATAAGGGAATTTCTGAGTCTAGGAAAATTATGTAAGGAATTGTCTAAGGGAGCAATTCTGGCCGAGTCTATCTACCGTATTTTGTGGATTCAAAATAGTGGATTTGACTTGGTGCTTGGATTAGCACCGGCCGTAGTTTTCTGTCCCGGGAGGGTTTTCACATAAAATCTGAGTTCATATTTTTCTGAGTCCAATCTAGACTCAAACATTCTTAAAGTTTGTTTTAAACTTTAATTTTTCATTTATTATTCAAATTTCCTCATCACCCTATTCACTCCCCCTCTAGGGTGACTAATTCTCTCCAAGAGGAAACCTTCGGATTGCTATTCTATAAGCATTTCACTCTTTCACATGGGTTTCCAATAAACTAAAAATCGCAAGCTTATTCTAGTAGATTGTTTTCTTTATTTCTACCCACTTGCTAGGGTCATTTAGCCCTCTTAACATTCTAGCTATTGATAATCATGTAGTATACTTTGCAAAAGACCTTCCCATACTCTTAGCGTTATCAAATTTAGAGGTTGTTTGGTTGAGATTAGGGTTGTACACGAAACCGAGTTGGCTCCTCGAACACTCGGGCTCGACTCGAGTTCGAGTCAAATCAAGCTAGAGCTCTACTAGGTTTGGCCCGGTTTAGCTCGGTTTAGTGTAAGTAATTCATTTTTTCTAAAAAATATTTGTGTTGAGAGTGTCAAATTACCATTAAAATCACCAAAATTTCATTCAAACCCTTATTTTTTAAATCTAATACAAAAATATATTATTTAACTTTAATTATAACCTTGAATTTAGAAACTTTTTAACAAAATAAAAAAAACAAGCGGAGTTGAGCTCGAGCCATCCGAGCCGAGCCCGAGCCTGAGCCTAGTCGGCTTGGGCTCGGCTCGGCTCAAGTCGTTTACAACCCTAGTTGCAATGTAATGGAATTGAAATGAAATAAGATTTAAAATTTGGATAGAATGGAATGGCACATAATTTTATGATTTTATGTGTTAGATTGTTAAAGGAATGAAATCGGTATCATTTTTATTACTTGGTTTAACAATGGAATATAATCAATTATTTTATTAAAATTTTTTTGTTAATATAACTTACTTTTTAATGTAAATAATTCTTGAACTCTTATAATCTCTCTCATTCCTTCTTCCTTCTCTTTTTACCCTCTCTCCTAAAACAATCAGACTTCATGGCCAAGCCCCTCCTTTCTTCCATGGAAGCATTCTCTCTCCTCCTCTATCTCTTTCCCCCTCAAATCTAGGCACAACTCTTTGCCCTACTCCTTCGTATGGCAATGTCTTCTTCCTTGCTGGTGATGGCCGACACTCTCTCTCCTCCTTGGGGTGGTTTCCAGCACCATCTCTCTCTCCAATGGCTGGTTGATAAACTTAGATCCGGTTGCACTACCTCTCCTCCTTTTGGCTCACCCCTTGTGGTGGTTTCCAACATGTTCTCTCTCCATGACAGCTGGTAATGATTTGGATTTAGGGTGTCCACTGCCCACTCTCTTTCTCTCTTGCTCTCCCAATAACTAGGGGTAGTGCAAGATTGATGAACTACGAAAGACGATGACATAGAACAATTTATATTTTTCATTTTTTTTAATTAAAATTTTTATTCTTGAGGGAAAGAGAATTAATTTCCCTAAAAATTGGGGAATTGAAATATCTTTGAAGGGGGAGGGCTTGATACACTTGAAAATCAAGAACCATACCCTCAAAAGTTCAATAAACACAAAATATGAGAGATTGATACCTTTAAGTATCAAGTTCCATTCCAAATTTCCCAACCAAACACCCCTTAACTCATAGTAATTCCATCCCCTTTTGTGCTAACTCGACTTGAAAAGACCCGAAACTATTTGATAAAGGATATCACTAATAGAGACTTCTCTTTGGATAAAATTAGTAGTGGTCTTCCTTGCAAAAGCACTATGATTAACCCTTGCTCTTACAATGGTCTCGGAAGGTTTTGATTGATGTCCGCACTTATTACTCTTAATGTTCACACCTTTTACGAACTGTAACTTCAGTATATGGCTCTTGAGCATCTTGTTAATCCACCATTTAAGTAGAGGTAGGAGAAGGCTCCTTAGGAGACTAAAACTTATTAAATTGTAGTATTAGCTCTACAGATCAATAACTAAATGCCTTAGTTATTGCATTTCTTGCATAAATAAGGCATCCGTTCATTACGTAAAACCTCCTTAAAATATTGTTCAAAAGCATCAAGGACAAGAATAGTGGAAGGCAATTCTTTTGACACATCCACTTCCATAAGCACCCTTACATAGGATATTTATCCCTTTTTAAGTTGTATATTTATCAATAAACAGAGGTACCCTAATAGAACTAGCAACTCTACTTAGTCCATTCACGGACTAGAAATAAAGATCCAAGTTACGGAAATTTCCTCAAATTAGAACTATACTCAAACATCCCGATCCAGCTTGAAATCGGTAAACCATGGTTTTTAAATCTTGAATTTGTTGCTGACCATCCATGGTCCCTTCCTCGATAATGTAGTCCTTATCTTCTTCTAAATCAAATCGAAAAATATACCAGCTCGTGACATGACAATATCTCTGGTAAGGTAACCCTAGCCTAGTACTTCTCACAAAAGTCTTAAGCACGCTTAACTTAGGAATAGGGCCAACTATGTACCCAATTAAAGAGGAAGTCCAATAATCTGATTCCTCCTTAATATCCTCATTTTTACACTTCACAACTCTTTTTTATTTACCATCTCGGGTGTAAAGTAAGACAAACTAAGCCCTTTTGCTAGGTCACGATTTCCTCTAAGAGATCCCTATAAGAGTTTTTGGGCCTCTATTATGATTTTCGATCTGCTCATATTGATGAGCCGAATTCAATGGAACAAGTAACCCTAAGACTCGGTTCAAAACCACATTTTTAATTACATAAGTGGTTTTTTCAAGCAATTCCTCGTCAACCGGACACTACTACAGGAACCACTTTTAACTAAGTGTAAGACCCGAAAATTCAAGTTCTTGCTTGCTAATGAATTAAGTATTAAAAGTTAAAAATTAGAAATTATTAAATTAAGTGAATTAGAATTTTTCGAGTCGAAATTAAAACCCGAAAATTGAAACCCGAGTGTGATTTAAGTAAGTGGGCCTTGTAAAGCTAATTTGGGCATGGAAAGGAATGGTGGCTGGCTTTGAGGGGAGCTAGCAAATAATTAAGTCGGGGAGGTCTTGAGGTCCAATTAAAATTAGGCGACAGATTAGTTAGGTGTAATCGGGTAAAGAGGAGAGAGAAAGAGGGATTAAGAGGAGACTGAAAATAGAAAAAGAGGAAAATGAAAGAAGCAGAAGCAGAGCAAAGGGAAAGAGAGTAGAGGGAGACCGAGAGGAAAGAGAGACTGAAGAAGAAGCAGAGGCAAGCGAGAAGAGAGACAAAGCAAATGGGGCGAGAGAATGAAAGAACCAGAAGCAAAGATTGAGAATGAAAGATTGAGAGGGAAAGATTGAGAGGAAGAGTGAGAGGGTTCGACCCGAAGCGAGAGAGCCGAGAGAGCAGGAATGAAAGAGAGACCGAAGGGGAACAAAGAGGAAAAAGGGGCACGGTGTGCCTGCACGGCCAGCGAGTACAAAGAGGGAGACAACGAGACCGGACATAATCGAGAGGCCAGGGGTTTGAGAACCCGAAAACAACATAGAAGAGGGAGACAGCGAGAGTTTGAGCAAAGGAAAAAGAAGTGGGCGCAGGGAAGAGGAAAAGGGGACTGAAAGGGAGAAGGAAATAAAGCAAAATCACCCAATCGAAAACCCTCCAAAACCGAAATTCTTAGAACCTCTAAGAATCAAAGGTAAGTAATTCAAATTCATCCTCCACAGATAAAATAAATTAGGTGGATTAAATTCGAAATTGATTCATGAAATTAGAAACCCTAAGTTAATTAAAGAAGTTAGAGGCCTAAATTCACGAAACTAAGCAACTCACGAATTGAAAAGTACGTTGCGAACTATGTGTCCGATTCATGAATTTAGTGGTGATTGAGCATTATTGAGCATGGTTATTGAGCTGCATATTGATAATTTAAAGAAAGTAGCTTGCACATATTTAGTGAGAGAAATTACAAAATTGAATTCATGATCTAAGTGCAGATTTTTTAGTAATTTATCATGCTGCCCGAATAATTGTGAATTCGTGTGTAACCCGAAATTGCTGAAACTTTTACTGCAACTTCCTGATAATTTATGAGAATTTTATGTCAATTTTGGTATTTGTTTGATGAGTAAATTGGAAGATATCGATTTTTGACCGAAAATGTGATGTTTTAGGCAAAATCGGAACTAACCGAGTAATTGAGTTAAGAACTAAAATTTAAGAATCTATACGGCTAGATTAAGAGATATATATCGATTAAGAAAAGTTATGAAACCATAAACCACCTATGCGCGATAATACGCAATCACGAAAGGATAAGTTCATAACTAAAAATTGTATCCGATATGTTTATGTGATGATGTATTTATTTTAAAGTACATCGATTATAAATGACATAAGCATGCCTATATGAGTTGGATAGATTGTACTTGAGTTGAAGGTTGCTTATGTGAATTGTTAGTTGTGAAATTAGCTTTACTGCAACTTCCTAATAATTTATGAGAATTTTCCGTAAATTTTGGTATTCGTTTGATGAGTAGATTGGAAGATATCGATTTTTGAGCGAATATTTTGGGCGAAATCGGAACTAACCGAGTAATTGAGTTAAGAACTGAAATTTAAGAATCTATATGGCTAGATTAAGAGATATATATCGATTAAGAAAAGTTATGAAACCATAAACCACCTATGCGCGATAATACGCAATCACGAAATGACAAGTTCGTAATTAAAAATTGTAGCTGATATGTTTATGTGATGATGTGTTTATTTTAAAGTACATCGATTATAAATGACATAAGCATGCCTATATGAGTTGGATTGATTGTACTTGAGTTGGAGGTTGCTTATGTGAATTGTTAGTTGCGAAATTAGCTTTTACCGCAACTTCCTAATAATTTATGAGAATTTTCCGTAAATTTTGGTATTCGTTTGATGAGTAGATTGGAAGATATCGATTTTTGAGCGAAAATGTGATGTTTTGGGCAAAATCGGAACTAACCGAGTAATTGAGTTAAGAACTGAAATTTAAGAATCTATATGGCTAGATTAACGGATATATATCGATTAAGAAAAGTTATGAAACCATAAACCACCTATGCGCGATAATATGCAATCAAGAAATGATAAGTTCGTAATTAAAAATTGTAGTCGATATGTTTATGTGATGATGTATTTATTTTAAAGTACATCGATTATAAATGACATAAGCATGCCTATATGAGTTGGATAGATTGTACTTGAGTTGGAGGTTGCTTATGTGAATTGTTAGTTGCGAAATTAGCTTTTGCTGCAACTTCCTCATAATTTATGAGAATTTTTGTAAATTTTGGTATTCGTTTGATGAGTAGATTGGAAGATATCGATTTTTGACCGAAAATGTGATGTTTTGGGCAAAATCGGAACTAACCGAGTAATTGAGTTAAGAACTGAAATTTAAGAATCTATATGGCTAGATTAAGAGATATATATCGATTAAGAAAAGTTATGAAACCATAAACCATCTATGCGCGATAATACGCAATCACGAAATGATAAGTTCGTAATTAAAAATTGTAGCCGATATGTTTATGTGATGTTGTGTTTATTTTAAAGTACATCGATTATAAATGACATAAGCATGCCTATATGAGTTGGATTGATTGTACTTGAGTTGGAGGTTGCTTATGTGAATTGTTCATTGCGAAATTAGCTTTTACCGCAACTTCCCGATAGTTTATGAGAATTTTCTCGTAAATTTTGGTATTCGTTTTATGAGGATATTGGAAGATATCGATTTTTGAGCGAAAATGTGCTGTTTTAGGCAAAATCGGAACTAACCGAGTAATTGAGTTAAGAACTGAAATTTAAGAATCTATATGCCTAGATTAAGAGATATATATCGATTAAGAAAAGTTATGAAACCATAAACCACCTATGCGCGATAATACGCAATCACGAAATGACAAGTTCGTAATTAAAAATTGTAGCTGATATGTTTATGTGATGATGTGTTTATTTTAAAGTACATCGATTATAAATGACATAAGCATGCCTATATGAGTTGGATTGATTGTACTTGAGTTGGAGGTTGCTTATGTGAATTGTTAGTTGCGAAATTAGCTTTACCGCAACTTCCTAATAATTTATGAGAATTTTACGTAAATTTTGGTATTCGTTTGATGAGTAGATTGGAAGATATCGATTTTTGAGCGAAAATGTGATGTTTTGGGCAAAATCGGAACTAACCGAGTAATTGAGTTAAGAACTGAAATTTAAGAATCTATATGGCTAGATTAACAGATATATATCGATTAAGAAAAGTTATGAAACCATAAACCACCTATGCGCGATAATATGCAATCAAGAAATGATAAGTTCGTAATTAAAAATTGTAGCTGATATGTTTATGTGATGATGTATTTATTTTAAAGTACATCGATTATAAATGACATAAGCATGCCTATATGAGTTGGATAGATTGTACTTGAGTTGGAGGTTGCTTATGTGAATTGTTAGTTGCGAAATTAGCTTTTCTGCAACTTCCTCATAATTTATGAGAATTTTTTGTAAATTTTGGTATTCGTTTGATGAGTAGATTGGAAGATATCGATTTTTGACCGAAAATGTGATGTTTTGGGCAAAATCGGAACTAACCGAGTAATTGAGTTAAGAACTGAAATTTAAGAATCTATATGGCTAGATTAAGAGATATATATCGATTAAGAAAAGTTATGAAACCATAAACCATCTATGCGCGATAATACGCAATCACGAAATGATAAGTTCGTAATTAAAAATTGTAGCTGATATGTTTATGTGATGTTGTGTTTATTTTAAAGTACATCGATTATAAATGACATAAGCATGCCTATATGAGTTGGATTGATTGTACTTGAGTTGGAGGTTGCTTATGTGAATTGTTAATTGCGAAATTAGCTTTTACCGCAACTTCCCGATAGTTTATGAGAATTTTCTCGTAAATTTTGGTATTCGTTTTTGAGGATATTGGAAGATATCGATTTTTGAGCGAAAATGTGCTGTTTTAGGCAAAATCGGAACTAACCGAGTAATTGAGTTAAGAACTGAAATTTAAGAATCTATATGCCTAGATTAAGAGATATATATCGATTAAGAAAAGTTATGAAACCATAAACCACCTATGCGCGATAATACGCAATCACGAAATGACAAGTTCGTAATTAAAAATTGTAGCCGATATGTTTATGTGATGATGTGTTTATTTTAAAGTACATCGATTATAAATGACATAAGCATGCCTATATGAGTTGGATTGATTGTACTTGAGTTGGAGGTTGCTTATGTGAATTGTTAGTTGCGAAATTAGCTTTTACTGCAACTTCCTAATAATTTATGAGAATTTTCCGTAAATTTTGGTATTCGTTTGATGAGTAGATTGGAAGATATCGATTTTTGAGCGAAAATGTGATGTTTTGGGCAAAATCGGAACTAACCGAGTAATTGAGTTAAGAACTGAAATTTAAGAATCTATATGGCTAGATTAACGAGATATATATCGATTAAGAAAAGTTATGAAACCATAAACCACCTATGCGCGATAATATGCAATCAAGAAATGATAAGTTCGTAATTAAAAATTGTAGCCGATATGTTTATGTGATGATGTATTTATTTTAAAGTACATCGATTATAAATGACATAAGCATGCCTATATGAGTTGGATAGATTGTACTTGAGTTGGAGGTTGCTTATGTGAATTGTTAGTTGCGAAATTAGCTTTTGCTGCAACTTCCTCATAATTTATGAGAATTTTTGTAAATTTTGGTATTCGTTTGATGAGTAGATTGGAAGATATCGATTTTTGACCGAAAATGTGATGTTTTGGGCAAAATCGGAACTAACCGAGTAATTGAGTTAAGAACTGAAATTTAAGAATCTATATGGCTAGATTAAGAGATATATATCGATTAAGAAAAGTTATGAAACCATAAACCATCTATGCGCGATAATACGCAATCACGAAATGATAAGTTCGTAATTAAAAATTGTAGCTGATATGTTTATGTGATGTTGTGTTTATTTTAAAGTACATCGAGTATAAATGACATAAGCATGCCTATATGAGTTGGATTGATTGTACTTGAGTTGGAGGTTGCTTATGTGAATTGTTAATTGCGAAATTAGCTTTTACCGCAACTTCCCGATAGTTTATGAGAATTTTCTCGTAAATTTTGGTATTCGTTTTATGAGGATATTGGAAGATATCGATTTTTGAGCGAAAATGTGCTGTTTTAGGCAAAATCGGAACTAACCGAGTAATTGAGTTAAGAACTGAAATTTAAGAATCTATATGCCTAGATTAAGAGATATATATCGATTAAGAAAAGTTATGAAACCATAAACCACCTATGCGCGATAATACGCAATCACGAAATGATAAGTTCGTAATTAAAAGTTGTAGCCGATATGTTTTTGTGATGATGTGTTTATTTTAAAGTACATCGATTATAAATGACATAAGCATGCCTATATGAGTTAGATTGATTGTACTTGAGTTGGAGGTTGCTTTTGTGAATTGTTAGTTGCGAAATTAGCTTTTACCGCAACTTCGTCATAATTTATGAGAATTTTCCGTAAATTTTGGTATTCGTTTGATGAGTAGATTGGAAGATATCGATTTTTGAGCGAAAATGTGATGTTTTGGGCAAAATCGGAACTAACCGAGTAATTGAGTTAAGAACTGAAATTTAAGAATCGATATGGTTAGATTAAGAGATATATATCGATTAAGAAAAGTTATGAAACCATAAACAACCTATGCGCGATAATACGCAATCATGAAATGATAAGTTCGTAATTAAAAATTGTAGCTGATATGTTTATGTGATGATGTGTTTATTTTAAAGTACATCGATTATAAATGACATAAGCATGCCTATATGAGTTGGATTGATTGTACTTGAGTTGGAGGTCGCTTATGTGAATTGTTAGTTGCAAAATTAGCTTTTACCTGCAACTTCCTAATAATTTATGAGAATTTTCCGTAAATTTTGGTATTCGTTTGATGAGTAGATTGGAAGATATATATCGATTAAGAAAAGTTATGAAACCATAAGCATGCCTATATGAGTTGGATTGATTGTACTTGAGTTGGAGGTCGCTTATGTGAATTGTTAGTTGCCAAATTAGCTTTTACTCGCAACTTCCTAATAATTTATGAGAATTTTCCGTAAATTTTGGTATTCGTTTGATGAGTTGAGTAGAAGATATTGATTTTTGAGCGAAAATGTGATGTCTTGGGCAAAATTTGAACTAATTGAGTAATTGAGTTACGAACTGAAATTTAAGATTCGATATGGTTAGATTAAGAGATATATATCGATTAAGAAAAGTTATGAAACCATAAACCACCTATGCGCGATAATATGCAATCAAGAAATGATAAGTTCGTAATTAAAAATTGTAGCTGATATGTTTATGTGATGATGTATTTATTTTAAAGTACATCGATTATAAATGACATAAGCATGCCTATATGAGTTGGATTGATTGTACTTGAGTTGGAGGTTGCTTATGTGAATTGTTAGTTGCGAAATTAGCTTTTACTACAACTTCCCGATAATTTATGAGAATTTTCCGTAAATTTTGGTATTCGTTTGATAAGTAGATTGCAAGATATTGATTTTTGAGCGAAAATGTGCTGTTTTGGACAAAATCGGAACTAACCGAGTAAATGAGTTAAGAACTGAAATTTAAGAATCTATATGGCTAGATTAAGAGATATACATCGATTAAGAAAAGTTATGAAACCATAAACCATCTATGCGCGATAATACGCAATCACGAAATGATAAGTTCGTAATTAAAAATTGTAGCCGATATGTTTATGTGGAGTTGTGTTTATTTTAAAGTACATCGATTATAAATGACATAAGCATGCCTATATGAGTTGGATTGATTGTACTTGAGTTGGAGGTTGCTTATGTGAATTGTTAGTTGCGAAATTAGCTTTTACTGCAACTTCCTAATAATTTATGAGAATTTTCCGTAAATTTTGGTATTCGTTTGATGAGTAGATTGGAAGATATCGATTTTTGAGCGAAAATGTGATGTTTTGGGCAAAATCGGAACTAACCGAGTAATTGAGTTAAGAACTGAAATTTAAGAATCTATATGGCTAGATTAACGAGATATATATCGATTAAGAAAAGTTATGAAACCATAAACCACCTATGCGCGATAATATGCAATCAAGAAATGATAAGTTCGTAATTAAAAATTGTAGCTGATATGTTTATGTGATGATGTATTTATTTTAAAGTACATCGATTATAAATGACATAAGCATGCCTATATGAGTTGGATAGATTGTACTTGAGTTGGAGGTTGCTTATGTGAATTGTTAGTTGCGAAATTAGCTTTTGCTGCAACTTCCTCATAATTTATGAGAATTTTTGTAAATTTTGGTATTCGTTTGATGAGTAGATTGGAAGATATCGATTTTTGACCGAAAATGTGATGTTTTGGGCAAAATCGGAACTAACCGAGTAATTGAGTTAAGAACTGAAATTTAAGAATCTATATGGCTAGATTAAGAGATATATATCGATTAAGAAAAGTTATGAAACCATAAACCATCTATGCGCGATAATACGCAATCACGAAATGATAAGTTCGTAATTAAAAATTGTAGTCGATATGTTTATGTGATGTTGTGTTTATTTTAAAGTACATCGAGTATAAATGACATAAGCATGCCTATATGAGTTGGATTGATTGTACTTGAGTTGGAGGTTGCTTATGTGAATTGTTAATTGCGAAATTAGCTTTTACCGCAACTTCCCGATAGTTTATGAGAATTTTCTCGTAAATTTTGGTATTCGTTTTATGAGGATATTGGAAGATATCGATTTTTGAGCGAAAATGTGATGTTTTGGGCAAAATCGGAACTAACCGAGTAATTGAGTTAAGAACTGAAATTTAAGAATCTATATGCCTAGATTAAGAGATATATATCGATTAAGAAAAGTTATGAAACCATAAACCACCTATGCGCGATAATACGCAATCACGAAATGATAAGTTCGTAATTAAAAGTTGTAGCTGATATGTTTTTGTGATGATGTGTTTATTTTAAAGTACATCGATTATAAATGACATAAGCATGCCTATATGAGTTAGATTGATTGTACTTGAGTTGGAGGTTGCTTTTGTGAATTGTTAGTTGCGAAATTAGCTTTTACCGCAACTTCGTCATAATTTATGAGAATTTTCTCGTAAATTTTGGTATTCGTTTGATGAGTAGATTGGAAGATATCGATTTTTGAGCGAAAATGTGATGTTTTGGGCAAAATCGGAACTAACCGAGTAATTGAGTTAAGAACTGAAATTTAAGAATCGATATGGTTAGATTAAGAGATATATATCGATTAAGAAAAGTTATGAAACCATAAACAACCTATGCGCGATAATACGCAATCATGAAATGATAAGTTCGTAATTAAAAATTGTAGCTGATATGTTTATGTGATGATGTGTTTATTTTAAAGTACATCGATTATAAATGACATAAGCATGCCTATATGAGTTGGATTGATTGTACTTGAGTTGGAGGTCGCTTATGTGAATTGTTAGTTGCAAAATTAGCTTTTACCGCAACTTCCTAATAATTTATGAGAATTTTCCGTAAATTTTGGTATTCGTTTGATGAGTAGATTGGAAGATATATATCGATTAAGAAAAGTTATGAAACCATAAGCATGCCTATATGAGTTGGATTGATTGTACTTGAGTTGGAGGTCGCTTATGTGAATTGTTAGTTGCCAAATTAGCTTTTACCGCAACTTCCTAATAATTTATGAGAATTTTCCGTAAATTTTGGTATTCGTTTGATGAGTTGAGTAGAAGATATTGATTTTTGAGCGAAAATGTGATGTCTTGGGCAAAATTTGAACTAATTGAGTAATTGAGTTACTGAACTGAAATTTAAGATTCGATATGGTTAGATTAAGAGATATATATCGATTAAGAAAAGTTATGAAACCATAAACCACCTATGCGCGATAATATGCAATCAAGAAATGATAAGTTCGTAATTAAAAATTGTAGTCGATATGTTTATGTGATGATGTATTTATTTTAAAGTACATCGATTATAAATGACATAAGCATGCCTATATGAGTTGGATTGATTGTACTTGAGTTGGAGGTTGCTTATGTGAATTGTTAGTTGCGAAATTAGCTTTTACTACAACTTCCCGATAATTTATGAGAATTTTCCGTAAATTTTGGTATTCGTTTGATAAGTAGATTGCAAGATATTGATTTTTGAGCGAAAATGTGCTGTTTTGGACAAAATCGGAACTAACCGAGTAAATGAGTTAAGAACTGAAATTTAAGAATCTATATGGCTAGATTAAGAGATATACATCGATTAAGAAAAGTTATGAAACCATAAACCATCTATGCGCGATAATACGCAATCACGAAATGATAAGTTCGTAATTAAAAATTGTAGCTGATATGTTTATGTGGAGTTGTGTTTATTTTAAAGTACATCGATTATAAATGACATAAGCATGCCTATATGAGTTGGATTGATTGTACTTGAGTTGGAGGTTGCTTATGTGAATTGTTAGTTGCGAAATTAGCTTTTACCGCAACTTCCTAATAATTTATGAGAATTTTCCGTAAATTTTGGTATTCGTTTGATGAGTAGATTGGAAGATATCGATTTTTGAGCGAAAATGTGATGTTTTGGGCAAAATCGGAACTAACCGAGTAATTAAGTTAAGAACTGAAATTTAAGAATCTATATGGCTAGATTAACAGATATATATCGATTAAGAAAAGTTATGAAACCATAAACCACCTATGCGCGATAATATGCAATCAAGAAATGATAAGTTCGTAATTAAAAATTGTAGCTGATATGTTTATGTGATGATGTATTTATTTTAAAGTACATCGATTATAAATGACATAAGCATGCCTATATGAGTTGGATAGATTGTACTTGAGTTGGAGGTTGCTTATGTGAATTGTTAGTTGCGAAATTAGCTTTTGCTGCAACTTCCTCATAATTTATGAGAATTTTTGTAAATTTTGGTATTCGTTTGATGAGTAGATTGGAAGATATCGATTTTTGACCGAAAATGTGATGTTTTGGGCAAAATCGGAACTAACCGAGTAATTGAGTTAAGAACTGAAATTTAAGAATCTATATGCCTAGATTAAGAGATATATATCGATTAAGAAAAGTTATGAAACCATAAACCATCTATGCGCGATAATACGCAATCACGAAATGATAAGTTCGTAATTAAAAATTGTAGCTGATATGTTTATGTGATGTTGTGTTTATTTTAAAGTACATCGATTATAAATGACATAAGCATGCCTATATGAGTTGGATTGATTGTACTTGAGTTGGAGGTTGCTTATGTGAATTGTTCATTGCGAAATTAGCTTTTACCGCAACTTCCCGATAGTTTATGAGAATTTTACGTAAATTTTGGTATTCGTTTTATGAGGATATTGGAAGATATCGATTTTTGAGCGAAAATGTGCTGTTTTAGGCAAAATCGGAACTAACCGAGTAATTGAGTTAAGAACTGAAATTTAAGAATCTATATGCCTAGATTAAGAGATATATATCGATTAAGAAAAGTTATGAAACCATAAACCACCTATGCGCGATAATACGCAATCACGAAATGACAAGTTCGTAATTAAAAATTGTAGCTGATATGTTTATGTGATGATGTGTTTATTTTAAAGTACATCGATTATAAATGACATAAGCATGCCTATATGAGTTGGATTGATTGTACTTGAGTTGGAGGTTGCTTATGTGAATTGTTAGTTGCGAAATTAGCTTTACTCGCAACTTCCTAATAATTTATGAGAATTTTACGTAAATTTTGGTATTCGTTTGATGAGTAGATTGGAAGATATCGATTTTTGAGCGAAAATGTGATGTTTTGGGCAAAATCGGAACTAACCGAGTAATTGAGTTAAGAACTGAAATTTAAGAATCTATATGGCTAGATTAACAGATATATATCGATTAAGAAAAGTTATGAAACCATAAACCACCTATGCGCGATAATATGCAATCAAGAAATGATAAGTTCGTAATTAAAAATTGTAGCCGATATGTTTATGTGATGATGTATTTATTTTAAAGTACATCGATTATAAATGACATAAGCATGCCTATATGAGTTGGATAGATTGTACTTGAGTTGGAGGTTGCTTATGTGAATTGTTAGTTGCGAAATTAGCTTTTGCTGCAACTTCCTCATAATTTATGAGAATTTTTGTAAATTTTGGTATTCGTTTGATGAGTAGATTGGAAGATATCGATTTTTGACCGAAAATGTGATGTTTTGGGCAAAATCGGAACTAACCGAGTAATTGAGTTAAGAACTGAAATTTAAGAATCTATATGGCTAGATTAAGAGATATATATCGATTAAGAAAAGTTATGAAACCATAAACCATCTATGCGCGATAATACGCAATCACGAAATGATAAGTTCGTAATTAAAAATTGTAGCCGATATGTTTATGTGATGTTGTGTTTATTTTAAAGTACATCGATTATAAATGACATAAGCATGCCTATATGAGTTGGATTGATTGTACTTGAGTTGGAGGTTGCTTATGTGAATTGTTAATTGCGAAATTAGCTTTTACCGCAACTTCCGATAGTTTATGAGAATTTTCACGTAAATTTTGGTATTCGTTTTTGAGGATATTGGAAGATATCGATTTTTGAGCGAAAATGTGCTGTTTTAGGCAAAATCGGAACTAACCGAGTAATTGAGTTAAGAACTGAAATTTAAGAATCTATATGCCTAGATTAAGAGATATATATCGATTAAGAAAAGTTATGAAACCATAAACCACCTATGCGCGATAATACGCAATCACGAAATGACAAGTTCGTAATTAAAAATTAGTAGCTGATATGTTTATGTGATGATGTGTTTATTTTAAAGTACATCGATTATAAATGACATAAGCATGCCTATATGAGTTGGATTGATTGTACTTGAGTTGGAGGTTGCTTATGTGAATTGTTAGTTGCGAAATTAGCTTTTACTGCAACTTCCTAATAATTTATGAGAATTTTCCGTAAATTTTGGTATTCGTTTGATGAGTAGATTGGAAGATATCGATTTTTGAGCGAAAATGTGATGTTTTGGGCAAAATCGGAACTAACCGAGTAATTGAGTTAAGAACTGAAATTTAAGAATCTATATGGCTAGATTAACGAGATATATATCGATTAAGAAAAGTTATGAAACCATAAACCACCTATGCGCGATAATATGCAATCAAGAAATGATAAGTTCGTAATTAAAAATTGTAGTCGATATGTTTATGTGATGATGTATTTATTTTAAAGTACATCGATTATAAATGACATAAGCATGCCTATATGAGTTGGATAGATTGTACTTGAGTTGGAGGTTGCTTATGTGAATTGTTAGTTGCGAAATTAGCTTTTGCTGCAACTTCCTCATAATTTATGAGAATTTTTTGTAAATTTTGGTATTCGTTTGATGAGTAGATTGGAAGATATCGATTTTTGACCGAAAATGTGATGTTTTGGGCAAAATCGGAACTAACCGAGTAATTGAGTTAAGAACTGAAATTTAAGAATCTATATGGCTAGATTAAGAGATATATATCGATTAAGAAAAGTTATGAAACCATAAACCATCTATGCGCGATAATACGCAATCACGAAATGATAAGTTCGTAATTAAAAATTGTAGCTGATATGTTTATGTGATGTTGTGTTTATTTTAAAGTACATCGAGTATAAATGACATAAGCATGCCTATATGAGTTGGATTGATTGTACTTGAGTTGGAGGTTGCTTATGTGAATTGTTAATTGCGAAATTAGCTTTTACCGCAACTTCCGATAGTTTATGAGAATTTTCTCGTAAATTTTGGTATTCGTTTTATGAGGATATTGGAAGATATCGATTTTTGAGCGAAAATGTGCTGTTTTAGGCAAAATCGGAACTAACCGAGTAATTGAGTTAAGAACTGAAATTTAAGAATCTATATGCCTAGATTAAGAGATATATATCGATTAAGAAAAGTTATGAAACCATAAACCACCTATGCGCGATAATACGCAATCACGAAATGATAAGTTCGTAATTAAAAGTTGTAGCCGATATGTTTTTGTGATGATGTGTTTATTTTAAAGTACATCGATTATAAATGACATAAGCATGCCTATATGAGTTAGATTGATTGTACTTGAGTTGGAGGTTGCTTTTGTGAATTGTTAGTTGCGAAATTAGCTTTTACCGCAACTTCGTCATAATTTATGAGAATTTTCCGTAAATTTTGGTATTCGTTTGATGAGTAGATTGGAAGATATCGATTTTTGAGCGAAAATGTGATGTTTTGGGCAAAATCGGAACTAACTGAGTAATTGAGTTAAGAACTGAAATTTAAGAATCGATATGGTTAGATTAAGAGATATATATCGATTAAGAAAAGTTATGAAACCATAAACAACCTATGCGCGATAATACGCAATCATGAAATGATAAGTTCGTAATTAAAAATTGTAGTCGATATGTTTATGTGATGATGTGTTTATTTTAAAGTACATCGATTATAAATGACATAAGCATGCCTATATGAGTTGGATTGATTGTACTTGAGTTGGAGGTCGCTTATGTGAATTGTTAGTTGCAAAATTAGCTTTTACTCGCAACTTCCTAATAATTTATGAGAATTTTCCGTAAATTTTGGTATTCGTTTGATGAGTAGATTGGAAGATATATATCGATTAAGAAAAGTTATGAAACCATAAGCATGCCTATATGAGTTGGATTGATTGTACTTGAGTTGGAGGTCGCTTATGTGAATTGTTAGTTGCCAAATTAGCTTTTACCGCAACTTCCTAATAATTTATGAGAATTTTCCGTAAATTTTGGTATTCGTTTGATGAGTTGAGTAGAAGATATTGATTTTTGAGCGAAAATGTGATGTCTTGGGCAAAATTTGAACTAATTGAGTAATTGAGTTACGAACTGAAATTTAAGATTCGATATGGTTAGATTAAGAGATATATATCGATTAAGAAAAGTTATGAAACCATAAACCACCTATGCGCGATAATATGCAATCAAGAAATGATAAGTTCGTAATTAAAAATTGTAGTCGATATGTTTATGTGATGATGTATTTATTTTAAAGTACATCGATTATAAATGACATAAGCATGCCTATATGAGTTGGATTGATTGTACTTGAGTTGGAGGTTGCTTATGTGAATTGTTAGTTGCGAAATTAGCTTTTACTACAACTTCCCGATAATTTATGAGAATTTTACGTAAATTTTGGTATTCGTTTGATAAGTAGATTGCAAGATATTGATTTTTGAGCGAAAATGTGCTGTTTTGGACAAAATCGGAACTAACCGAGTAAATGAGTTAAGAACTGAAATTTAAGAATCTATATGGCTAGATTAAGAGATATACATCGATTAAGAAAAGTTATGAAACCATAAACCATCTATGCGCGATAATACGCAATCACGAAATGATAAGTTCGTAATTAAAAATTGTAGTCGATATGTTTATGTGGAGTTGTGTTTATTTTAAAGTACATCGATTATAAATGACATAAGCATGCCTATATGAGTTGGATTGATTGTACTTGAGTTGGAAATTAGCTTTTACTGCAACTTCCGATAGTTTATGAGAATTTTCACGTAAATTTTGGTATTCGTTTTATGAGTATATTGGAAGATATCGATTTTTGAGCGAAAATGTGTTGGTTTAGGCAAAATCGGAACTAACCGAGTAATTGAGTTAAGAACTGAAATTTAAGAATCTATATGGCTAGATTAAGAGATATATATCGATTAAGAAAAGTTATGAAACCATAAACCACCTATGCGCGATAATACGCAATCACGAAATGATAAGTTCGTAATTAAAAATTGTAGCTGAGTACGTTTATGTGATGATGTGTTTATTTTAAAGTACATCGATTATAAATGACATAAGCATGCCTATATGAGTTGGATAGATTGTACTTGAGTTGGAGGTTGCTTATGTGAATTGTTAGTTGCGAAATTAGCTTTTGCTGCAACTTCCTCATAATTTATGAGAATTTTACGTAAATTTTGGTATTCGTTTGATGAGTAGATTGGAAGATATCGATTTTTGATCGAAAATGTGATGTTTTGGGCAAAATCGGAACTAACTGAGTAATTGAGTTAAGAACTGAAATTTAAGAATCTATATGGCTAGATTAAGAGATATATATCGATTAAGAAAAGTTATGAAACCATAAACCAGCTATGCGCGATAATACGCAATCACGAAATGATAAGTTCGTAATTAAAAATTGTAGCCGATATGTTTATGTGATGTTGTGTTTATTTTAAAGTACATCGATTATAAATGACATAAGCATGCCTATATGAGTTGGATTGATTGTACTTGAGTTGGAGGTTGCTTATGTGAATTGTTAGTTGCGAAGATGTTACGTATGAAGGTATTGAGTATGAATTATATGAAATTAGAAACATAAAGAACTAAAGAAGGGAGAAAGTATTATGTTATTGATCTATGACCCCACGAATTAAAGAACCCTCTGAAGCTATGGCCATAGAAGTGTCTATCAACCGAAGCCACGAATTATTTTGCTTCCACCAATTATTGACAGTATACGTCCTTCGAGTGAAGCAAGCCTCGAGGCCACGAATTATTTTGCCTCCAAGAACCGAGCCCACGAATTATTCTGGCTCCAAGAACTGGATCTTTCGAGTAGAACATAAATCTTATTTCCATTCGAGACTAAGAATACTTAAGAATTATGATATCAAGAAACGAATGATTATGCATGATGAACAAGAAAGAAAGAAGCAATAATTTATGAAATGCATAATTGAACTCAAGAAGAAGAATGAGAAGAAGAACGAATCCCGATTTCATAAAAAAATTAATACGATAAGAAGTAAGATATGATTTACTTGATGAATGATATACATGATGAATGATTCTATGACTTACTTGCATAGAAACACAAATGAAGTATGTTTGATTAAATTCATCAATAACCGATGTCATTGTGCTTCTCGGCAAGTTGGTAAGTTTAGTATCTCGCGTGTCTTAAGCATGCATGACATGAATCGCATGTTATATATGAATGAATTATGAACTTATGTGTGTTTGTTAATGAATTAATGTGCAAAGTGAAACTCGGGGTTGGGTTTGGGTTATTCACTGGGCTTGTGGAGCTCATGACCTCACCAACATTTCAGGTACGTAGTTAGACTTCTTGGAGTTGCTTTTGGCTTTCGGGAATAGCGGATCGACGAATAGAAGATGTCGCTATGTGTTTTTATGTTTCCATGTTTGTAAGACTCGGATGTATGTTTATCCGAATGTCGACTATGTATAAGAAAAGCCCTATGTGATACTCCGAGCGTGTGGCTAGTTGAGTTTATGTTGTGTTTACTCCGAGCATGTAGCTCGTTGAGCTTGTATTGTTTATACTCCGAGCGGGTGGCTCGTTGGGTTTCGAATGTGTTTCGTGCGGGGTTTAGGCTTTAAGCCATGGGATTAGCCATATTACGGAGGAACCTCTACCGAAATTTTCCGGAAAACCTTTGAAAACCTAGAAACACGCTTCCGCCAATCTAAGAGAAAACTATTAACCCTAAGTTGAGATCTTAAGTAGTCTTAGGGGTTCCTCTCAGGGAACCCTAGCATGTAATACTCCTAGGGTGGGTTTTGGGGTGTTACACTACGGTTAAAAACGACATTTAACGACGGTTAACCGGCGTCATATATGTGGTCGTCGTTCTATGTAGCATCTTTTAACTACGGTTCAAAACCATAGTAAAAGAATACCTATGACGACTGTTCTACCTATAACAACGATTCTTTCAAAAGAACCTTTGTCATAAGTGTCTTATAATGACGGTTCTTTAAGAGAACCGTCGTTATAGGTCTGAATTTTTTAAAAAATATACCACTATCAGATTTGAAAATTTAAAAACTAAAACTAAAAGTTGAAATGGAGAGAGAGAAAACGAATGAGCAAAAGCAAGTCGGATCTAAAACTAAAACCTGAAATGGAAAGGGAAAAAATGAATGAACAAAAACAAGTCAAATCTAAATACGAGATAAAATAGTTGAAGGGGAATTTTGACAAATTTCCTAACATTAGTTAACGAATTCATTGCAATGAAAAATTATTCAGCTAACAACAAATCATGAGGATCCAAGAGACATTCAACTCTTCAATTACACATCTAATAATGAAGATCCAAGAGATTTCATTGGAAAAAAAGGGAAAAGGAAGCAAACTTTTTGCCAACTTCGTCATTGGCTTTAGTGGCTGCGTGAATCGGGAATCTTCTCCTCCTCCTTTTCGTAATCAAGGTGCTCCTCTTTGTAACGGTCATTTTCTCTGGTTTCTCTCATTATCTAAACAAAGAATGCATCAACGATTAAGCAAAAATTTAGGGTTTCAACAACTAAATCGAAAATGAATACAAGATCTTAAACTACGATTCGATAGGATTAGAAATTCAAGAAACAATAGAACACTTACCAACTACCGAAGTGCAAATTAGAGGCTAGAGTATGGCTCGACAAGAAGGTGTCCTGCTCCTCCTCCCGCCGGCGACGGCGGATCTTGGGCACGGACGACGATGCGTACACCATGAAGGGCGAGGTCGGCGGATCTTCGGTGAGGAAGGAGAGAGGAGAGAGAACGGGGGGGTGAGTCAGCCATTGCAGGAGGGCGAGGTTAGCGGATCTTCGGTGAGGAAGGAGAGAGGAGAGAAAGCGAGGGGGAGTCGGATGAAGAGTGAGGATGGAGAGAGAGAGCCTGGGGTTCGGATCTAAGAAATGAGGGGGATGAGAGACAGAGAAAGGGGGAGGGGATTAATTCATATGAGGACTCTTTTAACTATGCTTCCATTAAAGAACCGTGGTCAAAAGTACCTCTAAAATTGCCCTATACTTTTAACTACGATTCAGCTTAAAGAACCGTAGTAAAAGGTCTATCTATGACTACGGTTCTTTCATAGAACCGTAGTGAAAAGTTAACAGCTTTACCTATTACGACAGTTCATTAAAAGAATCGTAGTCATAGGTGTTAAACAACACCGCTTATTTACAAGCATGCCACCTATCCATTTTTTATGACAGCTTTTCCTTTTAACCGTCATTAAAGACCCGTCTTAAAAGCGGTTCTTGTAGTGGTGATAACCAACCAGCTTAACCAAGTCTCAAGAATTACAGAGGCAAAATCAATATCAAAATCCACCAAGCCAAGGTTTATGTTCCTCTCGATTTGGGATTCCTTGCATCTCAGCCTGATCAACAATAGTGGCATTCCCAGTGTGCTTCTTCTTAGGTTTTTGTCGTTGACCCATGTTCGACACCGATGCGTAATAAATTTGAGAGATGCCCTTCGCGCTGATAGAATAACCCTCTCATGGTGTTGTACACTATATTCTTTTATCCTCTAAACATTTCAATTCATCTAATCACACTCATCAACCTCAAATCATGTGTAATCCCGCTCAATTTGTTAGTATTAAGTTACCTTTAAATTTTATCTTTTAAAGGTCCCATAAGTATTGTTAAAATCTCCTTAATTGAGTGAAGAAAAGAAATATTGATACTTTACTATTCTAGTGGTATAAACAATGACAAAAAAATCATAAAGTCTCATAGATAATAAATTAATACCCTCACAGCTTTTTAATAGTTGACTCCCCACAAATTTGAAATGTAATGTAGTAAACTCGTTGAAAGAAATGACATATCAGGATACTAATTTATTATTTACGAGATCTAAAAGACATTTTGTCAATAATATAAAGTAGTAAATTGTTGAAAGAAATAATATGTCAGGATACTAATTTATTATTTACGAGATCCGAAAGACATTTTGTCAATAACATATAGTAGTAAACTGTCAATATTTCTAAAGAAAATGACTTTTCATTTAAAAGAATAAAGTAATTCATGACATTCCCTTATTTTTTAGTTTCCAAAATTTATATAACATATCTAATATAATTAATAAAAGTTAAGTACATAGGTTGTTTGGCGGATATCTCATAATTTGATTGGTCATATCCAAACAATCAATACACTCTTTTGTTTTGGGGTGTATATGTATATATATAGTTATAGTTCATTATATCAAAGTATTAATGTTTTTTTTGTTAGAAAGTAATACATATATGGAAATAAAATAAAATATATTAGAAAAGTAATTGACTATTAAGTTGCAAATGGATTTGCATCCATGAATATTAAACCTAGATAACATATCTAACTCTATGAAAAAACCTGGTGCACTCCCCTTCCTCTTTAGATTGACAAAGAACCCGCTTCTTGATTATCAATTTATCACCCAAGCTCAATACTTCACACTTTGTTTTCCCACCTAGAGTTTTATTGCTAGAATCACGAGGAATTTAATGATGACCATTATGTATCCAACGCTTGAATCTTTTCCCGTAATCACAATTCTTCCTTCACCGCAACTGAGCTAGAGTTAAATAACTTGAAATTGTACCTTTTTCCAACCAAAGTTGGGTCATCCATTTGCCGTACAACTTGCTTTTTCTATTGCCTTTAAGGTCTCTTCGATCTACATTTCTTCCCCCTTCTTTGTTGGCTTTGAGGTTGTGCTTGTGCTTGTGCAGAGAATTGGACATCATTATTCATGAGATATATATCCTCATTATCCAGCATGACAAGAAACTTTGAATTTGATGAGTCATTACAACATGAACGACCGTATGAGCCACTAAGTGTTTGTCTAAGAATTCAATTTGGCTTCCTTGCTCAAGCTTCCTATAAATGGCTTCTGATAAACAAAGATATCACATCAAGGACTTTCTTATACGCTTACTTCTAAAGGCTTGAAAACAAATCCAATTCACGTAAATGTTGAAGATATGGTAAAATTAGCACAACCACTACCCTTTGGCCTTGTCATTTGAGAGTCATTGGACTTGTGCTCTATTCGTCCAAATTCATGCTAAAAGCTCTATCTGAACCATCCCCTTTACTTGCTTCTTCCATCATTGTCATGTGGCAACAACAATCTACTACACTCAAATTTGAAGCAATGGCTATATGGAAGTAGATGTTTATCCATAATAATCTAGTCATTTGTTTATCATCATAATGTATAGATGATTCTCCGACTTCAAGATGATTCTCAACTTCTTTCCAATATGAAAGGTTGCACTTAATAACATTTTTTTCCTTTTACTTCACTCCTTGTTTTAGTAGCCACACAAGGTTGCTTTGATATAGAAGCCACACAAGATTGCTTCTCTATATGGCTACAGTGTTTCACTTGATAGTGCCTCTTCCTTTCCCAATCATCAACCTAAAAATTTATACTTTCAAGTTTTTTAAGTTCCTCAACAATTTCTATATTATTTGGATCAATTTGATTGGCTTCTTCAAATCACACAAATCTTATTGAGCATTTTGCAAACCCATTGTGACCTTAGCTTTTCTAAACAAAGCTTTTAGTATTATCATAGACAAATTCAAGAATGAACGAACATGAAGTTATGACTTTATCAATCCTTGTTTGAGTGATAAGGTAACTAAGTTAAGGTTAAGAGTGATGGCCAAACATCCAAATATGTCTTTATATGCCTTTAAAATAATACTAGTTATGACTTTATCAATCCTTGTTTGAGTGATAAGGTAACTAAGTTAAGGTTAAGAGTGATGGCCAAACATCCAAATATGTCTTTATATGCCTTTAAAATAATACTAGTAAAACGTAGCAACTTAATAGCATATAGGTAAAATTTGATGCCTAAGCGAAATCACCACTCTTGAAGCATCTATTCTCTTAATATTTCAAGAACCAAACTCTATGGGAAATTTCATGATGTCCTTCAATTTGTACCATAACCAAGCCAATTTCTTATAACTCTTCCTCCTCTAGGTGGATATTGGCCACCACATAAAGAAGGGGATCAATTATGCCTCAATCTAACAAAGGGTCCATGATGTCAAGTATAAAGCTACCAATAGGCATACTCTTCTCACACCAATTATACAAAGAAAAAGTGAAATAAGGCTATCCTAAATTTCTATATAACTCGACCCAAAATAATCAAGATACGCTGTGAACTACACAAACCCAACCCAATACTGCCTAGTATTTATCAAATACATAAACTAAAATGAATGAATCACTACTATGGAAAACACTTTTAACAACGGGTCTTTATAACAGCTTAAAACGAAAAACTGTCATGAAATATAGAATGGTGGCATTTTTTAATATTGACCAGCTTATCAATGAACATATGACGACTGCTCAACAAAAAACCTTCGTCTAAAGATCTTTGATTACGGTTTTTTATTGAATTATCATCATAGATGCATGTATGACGACGTTCAATAAAAGAAACATGGTCAAAGAACTTTAGACTATGGTTCTATAAAAGAACCGTAGTTAAAGATCTTTAGACGACTGGTTCTTTTGTTGAACCATCGTCAAAGGTACTTCGAAAACAAAACCCTCGCCTGCGCCGTTTGAAGGTTTGCTCGGGAGAGTCTCGAGTCACCCTAGAGGGGGTGAATACCGTGAACTAACCGAACCCGAGTTGCTCCCTTAGACAACTCTATACAAGTTTTCCTAGACTCGAAATTCCCTTATCTCGATCTAGTACTTCCTAGCTGAGATAACCCTTACAGTCTAGGGACAACTAAGCCGAGTTAACCCTTACAGCTTAGTCAATGGACCTTACAAAGAATGTAAGAAAGAGTTTGTAATCGAGTACAAGACCTTACAACTCCGAAAGTAATGAATTACAGAGTGGGAGTTGTAAGTAGAAGATTGAAGTAAATACAATAACTTTGAGCAAGTATGTGTATAAACAATATGTTCGGCAACCTTCAAGTCTTGTGAGATGGCTTCTATTTATAGGTGACCAGGCAGAGTAGCCGTTATCTTCATCTCGCTAACCGAGAGTCCTCTCGTGACCGTTGATAGAAGCTTTCGAGTCACTCCGAAAGTATCCATTGTAATATGAATGTTGGACAACGGTTTAACTCTCTTGGAAGTCCCAAAACCATTAGCGGTGTCTTGAAAGATAAGGTAGAAACCACCGTTAAGCTTGGCGTTCCAGTTTTCCAGATTTGAAAACAGATAGCGCTGACACAAACTATTGGGACCTGGAGCAGAGAAGGTGAAGAGCCATGTCTCGCCGGTGATTTGACGTTCGAGCTTCAGCTACTTTTGTAGTTTGAAAAAATGTATCCTCGATCGAATAACCTACAAAAGTAAATCAATTTTGGTTCTCAAAGTATAAAATACTTTGGCCCAAGATTAGACATAGATAATAAAATAATTACGATAATTAAGCAACCGATTATCTCGAGTCGAAATGAAGTGGAATTTTCTAAGTCTAATATCCATGATACTCGTAATTCCATCCGACTTAGTCTATTCAAAGAATCAAGTTCAATAAAGAATGTCGAGAGAGGATTACTTGATATAGACTAAGCAATAATCATACTAAAAGTGCCGACTATAACAAGATAGAACTTTTAACCGTAAGTCGATTCCGAGTGAGAAAGGACGAAATACTAGTCTATTCAATCTGCGAAAAATCTGAGTGAAGATGGACTCGTAACAAAGAACCAGCTTTTCGAGTCGCTACGGATAAGCCATAAATGTAATGAGTAAGAGCGGTGTTACTTAGAGAAGATACCATTTTACTCAAATAAGTTTCGAGATACGTAGAATGCCTTGGAATCAAAACTCTATATGTATGAAATTGTTATACCCGATTCCTTTTATATAACTCGTAAAAGCATCGAGCAGATGTCTCGAGTCTTCAATGTCCCCTTTTTGATGAAAAGGCATTCCATACATAAACGAAACTTTGTTAGAGGAAAAAAATTGATTCTGAGTGGTTTGCGCATGAGTAAGGCATACTTAATGAATAAGAGCAATACTTAATATATCGTAGCAAGAAGGAAAAAAAACAAGTATGCTTTAAGTCATTAGCATTAACTCGTAAAAACATGCTAGCAATACTGAACTCGAAGATAATAATGAAATGCATTAATCCATTAAAATTCAAAAGGGCGGAAAAACTCCCCTAAACAAGACAACAAGTTTCGACTCTATTTCTCCCCTTGCCTTTCAAAGAAAAAAAAAAAAATACAACAAGAAAAGAAAGGGAAGAAAATAGCAAGTATTACAACTTAGATGTCCGGACAAAACAAATTTTAAGAAAGAAGAAAGTTCTAGCAGACCGAGGAATTGTGACTCGAGTGCATGGCGCCTAAGAGGGAGAGGGAGATTTCTGAGTGGAGGGAGCGGAGGTTCGCCGGCGCCGATATGACCTCGACGATGTGCTTGAGCGTGGCGAAGGGAGAACCGGGATGATCGTCGGGGCTCAGCTCCGAGTAGCCGACCCGGAGTGAGTGGATCGAGGGGTTCTTCCCTTGGAACCTTAGTGGCCTGGAGGGGCCGCTCTGTCTCGACCCGCCGGAGTAGCTAGGTCCTCTCGACCCACCCAGCTCGCTGTCCGAGCTAAGTACAGCTATTTGAGCTCGTGGAGCGGCCTCGACCTCGCCAGCTTGCCACGTCCTCTTCTTCCCTTTGCCCGGAAGGACCCGCCTCGCCCACGTGTTCCTCGGCGTCTGCAGCCTTCTACATCCGCAACTTCTTCTTCTTCTTCCCCGCCGTCCGAGGAGGTTAGACTCGGGCTCGAAGACGCTTCGGATGCGTCTCGAGTCATCATGGTCCCGACCCGCCTTGGACCGTCTCTCTCCGAGGAGCTCGACCAGCTCCTTCTGCTCCTTGACTAGCTCCTTCATCTCAAGAACAAGAGACTCGCCGCTCTCGGATTTGGGATTGACCCGCCTTTGGTTGATGGTCGATTTTGGAGAACAGATTTTAAACCTTGGAGCATGTCTCCGAAATCGAAGACACGGAGCCGATCTTGTCCATGAAGACAGGGAAAAGAGAGCAGAGAGAGATTTTGAGGCACCCGAGGTAGAGGTACCACCAGCTAGAGAGGGGAGAGAAAGAGGGGTTAATTTCGAGTCTAAGGTGGAGACGGATACCTCGACTCCGAAGTTGTGAACCCGCACACTGTGGTCGGCTTCCGGTATCCATACCCCGAAGTTCCTTCTTGCCGACTACAACGGCAGCCTCGTACACCGCGTTTGGATCCGAGGGGAGAGGAACTTGGAATTGTTTGAAAACAAGGGTCGAAGAGCACCGAAAGGAAGGGAGGTGTTCTTCTTGGATTGGAGTCGAGCTGGCACAACGGCCATCCGCTCAATGATAGAAGGGAAGAGGTCTACTTCGTATCCCTCAAGGATGTCGAAGAGAGATTTGAGATGCTTGGAGTTGGGGTTCTCCTTGCAGGAATGCCGTGAGAAAAAGGTTCTCATCAGCAGAAAGCTACGTAAGACGAGCTTCGACTTCAACCGAGTCACGTAAAAGTTTTTCCGAGACTCGTGGAATCCTTTTGCGTATTTTTCAAAGAAGTCGCTCGGCGACTTCAGTGAAAGGAATAGGATTGCTGTTCAGAAGAGAGAGGAGACCTTGAACGAAGCGGTGGAGGAGATAGGTGTTTAGACGAACAGATGATGTTTTGAACCCTAGAGGTTAGAACATTTTCTGAGTGGGTGAGGTGAGTATAGAACTCGAAACGAGTTCGAGATAGATGAACTCGCCGAAGCACATAAACTTGTATGCTCCGGTGGTTTGTATGTTGGACAACCAAGAAAATTTGGTTGTTGGAAAGAATTTGTCATCCAGACGCAAGGTGCTCGGGTGACGACTGGCTTGGAAGGGGTTGAGCTTTCGGCTTATTGGTGCGAGGCTTTTGGAGGATGAAGAAACTTGGAAGTCGGGATGGTTTCCTCTTTTAGGCATTGTGAGAGAAGGAAGGAAAGGATGACGCTTTTTGAGTAGGAAAGAGAAGGAGATGTAGAAGAAAAGAAAAGAAAATGTAGAAGAAAGAGATGAGAGCAATCGTAACTTACGAGAGAGAGAGCTTCTTCGACACTTGCATGACGATCAAGGATGACTGTTCACGTAGTAATCTTTCGCGAGAAGTTTCGTTTGAGAGAGATGGAGGTTAGAGTGCCGAGATGAAGAAGGATAGACGTTATTTATAGAAAATAAGCGCGCCCGTCAACTATCCGTTAAGTATAACTCTGTTCGACTCGGCTTGTCCATCAGCCACCAAAGACCGGTGTGACGGTTCTCTTCAACGGTTAAGATTCCAGCGGTTAGAAATCTACGGCTAACATCCGATTGCAGCGCTCGAGAGAGAGAGAGAGATTTTGAAAATATGATCCGAAACTCTCCACTTATCTAGAGATAGTTTCGTAAAATTTGAAGTCCAATTTTTCTCTACGTCCGAGTGTGACTCGTAAACATTTCGAGTGACTCGTAAACGCGAAGTAACTATCAACCCAAGATCACCGAATCAACCGAGCTAATGGTTATTAATGGTGAAAGCACATAGCACGGAATTATGCAACAAGAGTAGCACATAATTAAGCATTTAACATACCAAGTTCATTCCGAATAAAACAAAATTGATCTTCACCAAGAGGCTTAGTAAAGATATCAGCTAATTGAAGATTAGTACGAATGAACTCAAGCTCAATATCACCTTTTTCCGAGTGATCGCGTAAGAAGTGATACCTGACCTCAATATGCTTTGTTTTTGAGTGCCGGACAGGATTCTTGGTGATACCGATTGCGCTTTGGTTGTCACACTTGATTGGAACCGAGTTGAGGAATAGTCCAAGATCCTTCAAGTGTTGTTTTATCCAAAGAATCCGAGCGCAACAAGCTCCAGATGGCAATATACTCAGCTTCAGTAGTTGATAGAGCTACCGAGTTCCGCTTCTTTGAGTGCCGGGATATTAGGGATTGATCCAGAAATTGGCAAGCTCCGGATGTGCTCTTTCGATCAACTTTGTATCCTGCGTAGTCCGCGTCTCGAGTATCCAGTCGAGTCGGCTCCGAGTCTCCGGAATACCATAGACTCGAATTCCGAGTACTCGCAAGATATCTCGAATATTCTCTTCATCGCAGTGAGATGTGATTCTTTTGGATTAGCTTGAAATCTTGCGCATAGGCAAACACCGAACATTATATTCGGCTCTGCTGGAAGTATGATATAGCAAAGATCCAATCATACCTCGATAGAGTTTTTGATCTATCGCTTTACCTTTCTCATCCGAGTCAAGCTTTATACTCGCTCGCTCATAGGAGTAGATGCGTGCTTTGCATCTTGAAGTTTGTATTTCTTCAGCAGTTCCTTGGTGTACTTTGATTGATGAACAAAGATTCCATCTTTGTCTTGTTTGATTTACAACCCAAGGAAGAAATTGAGTTCTCCCATCATACTTATTTGGAATTCTTGACTCATCAACTCGTAAAATTCTCGCACGTAAAACTCATTAGTAGCACCGAAAATAATATCATCAACATAGATTTGAACAATAAGGAAATCTTTCCCTTTGGTCTTTATGAAGAGAGTCTTGTCGATCCGACCTCTTTTAAAATCATTTTGAACCAAGAAGCTACTCAGTCTTTCATACCAAGCTCGAGGTGCTTGTTTAAGACCATAGAGAGCCTTTTGAAGTTTGAAAACATGATTTGGAAATTCCGAGTTTTCAAAACCAGGAGGCTGCTCGACATAGACTTCTTCTTCAATAAAACCATTGAGAAATGCACACTTAACATCCATTTGATATAATTTAATATGCATGCTGGATGCAAATGCCAACAAGTATTCTAATGGCCTCAATTATGGCTACTGGTGCAAAGGTTTCCCCACAATCAATCCCTTCTTCTTGATTATACCCCGAGCCACAAGTCTAGCCTTGTTTCGACTACCACTCCACCCTCATCCAGCTTTGTTCTTGAAAACCCATTTGGTTCCTATAACCGGGTGGTCGAAGGTCGGTTGGTCGAGTCCGTACTTGGTTTCTCTCAAATCGATTAAGTTCCTCTTGCATGGCCTCTACCCATTCAGGTTCATTAAGGGCCTCTAGTGCATTTTTGGGTTTAGTTAATGAAATGAATGCAGTGAATGCACATAGATTGTGAAGAGAGGAACGAGTTCTTACCCCACTCGTTGATATAAGAAATGATGTTTTCTTGGGGATGACTCGGAAGTAAATTTGAATGCTTTACCAGCTTCTTTGATTCACCGAGCTTATGGGCTGAGCTGCTTGATCTTCGAAGCTTGTTCTGAATGATCCTCTTCATTGACTTGTTCGTTCTGAGTGAGCTCTTGAACCTGTCTCGTCTCGAGCTTCCGCGTTCGAGTGCATTCTCGAGCGAGGTCGAGTCCGAGTCTTTGTAGTCTCGACTTCATCATCATCTCTACCGAGTTTCAGCTTCGAGTATGATGATTTACTTGGCTTCTCCTGTTCACACTCATCAAACACTACGTGGATGCTTTCTTCCACTTTGTTAGTGCTTTTGTTAAAGACACGATAAGCTTTACTATGGGAAGAGTAACCCGTAAAAATACCTTCATCCGACTCGGCATCAAACTTGGTCAGTGATTCTTACCATTATTGTGAATAAAACACTTGCAACCAAAGGGCTTAAAGTATGAGATGTTTGGCTTCTTCCCCTTGTAGAGCTCGTAGGGTGTTTTCTTCGTAATGAGTCCGATGAGGCATCTGTTCAAAGTGTAGTTAGTTGTGTTGATCGCCTCGACCCTGTAAATAGTAGGGCAAATTGTGTTCAATCATCATGGTCCTTGCTATTTCTTCAAGGGTTCTATTCTTTCTCTCTACTACTCCATTCCGTTGAGGAGTTCTTGGTGCTGAGAAGTTGTGAGAGATTCCATTTTGATCGTAGAACTCGAGAATTTTGAGTAGTCGAACTCCCTTCCATGGTCGGCTCGAATCTTTTGAATCTAAGTCCGAGACTCAACTTGAATCTTTCTACAGAGCTTGCTGAATTCCTTGAAGGCTTCATTTTTATGCTTGAGAAAACACACCCAGTGTCAATCTTGAAAAATCATCAATAATGACAAAAATGTAGGATTTACCTCCGAGGCTCTTTATCGGGATTTCACCACATAGATCCATATGTAGCAGCTCAAGCACCTTTGATGTCGAAACAGTCTTGAGAGATTTGAATGAGGATCCGACCTGTTTCCACCTTGTGCATGCTTCACAAACTTTGTCTTTCTCAAAGGCACAGCTTAGGTTAACCTCTAACCGGACTATGAGATGCAAGCTTTTTGATAGTATGCATGCTAATATGACCTAATCTACGATGCCAAGACCATGAATCATCATGAAGAGATGTTTTTAAGCAAGATAAATTCTAACTTGAGTCGAAAGAGGGATGATGTAAGTATTACCCGATCTCTTACCCGAAAGCTTAATCTCTTTGGTGGAGACATCGAAATAGTGCAGTTGGTCCGGGTGAATCTTACCTCTTGACCTTTGTCACATAGTTGAGAGATGCCGAGCAGATTATACTTTAATCCCTCGACAAGATAGACTGGATCGACCGGATTGCTTCCTTTTCCAATCTTACCAATCCCCACGATCTTGCCTTTGCTATCATCTCCAAATGTGACTTTTCCTCCTTTATGTCTATTCAACTCGGAAAAGAGTCCCGCATCTCCCGACGTATGGTGTGAACATCCACCGTCAAGGTACCAGTGTCCTTTGATCTCTTCCGAGTGACTCCGCAAAACAAAGAGGATCTAACCCTTCTCACTTCCTCTACGAACCCAAGTAACATTCCTTACCGTAGTTCTTTTCGAGGAAGAAGGTGTTTTGGAACCCGGATTTGAATGACTTTGGGTTTTGTCCGATTCTCGAGTCTTCATCTCGTAGAACCGAGTCCGTGTCTCTTTCTTTTTGAAAACTTTCCTTTTGAAATAGGAGAAAATGGTTTCTTTTTGTAAATAGTTCCGGGCTTAGTCCTCTTTTCATTTCGTGAATGGGACCGTGCTCGGCTTTCCTGAACTTTACAGCTCTGGAATTCTTTTGAACAATTCCGAGTAGGAATTAGATTCTTCCTCTTTGTTGAAACCAAGACCTTCTTTTCGAAAAGAGACACATTGTGATCCTAAGAGCATGTCAAGGTTCTTCCGACCTTGAGTAAACTTTAAAACCAGATCTTGAGACTCAGTGAGCTTTTGTTTTAATTGCTCATTTTCTTTCCCGAGTAACTCGGACTCGGCCTCATCAGATTGAGCACTAGTCTTAAGTTCTCTCGAATGAGAGTCTCAGCTTTTCCAATTCGTTTTTCAAAGAAGTGCTCTCGAAGTGATTGACTCAAGTTGTTCTTTGAATTGAGAGGAATCGAATTGGACTTTTCTTCCAAAGTAAAAATATACTTAGCTAAATCAACTTTGGAGAATTTAAGAAAATATTCGATGACCTCCCGAGGATTTGTTTCCTCGTTGTCCGAGTCCGAGTCCGCCTCTCCTTCGCCTTCGAGTCGAGATTGCCATCGGACACTTTGAGTCATCCGAGTCCTCGTCATCTTCCGATGAGTCCTCATCGCTCCATATTGCCATCATGGCCTTTTTCTTCTTCCTATCCCTTTTCCTTTTGGACAGTCCTTGACTATGTGGTCTTTGCTTCCACATTCAAAACATCCGGAATTCTTAGATAAGGATAACTTTGAAGGAGAAGAAAACTTACCTTTTCTATCTCTCCTATCTTTCTTGTAGAATTCTTCTTTTAGCCTTTTGTCCCATCTTTTGTGCTTCATCATTCTCTTGAAGCCTCTTGTAATGAGTTCCATGGGATCGTCTTCCGAGTCGAAGAGCTCGGATTTACTTCTTTGGATTCTCGAGGCTTTCAAGTGCAATGTTCCTTTTGGTACTACTCTCAGCATCTTCTTCTTCCGGATGTATCTCATGCATTAGAAGCTTTCCGATGAGCTCGTCTAACTTCAAGAGTGAAAGGTTATGAGCCTCTTCTATGGCAAGCCACCTTCGGACCCCATCGTCTCTTGGGTAGGCTTCGAGAATTTTCCTAAGCACATTTCTTCATGGGAAATTTTCTTTCCCAGAGATTTGAGATTGTTGGTAATCTCAGTGAAGCGAATGAACATCCGAGTAATGTTCTCCTCTCGGCTCCATTTTGAAAAGCTCATATTTATGAAGATACTCGACCGATCTTCGCTTGTCTCACCCGACTTGTACCTTCGTAGGTGTTGACTAAAGTATCCCATACCTCTTTAGCAGAGTCACGAGCAGAGACTCGATTATATTCTTCCGAGCTTATGGCGCACATGAGGATGTTCATTGCTTTGAAATTCTTTCCGAACTTCTTTGCTTCTCCTGGTGTGAACTCAGCCTTTGTCTTGGGAAGGATTCTCGAATTCATCCTGTCTTCATTGGAATGTAATTTCCTTGTTGTATGATTTCCCATACCTCTTCATCATGATCCATAAGAAAACATTCCATAAGCTTCTTCCAAAGGCCCAAAGTTTGATCCTTTGAATTTTGGTGGCCTCGTTGGAAGATCTTCCTTCGTCGAACTCTCCGGTGTTCCGAGCCATTTGATCTTTAAACCTTTGGATTGTTAGATCCTTTCGAAAGGCTAGGCTCGATACCAATTGAAGGTTTGCTCTGGGAGAGTCTCGAGTCACCCTAGAGGGGGTGAATAGGGTGATAGAAAGTTCTTTCGGGAATCACACACTTTTGCGCAGAATAGAGACGAAGACAGCATTCCGAGTCTATCAACAGGTCGAAAATATTGGACTCGAAGGCGAATAATCGAAAGAACAAGAGCAAGTAAAGCCGTCTCGAGTCTAGAATGAACTCGTAATGATAACACTTAGATTTTACGTGGAAACCCTCCCGGGAGAAAACCACGAACCGTGTCAATCCGCACACGAAGTCAAATCCACTATTTTGAGTCCACAAAATACCGTGAATCGATCGAACCCGAGTTGCTCCCTTAGACAACTCTATACAATTTTTCCTAGACTCGTAAATTCCCTTATCCGATCTAGTTCTTCCTAGCTGAGATAACCCTTACAGCTAGGGACAACTAAACCGAGTTAACCCTTACAGCTTAGTCAAGGGACCTTACAAAGAATGTAAGAAAGAGTTTGTAATCGAGTACAAGACCTTACAACTCGTAAAGTAATGAATTACAGAGTGGGAGTTGTAAGTAGAAGATTGAAGTAAATACAATAACTTTGAGCAAGTATGTGTATAAACAATATGTTCGGCAACCTTCAAGTCTTGTGAGATGGCTTCTATTTATAGATGACCAAGCAGAGTAGCCGTTTTCTTCATCTCGCCGACCGAGAGTCCTCTCGTAACCGTTGATAGAAGCTTTCTTAGTCACTCCGAAAGTATCCGTTGTAATATGAACGTTGGACAACGGTTTAATTCTCTTGGAAGTCCCAAAACCATTAGCGGTGTCTTGAAAGATAAGGTAGAAACCACCGTTAAGCTTGGTGTTCTAGTTTTCCAGATTTGGAAACGCATAGCACCGACACAATCTACTCGGACCTGGAGCAGAGAAGGTGAAGAGCCATGTCTCGCTGGTGATTTGATGTTCTAAAGCGAGTTACTTTTGTAGTTTGAAAAATGTATCCTCGATTGAATAACCTACAAAAGTAAATCAATTTTGGTTCTCAAAGTATAAAATACTTTGGCCCAAGATTAGACACAGATAATAAAATAATTACGATAATTAAGCAACCGATTATCCGAGTCGAAATGAAGTGGAATTTTCTCGAGTCTAATATCCATGATACTCGGAATTCCATCCGACTTAGTCTATTCAAAGAATCATGTTCAATAAAGAATGTCGAGAGAGGATTAACTTGATATAGACTAAGCCATAATCATACTAAAAGTGCCGACTATAACAAGATAGAACTTTTAACCGTAAGTCGATTCCGAGTGAGAAAGGACGAAATACTAGTCTATTCAATCTGCGATAAATCTGAGTGAAGATGGACTCGTAACAAAGAACCAGCTTTTCGAGTCGCTACGGATAAGCCATAAATGTAATGAGTAAGAGCGGTGTTACTTAGAGAAGATACCATTTTACTAAAATAAGTTTATGAGATACGAGAGAATGCCTTGGAATCAAAACTCTATATGTATGAAATTGTTATACCCGATTCCTTTTATATAACTCGAAAAGCATTGAGCAGATGTCCGAGTCTTCACCGTTCACTATTCTCACACTCTCACTTCACTATCTCTCTCTTCGTTTGTTCTCTCTCTCGCGGTTTGTGGTGGTTTGCGGCGTCTTCCCACTCACTCTCTTTACGGTGTTAAGCTTTCATCTCCCTCTCTCTACTCCCTCTTGGCCGTAGACGAAGAACATTCGACGAAGGCCCAAGCTCGCCTCCCCGCCTTTCATCTCCCTCTCCTACCGGCTCTGTGTTCATCGTTCGGTGACAACAACCCTTCGGCGAGCTATAAGTAATGATTAAGGTAACTATTCATTTGACATAATTTCCAGCTTTAGATCTAAACCGTATATTTGAAATGTAAACCATGAAGTCTCGAAATTAGCGTGTTTTGTGCTATTGCTCGGAAATGATTTGAATGGTTGGTTTCTTAATTAGTTCAGTTTGAAGTGGTACCTTTGCTAGCACTATTTATGTTATGCAAGATAGAGCCATTCCGAGAGAAATAAGTCGGTGTAATTTAGGAGTCTTATATTTTGCGGTGTTTCGTAGAAAATTTGTAGATTAATCTTATAATTGAAGAATATAAAAGTAAGAGAAGAGAAGGGGAAAATGGCCATAATTGAGGAACCGGGGTTCTAGGCAGCCAAGCACGGGCCATGCCGGACTACACGGTCAGCCCGTGTTGGCCGTTGCCCAGCCCCAACTTCGTGTTTTTGTCCAAAAATTATTGTACATGTTTATTTATCAAGATTTGTATAGTTGCTTGCACTATGAAATGGATTATTCCAAAAGTACAAAAAAATTGAGGGGATGAACTATGATGAACAAAGAGAAGTTGGTCCGGAGTAGAGACGATCCAACCATCCTTAGACGAGTCGATTTTGAAAGGCACGGAAATGCCGTAAGTGATCATAAAGCTCCCGTTATGAGATATGTTGGTGCGGCAACCCGTGCATACATGAACATCAATTATAGAAAATGGATCGAAGTCCCCGATTTCATTAAGGACAACCTTTGGAATGATATTCGTGTATATGCACTACATTCCAACATAGTATTGCAACTTATTGTAAATAGTTAATATATATATGTACTAATGCATGTCGTTCTTGTGTTTCGTAAAACGTTCAACTTGAACATTAATAAATCCGAGATCCCCTAGGTGAAACACAAGACCCTCATGTCAACGGCAGAAAAGTTTAGTGACTTCGGATCCGGCATTGCCGCTATATGAGTCTACAAAACAAAGCGAGATAAAACAAGAAGGTAGACCTTGGGAGGTCATAATTGTATCACCGAGGAGGACTAGAGATCATTTGAATCATGTGTCTCCTCTCCTCTCTCGGAATACATGGTAATTTATCATCATCATTTGTTATTTTTTTTTAATTTATGTCTTACTCATCGATATTTGTGTTGTCTTAATTACTTGCGTAGGCAATAGTTGAAGCCAACCGAAAAGGATTAAGAGCAATGGGTACCCTCATGTGACGTCCCGTGGGGATACATGAAGTTGGAGGAGAGGTTGTATAAGCAAAAGCTTGAACAACTTCAAACCACATCCGGTGAAGGTTCCACCGTAGATACTTCGCAGCTCGTTATCAATAAGGACTAGCTCGGGTCAAAGGAAGAAAGAAGAAAGATGGAACCCTCATTATGGCCGATGTAGAATCTATTGCGCAGCTGACTCGTGAGTTTTTTTTACTATTTCTTTATTTATTTTGAGAGCTTATTGGTTTTAATATTTATGAATTGTCAAATGATATTATTTTGTTCTTCTTGCAGGAGTCTTTGTCACGTACATCGACTTCAAAAGTCGCTAACACCACCGGGAGAAGGGACAAGCTAGCCTTGGCCCTAGAAAGAGATGAGCATCTCGATCGTGTTCGAGGTGTCGTTGGGAAAGTGGGGATAGTTGAGACTTTGGGGCTAGAAGAAGCGCACTTGTCTCATCCAGCCAAGCACATATGAAGGCCCAAATGGCCAAAATGCGATCCTAAATGGAGTCCCAACAGTCACAAATAACCCAAATGGTTGCAAAGATGGAAGAGATGAGGGTGTAGATGTGGGCAAAGATGTAGGCCCGGATGAGGTTGTACTTCACCAACATGGGTATGCCATTACCTAGCAACTTTGATTATGTATGTCCATTCTCACCCCACACACCGGCCAGCGTGAACACGAGCTCACCCGTCGACCAATTCGAAGTTCTAGCGGAGGTAATTCAGATTTTGCAACCTAATTATATTTACATACATGTTTATATTTTGACTAATTAATGTATAATCTTGTTGAATAATTGTATGTTTTTGTTGTTTCGGATGAGTGTCGTTATTTACATGCATGTTCATATTTTGACTAATAGGTGTATAATCTTGTTGAATGAATGTTGTATATTATGCGGTTGTTGTGGAACTCCGGTATGTGGTCGTTGAGAAATTATTTATATAGTATGTGTTTGTTGTTTCGGATGACTAATAGGTAAAGTAGTAGATTACAAACTCTATAGAGGTATGATTGGTTCTCTCGCTATATCTCACATCTAGTAGGTCGGACATTATGTTTAGTGTATGTCTGTGTGCAAGATTTCAAGCTAATCCAAAATAATCACATCTCACTGCGGTGAAGAGGATTTTTAGATATCTTGCAGGAACTCGGAATCTTGGTCTATGGTTTTCAAGAGACTCGGAATTGACCCTCACTAGATACTCGGATGCCGACTATGCTGGTTACAAGGTTGATAGAAAAAGCACATCAGGAGTATGCCAATTTCGGGTCAATCCCTTATATCTTGGCACTCAAAGAAGCAGAACTCGGTAGCTCTATCAACTACTTAAGCCGAGTACATTACGGCTGGAGCGTCGTCGTGCTCGGATTCTATGGATCAAGCAACACTTGTAGGATCTTGGACTTTCATTCAAATTTATCCTAATCAAGTGTGACAATCGAGTGAAATCAGCATCACTAAGAATCCAGTTCAGCATTCAAAGACAAAGCATATTGAAGTCATGTATCATTTTCGAGAGACCATTCTGAGAAAGGTGATATTGAACTTGAATTCATTCCTTCGAAATTTCAATTAGCTGATATTTTCATTAAGCCACTTAGTGAAGATTAGTTTTTTATTAGAAATGAGCTTGGCATGATTAATACATGATTATATGTTTTATGTGCTTAATTTTATGATTTGTTCTTGATTAACAAATGGATCGATTGAGTTAACAATGAGACTAAGCTATTGATTAATTGCTTTTGAGTCGCTCATAAACGATACTCGAGTTAGACTTAGTGTTTGATCAAAATCAACACCAAACTTTTGAGATCATCTCTAGATGAATGGAGAATCTCAGAAAGATTTTTTAATTCTCTTTCTCTCTCGACACGCATCATTTTCAAAGAATTCAAACCGTTAGAGAGACAAACATTGGAATTGTAGCCATTGGATTGTTGTACGTCATGTCTATCTCGAGAATGTAGTTTGAATGTTAAGAAGGAAGATTGAAGGACATTTCCATCTTCTCTATATATAGCAACTATTCATCTTCATTTCTTCACTTTGCGCCTTACTCTTCTTACACGAAATTCTCTACTCTCTCATACTCGTCCCTTGCTCTCAAAGTGCTCTTTCTCTATCTCTCTCTCTCTCTCTCTCTCTCTCGCTCACTTCTCTAGTAACCTCTCATCTCTTCACTCTCACAATTCCTAAATGCTGTTTTACTTTCTAGTTCATGGGGTCTACAACAAAGAAGGCCCGAAAAGCAACTCAAGAGGGTAAGTCGACCCCTCAAAAGTGTTTGTTGTCTAGCACTTCACATTGGATGACAAGTTTTTCAAAACCACCTCCTTCTCTTGGCTGAAATTCATTGAAGAAACTGGAGTATACTTCTATGCTTCAACAATTTCATTTATCCGAACTCGTGGCTGAGTTTTACACCAACAAATCCTTCTTTAGAGGTGTCATCACTTCCAAAGCTCAAGGTACCACTGTCGGAATCAACCTCCCTCTTCTCCGCAAACTTTTTAATGTATCTTCTCTTTTCTCAATCCCAATCACATTTCTTTTCCAGAGGTTTTCGATGACTTCTTCGACAAATTTGCCAAAGAAGTGCCTAAGCACGAAAAAATTTCTCCGTGACTCGGATGAAAAGTGAGATCAGATTGCTATGCTACATTATGATGCGAACTTTCTTTGCTCACCACTCGAGCAAGGAGAACCTAAACTCCGTGGTTCTCAAAGTTTTGTAGACCTCTTTTCGTTCATTATCAAGCAAATGGCTCAAGTGCCTGCCTCAATCAAAGAAATCCGCTCCTTTTCCTTTTGGAGCTCTTCTCTCTATTGTCTTCAAACAATTTAAGATACCCCTTCCCTCGGATCCCTCTCGCTATTTTTGAGTCGGCCATAGTTCCGGGCCGAAAAGAACTTCTAGGGTATGGATACCAGGAGGTTAAACTTGGTGAATGGGTTCACTCTTCCGAGTTAGAACCCGCTTCTCCTCCTCCCCGCACTCGGATTCAACCCACCCGACCATCTACTTCAGCTGGCCCCTCCTCTTCTCAACCTCTTCTCTCGGCTAGCGCATTTACTCGCCTTGGTCGAAAAACTTGTGTTTACAAGTGACCAACTTCAGTTAGTTATATGCTCTCTCAAGCCTATTTTCCATGGGATGGTCATTCACCGGAAGACCACCCAATCCCAGATTTAGGAGCGTCCATCCTTGATCATGAGTTCAAAGGGATTCTTGGCGAGTAACACGAGCAACTCCAACGTCTTCGAGAGTGCGGAACAAAGGCTGCCCAAGACTCGGAATCCTCCGGCAAATCTGAGGAGTCCTCTAGCCCAGCCAAGTCTACCTCTCATGAGGTAGAAGAAGAAGAAGAAGAAGAAGAAGAAGAAGTTGAGGACACGAACTGAGGCAGAGCGAGGCTCGACTCGAAGAGGAGAATAAGGAGGAAGAAGAAAGACAAGAAGAAGATGCTCCACCAAAAGACAAGGGGGCTATAGAACCCGAACCTGAGTTGATCTCCTCAAATCTAAGTGAATCGGAAGATGCTTGGGGACGTTGGACAATCCAAACTAGCCGACTCGGAAGCCCCCGTAGTCTTCCAGGAAGATGAGCCCGAGGATGACATTGTCCTAACTCGACCACCCAGTGTCCGAGCCGCTTCATAACATCCCGAGTGCTACCGCCACCGTGTTCTACCACTTCATCTCGGACTTATCGGCGCAAGCGCACCGCTCGTCCGTCCTCCTCCGCCCAACCAGCTGCACCGTCTTAATTTTTTTCTGTTTTTGTGTCCAACATTAAGTGTATTTACTTTCCAATTTTCTTCCCTCCTTTTTGCTGAAATGCCGAGGGGAGAAAAAAATAGAAAACTTGATGTTTGTCTTACTGGGAGTCTCTTTCCTCTCTCTTTGTTGTAAATATTTTTTAATGAATGAATGTTAGTGTTTATCTTTTTATGCTCTAATCATTTATGAGTTTCTTTAAGTATTTATCTTATCTACTCGAAATCTGCGTTGGTTCTAATATCAACTTATAAGTCATGCTTTGATTTGGAATTTCTTTACACTCTACATGCTCGATACGAAGAAATCACAAATCATTGGCACCGACAACTTAATTTGTACTATCAAGTTTCTATCTTAAGAGTGGAATGCCTTTCATCAAAAAGGGGAGATTGAAGACTCAAATTTTAACTCTAAATATCTTATGAAAGCCTCGGTATAAACTTCTATCTCTCTTGATTTTTGATTGCAAGTTATTCCGAGCTTCATAGAAACTCATATCTAAGTTTTCATCTTTGTTCCGAGTGACTCGGATATCGGTTTGTTTTATATCTTCTCTACTGAAGTATTCTGACCTACTCGTAATATACTTAAACCATCACATGATCAAATAATTCTTTTAACGCATCTTTTCTAAGTATCGACTATGTTTGCTAACTCGGAACCGAGTCTTTCTCTACCGAGTTTGTCTAAGTCGATGTATGCCTTAAATTATTATTTGACAGATTAAGGTCACTCTCTATGTTTGAATATTCTTCTACTTGATCTTTCTAGGAGTTATTCTGAGCTGAGTTTCAACCTCTTTGATATTAGACTTAGAATATTCCACTCTTCTAGGCCAAAGATAATTAAGTATTTAATTATCCTAATTTAATTATTATTTGTGCCTAACCTTAGACCAAAGTATTATACTTTGAGAACCAATGTGTTTTGCTTTTGTAGGTTATTCGGACAAAGCTAATATATCTTTTGAATTTCAAAAGCAACCGGCTTCTAACCGTTAAACACCAGCAGACAGCTTTAGCCAATTCGGACAAGTACTCGACACCGTGTCGTGGCCGTCTCGTTTCCAAACTGGAAAATCCAATGCTAGGCTCAATGGTGGTTTCCGCCTTGCTTTTTAGATAACACTAGTTGATTGGAACACCTTTTGGAGCAAATAGTCGTTGCCCAACGTTTACACTCTAACGAATCTTTTCGATCGACCCGTAAAAGCCCTTTCAATGGCTATCGAAGATTTCGGTCTCGAGATCGAGCTCAATGGCTACTCGCTTGGTCATTTATAAATAGAAGCCACTTAACAAGACTTGAACATTGCTGAAACGATTGATCAATACACTCGCCTAATTCTCTTAGTGCATTACTCACTCAATCTTCTACTATAACTCTAAGTCTCGTACTTAATATTTTTCTAAGTCAGTAAAGTCTTGTAATCAATTACATACTTCTCTTACTTTCTAAGTAAGGTCCTTTGACTGAGCTGTAAGGGTTGACTCAGCTTAGTTGTCCCTAACTATAAAGGTTACCTCGGTTAGGAAGTATTAGATCGGATAAGGGAACTTCGAGTCAAGGAAAACATCGTAAGGAATTGTCTAAGGGAGCAATTCTGGTAGAGTCGATCTGTTGTATTTTGAGGATTCAAAATAGTGGATTTAACTTGGTGCTTGGATTAGCATTGTCCGTGGTTTTCTTCCCCAAGAGGGTTTCCACGTATTTCGAGTGTATACTTTTCTCGAGTCCAATCTAGACTCGGAATCAGCTGTTTATCTTCTTCCAAGCAAAAAGATTCTAAGTTTGTTTAAATTTCCCCATCACCCTATTCACCTCCCCCTAGGCTGACTTAGATTCTCAAGGAGCAAACCTTCACCATAGTCATAGGCTTTTCTATGACGATGGTTCTTCATCCGAATCGTCATCGTAGGCGATCTTTTAATTATTTTTTGAACTACGGAAGAAGGTCTATGATCACGGTTAAGATGAATAGTCGTCGTCATAGGGAAGCCTATAACTACGGTTCAGGTGAAAAAACCGTCGTCATAGAGAAGCCTATGACTACGGTTCTTCATCTGAACCGTCGTCATAGGTGCTCTTTACTACGATTTTTAACCATAGTTAAAAGGTGTTACATACAACGACTGTCGCACACACAGTGTCGGTTAACCGTAGTTAAAAGTGGTTCATGTAGTAGTGAATATGGGAAGTCAGATTAGATGATAGTCTCACCTGAATTTAGCTTACACAAACCACCTATGTAACACCCCTAAATCTAAATCTAATTATCTCATTATAATAATGTGGTTTAAGGAGCTTGAGAACGGAAGAATTAAAAAGCTAGGGAGACACTGCCGCTTTAAAGAATCCGAATGGAAAACATAAAACTTACTACTTAAAATTAAAGCACTTACTTTATTACATATTGAAATTTACGAAGTTCAAGACAATCTAAACCATTAGTAACCAATGATCACCCCTTCATAAAACCCACCAAAACTACCTTAGTCGACTCTGTACGCTTAGGCTCTATTTGATTCTAATAAAATAGGTTGAAAAGAAAATTTAAATGGAAAAAAAGTGATGAGGAAAAACGTTAAGGGAAAATTAATTTTTTTCTTGTGTTTGGTTCAAGGAAAAATAGAGGAAAAAAAATTATAATCATTTTCTAACCTTTTACCCATCCACCACATTGTCATGAAGAGAAGAGAGAAAATATTCAATAGCATTGATTAATTGACGAAGAGAGAAAATTCTTAATGACATTACTTAATAGAATTCTCTCTCTTTTCTCCATTTTCTCTTTTTGTGAAATTTTTCTTCCATTTTCCTCTCAATTTTGGAAAGAAAATATCATTGATCAAATTGACAAAATTTTCCATGAGTTTTTGTATCAAACTTTTTTCTCTCCTTTTTCTTCAATTCAAACAAGGGAAAGAAATTCATTTTCCACATTTTTTTCTTTCCTTCTAATTTTCTTAGAATCAAATAGAACATTAGTCTAGACTTAAGCAAGATGAAGAGCCTTCTAACAAAATGTTGAAGAGCAAGCATATGATATGAATAACGACATATCATTGAGCGTTTTCTTTTCATTCGTTGTTGGACTCTTCCCTGATAAAACAGTATTTGAACAATATAAAAGTAACAAAATTTGGTTTGTACGTTGCACTTATACTGTAAAAGTTAGTTTAAATGGTTTATGTCGGCAATGTATAAATTCTATACATCGGAAAATTTTTTAACCATGATTTTAAATACTGTAACTCTGTAGATCAACATATACTAGATAGGTGGCAATCATATGGTACCTTACATTTATTTTTAGTTTAATTACCATGTTCGTACTTTTCATATATTTTCTAGAACTGATGCACCTCTTATATGATGTCATATAATTTACCAATTAAATCTTTGATTAGCATTTCTACATCTCTTATGAATTCATAAAAACATAATCCTTTCACATACTTCATCTTATGTCACAACAAGGCTATTGTAATCTTTATTCTTGAAATAAGTTAATATTTTTCCTTATTATGCAATAAATAATAACGCACCTATTATGTGTTCCTATATATATATATATATATATATAATCACACATGGCCATGGCCATAGTACTTAAGGTTTTCTTTTTAAAAAAATTAGCAATTAAAAATTCACTAGATTGCTTATGTATGACATTTGGTACATATAATTTTATATGTTTTACTTTTTTATTTTTAGTTATTTATAAGAGTAAGAGCCATGTTCCACGCTGCGCCGAAGGGCAGATCGGATCGCGCTCCTCACAAGTATCAACCGCAAGAGATTGCACTTATCAACAAATAAGACTTTTGGTTTTTTAAAGTTGGCTCATGTTTTAGGAAAGTGTTTTATTTTCAAAATTGATTTTTAAAAGTCTTAGGATCACTACAAAAAACTCGTGATTAGCGTCGGAATTTAGAGACCACAACAAAATCTCGACTCTAATAGTGACGAAATTAGTGTCGGATTCTAAAAAGACACTATTTGAGTCGGAAAAAAATCAGACTCTATTAGCGTCCGATTTTAGAGTCGGATTACAATCCGACGCCAATTGGCGTCCGAATTTAGAGTCGGATTACAATCCGACGCCAATTGGTGTCCGAATTTAGAGTCGGATTAAGATTCCGACTCTAATTGGCGTCCGATTGTTATGTCCGACGCTAACGTTGACTAATTCTAAGAGCTCATTCCACTTTCCCCTTCACGGGACTCTAATTTTCAATCCCTAACTCTCTGCGTCCTCCCTCCCCTAAACGCCAACCACCACTGGACTCCTCTCCTGCAGCGACGCCTTCTCTCCTCTCCAAGCACCGGCGTCTTCGCTCCCATCCGGCGCCGGTTTCTTCGGTCACCGGCGTATGCCTCGCCCTAATCACGAAGCTCGCTCCAGCTTCTGCTGTCGCTCGCCGCGACGTCTTCGCTCCCACCTATCCGTCGCCCTAAATTCGCTGTTTGCTACCGCTCGACTCGCCTCCGGTCACCGGCGAAGAGGTCACCGCTGCAAATCCCAAGCACTCCCTTAGGTCACCGGTGTTTTTCTTTTCGGCGAAGAGGTGTCAAGTTCTCTGTTTGGTACCGCTGCAAATCTTCGGTACTACTACTCTCTATACTCTCGCATTCGTTGTTGCTCAACTCTCTCTCTCTCTCGTTGCTTTGTTTGTGCAAATTTTTGGGTTTAGTGATGTATTTGTTTGTGTTTTTCCTAATTTAGAACATTAATTTGGATTTGAGAATTTGGGAGCCAAGAATTGAGTTGCTCTTCCGAATTGCTCATCAGGTACTCTCTCTAGCTCTCTATCTATCTATTTCGGTTTGGCTGTTTGATTGTGCTGGCTTGACCCTCTAGCTAATCGGTACTCTCTATATCATGCAGTAAGTTTACTAGTTTAGCACAAGACTAAATATCTATGGGCCTAAATTGCTTTTACTCCCTTTCCTGTGTTGTTCCTTTCACCCATCCCCTGGTTCCAACCTAATAATTGTAAACAACCATTGGAGAGCTGGGCATACTATAAATCGGTTCTCACTCCCCAGTATTTCTCCATTATGGGAGCAGGACAAGATATGTGATCTGTTGGAGTGATGTCATTTCATGACATGTTTGTTTTTGAATTTTTACCAGTGTGAAAATGTGGCTAGAATTTTATTGCTTCCGAACCTTTGACTTATGATAACATAATCTCGAAACATCAAATTTAATTTAACATATGCAATGCATGTTGCCAAATGCATCATAGAAGAATCCTTATGGATCTATGTTGTTGGGATTGTCTTCCTGAGTTACGAGTGGTTTGTCTATAATGAGATTCATTGTCGGGGAAGATATTAACCTTGAATGGGTCTTTTTTAAATTTTTTTTAATGTATCTATAATGTATACATGGACTAAATGTTTCTCTTTTGTTTCATTCTACTTTTGGAAGCTACATGTTTGAGCAATATAACAATATAAGACTTGATATATATAAGAGGATGCCCGACATGGTTTAACATGTGGAACATGATAGCACCAATGTGGCTGGGAGCATAGTATTAACTCGTCATCATAAATGGTACCATGAAAATGATGGGGTGGAGATAACTATCATCACGGAATGACCAAATTATTGAGAGGAACTCTAATTTGGTCCATTCCGAGTCGTATTTGTTGTGTAAGATTCTCAGTAATCTGTTAGATGGAGTATGTCTTCTGTCTCGGTTGATTCACATAGTGAGTGAGTTTCACCAGTTTTCATGTGAAACTTGTAATTTTGGTACTCAATATGCTGATATCCTCTTGATTGGGTGCATGAATGTAGGCGGTTGCAGCATGTTAATGTGACAGTCAACGGCTCACATTTTCCTCCTAGAATGTTCTTTTTCCGTTTTTTTGGGGGGAGGAGTCTTGTCAATGTCGCTCAATCTTTCCGGTGCACCTTGTCTCGTTGGCTCTAAGAAACAGCGAGTAGTGGTCCGGCTCCACATATAGGCCTCGTTGGAACCTAGTTTAGGCATAAGAAGGCTTATAGTTGGTGGTTATCATCATTGTCTGTCATTTTGTAATTGGTGTCCTGTATGTTTACATTTCACTAGAATTATCGGATCGTGCATTTGCCCTGGCCGTTTCATTGATCATTATCAAAGAAACCCTTGTCCGATTCTATTTTCTTTTACTTCTCATCTTCGACTGACACTATGGTATTCTTCGATTGCATAATATAGACAATCTCTCTTCAAATTCCGCACATTAGTTATCAATAGGTTTCGCTAATGTTAGTATGCTCCTTTTGGTGTTGAATCTCCTGTATGCATCCTTGCAGACTGCTTAAATGTTTCATGACAAGACATTTTGCCATAGCTTCAGGATGGACATTTTGGATGTTCTTCCTTCAAACCAATGCTAAATAAAACCTTGACATTTGGTTAATCAGGCATAAGCATTGTTTTTTTAAACTTGCACTATTCTTGAAATAAGATTTGTTACATATCAAGTAGTGGCGAAAACATCAGGTTTGTTTGTGCTTTTATTCCAGTTGGCTGCACACAGCTAGCATATCTAAGAAATTGGCTTTTTGTTAATGTCGTGTCCTGTCACTTAGACTGTCTTGCTACTCTTTTGAAGTTTTGTGAAATTTGTCCGATTTATGGCCGAGCTATATGAAGTTATGTGTTATTTGTTAATTTGCTCTAGTGAATGAAACCATCTCACCATAAAAAATAAAAATAAAAAAAAGAAGAGATTGCTTGAATTTGGGAAGAAAATGGTTGCGCTAGCCGACTTAAACGTGGTCTAATTCATACATTTTCCATAATAATTAAAGAAATTAGGAAACCTGCACCTAAAGTTGCTTTTGCTTTCTCCCTCATACAATTTCATATTTTAGGAAATATTTGACAAGTAGGTTCAAGCAGTGATCTCCTCTTTGCTTCTACTTCGTTCGTAAGATCTCATATTCTGAAAATGCTCACAATATTTTCGATGCACATATTAATACCACCTAATATATGCTTCATTAATGCGAGGCTCTCGAACCGATTTCTACTCCCTCTTGTCCATCATCGAAAGCTTCACCTTTTCCCTCTCTCTTACCGTTTGAAGCTTGAGAATTCGGGTGTTTGTCTCTCTCCCCTCCTCGATTAGTTTTATTGTTTGTATGTGCCATGATTTTCGTATTAGTTGGGCCCAAAGTTTCATGTAAACATACCTATGAACAATAATGTATATGCAGTAAGAACCGGTAGCCTTTTCTTGCTATATTATGTAAGCGATTGAGCCTTTTATTATCATTTTAACTTTTTAATCATCTATTATTAATAAAATATAGCTAGGTTTACTAAAAGTTAAAATACTAAACGTCTAAAAATTTTAAATAGTAGCTATATATATGCATTTCATAAAGCTTAGAAAACCCGTTCAAAAATTTGTACATAACAAGGTATATCAGCAAGTTATACACATTCTCATGTGTATGGTGTTGATATAAAACTTTGTTATGTACAAGTTTTTGAATTGTCCGTGTTGGACAGCTTTAAGAATAATATGGTATTAGGTTGTGTAGTTACTAAATCCTTGCATACACTTTGACAAATTTAAGGCGACAATTTCCATATGTTCTCTAGGTACTATTATAAATATGTGGTGCGTAATGTCCGGGTGAATTATTTTACCATAGACATTATTCATCTCATCTTTATAGATCGTACTTGGAGAACTAAGGGGAAATACTGCCGAAATTTTGTCAAAGTATGCAAGGACGTAGCTGCACGATCTAATATTATATTATTCTTGAATGGGTATAGGACCACTTATCCCTGTAGAAAGATGTAGGGAATGCAATTATCATTACAAAAAATACAATGTAAAACATTACGCAAGTTTTATTGATTGTTAATTTTAAAAGATGAACATACTAAACTATTTTAAAATCGTATATATCTCGCAGTAATGGAGACAAATAGAGAGTGGATGTATAAAAGGTTTGATGGAAAATACTTGAATAAGGAGTTCATTCGTAGGATAGAAGAGGAATTTATTCCATTTGCTAAACAAGAAGAAAGCTTCAAGAGGTCGAAGAAGATGAGGTGCCCTTGTAGTAAATGTGGCAACGTGCCTTTCTTAGATGAGGATACCGTGAAATTACATTTGTATAAACATGGGTTTCGCGCTAATTATTTTCATTGGGTTAACCATGGAGAGACTTACCCTGATTTAGAAATGAACAACCAAGGGTCGTCAAATCCACAAGTTGAATCAATGCATGAAATGTTGATGGATGCATTTAGGCCTATGTCCTCAACATGGATTGATGATGAAAGTGTGGATGAGGAACCAAATGAAGATGCAGAAAAATTCTTTGAAATGTTGGAAGCGGCTAAGAGGCCTTTGTACGAGGGGTGTGATTTGTCCTTATTGTCGGTAATCTCACGGCTCATTAACATCAAATGTGAGTTTAATCTCCCAAATAGAGCTGTTGACAATTTGTTGGCATTGATGAAGGAAATGTGTCCACCTAATACCGAGTTGACCGACACTTATTATTCTGCAAAGAAGCCGCTTGCTGCTTTGGAACTTCCACATGAGAGAATTGATGTTTGTCCAAACGGGTGTATGTTATATTGGAAAGATAAAATTAATTTGGATAGATGTGAGCATTGTGGGGTCGATAGATATGAGAAGAAGACATTGAGGGGTAAAGGTATTGCAAAGAAAGTACTAATATACTTTCCAATTGGGCCGAGATTACAAAGATTGTATGCGACTGAATGGCACAGCGGCCCAAATGAGGTGGCATTATGAAAATCCACGTGAAAGTGGCTCAATGGCACATCCATGTGATAGTGAAGCATGGAAGCATTTTGATGTCACTTTCAAGGAATTTTCCGCCGAACCTCGCAATGTTCGATTAGGTTTATGTACTGATGGCTTCGCCCCATTTGGCAATTTTGGGCGGACGTACTCTCGTTGGCCCGTAATTGCAACTCCATACAATTTACCACCTTGGTCGTGCATGAAAAGACAATTCATGTTTCTTACTTTGTTGATTCCTGGCCCAAAAAGTCCTAAGGGGAAACTTGATGTTTATTTACAACCACTCATTGAGGAATTGAAGCACTTGTGGGATGTTGGGCTTCAAACGTATGATGTTTCGAAAAAGAATAACTTTACGTTGAAGGCAGCAGTTATGTGGACAATAAGTGACTTTCCAGCATATGGTATGCTTTCGGGTTGGATGACATCGGGGAAATTAGCTTGTCCTTATTGTATGGAAAACACGAAAGCATTCGAGACTAAAACATGGGAAGAAGACCACATGGTTTGATTGCCATAGACAATTTCTTCCCGAAGGTCATCGTTTTAGGTCTAACAAGAGTGCTTTTTGAAAAATAAGGTCGACTATTCACTTCCTCCTCCTCGTCTTAAAGGTGATCAAATATGGGATCGCATATGTACAATGCCTAACTCTGTTGATTATCATGGCTCAATTGGTGGTTATCTCGAGTCTCACAATTGGACAAAACGAAGCATATTCGGGAATTGCCGTATTGGAAAGATCTTCTCATACGTCACAATTTAGATGTCATGCATGTCGAAAAGAATGTGTTTGATCAAGTAATCAACACAATCATGGATGTGAAGGGAAAAACTAAGGATGACATCAACTCAAGAAAGGATTTAGCCACTCATTGTAAGCGTCAAAAACTAAACATTCGGACTACCGAACATGCTGATGGAGGACGAACCGAAACTGCTCCGGACGCTCCATATGTTCCGAGTAAAGAGGCAAGAAAAGCTTTATGTGAGTGGCTAAAACAACTTAAGTTACCCGATGGATATGCTAGTAATTTAAGTCGATGTGTTGATGGAAAAAATGCAAAGTTGCATAATTTGAAAAGCCATGATTGTCACATCCTTATGGAGCGATTATTACCCATAGCTTTGAGGGAATTACTGCCTCCAAATGTTTGGAAAGTCCTTACGTAACTAAGCCAATTCTTCGTGGATTTATGCGCCGCTCATTTGCGAACGGAGGATGTGCTCCGATTAGAGGCAAATATCTCCGAAATACTATGTAAGATGGAGATGATCTTCCCTCCATCTTTCTTCAATGTGATGGAGCATCTTCCTGTCCACTTACCATATGAGGCTAAAGTAGGTGGACCCGTTCAAGTATAGATGGATGTATCCCTTTGAAAGGTATCAAGTGATTTTTATCAAGTTTTCAATTAATATTTTGTAGTGATGATAGTAAATATTTATACTTATGATGCAGATTTCTGCATCATTTAAAGAAGAAAGTCGGTAATAAAGCTCGTGTTGAACCGTCCATATGCAATGCATATCTAACAGAGGAGATTTCAAATTTTTGTGCCGCTTACTTTGAGCAAAATGTTGACACAAAAACAAGAGATCTTAGGCGAAATGTATATCCTCATATAGAGGAGAATCAAGGTGAACACATTCCGGATGTCTTCTCCATTAATGTCGGGTATGCCCCCAGTGAAGGACGTATGAGATACCTTGATCAACGCGAGTATGATGTAGCTCATGCATACATTCTTCAGAATTGTGAAATATTAGAGGATTATGAATGGTACGACTATCAACTTGAATAATTTTGTCATATATTATCTTTTAATGATAACGACCTAATAATAAGCATTTTCTCCAACTAAGGCAATTTGAAGATGAAATGATTACACTACATCCACGTATTAAGAAAGATGAAGTATGGAGTAAGTTTGATAAAGAATTCCCAAAATGGTTTCGAGAGAAGGTTAGTATATTGATGTTGTGTTGCAGTGGTTTAAATATGTATTACATTTTCATTAACTTATATTTTAATGGCGTAGGTTTTTCATTTGAACGAGAACAATGGAGTAATTAAAAGTTTGGCACTTGGTCCAAAGAAGGATGTGCGTAGTTTTAACCATTATTACATAAATAATTACAACTTTCACACCTATAAATACGGTCAAAACAAGGCCAGTATGAGCTATGGGGTATCCGTGAAAGGGGTAGATGACATTCATTATTATGGTATTCTTCAAGAGGTGATTGAGTTAGAGTATGTTGGGGATTCTCGCTCTTACAAGACGGTTTTGTTCAAATGTGAATGGTTTGATTCTATAAGGGGTATTAATATACACGAACAATATAAATTAGTGGATGTCAACCATACAAAGAAGTACCCAAAGTATGATCCATTTGTACTGGCATCCCAAGCTATGCAAGTGTATTTTACCCCTTATCCAAGTATAAGGAACGATAGAAACCAATGGTGGGCGGTGATTAAGATAAAACCAAGATCAACCATTGAAGCACCACTCAATGATACAGACATTTCAAGAGGATACTAATGAAAATCCTCCTACTTTGTGTGAGTTCGAAGGAGTCCAAGAAGGATTTGAAAATGAACTTGAGGACATAATTGAAGAGGAAGCTAATGAAGTCGATTTCAATGCTGAAAACGAGGATGATAATTTTGAAGGGGAGGCAGATGATGACAGTCTTTTATTGTATAATGACATTGATGATGACATTGTAGCTAATGATGATGATGATTTTTGAAGTAATATTGTAATCTCGTGACATTGATAACCAACGATCTATGTTATGATTTTGATGTATGTTTTGATTTTTTTGTGTATATTAATTGATTTTTGAATATATATACTTAAATTCTCTTTGCATGACATTATTCGTTGTATATACAAGTATGCCTCGAACAAAAGGTTTTGCGCTAAATCATGGTGCGCCTACTTCGGTTCCGATTCCAATGTTGGGGCTGATCATGCTATAGTCCAGACTCAATCATCATCATCACAGGGAGATAGCTCACAACAAGAGGCAGCTTGCGGGAAGAGAGTTTTGGCAAAGGATGATGATAACTGGTGGTATGTCTCGAGTAATTTGGTTTATTTTTCGTATTCTTTGGGTAGTTTTAACTTAATAATTTTATTGCAGGTTCACTAAGTCGAAGTTGTCACGAGCTATATCAGATGATATCAAGAGTTTCTACAATGGCCAGTGCACATGTTTATCAAATCTTCCTAAAGAAGAGTTACAACTTTTGTGGAGGACTTTTGAGGTAAAAAACTTGAAAACAATTGGATATATATGAGTAATTTTTAATATTTTCAATTTATGTTTGTTAATATTTGTGTAAAACAGGGTAAGTATACTTGGGCTCCAGAACTTTCTCAAGAAGTCTATGCAGAGTGGAAGAAGAACGTTGGTAAAAATTTGAGGAATTTAGCGAGCAAGGCTGGAAAAAGGCTCGATGATAAACCAATAACTTGGTTGTCGGATGAGGGGCGAGAGAGGTTGAAGGGGCTAAGAAGTACCTCTGAATTTCAAAAAATCTGCCCAATGCTTCAAGAATAGGACAGAAGGCCCAAAAGCAGGAACCTTACATAGTCAAGGGTCGAGTCTCAACCGCAGATCTCGCAGTCCAAATGGTATAAACTCTAGTATTTTGGTTTTTTTTCATTTTATACACATAATTTAGTTTGTGTAACTTTATTGCATATTTTTATGCCTAGATTAAGGAAGGGAAGAATCCTACTCCATCTGCATTGTTTGTGAGGAGTCGTAGTAAGGATGATGCGCAATCTGGAAAGGTTTTTGTCGATGACCGGTCCAAATCTCTCGTGGGTAAGAATATTATCTTCATAAACCTTTACAAGCAAATAGAGTGAAATGGACAATTGTAGGGGATATTCATATTGAATGTACAATGGATGCTTTCCCTTTTGCAGGAAAAATATGAAGCAGATTAGAGCCGAGCGTGGTATTCAGGAGGGGACAAAGAGGCAGAGACCCTCTACTATGAGGTGTCGGGTGGATGGAGCAAAAATCAACCATCTATGGATTGGGTAATTCCGCAACAATGTTCTACGAGAAGCCTCATCGCCTCGACATCCTCTACAGTGCTACCTACAATTCCTCGGCTTATTCTCGCCTACAATCACAACTTCAATCAACCCAAGAACAACTTGATCAAGCAAAGAAAATTAACCGAGAGTCATCAAAAAGCCATGGAAGAGCAAAGAAAAATGGTCGAGAGTCAGCAAAAAGCCATGGAAGAAGCAATGAAACTCATTCAAAACCTCCAATCACAAGTTGACAGGATGTCCGGTGGTTCTAACTAATTTCTTAGCATGGTTTGTTTATTAAACTTTGAATTGGTTTGTTTGTTGAATTGCTTTGTTTAACTTTGAACTGGTTTGTTGGATATTTGGTGGTTGTTAGGATGATGAATACTTGGTGGTTTGTGAATGATTGTGCAAAGAATGAATCACAATGTATTTGTGTATGCGTATATTACCGTGTAGAGAAGAAGTCAGACTTTTATGTAAATGTTTTGCGAGAAATATATGTAAAAACGGAATAACAAATGTTCAAAAAGCTACGGTAAAATAATGGAAGATTTAGCGTCGGATTTTAGCGTCTCACCCAAAATCCGACGCTATTTGAGTCAAAAAGGCCGACGCTAATCACAACAATCGGACGCTAAAATGAAGCAAAAGAAAACGAAAGTAGCGTCGGATTCGAATCCGACGCTGTTAGCGTCGGACAGATCCGACGCTAATAGCAAGAATCCGACGCTATTAGCGTCGGATTTAGCGTCGGATGGTGAATCCGACGCGAAATTTTTAGCGTCGAGGTCTTCTGCGTCGGAATTTTATCCGACTTCTAATCCGACGCTAAAGACGTTTAGCGTCGGATTTTCTGGATTTGGCGTCCGATTTTGTCCGACGCTAATTTACTGTTTTACTCGTAGTGGATAGGTAATAAAAAATAAAAAACTATTTGGGATAAATTACAGCGAGATTCACTGGGTCAAGCAATGGACTACTTGGGCCAGGAGTCGAGCACAAAACCCGCTAGGCGTAATTGGTGTGGGTTATCTGCAGCTAGGTGACCAATGTGGGCTTTCTAGTCCGGATTGCAAGAGCAATCTTGGTTAAAAAGTCCATGTTACAATTTATGTTCAAAACTATCTCATTTTATGCAAAGCTTGAGAATGCATTTTTACATAGAAAAAGATTAAAAATAGGAGTTGATAGTCGGTTTTGAATAAAAAACTAACAAATAAAATTCACATTCTTAATTTGAGTTTAAACCGAAGAGACACTCGAAAAGGACAAAAACTAAATTTAGGAAAGGTTTATGAGAAGGACTCCATTGGCTTAAACTCTTATATGGTGTTTAAAGGTGAAGGTATAAAATGAGGAGGATCGCTCCTCATTCCGCCCATTTAAAAATGGCCTTTATTAATTAAAATGAGAATGTAAAATTGTGTTAAAGAAAACAGGCAAACATCATGCTAATCCAAAAATTAAACAATCAAAGCATATTAGAAAGCGATAAATAAAGCAAATACAGAAAGCGATAAAGAAAACAATAAATCTAAGTTATTACAGTGGGCGGGGGAAAGTAAACAAAATTACAAATTGCTTCCAAAACCACAATATAAAAACTTTAGAATAATGGAAATGAAAGAAAGCAATAAAGTACAAACACAAAACCGGAGATCTACATCTTGTGGTGTCGGGTAGACCCACCTGTCGATCTCCGGGGCTCAGCTAGATCTCGACGATGTAATGGTAGGGAAATGAGGGCTTCAAGGAAGTCGGACCTCTTCTTGTTGAAGGCTTTTTAAGTGAATGGGAATGAGAGTATGAATGGAGAGAATAGAGAGCGGAATTCAACAAATGGGGTTCAATTAGGCTAAATGATGTGTTTTGAAATGAGGGCTGAAATCCTCTATTTAAAGAAATAAAGTACGATAAGTGTTTCCCGTTTTAGGCTTAATTTCATATGCAAATCAGCAGAGTCCGATTTCAGGAAAACAACTTAAAATCAGCTGGAAACCCGCCAAGTACTTACCAGGTCAAAATGAACATTTTGACAGACTGAGAATTGGCGTGGGTCTTAGGTGTCTTCCCACATTGAAATGTTCAATCCAATGCGTTTTAGCAAGCGAATGACTCGACATAGGTCATTTTACGATATGGGGATCCGTGCCTAGCTTTGTCACAATCCAAAGCTTACATTTGAGACTTCGTGGGTTTCCTAAGCTGATTTTTGGGTTGTTTTATGTTTTTTGAGTATGGGCTTGCTGATTGTTTTGATTTTTGGGTTGGAAGAAAGGAAAGGAAAATTGTCTTGATCCCACTTTACGCCGATCAAGTAGGTGAAGCTAAGTCTCCATCATCGGGCCAGCAATAAGATAGAATAAAGCATTAAAATATATCATGACATATTTTACGTGCCTACAATACGTTCTTAGAGCACTTTGAAAGTTAGCCCTTGGAGAGACTAAGTCACCCTAGAGGGGGTGAATAGGGTGATGATGAAATTTGCTTCTAATTAAAGAATAAATTCGTCTGAGTAGAGTTGGAGTCACGGATCAACTCGAAAAGACTCGACTCGAAATCGAGTAAAGAATATTGGAGCAGAGTAGAATGAACAAGTAAACAATCCGAGTCTAGAATGTACTCAAAAACCGGTAACATAGAAAGTACGTGGAAACCCTCCCGGGGCGAGTAAACCACGGACCGTGCTAATCCAAGCACGAAGTCAAATCCACTATTTTGAATAACTCGCTTATAAATTTTTCCTAGACTCGAAATTCCCTTATCTCGATCTAGTACTTCCTAGCCGAGATAACCCTTACAGCTAGGGACAATCGAGCTGAGTTAACCTTTACAGCTCGGTCAATGGACCTTACTTAGAGAGTGAGAAGAGAGTTTGTAATCGAGTACAAGACCTTACAACTCGAATATAATGAAATACTAAATTGGAGTTGTAAGTAGAAGATTGAGAATGAATACAATGACTTTTGATCAAGTATGTAGTTTTACAATTGGTTCAAGCAATCTTCAACTCTTGATATTTGGCTTATATTTATAGATGACCAAGCAGACTTAGCCGTTGTGTCCATCTTTTAACTGGAAGTTCCTTTATGACCGTTGTGTAGAATTTTCCGAGTCACTCGGAAAATATTCGTTGAAATATGAACGTTAGACAACGACTCTTGACTCCCTTAGAAATGCCTAAAACCACTCGCCGGTGTCTTCAAAAGTAAGGTGGAAACCACCGATGAGCTTAGTGTTGTAGATTTCCATTTCGGAAACGAGACAACCCCGACACGGTGTTTGGGGCTAGGTCGGAGGTGGAAAAGCCTTGTCTGCCGGTGATTTGACGTTTTGAAGCCGATTACTTTTGTAATTCAAATTTAGGATAGCCTCGTTTGAATCACCTACAAAAGTAAAACAATTTGGTTTTCAAAGTATGAAATACTTTGGTCCAAGATTAGACACGAGATAATGATATAATTAAGATAATTAAGTGACTAATTATCCGGGTCGGAAAAGGAATGGAATTTTCCGAGTCTAATATTCATGATACTCAAAATTCCATCCGAGTCGATCTAAAAGAGAATCAAGTTAACTAAAGAATATCGGAGGGAACAAACTTGATCTAGACTCGAGCATATTCAAACTAGAAGCGCCGACTCTTACAGAATAAGACCTGTAATATGAAGTCAGTCTTGAGTACGGTTATACGAATATCGGCGTTTGAACATGCGATAATTCTAAGTGATGAGTGACTCGTAACGAGTGTAATATAGTGAGTGCAGATATGCTTTCGAGTCACACGAGTCATGCATAAATACATGAAATAATTTCTATAACACTTAGAGAAAATACTATATCACTCAGAAAAGTTTCTAAGGCATAGGGAATGACTTGGAATCAAAACTTTATAAGTGAGAAAATCTTATACCTGATTCCCTTGATAGAACTCAAAAAGTGAGGTGTAAAGTATGAGTCTTCAATCTCCCCTTTTTTGATGAAAGGCATTCCTTACTTAGACAGAAACTTTGTTAGTGATATAGATCTGTTTTTGCAGACTTTGCGCAAAAAGTAAGGCAAGGTTACATAGTGTAAGCTAAGTTAGAGCATACTGAAGTATTAGAAAATGAAATAACAAAATAGATACTCAGCAATTATTAATGAAAAACATTTATTGTAGAGATGATGCTAAGTAAGAGAACATTTCGTAAATGCTTGCATTTAGCATTGTACTCAGAGAATTGGAACAAAATGTATACGTTCATTGAATTGAAAGAAAATATGTACAGAGTGTGAGAGAGAGACTCCCCTATACAAGACAACAAATTTTCTATCTATTCTCCCCTTGCCTTTCAAAGAAAAAAACCAAAACGAATGGGAAGAATACAAGAAGTACAAGTTTAATGTCCGGAAAAAAAAACCGTAAGTAAACGATGAAGAAATTAAGAAGGGGATGGGTTTGTCCGAGTGGAAGAGGAAGGACGAGTGGAGCGCCGGCGCCGATAGGATCTTGACGATGTGCTTGAGCGCGGCGGAGGGAGGACAGGGATCTCTGGCAAAGGTTCGGTTCTCGGTGGCCGACCTAGAACGAGGGGATCCGAGAGGTTCATCCTCTTGGAATTCGTCAGCTGGAAGGGTCCGCTCGGCTCGACCCGCTGCGGATTGTCCTTGTGCAGCAAGGTCTTCGACCCACTCGGACTCACTGTCCGAGCTAATCACTTCCGGTTGAGCTTTAGGAGCACTTAGACCCTCAACTGTTACTCCTTGTTCTTCCTTTTGTTCCTCCCCTTGGCCAAAAGGAGCCGCCTCAGCTCGCTGGCTTCGTTTCTTCTTGATCTTCTTCTTCATCGTCACCTCTATCTAAGGAGGTCTTGACCGAGCTCGAGCACTCTTCGGATGTGTCCGAGTCGCCTTGGTCCTGAGCTGCCTTGGACCGTCTCTCCTGGAGAAGCTCTATCAGCTCCCTCTCGCTCCTTCACCAGGGCCTTCATCTCAATGAGCGAGTCCTCGCTGCTCTCGGATTTGAGACCGAGCAGTTTTCGGTTTATGGTCATAGACTAAAAGACAGTCTTGAATGCCCGGAGTATGTCCTTGAATTCTAAGGACACAGAGCTGATTTTGTCCATGAAGGCGGAGGACAAAATGGAAGAGAGATTCTTAGAAGCACCTGAGGTGGAAGTACCACCAGGTGGGGCAGGAAGAGAAAGGGGGCATCTTTCCGAGTCCGAGGCGAAGAAGATGGCCTCAGCTTTGAGTCGTGTACCCCGATACCAGGTTGGGTCTCTTGGTATCCATACCCCTGAAGTTCCTTTTGCCGACAACAACGGCAGACCTCGAAACAACGTTTGGGTCCGAGAGAAGAGGAACTTTGAATTGTTTGAAAATAAGGGTGAGAAGAGCACCGAAAGGAAGAGAGGTGTTCTTCTTGATTTGGAGTTGAGCTGGCATAGCCGCCATTTGCTCAATTATGGAGGGAAAGAGGTCTAATCGTAGTCCTCGAGAATGTCAAAAAGAGCTTTGAGGTGCTTGCAGTTGGGGTTCTCCTTGCTAGAGTGCTGAGAGAAGAAGGTTCTCATCAGCAAGAAACATAGAAGACGTGCTTCGACCTTAGATGAGTCACGGAAAAATTTTTGCGTGACCCGGGAACTCTTTGGCATACTTTTCAAAGAAGTTGTCAGCGACTTCAATGAAAGGAATTGGATTGCTTGTTTAAGAAGAGAGAAGAGACCTTGAACTATTATGTTCCGAACCATGCAGCTTAGAACACCTTCGGAGCTGGTGAGATGAGTGTAAAACTCGGATACGAGTTTAGGGTATATGAACTCGCTGAAACAAAGAAAATTATAAACCCCAGTTGATTAGATGTGAGGCAACCACGAAAATTTGGTGGTTGGGAAGAACTTATCATCCAGCACAAGATGCTTGGGTGACGAGAGGTTTAGAAGTGGAAGGGCCTTCTTGGCTTTTTGTACGGGGCTTCTTTGTAGAGGAGCCGAGAAAGTCGAGGTGAGAACCTCTTTTTGTCATCATTGAGGAAAAAGAGAGAGTAGGAAGGCTTGAGAAGGATGAGGAAAGAAGAACTCGAAGAGAGAAAAATAATAGAAGAAAAAGTTGAGAGCAGCTGAGCTTACTTAAGATGATTTCTACGAAGCTTGAAATTACAAGAAGTTGCTGTAGACGCGAGAGCTTGTGCGTAAAGTTTCGATTTCGAGAGAGAGAGTAAGCGAAAAGTAAAGTAACGAAATGAAGGAGAATAGTCGCTATTTATAGGAAAATAATCTTCCTTCAATATCCATTCCGACTCAGCTCTTTCAGCAGTCACTTTTGACCGGTGTGACAGTTCTCTTCTCAAAGGTTAGAGTTCCAGCGGTTTGTCTCGAACGGCTAGTTGTCCGATCACAGCGCGCGAGAGAGAAAAGGAGAAGAAAGATTTTGAAAATAAATTCGAAATTCTCCACTTATCTAGAGATGATTTCAGAAGTTTGATGTCTATTTTTCTCAAAATCCGAGTCCGACTCAGCTAAGTTTCGAGTGACTTAGAAACTGGAAGCAAATAATAATTATTGGCTCGAGTATCACGAAGTCAACCGAACTAATGGTTACTAATGGATTGTAAACACATAACACATAGTCATGCAAAGAAGTTTTCACATAGAAAGCACATAATTATGCATTTAACATACCAAGCTCATTCCTATGAAGCAAAACTGATCCTCACTAAGAGGCTTAGTAAAGATATCAGCTAGTTGAAGATTGGTAGGAATGAAATTGAGTTTAATGTCACCTTTCTCAAAATGGGCTCTTAAGAAATGATACCGACCTCAATGTGCTTTGTCTTTGAATGCTGAACTGGATTTTTGGTGATGCTAATTGCACTCTGGTTGTCACACTTGATTGGCACTTATTTGAAAGAAAGTCCAAGATCTTTCATGTGTTGTTTTATCCATAGAATTTGAGCGCAACAAGCTCCTGTTGCAATATACTCAGCCTCGGCAGTTGATAGAGCTACCGAATTTTACTTCTTTGAGTGCCAAGATATTAAGGATTGACCTAGAAATTGGCACGCCCTGAAGTGCTCTTTCTATCAACTTTATATCCAGTGTAATCAGCGTCCGAGTATCCAATGAGAGTCGGTTCCGAGTCTCTTGAGTACCACAGACCTAAATTCCGAATCCTTGCAAGATATCTAAATATTCTATTCACCGCAGTGAGATGTGATTCTTTTGGATTAGCTTGAAATCTTGCACATAGACAGACACTAAACATTATGTCCGGTCTACTCGAAGTAAGATATAGCAAAGATCCAATCATACCTCGATAGAGTTTTTGATCTATTGCTTTACCTTTCTCGTCCGAGTCAAGTTTTATACTGCTTGCTCATAGGTGTAGTTGCGTGCTTTGCATCTTGGAGTTTATATTTTTTTCAGCAGCTCCTTCGTGTACTTTTATTGATGGACATAGATTCCATCTTGGTCTTGCTTGATTTGTAGACTAAGGAAGAAATTGAGTTCTCCCATCATACTCATTTAGAATTCCTGTCTCATTAACTCGTAAAAGTCTCGACACAAAATTTCATTAGTAGCTCCAAAAATTATATCATCAACATATATCCGAGTGATAAGGAAATCTTTCCCCTTGGTTTTAATAAAGAGAGTCTTGTCGATCTGACCTCTTCTATAAAACCATTGAGAAAAGCGCACTTAACATCCATTTGATATAATTTGATATTCATGCTAGATGCAAATGCCAACAGGATTCTAATGGCTTCACTTCGGCAACAGGTGCAAAGGTTTCCCCACAATCAATCCCTTCTTCCCGATTGTAACCTTGAGCCACAAGTCTAGCCTTGTTTCGACTACCAACCCATCTTAATCCAGCTTGTTCTTGAAAACCCATTTGGTTCCTATGACTGGGTGGTCGGAAGGTCGTTTGGTCGAGTCTAGACTTGGTTTCTTTCGAATTGATTAAGGTCCTCTTGCATGGCCTTGTTAAGCTTGTCGTACAGACAACAAATTAAACCACTACTTAAACTTATAATAAAAAATATAGCAAGGGCAAGTAGGGATCGAATCCACGAGGAAAGATATAATAACATGCAAGTTTTAATCTAATTAAATTTACTACTCTTAAAAACAAAACAGAAAATATAAATTAAAATCAATAACTAAAATTCATAGAAAATTATCTAATAACTAAATAAATAATTTATACAGAATAATAAAACTACAATAACCCAGAAATATTTTTGTATATTTTTAGAATAATTAAAACAGAAAACTAAAGCAGAAAATAAATAAATTCTAAAACAGAAAATTAAATAAGTTAAATTCTGCACTAAAATAATTACGAAAATAAATACTAAAATTATCCAAAATAATAATACTAATTTTCTAAACCTAACCAGACCCTAAAAATATTAAAAAAAATTTAAAAACCTAATTTACGGAATTATTTAACTAAAAACCTGCACTAATTAAATTCAAGAATTAAATCTGAAAAATTATCAAATTAATTCCAAAAATTCTAAAATTTAATCACAGCAAACTAGGACTCTATCTAAATCCTAAAAGAAAATAAAACACCAAAAATAACAAAAGAAACTATTTTTAAACTAATTTCTAACAAACTGACTCAAAAATAATAAAAACCGACAGAAAATTAATTCTGAAAATTAAAATATGTAAAGACTCAAAATTAAATTAAAATAAAATTACTAAAACTAACCTAATATACTGATCTTTAGGGGGTTTAATGAAATTGATAATAAAAGACTATAACTTTATAAGTAAAAATCAATAACTCAAGAGAATAACTAAAAGCAAACAAATAATTATCAAAGATAACAAATTTATAAAAACACTTAGTATAATCTATATCCACCATGCAAATTATTATTTATCACTAACACACAAATTGATCTACCCATGAGCTAAACTGTAGAAGACAACCACTAGCGGATCTTCCCCGTTTTTCCTTAGTTATTAGTTTACTTAGGCCTAGCCCTAATATAAACCCTACTAATATTGATAACCCTAGCACTAGCACTAGAATTTAATCAAATTAGAGCATTAAGTATTAGAAAAACATCATCTAGCACCTAATAACCAATCTACTAGCAAATTGATTTAAGAAGGATCTATGATAATTTCCTAATTAAAAGAGATGGGTATGAGCCATCCATGATTGACTAGGGTGATACTTATGTCTAAAAGATCAAGCAATTACGTACTTAAACCCTCTAAACTATCACATGAATTTATATAAAACTAAATAACGTGCACTCTAATTAATTAGACATAAATTCATAAACATTAAACACAAATTATCATAGAATCATGGATCAAATCAATAAGACAATAAAAATCAAAACTTTGTTTCAAAATAAATAATTTAACATGGCTTCAATGAGATTATACTAAGTATAAGAAAAACTACTCACACATCATGTAATTTAAAACATGTAAATTAAATAAAACTAGCATCTTTAGTATTAATCTATCAATAAAAACTCAATCTTTTCTAATAAAAATTACAAAACTAAATTATACTACCGATATTAGTTTCTTTGACCCGGGAAGATGAAGAAGATGATGATGGATGGTGACCGGCTGGGCAGCGGACAGCAGCAGCCAGCAAGGAGCAGCAGCGGCAGATGCGGTGCAGCCAGGAGCGGCGGCAGACAGCAAGCAGCGAGTGCAACAAGGAGCAGCGGCAGCAGAGTGCAGCAAGAGACTGTGAGGTGGTCCGGGTAGCTAGGTGGCTGGCTGCTTGTGTGGGCAGTGGACGTGAGCAAGCAGCAGGTGCAGGCGGCTGGGATGTATGTGGCTGGCTTCCCGGGTCTCCCTCTCCATGATGATAATAAGTAGTATATATAGGGTGAAAGAGTTAGGGTTTATTTCTCTTTCTTCTCTTCTAAGTTTCCTTTTCTATTCCAATTAGGATTTCCTAAAATAAATATTTTATTACATATTATATTTATGGACCGACTTCATATATTTTCTTGGATGCTTGTCGGTAGCTAAAAATCCACTTTGAACGACATTTCTTCTCTTCCCCACTTTATTCGATAATTACCTATAAATAGACAACATAGAATAAATTAGATAAAATAAACTATATAATATAAACTAAATAACTACTAAAAATACGTATAAACTACGACTTAACAGGCCTCTACCCATTTAGGTTCATTTTGGGCCTCTAGTGCATTTTTGGGTTCGAGTTAATGAAATGAATGCAGTGAATGCACATAGATTCCGAAGAGAGGAACGAGTTCTTACCCCACTTGTTGATATCGGATAATATGTTTTCTAGTGGATGACTAGACGCATATTTGAATGCTCTACCTGTTCTCCGATTCACCGGATCCGTAGGCTGAATTGGTTGGCCTACGGAAGCTTGTTCCGAGTGAACTTGTTCATTAGTTTGTCCTTCATCATTCCGAGCTGGTTATTGAGTTGTCTCATTCCGAGTCACTTCGTTCCGAGTGACTTCATTCCGAGCTGGTTGAGTTTGATTCCTGATAGGCTCATTTTTCCTGTTCAAGCTCATCAAACACAACGTGGATACTTTCTTCCACTTTGTTAGTTCTCTTATTAAAAATGCGATAAGCTTTACTATGAGATGAATAACCCGTAAAAATACCTTCATTTGACCGAGCATCAAACTTGGTCGGGTGATCTCTACCATTGTTATGAACAAAACACTTACATCCAAAGGGCTTGAAATAAGAAATATTGGGTTTCTTCCCTTTGTAGAGCTCATAAGGTGTTTTCTTCAAAATGGGTCCGATGAGGCATCTCGTTCAACGTGTAATTGGGTCGTGTTGATCGCCTCAGCCCGTAAATAGTAGGGTAGATTGTGCTCAATCATCAATGTCCTAGCTATTTCTTTAAGAGTTCTGTTCTTTCTCTCCACTACTCCATTCTCGTTGAGGAGTTCTTGGTACTGAGAAGTTGTGAGAGATTCCATTCTTGTCGTAAAACTCCGAGAATTCCGAGTAGTCGAACTCCCTTCCATGGTCGGTTCGAATTCTTTGGATCCGAGTCCGAGACTCAACTTGGATTTTTCTGCAGAGCTTGCTGAACTCCTTGAATGCTTCATTTTTGTGCTTGAGAAAACATACCTAGGTAAATCGTGAGTAATCATTAATAATAACGAGTACATATGATTTACCTCTAAGGCTCTTAATAGGGATTTCACCACATAAGTCCAAATGTAGCAGTTCAAGCACTTTGGATGTGGAAACTGTCTTCGTGGATTTGAATGATGATCCGACTTGTTTCCCTCTTGTGCAGAGCTTCACAAACTTTGTCTTTCTTGAAAGTACAATTGGGCAATCCTCCGACTAAACCATGAGATGCCAATTTCATAATAGTATGCATGCTAACATGGCCTAATCTATGATGCCATTTCCATGAGTCATCATGAAGAGATGCTTTTAAGCAAGATAAATTCCGACTCGGGTCGAAAGAGGAACAATATAGGTGTTACCCGATCTCTTACCCGAGAGTTTCATCTCCTTGGTAGTGTCATCGAAATGTAACAATTGGTTTGAGTGAATCTTACCTCTTAACCTTTATCACACAATTGAGAGATGAAGGTTTGCTCGGGAGAGACTAAATCACCCTAGAGGGGGTGAATAGGGTGGTGCAAGATTTTTCGGAAAATCAAAAACTTTTGACCGAGAGCACGGACATAGGCGGATTCCGAGTCCGTAATGGGGTCAAAAAGTATGTACTCGAATTGCAGTAAAGAGTAAAGAAGCGGATAAAGCTGAAACATTGAATGCATGCTGAGTCTAGAATGTACTCAAAAAGTGAAAACACGTAAAGTACGTGGAAACCCTCCTGGGCGGAAAACCACGGACCGTGCTAATCCAAGCACGAAGTCAAATCCTTTATTTTGAGTCCACAAAATACAGTAGATCGATCGAACCCGAGTTGCTCCCTTAAACAACTCCTTACAAGTTTTTCTAGACTCGAAATTCCCTTATCCGATCTAGTACTTCCTAGCTGAGATAACCCTTACAGCTAGGGACAATCGAGCTGAGTTAACCCTTACGACTCAGTCAAGGGACCTTACTTAGAGAGTAAGAAAGAGAGTGTTTGTAACTAAGTACAAGACCTTACAACTCATAATATAATGAATTATAGAGTGAGAGTTGTAAGTAGAAGATTGAGAATGAATATAGCTATCTTCAAGTCTTGAGAGTTGGCTTCTATTTATAGATGACCAAGCAGCGTAGCCGTTGAGTCCATCTTCCGACCGAGAGTCCTTTGTGGCCGTTGTTAAGGACTTTCCGAGTCACTTAGAAAGTATCCGTTGTGATATGAACGTTGGACAACGGTTCTTGACTCCTTTGGAAGTCCCAAAACCACTCGGTGGTGTCTTGAAAGATAAGGTGGAAACCACCGTTTAGCTTGGTGTTGCAGATTTCCAGTTTTAGAAACAGCATGGCCTCGACGCAATCTCCGGGGCTAGGTCGGAGGTGGAAAAAGCCTTGTCCGCTAGTGATTTGACGTTTTGAAGCCGATTACTTTTGTAATTCAAAAAGTGTATCCACGTTTGAATAACCTACAAAAGTAAATCAAATTGGTACTCAAAGTATAAAATACTTTGGTCCAAGATTAGACACGAGATAATAATATAATTAAGTGACTAATTATCCGAGTCGAAAAGAAATGGAATTTTCTAAGTTTAATATCCATGAAACTCTAAATTCCATCCGAGTTAGTCTAAGCGAGAATCAAGTTACATAAAGAATATCGAGTGAAACAAACTTGATCTAGACTAAGCATGGTTTATACTAGAAGCGCCGACTATAACGTAATCATACCTGTAATATGAAGTCGACCTGAGTGCGGTTATTCAAATACTAGTCATTTGAACATGCGATAATTCTAAGTGATGAGAGACTCGGAACCGGGTGTACGATAGTAAGTTCGGATATGCTTTCGAGTCTCACAGAGACAAGTAAGAATACATGAAATAAATGCTATATCACTTAGAGAAAATACTATATCACTCATAAAAGTTTCTAAGGTAAAGAGAATGACTTAGAATCAAAACTCTATAAGTGAGAAAGTCTTATACCTGATTCCTTTGATAGAACTCAAAAATGTGTGGAGTAAAGTCCGAGTCTTCAATCTCCCCTTTTGATGAAAGGCATTCCATACTAAGACAGAAACTTTGTTAGTGATATAGATCTGTTTTTGGATACTTGCGCAGAAAATAAGACAAGTAAAGCAAGCTTAAAGTATCGGATCATAAAGAATAGATACTCGTTCAAATATCAATGAAATTAAGCTAGCTCGTAAATGGTTGCAATAAACTATAAACTCGGAGAATTTGAAGAGAATTCATTAATTCATTGAAGTTAAAGAAAGTATATACATAGAAAGAAAGTGAGAAACTCCCCTAAACAAGACAACAAATTTTTCTATCTATATTCTCCCCTTGCCTTTCAGAAAAAACAACAAAAAATGGGAAGAATACAATAAGTAGTACATATTTGATGTCCGGACAAAAGAGATAAGTAAAAGAAAAAGAAATTTGCAGGAAGAAGAAGAACCTGGCAGACTTTGGAATTGTGACACAATGCATGGTGTCCGCCTAAGAAGGAGAGGGGTTGTTTGAGTGGAAGAAGAAGGGCGAGAGGTACGCCGGTGCTGGTAGGATCTTGACGATGTGCTTGAGCGCGGCGAGAGGAGGACAGGGATTGCTCGTCAAGGGCTCAGCTCCGAGTGGCCGACCCGCAACAAGAGGATCCGGAGGTTCCTCCCCGTGGACCTCGGTAGGCTGGAGGGGTCCGCTCGGCTCGACCCGCCGTAGTTTCTTCTTATGCAGCTAGGTCTTCGACTCACTCGGACTCGCTGTCCGAGCCGAGTACTTCCGATCAAGCTTAAGGAGCTTTTGACCCTCGCTTGTCCCTCCTTCTTCTTCTTTTGTTCCGCCCTTGCCCAGTAGGAGCTGCCTCGCCGCAGCTCCTCGGCGTCTGCTTCTTCTTGTTCTTCTTCGCCATCCTCCCCGCTTTACGAGAAGGTCTTGGCCGGGCTCGAGGATGCTTCGGATGTGTCCGAGTCGCCTTAGACCTTCTCTCCTGGAGGAGCTTGATCGGCTCCTTTTGCTCCTTCACCAGAGCCTTCATCTCAAGGAGCACTTCTCGCTGCTCTCGGATTTGAAACTGGGCTGCCTTTTGGTTGATGGCCATAGACTCGATAGATAGTCTTGAATGCCTAGAGCATGTCCTTGAATTCCAAGGACACAGAGTTGATTTTGTCCAAGAAAGCGGAGGACAAAATAGAGGAGAGAGACTTAAAAACACTTGAGGTGGAAGCACCACCAGGTGGGGCAGGGAGAGAGAGGGGGCTTCTTTCCGAGTCCGAGGCGAAGAAGGTGGCCTCAGCTCTAAGCTGTGTACCCGGATACTAGGTTGAGTTTCTTGGTTCCCGTACCCCTAAAGTTCCTTTTTGCCGACAACAATGGCGACCTCGAAACAGCGCTTGGGTCTAAGGGAGAGGAACTTTTAATTGTTTGAATACAACGGGTGAGAAGAGCACCGAAAGGAAGAGGGGTGTTCTTCTTATTTTGGAGTTGAGCTGGCACAGCTGCCATTTGCTTGATGATAGAAGGGAAGAGGTCTATTTCGTAGCCCTCAAGAATGTCAAAAAGAGCTTTTAAATGCTTGGAGTTAGGGTTCTCCTTGCTGGAATGCTCGAGAGAATAAGGTTCTCATCAGCAGGAAGCACGTAAGACGTGCTTCGACTTGAGTTGAGTCACTGAAAAATTTTTACGTGACTCGGGGAACTCTTTTGCATATTTTTCAAAGAAGTCGTTAGCGACTTCGATGAAAGAAATGGGGTTGCTGTTCAAGAAAAGAGAGGAGACCTTGAACAAGCGATGAAGAAGGGAAGTGTTTATACGAACGGTTACGTTCGGAACCTTGGAGGTTAGAACACCTTTCGGAGCTTGTCGGATGAGTGTAGAACTCGGAGACGAGTTCGGGATAAATGAACTCACCGAAACAAAGAAAATTATAAACACCGGTGGTTTTGATGTGTGGCAACCACGAAACTTTTGTGGTTGGGAAGAACTTGTCGTCCAACACAAGATGCTCTGGGTGACAACAGGTTTGGAGGATGAAGAGCCTTCTTGGCTTTTTGTGCGTGGCTTCTTTGAGGAAGAGCCAAGAAAGTCGGGATGAGTACCTCTCTTAGGCATTTTGAAGGAGAAAAGAGAGAAGTGAAACTTTGAGAGAGAGTAGAAAAGAGTAGGTCGACGAGAGTGAAAGAAAAAGAGTAGAAGAAAGAGTTGAGAGCAGTCGAGCTTACTTGAGATGAGCTTCACGTCGCTTGAAAATGTCCGAAGTCACTGTAGACCTAGAGAGCTTGTGCGAGAAGTTTCGGTATTGAGAGAGAGAGTAAATGAAATGTAAAGTAGCGAAATGAAGGAGAATAAGTGGTATTTATAGAAAAATAATTGTCCTTCAATGCAACGCTATTTATATATCCGAAGACTCGGACAACTCGCTCAACACATTTCGAGTTGTATTAAAAGAATCGGTATAAGAATCTCTTACTTATAGACTTTTGATTCCAAGGCATTCTCTCGCACTTTAGAAACTTTTCTGCGTAATATAGTATATTTACTCTAAGTGATACAGCATGTACTTCATGAATTCTTGCCTGTCTCTGTGTGACTCGTAAAACGACTTTGCTTATCTCACTCGGTTCCGAGTCCCTCATTGCTTAGATTTATTCGTATGCCGACAAGACTAGTTTTCCACTCAAATCGACTTCATGTTATAAGTTCTATTTTGTTAGAGTCAGCGCTTCTAGTCTTAAATGAGTTTAGTCTATATCGAGTTATTTCACTCGATATTGCTTATGTAACTTGATTCGTCGCTTAGACTAAGTCGGATGGAATTTTGAGTTTTATGGATATTAGACTCGGAAAATTCCATTCCTTTTCCGACTCGAGATAATTAGTTGGTTAATCATCGTAATTATTTTATTATCCGTGTCTAACCTTGGACCAAAGTATTTTATATTTTGAGAACCAAAATTGATTTACTTTTGTAGGTAATTCAAACGAGGATACGCTTTTGAAATACAAAAGTAACCGACTTCAAAACGTCAAATCACCAGCGAGACATGACTTTTCATCTTCTCTGTACCAGTCCCGTAAGATTATGTCGAGGCTGTCTGTTTCCAATCTGGAAAACTGGAACGCCAAGCTTAACGATGGTTTCCACCTTATTCTTCAAGGCATCGCCGATGGTTTTGGGACTTCCAAGAGAGTTAAACCGTTGTCCAATGATCATTTCACAACGGATACTTTCTGAGTGACTCGGAAAGTCATTATCAACGGTCACAAAGGACTCTTAGTAAGCGAGATGAAGATAACGGCTACTCGCCCTGGTCATCTATAAATAGAAGCTAACGAACAAGACTTGAAAAATTATTTGTTAATACACGTACTTGACCAAAGTCATTGTATTTACTCTCAATCTTCTACTTACAACTCCCACTCTTTAATTCATTACTTTCGAGTTGTAAGGTCTTGTACTTAGTTACAAACACTTTCTACTTTCTCTGTAAGGTCCCTTGACTAAGCTGTAAGGGTTAACTCAGCTTAGTTGTCCCTAGCTATAAGGGTCATCTTAGCTAGGATGTACTAGATCGGATAATGGAATTTCCGAGTCTAGGAAAACTTGTAAAGAGTTGTCTAAGGGAGCAACTCGGGTTCGGTCAGTTCACGGTATTTTGTGGACTCAAAATAGTGGATTTGACTTTGTGATTGGATTAGCACGGTCTGTGGTTTTTACCCCGGGAGGGTTTCCACGTAATCTCTAAGTGTTTACTTTCGAGTTCATTCTAGACTCGGACAGTCTCAAAGCCTTTGCTTAATTTGCCCCTTTACTCTTGACGAGCATTTCGAGTCCATACTTTTCTGTCTCGGCTTTTGACTCGGAATCTGTTTCGTCTCTTCTTTGGCAAAAGAGCTTCAATTTCTACGAAAATCCTCCATCACCCTATTCACCCTGCTCTAGGGTGACTCGGACTCTCCCCGAGCAAACCTTCAATTGGTATCGAGCCTAGCCTTTCGGAAAGGATCTAACCATCCAAAGGTCTAAAGATCAAATGGCTCGTAACAACGGAGAGTTCGATGAAGGAAGATCTTTGAGCGAGACCACCAAAATTCAAAGGATCAAATTTCGTTCACTTGGAAGAAGCTCATGGAATGTTTCCTCTTGGATCATGATGAAGATGTATGGGAAATCATACAACAAGGAAACTACATTCCAATAAAGACAGATGAATTCAGAATCATCCCCAAGACAAAGGCCGAGTTTACTCCAGGCGAGCGCAGAAGTTCGTAAAGAACTTCAAAGCAATGAACATCCCGATGTGCGCCATCAGCTCGGAGGAATATAATCGAGTGTCCGCCTGTGATTCAGCCAAAGAAGTGTGGGACACACTAGTCAACACTTATGAAGGCACAAGCCAGGTCGGACAAGCGAAGATTAGTCAATATCTTCATAAGTATGAGCTATTCAAGATGGAGCCGAAGAGAACATTACTCGGATGTTCATGCGATTTATCGAGATTACCAACAATCTCAAGTCTTTGGGTAAGAAGATTACACATGAAGAAATGTACGGAAAGATACTCGAAGCCTACCAAAGAGAAGGTGGGGTCCCAAGGTGACTACCATAGAGGAAGCTCGGAACCTGTCACTCCTAAAGCCGGACGAACTCATCGGGAAGCTTCTCACTCACGAAATCCACCTGGAAGAGGAGGATGCCGAGGGCAGCACTAAAAGAACATAGCACTCAAAGCCTCGTAAACCAGAGAAGCGTAACCGAGTTCCTCCGACTCGAAGAGTATCCCATGGCACTTATTGCTAGAGGCTTTAAGAGAATGATGAAGTATAAAAAATGGGATAAAAGGCCAAAAGAAGAATTCTACAGGAAAGATAAGAGGGACAGAAAAAGTAAGTATTCTTCTCCTTCAAAGTTATCTTTAACTAAGAATTCTAGATGTTTTGAGTGTGGCAGCAAAGACCACATAGTCAAAGACTCGTCCGAAAACGAAAAGGGATAGAAAGAAGAAAAAGGCTATGATGGCAACATGGAGCGATGAGGACTCATCGGAAGATGATGATGAGTCGGACGACTCAAAATATCTAATGGCAATCTCTGACTCGGAAGCTAAAAGAGAGTCGGACTCATACTCGGACAATGAGGAAACAAATCCTCAAGAGGTAATCAAATACTTCCTCAAATTCTCCAAAGCTGATTTAGCTAAATATATTTTTACTTTGGAAGAAAAGTCCAATTCGACTCTTCTCGGTTCAAAGAACAACTTGAGTCAATTTCTTCCGAGAGCATATCTTTGAGAAATGAATTGGAAAACCGAGACTCACACTCGGAGAACTCAAGACTAGTACTCAATCCAATGAGACCGAGTCCGAGTTACTCGAGAAAGAAAATGAGCAGCTAAAGCGAAGCTCATTGAGTCTCAAGATCTGGTTTTAAAATTCACTCAAGGTCGAAAAACCTTGACATGCTCCTAGGATCTCAATGTGTCTCCTTTAGAAAAGAAGGTCTTGGTTTCAACAAAGAGGAGGAATCCAATTCCTACTCGGAATTGTTTAAAAGGATTCGAGAACTGTGAAGTTCAGGAAAGTTGAGCATGGTCCCATTCACAAAAATGAAGGGAGGACTAAGCCCGGAACTCGTTTACAAAAAGAAACCATTTTCTCCAGTTTCAAAAGGAAAGGTTTTCAAAAGAAAAGAGACACGGACTCGGTTCTCTAACGGAAAGACTCGGAATCGGACTAAGCCCAAAGTCATTCAAATCTGGGTTCCGAAAAGCCTTCTTCCTCGTAAAAGAACCACAGTAAAGAATGTTACTGGGTTCGTTAGAGGAAGTGAGAAGGGTTAGATTCTCTCTGCTTTTGCGGGTCACTCGTAAAAGATCAAAAGGACACTGGTACCTTTGACGGTGGATGCTCACGCCACATGTCAGGAGATGCGGGACTCTTTTCCGAGTTGGAAAACATAAAGGAGGAAAGGTCACATTTGAAGATGATAGTAAAGGCAAGATAGTTGGGATAGGCAAGATTGGCAAAGGATGCAATCTGGTCAGTCGAGTTTATCTTGTCAAAGGATTAAAGTACAATCCGCTCAAGCATGTCTCAACTGTGTAATAAAGGTCAAGAGGTAAGATTCACTCGGACCAACCGCTACATTTCGATGTTACCACCAAGGAGATCAAGCTCTCGGGTAAAAGATCAGGTAACACTTACATCATTCCTCTCTCGACCCAAGTCGAATTTATCTTGCTTAAAAGCATCTCTTCATGATGACTCATGGACATGGCATCGTAGATTAGGCCATATTAACATATATACTATCAAAAAGTTGGCATCTCATGGTCCGGTTAGGGGTTTACCTAACCGTGCTTTTGAGAAGGATAAAGTTTGTGAAGCATGTACAAGAAGGAAACAAGTCAGATCATCATTCAAATCTCTGAAGACAGCTTCCACATCCAAAGTGCTTAAGCTACTGCATATGGACTTATGTAGTGAAATCCATGTTAAGAGCCTCGGAGGTAAATCATACATATTTGTTATTATCGATGATTATTCACGATTTACCAGGGTGTGTTTTCTTAAGCACAAAAATGAAGCGTTCAAGGAGTTCAGCAAGCTCTGTAGAAAAATCCAAGTTGAGTCTCGGACTCGGATCCGGAGAATTCGAACCGACCATGGAAGGGAGTTCGACTACTCGGAATTCTCGAGTTTTGTGACAAAAATGGCATCTCTCACAACTTCTCAGCACCAAGAACTCCTCAACAAAATGGAGTAGTAGAGAGAAAGGACAGAACCCTTGAAGAAATATCAAGGACGATGATGATTGAGCACAACTTACCTTACTATTTCTGGGCCGAGGCAGTCAACACAGCCAACTATACTTTGAATAGATGCCTCATCGGACCCATATTGAAAACAACACCTTATGAGCTCTACAAGGAGAAGAAACCGAATATTTCCTATTTCGGACCATTTGGATGTAAGTGCTTCGTTCACAACAATGGTAAGGATTACCCGACCAAGTTTGATGCTCGGTCGGATGAAGGTATTTTTCTCGGGTTATTTTTTCACAAAGAAAGCTTATCGCATTTTCAATAAGAGAACTAACAAAGTGGAAGAAAGCATCCACGTTGTGTTTGATGAGCATGAACAGGAAAACCAAGCGAGTCTTCATACTTTGAATTGAAGTTCAGCAGAGATGATGATGAGGCCGAGCCCACAAAGACTCAAACTCAACCGGCTCGTAATGAAGTCACTCGTAACGAAGTGACTTAGAATGAGACAACTCAAGAGCCTACTCGTAACGAACAAGCTAATGAAGAAGGTCACTCGTAACAAGCTTCGAAGATCGGGTAGCTCAGCCCACAAATCTGGTGAATCGAAAACCGGTAAAGCATTCAAGTTGACTTCTAGTCATCTACTAGAAAACATAATATCCGATACCAACAAGTGGGGTAAGAACTCGTTCCTCTCTTCAAAATCTGTGTGCATTCACTGCATTCATTTCATTAATCGAACCCAAAATGCACTAGAGGCCCTAAATGAACCTGAATGGGTAGAGGCCATGCAAGAGGAACTCAATCAATTCGAAAGAAACCAAGTCCGGACTCGACCAACCGATCTTCCGACCACCCGAGTTATAGGAACCAAATGGGTTTTCAAAAACAAACTAGATGAGGGTGGAGCGGTAGTAAGAAATAAGGCTAGACTTGTCGCTCAAGGTTACAATCAAGAAGAAGGACTTGATTGTGGGGAAACATTTACACTCGTTGCCGTAATCAAAGCTATTAGAATATTGTTGGCATTCGCATCCAAAGCATGCATATTAAATTATATCATATTGATATTAAGTGTGCATTTCTCAATGGTTTTATTGAAGAGGAAGTCTATGTCGAGCAGACCTCCGGGTTTTGAAAACTCAGAATTTCCAGATCATGTTTTCAAACTTCAAAAGGCTCTCTATGGTCTTAAACAAGCTCCCCGAGCTTGGTATGAAAGACTAAGCAATTTCTTGGTCCAAAACGATTTTAAAAGAGGTCAGATCGACAAGACTCTTTTCATAAAAACCAAAGGGAAAGATTTCCTTATTGTTCAAATCTATGTTGATGATATTATCTTCGGTGCAACTAATGAATATCTATGTCGAGAATTTTCTCGAGCTGATGAGTCGAGAAATCCAAATGAGTATGATGGGAGAACTCAACTTCTTTCTTGGTTTACAAATCAAACAAGATAAAGATGGAATCTATGTCCATCAATCAAAGTATACCAAGGAGTCGCTGAAGAAATATAAACTTCAAGATGCAAAGCACGCATCTACACCCATGAGCAAAGAAGATAAAGCTTGACTCGGATGAGAAAGGTAAAGCAATAGACCGAAACTCTATCGAGGTATGATTGGATCTTTACTATATCTTACTTCCAGCCGGCCCGATATAATGTTCAGTGTCTGTTTATGCGCAAGATTTCAAGCTAATCCAAAAGAATCACATCTCACTCGCGGTGAAGAGAATATTCGGATATCTTACAGGAACTCGGAACTTAGGTCTATGGTACTCAAGAGACTCGTAACCGACTCTCACTAGATACTCAGCGCTGGATACAAAGTTGACCGCAAAAGCACTTCCGGAGCTTGCCAATTTCTGGGTCAATCCCTAATATCTTGGCACTCAAAGAAGCGTAACTCAATAGCTCTATCAACTCGCTGAAGCTAAGTACATTGCAGCTTGGAGCATGTTGCGCTCGGATTCTATGGATAAAACAACACTTGAGAGATCTTGGACTTTCTTTCAAATCGGTTCCAATCAAGTGTGACAATCAAAGTGTAATCAGCATCACTAAGAATCCAGTCCAACACTCAAAGACAAAGCATATTGAGGTCAGATATCATTTCTTACGAGACCATTCTGAGAAAGGTGATATTGAACTTGAGTTTATTCCTACTAATCTTCAATTAGCTAATATTTTTACTAAGCCTCTTAGTGAAGATCAGTTTAGTTTTATTCTGAATGAGCTTGGTATGTTAAATGCATAACTATGTGATATCTTTGTGATAATCTCATTGCATGATTATGTGTTATGTGTTTTCAAATTTTTTTTTAAAAATGACCATTAGCTCAGCTTGATCCAGTGATACTCGGGTTAGTAGTTATTTCTTGTTTCTAAGTCACTCGAAACCATTCTCGAGTCATACTCGGACATAGAAAAATTTGGACTTTAAATTTTCTCGGAATTATCTCTAGATGAGTGGAGAATTTCGGACTATATTTTCAAAATCGTTTTCTCTCGTCTCTCGAACACTATGATCGGGCGATAGCCATGGATCTCAAACTGTTAGAATCTTAACCGTTGAGAAGTAAACCGTCACACCGGTCTACGATGGCCGATGGACAAGCCGAGTCGAACGGAGTTATACTTAACGGATAGTTGACGGGCGTATATTTCTTTCTATAAATAGCGCCTATTCATCTTCGTCTTGATACTCTACATTTCTCTCTCTATCAAATGAAACTTTTCGCGGAAGATTTCTATGTACACAAGTGATCTTTGAACTTCTTCAAGCATCGCAAGAGGCCATCTCAAGTAAGTTCGACTCGCTCTCATCTCTTTCTTCTACTCTTTTTCTTTTGCTCTCGTCTACCTACTCTTTTTTTTCTCCTACTCAAAAACTTTATCTTTCTCTTCTATTTCTCACAAAATGCCTAAGAGAGGTAATCATCCCGACTTTCGGGTCTCCTCCTCCTCCAAAGAGCCTCGCACCAAAAATCCGTAAAGCTCAACCCCTCCAAACCCATTGCCACCCAAGCATCTTACGCTGGACGACAAGTTCTTCCCTACAACCAAATTTTCTTGGTTGGCTTACATACAAACCACCGGAGCATATAACTTTCTTTGCTTCAACGAGTTCATCTATCCCGAACTCGTTTCGAGTTCTACACTCACCTTACCTCCTCTCGAAAATGTTCTAACCTCCAGGGTTCGAACATTACTCGTTCGAATAAACACCTCTCTCCTCTATCGCTTGTTCAAAGTCTCCTGTCTTTTCTTGAACAGCAACCCCATTCCTTTTATTGAAGTCGCCAACGACTTCTTTGAAAAGTACGCCAAAGAGTTCCCCGAGTCACGGAAAAACTTTTCGGTGACTCGGTTGAAGTCGAAGCACGCCTTCGTGCTTCCCGCCGATGAGAACCTTTTCTCTCAAGCATTCGAGCAAGGAGAACCCCAACTCCAAGCATCTAAAAGCTCTTTTTGACATTCTTGAGGGCTACGAAGTAGACCTCTTCCCTCAATAATTGAGCAAATGGCAGCTGTGCCAGCTCAACACCAAACCAAGAAGAACACCTCCCTTCCCTTCGGTGCTCTTCTCACCCTTGTCTTCAAGCAATTCAAGGTTCCTCTCCCCTCGGACCCCAATGCTGTGTCTCGAGGCTACCGTTGTTGTCGACAAGAAGGAATTCCAGGGTACGGATACGGGAAGCTCACCTGGTGTCCGGGTACACAACTTCGAGCCGAGGCCTCCTTCTCCACCTCGGACTCGAAAGCGGCCCCTCTTACTCTCCCCGCCCCACTGTTGGTGCTTCCACCTCAGGTGCCTCTAAATCTCTCTTCGCTATTTTGTCCCCCATTTTCATGGACAAGATCAGCTCTGTGTCCTCCGATTTCAAGGACCTGCTCGCTCTTTCAAATCATGTTTATCAGTCCTTGTTCATCCACTAAAAATCACCCAATCCCAAATCCGAGAGCAGCGAGTCTCCGGTTCTTGAGATGAGGGAGCCGGTGAAGGAGCGAAGGAGCCGATCGAGCTCCTCATAGAGAGAAGGTCCAAGGCGAGTTAGGACCATGGCGACTCGGACGCTTCAAGCGTCTTCGAGCCCGAGTCCGACCTCCTCGGACGGCGGGGAGGAAGAAGAAGCGAGCAACGAAGAAGCAGACGCCGAGGAGCTCGCGGCCGAGGCAGCTTCGTCTCGGGCAAGGAGAGGAACACAAGCAACAAGCGGTGGGAACTGCCGAGGGTCGATCGCTCCACACGCTCAAGTGGCGATGCTCGGCTCGGACGGCGAGCCTGGGTGGATCGAAGACCCAGGCTGTGCTACAACAACATGCAGCGGGTCAGCCGGAGCGGCCCCCTCTAGCTTCCGAGGTCCACGGGGAGGAACCCCTAGATCCACTTGTTCGGGTTAGCCACTCGGAGCCGAGCGCTTGACGGCAATCCCGGTTCTCCCTCCGCCGCGCTCAAGCACCTCGTCAAGATCGTACCAGCGCCGGCGTACCTCCAATCCCTCCGCTTCCACTCGGGCATCCCCTTCTCCCTCGTAGGCGCCATGCACCGAGTCACAATTCCTCACTCGCGCATTCTTCTTCTTTCGAGAAATTTCGCTTCTTTTATCCAGACATCCAATTTGTACTACTTGTTATTTTCTTCCCTTTTTTTGTTGTTTTTACTTGAAAGGCAAGGGGAGAATAAACTTAGAAACATTTTTGTTGTCTTGTTTAGGGGAGCCTTCCCTCTCACTTTGTGTAATCTCTTTATTTTCAATGAATTAGTGCTTTCTCTTCAATTCTATCTGCGTTTACAGCAACCATTTATAAGTTAACATTATTTCATTGTTAAGCATATTTTATTTTATGCTCGATACATTAAGTTTACTCTTCCGACTTCATGCGCAATTATCCAAAAGTAAATCTTTTTCACTAACAAAGTTTCTGTCTAAGTATGGAATGCCTTTCATCAAAAGGAGGAGATTGAAGACTCGGACACTCGCTCAACACATTTCGAGTTGTATTAAAAGAATCGGGTAGAAGAATCTCTTACTTATAGAGTTTTGATTCCAAGGCATTCTCTCGCACTTTAGAAACTTTTCCGCATAATATAGTATATTTACTCTTAAGTGATACAGACATGTACTTCATGAATTCTTGCCTGTCTCTGTGTGACTCGAAAACAGACTTTGCTAATCTCACTCGGTTCCGAGTCCCTCATTGCTTAGATTTATTCGCATGCCGACAAGACTAGTTTTCCGCTCGGATCCGACTTCATGTTATAAGTTCTATTTTGTTAGAGTCGGCGCTTCTAGTCTTAAATGAGCTTAGTCTATATCGAGTTATTTCACTCGATATTGCTAATGTAACTTGATTCGTCGCTTAGACTAAGTCGGATGGAATTTTGAGTTTTATGGATATTAGACTCGTAAAATTCCATTCCTTTTCGACTCGAGATAATTAGTTGGTTAATCATTGTAATTATTTTATTATCCGTGTCTAACCTTGGACCAAAGTATTTTATATTTTGAGAACCAAAATTGATTTACTTTTGTAGGTAATTCAAACGAGGATACACTTTTTGAAATACAAAAGTAACCGGCTTCAAAACGTCAAATCACCAGCGAGACATGACTTTTCATCTTCTCTGTACCAGTCCCAGAAGATTGTGTCGTGGCCGTCTGTTTCCAAATCTGGAAAAGCTGAACGCCAAGCTTAACGATGGTTTCCATCTTATTCTTCAAGGCACCGCCGATGGTTTTGGGACTTCCAAGAGAGTTAAACCATTGTCCAACGATCATTTCACAACGGATACTTTCCGAGTGACTCGGAAAGTCATTATCAACGGTCACAAAGGACTCTTAGTCAGCAGATGAAGATAACGGCTACTCGCCTGGTCATCTATAAATAGAAGCCAACTAACAAGACTTGAAGATTGCCGAAATTATTTGTTAATACACGTACTTGACCAAAGTCATTATATTTACTCTCAATCTTCTACTTACAACTCCCACTCGTAATTCATTACTTTCGAGTTGTAAGGTCTTATACTTAGTTACAAACACTTTCTTACTTTCTCTATAAGGTCCCTTGACTAAGCTGTAAGGGTTAACTCAGCTTAGTTGTCCCTAGCTGTAAGGGTCATCTTAGCTAGGAAGTACTAGATCGGATAAGGGAATTTCGAGTCTAGGAAAACTTGTAAAGAGTTGTCTAAGGGAGCAACTCAGGTTCGGTCAGTTCACGGTATTTTGTGGACTCAAAATAGTGGATTTGACTTCGTGCTTGGATTAGCACGGTCCGTGGTTTTCGTCCCGAGGAGGTTTTCCACGTAATCTCTAAGTGTTTACTTTCCGAGTTCATTCTAGACTCAAACAGTCTCAAAGCCTTTGCTGAATTTGCCCCTTTACTCTTGACGAGCATTTTTGAGTCCATACTTTTCCGACTCGGCTTTTGACTTAGAATCTATTTCTATCTCTTCTTTGGCAAAAGAGCTTGAATTTCTACGAAAATCCTCCATCACCCTATTCACCCCGCTCTAGGGTGACTCGGACTCTCCCCGAGCAAACCTTCAATATCCATTCCGACTCAACTCTTTCATCGGTCACCTCGGACCGGTGTGACAGTTCTCTTCTCAATGATTAAAATTCTAGCGGTTTGACTTCCAACGGCTAGATGTCTAATCACAATGAGCGAGTGAGAGAAAAAGATTTTGAAAATAAATTCTGAAATTCTCCACTTATCTAGAGACGATTCCAGAGATTTGATATCCATTTTTCTCAAACATCCGAGTTTGACTTAGATAAGTTTCGAGTGACTCGAAACTAGAAGTAAATAAATAACTATTAGCTCAGTATCACTAAATCAACCGAACAAATGGTTATTAACGATTTGAAAGCACTTGACACATAATCATGCAATGAGATTATCATAAAGAGAGCACATAATTATGCATTTAACATTCCAAGTTCATTCCGAATGAAGCAAAACCGATCTTCACTAAGAGGCTTAGTAAAAATATCGGGTAATTGAAGATTAGTAGCAATGAATTCAAGTTCGATATCACCTTTCTCGGAATGGTCTCGTAAGAAATGATATCCGACCTTAATGTGTTTTGTTTTTGAGTGCTCGAACCAGATTTTTGGTGATGCTGATTGCACTTTGATTATCACACTTGATTGGAACTTATTTGAAAGCAAGTCCAAGATCTCTCAAGTGTTGCTTTATCCATAGAATCCGTGCACAGCATGCTCCAACTGCAATATACTCAGCTTCAGCAGTTGATAGAGCTACTAAGTTTTGTTTCTTTGAGTGCCAAGATATTAAGGATTGACCTAGAAATTGGCACGCTCCTGAAGTGCTCTTTCTATCAACTTTGTATCCAGCGTAATCCGCATCCGAGTATCCAAGTGAGAGTCGGTTCCGAGTCTCTTGAGTACCATAGACCTAAGTTCCGAGTCCCCGCAAGATATATGAATATTCTCTTCACCGCAGTGAGATGTGATTCTTTTGGATTAGCTTGGAATCTTGAACATAAACATACACCGAACATTATATCTCGGCCAGCTGGAAGTAAGATAATGCAAAGATCCAATCATACCTCGATAGAGTTTCGATCTATTGGTTTACCTTTCTCGTCCGAGTCAAGTTTTATACTCGTCGCTCATGGGTGTAGATGCGTGCTTTACATCTTGGAGTTTGTATTTCTTCAGCAGCTCCTTAGTATGCTTTGATTGATGGACATAGATTCTATCTTTGTCTTGTTTGATTTGTAGACCAAGAAAGAAATTGAGTTCTCCCATCATACTCATTTGAAATTCTTGACTCATTAACTCGGAAAATTCTTGGCACTGAATTTCATTAGTTGCTCCAAAAATTATATCATCAACATAGATCTGAACAATAAAGAAATCCTTGCCCTTGGTTTTTATAAAGAGAGTCTTGTAGATCTGACCTCTTCTAAAATTATTTTGAACCAAGAAATTGCTCAGTCTTTCATACCAAGCTCGGGAGCTTATTTAAGACCATAAAGAGCTTTTTGAAGTTTGAAAACTTGATTTGGAAATTCTGAGTTTTCAAAACCAGGAGGTTGCTCGACATAGACTTCCTCTTCAATAAAACCATTGAGAAATGCACACTTAACATCCATTTGATATAATTTGATACTCATGCTGGATGCAAATGCCAACAGAATTCTAATGGCTTCAATTCGGCAACAGGTGCAAAGGTTTCCCACAATCAATCCCTTCTTCTTAATTGTAACCTTGAGCCACAAATCTAGCCTTATTTCTGACTACCAACCCACCTTCATCCAGTTTGTTCTTGAAACCTCATTTGGTTCCTATGACTGGGTGGTCGAAGGTCGGTTGGTCGAGTCCGAACTTGGTTTCTTTCGAATTGATTGAGTTCCTCTTGCATGGCATCTACCCATTCAGGTTCATTTATGGCCTCTAGTGCATTTTTGGGTTCGAGTTAATGAAATGAATGCAGTGAATGCACATAGGTTTTGAAGAGAGGAACGAGTTCTTACCCCAGTGTTGATATCGGATAATATGTTCTCTAGTGGATGACTAGAAGCGTACTTGAAAGCTCTACCTGTTCTCCGATTCACAAGATTTGTGGGTTGAACTGGTAGATCTTCGAAGCTTGTTCCGAGTGATCTTCTTCATTTTGATCGGGCTCTTGAATTGTCTCATTCTCGAGTCACTTCGTTCCGAGTGACTTCATTCCGAGCTGGTTGAGTTTGAATCTTGGCAGATTCATGTTCATCAGTATCATCATCTCTGCTGAGCTTCGGATCCGAGTATGAAGACTCACTTGGTTTTTCCTATTCAAGCTCATCAAACACAACGTGGATGCTTTCTTCCACTTTGTTTGTTCTCTTATTGAAAATGCGATAAGCTTTACTATGAGAAGAATAACCCAGAAAAATACCTTCATCTCGACCGAGCATCAAACTTGGTTAGGTGATCCTTACCATTGTTGTGAATAAAACATTTGCATCCAAAAGGCTTGAAATAGGAAATATTGGGTTTTTTCCCTTTGTAGAGCTCATAAGGTGTTTTCTTCAGTATGGGTCCGATGAGGCATCTGTTCAAAGTGTAGTTGGTCGTGTTGATCGCCTCAGCCCTGTAAATAGTAAGGTAGATCATGCTCAATCATCATTGTCCTCGCTATTTCTTCAAAAGTTATGTTCTTTCTCTCCACTACTCCATTTTGTTGAAGAGTTCGGGCGCTGAGAAGTTGTGAGAGATTCCATTCTTGTCGCAAAACTCCGAGAATTCCGAGTAGTCAAACTCTCTTTCATGGTCGGTTCGATTCTCTCGAATCCGAGTCCGAGACTCAACTTGGATTTTTCTCGCAGAGCTTGCTCGAACTCCTTGAATGCTTCATTTTTGTGCTTAAGAAAACACACCCAGGTAAATCGTGAATAATCATCAATAATAACAAGTATATATGATTTACCTCCGATGCTCTTAACAGGATTTCACCACATAAGTCCATATGCAGCAGCTCAAGCACTTTGGATGTGGAAACTGTCTTCAGGGATTTGAATGATGATTTGACTTATTTCCCTCTTGTGCATGCTTCACAAACTTTATCTTTCTCAAAAGCGCAATTAGGTAAACCTCTAACCAGACCATGAGATGCCAATTTCTTGATAGTATGCATGCTAATATGGCCTAATCTACAATGCCGTGTCCAAGAGTCATCATGAAGAGATGCTTTCAAACAAGATAAGTTCTAACTCGGGTCGAAAGAGGAATGACGTAAGCGTTACCCGATCTCTTACCCGAGAGTTTGATCTCCTTGGTGGTATCATCGAAATGTAACAATTGGTCCGAGTAAATCTTACCTCTTGACCTTTATCACATAATTGAGAGATGCTGAGCGGATTGTACTTTAATCCTTTGACAAGGTAAACCGGGCCGACCGGATTGCTTCCCTTTCCAATCTTGGCTATCCCAATTATCTTGACTTTGCTGTCATCTCCAAAAGTGACTTTTCCTCCTTTTGCTCTTCTAACTCGTAAAGGAGTCCCGAGTCTCCCGACATGTGGCGTGAGCATCCATTGTCCAGTACCAGTGTCCTTTGCTCTTTTCTAAGTACCCTACAAAATAGAGACAATCTAACCCTTCTCACTTCCTCTAACGAACCCAAGTAACATTCTTTACCGTGGTCCTTTCTCGAGGAAAAGGTTTTTCGGAACCCGGATTTGAATGACTTTGGGCTTGGTCCGATTCTCGAGTCTTCCGTGTAGAGACTCGAGTCCAGTATCTCTTTCTTTTGAAAAACTTTTCTTTTGAAAGCTGGAGGAGATGGTTTCTTCTTGTAAACCGGTCCGGGCTTAGTCCTCCTTTCATTTTTATGAATGGGACTATGCTCAGCTTTCCTGAACTTTACAGTTCCGGAATCCTTTTGAAAAGCTCCGAGTAGGAATTGGATTCCTTCTCTTTGTTGAAACCATGACCTTCTTTTCGAAAGAGACACATTGAGATCCTAAGAGCATGTCGAGGTTTTTCGACCTTGAGTAAATTTTAAAATGAGATCTTAAGACTCATTGAGCTTTTGCTTTAACTCGCTCATTTTCTCTTCTGAGTAACTCAGACTCAATCTCATTGAATTGAGCACTAGTCTTGAGTTCTCTCGAGTGTAAGTCTCAGCTTTTCCAATTCATTTTTCAAAGAAATGCTCTCAGAGAAGATTGACTCAAGTTGTTCTTTGAAACGAGAAGAATCAAAATTGGACTTTTCTTCCAAAGTGAAAATATACTTGGCTAGATCAGCTTTGGAAAATTTGAGGAAGTATTCAATTACCTCTTGAGGATTTGTTTCCTCACTGTCTCGAATCTGAGTCCGACTCTATTTCAGCCTTCGAGTTAGAGATTGCCATCGGACATTTTGAGTCATCCGAGTCCTCGTCATCTTCTCGATGAGTCAACATCACTCCATGTGGCCATCATGGCCCTTTTCTTCTTTCTCGTCCCTTTTTCTCTTTGGACAGTCTTTGACTATGTGATCCTTGCTGCCACATTCAAAACAGACAGAGTTTTTAGTCAAAGATAACTTTGAAGGAGAAGAGTATTTACCTTTCCTGTCCTTCTTGTCCCTTTTGTAGAACTCTTCTTTTGGCTTCTTATCCCATCTTTTGTGCTTCATCATTCTCTTGAAGCCTCTCCCAATAAGTGCCATGGGATCCTCTTCGAGTCGGAGGAACTCGGATCGGCTTCTCTGGTTTCGAGGCTTTTACCACTATGTTCTTTTTGGTGCTCGCCCTCAACATCCTTCTCTTCTAGGTGGATTTCATGAGTGAGAAGCTTCCCAATGAGCTCGTCTGTCTTTAGAAGTGATAGGTTCCGAGCCTCCTCTATAGCAGTCACCTTGGGACCCCATCTTCTCTTGGGTAGACTTCGAGTATTTTTCTACACATTTCCTCGTGGGAAATCTTCTTACCCAAAGATTTAAGATTGTTGGTAATCTTAGTGAATCGAATGAACATCTTTATACCTTTGGATGGTTAGATCTTCCTTCATCAAACTCTCCGTTGTTCCGAGCCATTCGATCTTTATACCTTTGGATGGTTAGATCCTTTCCAAAAGGCTAGGCTCGATACCAATTGAAGGTTTGCTCGGGAGAGACCAAATCACCCTAGAGGTGGGGTGAATAGGGTGCTGGAAGATTTTTCGTAAAATCAAACACTTTTGACCAAAGCACGAGACAGAGGCAAATTCCGAGTCCAGTAATGGGGTCAAAAAGTATGTACTCGGAATTGCAAGTAAAGAGTAAAGAAGTAGATAAAGCTGAAACTTTGAATCTGTCTGAGTCTAGAATGTACTCGAAAGTGAAAACATAGAAAGTACGTGGAAACCCTCCTGGGGCAGAAAACCACGGACCGTGCTAATCCAAGCACGAAGTCAAATCCACTATTTTGAGTCCACAAAATACAGTAGATCGACCGAACCCGAGTTGCTTCCTTAAACAACTCCTTATAAGTTTTTCCTAGACTCGAAATTCCCTTATCCGATCTAGTACTTCCTAGCCGAGATAACCCTTACAGCTAGGGACAACTGAGCCGAGTTAACCCTTACGGATCAGTCAAGGGACCTTACTTAGAGAGTAAGAAAGAGAGTGTTTATAACTAAGTACAAGACCTTACAACTCGGAATATAATGAATTACAGAGTGAGAGTTGTAAGTAGAAGATTGAGAATGAATACAATGACTTTGCTCAAGTATGTGTATTAACAATAGGTTCGGCAATCTTCAAGTCTTGAGAGTTGGCTTCTATTTATAGATGACCAAGCAGTGTAGCCGTTGAGTCCATCTTCCGACCGAGAGTCCTTTGTGGCCATTGTTAAGGACTTTCGAGTCACTCGAAAGTATCCGTTGAGATATGAACGTTGGACAACGGTTCTTGACTCCTTTGGAAGTCCCAAAACCACCTGGCGGTGTCTTAAAAGATAAGGTGGAAACCATCGTTTAGCTTGGTGTTGCAGATTTCCAGCTTTGGAAATGCATGCAGCCCGACGCAATCTTCTGGGGCTAGGTCGGAGGTGGAAAAAGCCTTATCTCGTTAGTGATTTGACGTTTTGAAGCTAGGTTACTTTTGTAATTCAAAAGTGTATCCTCGTTTGAATAACCTACAAAAGTAAATCAAATTGGTTCTCAAAGTATAAAATACTTTGGTCCAAGATTAGACACGGATAATAATATAATTAAGATAATTAAGTGACTAATTTTGTGAGTCGGAAAAGAAATGGAATTTTCCGAGTCTAATATCCATGAAACTCGAAATTCCATCCGAGTTAGTCTAAGCGAGAATCAAGTTACATAAAGAATATCGAGTGAAACAAACTTGATCTAGACTAAGCATGGTTCGGACTAGAAGCGCCGACTATAACAGAATAAGACTTGTAATATGAAGTTAGACCTGAGTGCGGTTATTCGAATACTAGTCATTTGAACATGCAATAATTCTAAGTGATGAGAGACTCGGAACTGGGTGTAATAGTAAGTTCATATATGCTTTCGAGTCTCACGAGACAAGTAAGAATACATGAATAAATGCTATATCACTTAAAGAAAATACTATATCACTCGAAAAGTTTCTAAGGTACAGAGAATGACTGTGAATCAAAACTCTATAAGTGAGAAGGTCTTATACCGATTCCTTTGATAGAACTCGAAATGTGTGGAGTAAAGTCCGAGTCTTCAAGAGATGCTAAGCAGGTTGTACTTTAATCCTTTGACAAGGTAAACTGGGCTGACTAGATTGCTTCCTTTCCAATCTTACCTATCCCAATTATCTTGCCTTTGCTGTCATCTCCAAAAGTGACTTTTCCTCCTTTGTACTCTTGTAACTCGGAAAAGAGTCCCGAGTCTCCTGTCATATGGCGTGAGCATCCACCGTCAAGGTACCAATGTCCTTTTGATCTTTTCTAAGTAACTTGCAAAACAGAGACAAACTAACCCTTTTCACTTACTCTAACGAACCCAGTTACACTCTTTACGATGGTCCTTTTCCGAGGAAGAAGGTTTTTCGAAACCCGGATTTGAATGTCTTTGGGCTTAGTCCGATTCTCGAGTCTTCCGTTTAGAGAACTTAGTCTCGTGTCTCCTTCTTTTGAAAGGTTTTTCTTTTTGAAAATGGTGGAGATGGTTTTCTCCTATAAACTAGTCCGGGCTCAGTCCTTTTTCATTCTTATGAGTGGGACCGTGCTCAGCTTTCCCGAACTTTACAGCTTCGGAATCTTTCTTGAAAAGTTCCGAGTAGGAATTGGATTCCTCCTCTTTGTTAAAACCAAGACCTTCTTTTCCGAAGGAGACACATTGAGCTCCCAAGAGCATGTCAAGGTTTTTCCGACCTTGAGTAAACTTTAAAACAACATCTTGAGACTCATTGAGCTTTTGCTTTAGCCGCTCATTTTTCTTCTCGAGTGACTCGGACTCGGCCTCATTGATTTGAGCACTAGTCTTGAGTTCTCTAAGCGTGAGTCTCAGCTTTTCCAACTCATCTTTTAAAGAAATGCTCTCGGAGGAAATTGACTTAAGTTGTTCTTTAAAGTAAGAAGAATTAGAATTGGACTTTTCTTCCAAAGTAAAAATATACTTGGCTAAATCAACTTTGGAGAATTTGAGAAAGTACACAATTACCTCTTGAGGATTAGCTTCCTCATTGTCCGATTGATCCGAGTCCGACTCGTTTCCGCTTCGAGTCGAAAGTGCCATTAGACACTTTGAGTCATCCGAGTCCTCGTCATCTTCCGATGAGTCCTCGTCACTTCATGTGGCCATAATAGCCTTTTTCTTCCTTCTGTCCCTTTTTCTCTTGGGACAGTCCTTGACTATGTGTTCCTTGCTGCCACATTTAAAACACCTAGAGTTCTTAGTCAAAGATAACTTTGAAGGGGAAGAGTATTTACCTTTTTATCCTTCTTATCTTTCTTGTAGAACTCTTCTTTTGGCTTCTTATTCCATCTCTTGTGCTTCATCATTCTCTTGAAGCCTCTAGCAATAAGTGTCATGGGATCCTCTTATGAGTCAGAAGAACTCGGATCCGCTTCTCGGTTTCGAGGCTTTCAGCGAAATGTTCTTTTTGGTGCCGACATCTCGCGTCCTCCTCTTCCAGGTGGATCTCATGGGTGAGAAGCTTCCCAATGAGTTCGTCTCGGCTTCAGTAGAGATAAGTTCTGGGACTCTTCGATAGCTGTCACCTTGAGACTCCATTTTTTTTGGGTAGGCTTCGAGTATCTTTCCGCACATTTCCTCGTGGGAGATCTTTTAACCCGGAGATTTGAGATTATTGGTAATCTCTGTAAATCGAATAAACATCCGAGTGATGTTTTCTTCGGCTCTATCTTAAATAGCTCATATTTATGAAGATATTAGCTTATCTTCGCTTGTCTAACCTGGCTTGTACCTTCGTAAGTGTTGACCAGTGTTGTCCCACACTTTTTGGTCTGTATCATAGGCGGACACTCATTTATATTCTTCCGAGCTGATGGCGCACATAAGAATGTTCATAGCCTTGAAGTTCTTTCTTAACTTTTTAGCTTCATTAGCTCTGAACTTAGCCTTTGTTTTGGGCACAATTCTGGTTTCTTCTGTCTTCATGGGAAGGTAGTTTCTTTCTTGTATAATGTTCCAAACATCTTCATCATAACCCAGGAGGAAACATTCCATGAGTTTCTTCCAAGTGCACAAAGTTGGATCCTTTGAACTTTGGTGGTCTCGCTGGAGGATCTTCCTTCATCGAGCTCTCCATTGCTCCGAGCCATTTGATCTTTAAACCTTTGGATGGTTAGATCCTTTTCTGAAAGGCTAGGCTCGATACCAATTGAAAGTTAGCTCTTAGAGAGACTAAGTCACCCTAGAGGGGTGTGAATAGGGTGATGATGAAATTTGCTTCCGATTAAAGAATAAATTCATCCGAGTAGAGTTGGAGTCACGGATCAACTCGTAAAAGACCCGACTCGAAATCAGCAAAGAATATAGAAGCGAGTAGAATGAACAAGTAAACAATCTGAGTCTATAATGTACTCGTAAAACTGGTAACATAGAAAGTACGTGGAAAACCTCCTGGGGCAGAAAACCACGGACCGTGCTAATCCAAGCACGAAGTCAAATCCACTATTTTGAATCCACAAAATACAGAGAGATCGACTCAACCCGAGTTGCTCCCTTAGACAACTCCTTACAAGTTTTTCCTAGACTCGGAAATTCCCTTATCCGATCTAGTACTTCCTAGCCGAGATAACCCTTACAGGTAGGGACAACCGAGCTGAGTTAACCCTTACAGATCGATCAAGGGACCTTACTTAGAGAGTAAGAAAGAGAGTGTTTATAACTAAGTACAAGACCTTACAACTCGTAATATAATGAAATACTGAATTGGAGTTGTAAGTAGAAGATTGAGAATGAATACAATGACTTTTGATCAAGTATGCATTTTTACAATTGGTTCAAGCAATCTTCAAGTCTTGAGATTTGGCTTCTATTTATAGATGACCAAGCAGCTTAGCCGTTGTGTCCATCTTCTGACTGGAAGTTCCTTTATGACCGTTGTGTAGAATTTTCTCGAGTCACTCGGAAAATATCCATTGAAATATGAACGTTAGACAACGGCTCTTGACTCCCTTGGAAATGCCTAAAACCACCGCCGATGTCTTCAAAAGTAAGGTGGAAACCACCGATGAGCTTAGTGTTGCAGATTTCCATTTCTAGAAACAGACAACCTTGACACGATGTCCGGGGCTAGGTCGAGGTGGAAAAGCCTTGCTCGCTGGTGATTTGACGTTTTGAAGCCGGTTACTTTTGTAATTCAAATTTAGGATAGCCTCGTTTGAATCACCTACAAAAGTAAAACAATTTGGTTCTCAAAGTATAAAATACTTTGGTCCAAGATTAGACACGGATAATGATATAATTAAGATAATTAAGTGAATAATTATCCGGGTCGAGAAAGGAATGGAATTTTCTCGAGTCTAATATTCATGATACTCAAAATTCCATCCGAGTCGTCTAAAAGAGAATCAAGTTAACTAAAGAATATCGGAGGGAATAAACTTGATCTAGACCGAGCATATTAAAACTAGAAGCGCCGACTCTTAGAGAATAAGACCTGTAATATGAAGTCGAGTCTTGAGTACGGTTATACGAATACCGGTTTTTAAACATGCGATAATTCTAAGTGATGAGTGACTCGAACGAGTGTAATATAGTGAGTGTAGATATGCTTTCCGAATCACACAGAGTCATGCATAAATACATGAAATAATTTCTATAACACTTAGAGAAAATACTATATCACCGAGAAAAGTTTCTAAGGTACAGTGGAATGACTTGTAATCAAAACTTTATAAGTGAGAAAATCTTATACCTGATTCCCTTGATAGAACTCGGAAAAGTGAGGTGTAAAGTCCGAGTCTTCACACTTGCAATATAAGGGCCAATTTTAGACTCACTTAGTGGAAGCTTACAATGACACATCATTCAAGGGCCACTTTTTCTCTCCTAAATCCTAACTTCCACAATGCAAGACTCACCAACAAGGCTACCCATTTAAATAATCCCCATAAAGCTCACTCATTAACATATTTAATTAATTTACCCCTTTTATTTTACATTATTATTTATTTTTATAATATATAAGAAAAATTATGCAGACAAGGATGGAGATTGAATTAAATATTTTGAGGTTCGAATTTATTTTTAAAAAGAATTATACAATAATATTAGATATTTTATTAAGTAGTGATATAATAATAATAATAATAATAATAATAATAATAATAATAATAATAATTTTATTACAATAATACAACACGTAAATTTCGGGAAAATAAAATATGCAAATTCCAAAAAAAACAACAGCAGAATCGAATAAAGACAAAATGAAAAGTAACTACAAAATATTCTAAGTCTCACAATTATTTAAAATAAACCGGATCGTAAATTTCTCTGTCACGTAAAATTTTGTTTTAATATTTCTTCAACTAAGTCTGGTTGGAAACATGCATGAGTTCCTCTTTTCCTAACTTCAACCGATTTTTGGAAGTTGTATAACATGGGTGATGGTTATGTTGAACATTAGGTGTAAGGGTACATGCCTCCACTTGCTCATAGTCATAATCATATGCAATGTCACATTGACCTCACTAATTTTCAAAGAACATGTTATGAAGTATTGTACAAGCTTTTATTACTCGACCCATCCCATCCTCCTCCACTAAACGAGAAGGCTCCACATATTATTACAACACGAGCCTATAAGACACTAAAAACTCGCTCCACTTTTCATTGAAGGAATAATTTTGCTTTTGGACCTTGTAATAGTTAGATCGTTTTGACAAAAGTGGCCCACTTTCGATATATACCATTTAATAGAAAGAATGGGATCATCTACTTATAACCATTGACGACATATTCATATTTTGGAGCCTCGCTTTTGATACAAGTCCTGGAATATTAGAGAATGATCAAGGATGCTCGAAGTCATTAAGACTTCCTAGGCATCCGCAAAAGGCATGTCATATCTATAGATCATACAATTCTTAAGCTTTACGAATAGTTGTTTCAACTTTGTGAAGACTCGGATCAATCGCTCAATGCTTTTCCGAGTTATATAAAATGAATCGGTATAATAATTTCATACATATAGAGTTTTGATTCCAAGGCATTCTCTATATCTCATAAACTTATTTGAGTAAAATGGTATCTTCTCTAAGTAACACCGCTCTTACTCATTACATTTATGGCTTATCCGTAGTCGACTCGAAAACCGGTTCTTTGTTCCGAGTCCATCTTCACTCAGATTTATCGCAGATTGAATAGACTAGTATTTCGTCCTTTCTCACTCGGAATCGACTTCGGTTAAAAGTTCTATCTTGTTATAGTCGGCACTTTTAGTATGATTATTGCTTAGTCTATATCAAGTTAATCCTCTCTCGACATTCTTTATTGAACTTGATTCTTTGAATAGACTAAGTCGGATGGAATTCCGAGTATCATGGATGTTAGACTTAGAAAATTCCACTTCATTTCGACTCAAATAATCGGTTGCTTAATTATCGTAATTATTTTATTATCTCGTGTCTAATCTTGGGCCAAAGTATTTTATACTTTGAGAACCAAAATTGATTTACTTTTGTAGGTTATTCAATCGAGGATACATTTTTTCAAACTACAAAAGTAACCAGCTTCGAACGTCAAATCACCAGTAGACATGGCTCTTCACCTTCTCCGCTCCAGTCCCAGTAGATTGTGTCAACGCTGTCTGTTTCCAAATCTGGAAAACTGAACGCCAAGCTCAACGGTGGTTTCTACCTTGTCTTTCAAGACACCGCTAATGGTTTTGGGACTTCCAAGAGAGTTAAACCGTTGTCCAACGTTCATATTACAACGGATACTTTCGGAGTGACTCGAAAGCTTCTATCAACGGTCACGAGAGGACTCTCGGTCAGCAGATGAAGATAACGGCTACTCGCCTGGTCATCTATAAATAGAAGCCATCTCACAAGACTTGAAGGTTGCCGAACATATTGTTTATACACATACTAGCTCAAAGTTATTGTATTTACATCAATCTTCTACTTACAACTCCCACTCTGTAATTCATTACTTTCGAGTTGTAATGTCTTGTAATCGATTACAAACTCTTTCTTACATTCTTTGTAAGGTCCCTTGACTAAGCTGTAAGGGTTAACTCAACTTAGTTGTCCCTAGCTGTAAGGGTTATCTTAGCTAGGAAGTGCTAGATCGGATAAGGGAATTTCGAGTCTAGGAAAACTTGTATAGAGTTGTCTAAGGGAGCAACTCGGGTTCGATCGGTTCACGGTATTTTGTGGACTCAAAATAGTGGATTTGACTTTGTGTCCGGATTGACACGGTCCATGGTTTTCTCGCCCCAGGAGGGTTTCCACGTAAAATCTAAGTGTTATCATTCCGAGTTCATTCTAGACTCAAACAGCTTTCATCGCTCTTGTTCTTTCCGATTATTCACCTTCGAGTCCAATATTTTCTGACCTTGTTGATAGACTCGGAATCTGTCTTCGTCTCTATTCTCGCGCAAAGTGTGTGATTCCGGAAAGAATTTTCTATCACCCTATTCAGCCCCCTCTAGGGTGACTCGGACTCTTCCCGAGCAAACCTTCAATTGGTATCGAGCCTAGCCTTTCGAAAGGATCTAACAATCCAAAGGTTTAAAGATCAAATGGCTCGAACACCGGAGAGTTCGACGAAGGAAGATCTTCCAACGAGGCCACCAAAATTCAAAGGATCAAACTTTGGGCACTTGGAAGAAGCTTATGGAATGTTTTCTTATGGATCATGATGAAGAGGTATGGGAAATCATACAACAAGGAAATTACATTCCAATGAAGACAGATGAATTCAGAATCCTTCCCAAGACAAAGGCTGAGTTCACACCAGGAGAAGCAGAGAAGTTCGAAAGAATTTCAAAGCAATGAACATCCTCATGTGCGCCATAAGCTCGGAAGAATATAATCGAGTCTCTCGCTCGTGACTCTGCTAAAGAGGTATGGGATACTTTGGTCAACACCTACAAAGGTACAAGTTAGGTGAGACAAGCGAAGATCGATCGAGTATCTTCATAAATATGAGCTTTTCAAAATGGAGCCAGAGGAGAACATTACTCGGATGTTCATTCGCTTCACCGAGATTACCAACAATCTCAAATCTCCGGGAAAGAAAATTTCCCATGAAGAAATGTGCCTGGAAAATTCTCGAAGCCTACCTAAGAGACGATGGGGTCCGAAGGTGACTGTCATAGAAGAGGCTCATAACCTTTCACTCTTGAAGCCAGACGAGCTCATCGGAAAGCTTCTAACGCATGAGATACATCTAGAAGAAGAAGATGCTGAGGGTAGTACCAAAAGGAACATTGCACTTAAAGCCTCGGAATCCAAAGAAGCAAATCCGAGCTCTTCGACTCGGAAGACGATCCCATGGCACTCATTGCAAGAGGCTTCAAGAGAATGACGAAGCACAAAAGATGGGACAAAAGGCCAAAAGAAGAATTCTACAAGAAAGATAAGAGAGATAGAAAAGGTAAGTTTTCTTCTCCTTCAAAGTTATCCTTATCTAAGAATTCTGGATATTTTGAATGTGGAAGCAAAGACCACATAGTCAAGGACTGTCCAAAAAGGAAAAGGGATAGGAAGAAGAAAAAGGCCATGATGGCAACATGGAGCGATGAGGACTCATCGGAAGATGACGAGGACTCCGATGACTCAAAGTGTCCGATGGCAATCTCGACTCGAGAGCCGAAGGAGAGTCGGACTCGGACTCGGACAACGAGGAAACAAATCCTCGGGAGGTAATTGAATATTTTCTTAAATTCTCCAAAGTTGATTTAGCTAAGTATATTTTTACTTTGGAAGAAAAGTCCAATTCGATTCCTCTCAATTCAAAGAACAACTTGAGTCAATCACTTCGAGAGCACTTCTTTGAAAAACGAATTGGAAAAACTGAGACTCTCATTCGAGAGAACTTAAGACTAGTGCTCAATCTAATGAGACCGAGTCCGAGTTACTCAGGAAAGAAAATGAGCAATTAAAACAAAAGCTCACTGAGTCTCAAGATCTGGTTTTAAAGTTTACTCAAGGTCGAAGAACCTTGACATGCTCTTAGGATCACAATGTGTCTCTTTTCGAAAAGAAGGTCTTGGTTTCAACAAAGAGGAAGAATCTAATTCCTACTCGAATTATTCAAAAAGAATTCCGTAACTGTAAAGTTTAGGAAAGCTGAGCACGGTCCCATTCACGTAAATGAAAACAGGACTAAGCCCGAACTATTTACAAAAAGAAACCATTTTCTCCTGTTTCAAAAGGAAAGGTTTTCAAAAAGAAAGAGACACAGACTCGGTTCTCCGAGATGAAGACTCGAACTCGGACAAAACCCAAAGTCATTCAAATCTGGGTTCCAAAACACCTTCTTCCTCGAGAAAGAACTACGAGTAAGGAATGTTACTGGGTTCGTTAGAGGAAGTGAGAAAGGTTAGAGGAAGTGACACTGGTACCTTGACAGTGGATGTTCACGCCATACGTCGGGAGATGCGGGACTCTTTTCGAGTTGAATAGACATAAAGGAGGAAAAGTCACATTTGGAGATGATAGCAAAGGCAAGATCGTGGGGATTGGTAAGATTGGAAAAGGAAGCAATCTGGTCAGTCCAGTCTATCTTGTCAAGGGATTAAAGTATAATCTGCTCAAGCATCTCTCAACTATGTGACAAAGGTCAAGAGGTAAGATTCACTCGGACCAACTCGCACCATTTCGATGTCTCCACCAAAGAGATTAAGCTTTCGGGTAAGAGATCGGGTAATACTTACATCATCCCTCTTTCCGACTCAAGTTAGAATTTATCTTGCTTAAAAACATCTCTTCATGATGATTCATGGTCTTGGCATCGTAGATTAGGTCATATTAGCATGCATACTATTAAAAAGCTTGCATCTCATAGTCCGGTTAGAGGTTTACCTAATCGTGCCTTTGAGAAAGACAAAGTTTGTGAAGCATGCACAAGGGGGAAACAGGTCGGATCCTCATTCAAATCTCTCAAGACTGTTTCGACATCAAAGGTGCTTGAACTGCTACATATGGATCTATGTGGTGAAATCCCAAGTAAAGAGCCTCGGAGGTAAATCCTACATTTTTGTCATTATTGATGATTTTTCAAGATTGACCTGGGTGTGTTTTCTCAAGCATAAAAATGAAGCTTTCAAGGAATTCAGCAAGCTCGTAGAAAGATTCAAGTTGAGCCTCGGACTCGGATTCAAAATATTCAAACTGACCATGGAAGGGAGTTCGACTACTCAAAATTCTCGAGTTCCGCGATCAAAATGGAATCTCTCACAACTTCTCAGCACCAAGAACTCCTCAACAGAATGGAGTAGTAGAGAGAAAGAACAGAACCCTTGAAGAAATAGCAAGGACGATGATGATTGAACACAATTTGCCCTACTATTTACGGGCCGAGGCGATCAACACAGCCTAACTACACTTTGAACAGATGCCTCATCGGACCCATTCTGAAGAAAACACCCTACGAGCTCTACAAGGGGAAGAAGCCAAACATCTCATACTTTAAGCCCTTTGGTTGCAAGTGTTTTATTCACAATAATGGTAAGAATCACTCGACCAAGTTTGATACCAGGTCAAATGAAGGTATTTTTCTAGGTTACTCTTCCCATAGTAAAGCTTATCATGTCTTTAACAAAAGCACTAACAAAGTGGAAGAAAGCATCCACGTAGTGTTTGATGAGTGTGAACAGGAGAAGCCAAGTGAATCATCATACTCGAACCGAAACTCGGTAGAGATGATGATGAAGTCGAGACTACAAAGACTCGGACTCAACCTCGCTTAGAATGAAGTCACTCGAACGCGAAAACTCGAACGAGACAGTTCAAGAGCTCGCTCGAACGAACAAGTCAATGAAGAGGATCATTCGAACAAGCTTCGAAGATCAAGCAACTCAGCCCACAAACCTGGTGAATCAAAGAACTGGTAAAGCATTCAAATTTACTTCCAGTCATCCCCAAGAAAACATCATTTCTAATATCAACAGTGGGGTAAGAACTCGTTCCTCTCTTCACAATCTATGTGCATTCACTGCATTCATTTCATTAATCGAACCCAAAAATGCACTAGAGGCCCTTAATGAACGTGAATGGGTAGAGGCCATGCAAGAGGAACTTAATCAATTCGAGAGAAACCAAGTCCGGACTCGACCAACCGACCTTCGACCACCCAGTTATAGCAACCAAATGGGTTTTCAAAAACAAACTGGATGAGGGTGGAGTGGTAGTCAAAAACAAGGCTAGACTTGTGGCTCGGGGGTATAATCGAGAAGAAGTGATTGATTGCGGGAAACCTTTGCACCACTAGCCGAATTGAGGCCATTAGAATATCGTTGGCATTTGCATCCAGCATGCATATTAAATTATATCAAATGGATGTTAAGTGTGCATTTCTCAATGGTTTTATTGAAGAAGAAGTCTATGTCGAGCGAGCCTCCTGGTTTTGAAAACTCGGAATTCCCAAATCATTTTTTCAAACTTCAAAAGGCTCTCTATGGTCTTAAACAAGCACCTCGAGCTTAGTATGAAAGACCGAGTAGCTTCTTGGTTCAAAATGATTTTAAAAGAGGTCGGATCGACAAGACTCTCTTCATAAAGACCAAAGGGAAAGATTTCCTTATTGTTCAAATCTATGTTGATGATATTATTTTCGGTGCTACTAATGAGTTTCACGTGCTGAGAATTTTCTGAGTTGATGAGTCAAGAATTCCAAATGAGTATGATGGGAGAACTCAATTTCTTCCTTGGGTTGCAAATCAAATAAGACAAAGATGGAATCTTTGTTCATCACTCAAAGTACACCAAGGAACTGCTGAAGAAATACAAACTTCAAGATGCAAAGCATGCATCTACTCCTATGAGCGAGCAGTATAAAGCTTGACTCGGATGAGAAAGGTAAAGCAATAGATCGAAACTCTATCGAGGTATGATTGGATCTTTGCTATATCTTACTTCCAACGAGCCAAATATAATGTTCGGTGTTTGCCTATGCGCAAGATTTCAAGCTAATCCAAAAGAATCACATCTCATCTGCGGTGAAGAGAATATTCGGATATCTTGCAGGTACTCGGAATTTAGGTCTATGGTATTCCGGATACTCGAACCGACTCGACTAGATACTCGGACGCGGACTACACAGGATACAAAGTTGATCGAAAGAGCACATCCGGAGCTTGCCAATTTCTAGGTCAATCCCTAATATCCTGGCACTCAAAGAAGCGTAACTCGGTAGCTCTATCAACTACCGAAGCTGAGTATATTGCCACTGGAGTTTGTTGCGCTCGGATTCTTTTGGATAAAACAACACTTGAAGGATCTTGGACTATTCCTCAACTCGGTTCCAATCAAGTGTGACAACCAAAGCACAATCAGTATCACCAAGAATCCTGTCCAAGCACTCAAAAACAAAGCATATTGAGGTTAGGTATCACTTCTTACGCGATCACTCGAAAAAGGTGATATTGAGCTTGAGTTCATTCCTACTAATGTTCAATTAGCTGATATCTTTACTAAGCCTCTTGGTGAAGATCAATTTTGTTTTATTCGGAATGAACTTGGTATGTTAAATGCTTAATTATGTGCTACTCTTGTTGCATAATTACGTGCTATGTGCTTTCATCATTAATAACCATTAGCTCAGTTGATTCGGTGATACTTGGGTTGGTAGTTACTTTGCGTTTCGAGTCACTCGAAATCCTTCCGAGTCAAACTCGGACGTAGAGAAAAATTGGACTTCAAATTTTCCGAAACTATCTCTAGATAAGTGGAGAGTTTCGGATCATATTTTCAAAATCTTTCTCTATCTCTCTCGAGCGCTGCGATCAAATGTTAGCCAGTAGATTTCTAACACTGGAATCTTAACCGTTGAAGAGAACCGTTACACCGGTCTTTGGTGACCGATGGACAAGCCGAGTCGAACGGAGTTATACTTAACGGATAGTTGCCGGGCACGCTTATTTTCTATAAATAACGTCTATCCTTCTTCATCTCGGCACTCTAACCTCCATCTCTCTCAAACGAAACTTCTCGCGGAAGATTACTACGTGAACAGTCATCCTTGATCGTCTGCAAGCGTCGAAGAAGCTCTCTCTCTCGTAAGTTACGATCGCTCTCATCTCTTTCTTCTACATTTTCTTTCCTTTTCTTCTACATCTCCTTCTCTTTCCTACTCAAAAAGCTTCATCCTTTCCTTCCTTCTCTCACAATGCCTAAAAGAGAAAACCATCCCGACTTCCGGGTTTCTTCATCCTCCAAAAGCCTCGCACCAATAAGCCAAAAAGCTCAACCCCTTCCAAACCCGTTGTCACCCAGAGCACCTTGCTACTGGATGACAATTTCTTTCCAACAACCAAATTTTCTTGGTTGTCCAACATACAAACCACCGGAGCATACAACTTTATGTGCTTCAGCGAGTTCATCTATCCTGAACTCGTTTCGAGTTCTATCCTCACCTCACCCACTCCAAAAATGTTCTAACCTCTAGGGTTCGGAACATCACTGTTCGTCTAAACACCTCTCTCCTCCACCGCCTGTTCAAGGTCTCCTCTCTCTTCTGAACAGCAATCCTATTCCTTTCACTAAAGTCGCCGACGACTTCTTTGAAAAATACGCAAAGGATTCCCGAGTCTCGGAAAAACTTTTCGTGACTCGGTTGAAGTCGAAGCTCGTCTTACGTGCTTTCTGCTGATGAGAACCTTTTTCTCACGAGCATTCTTGCAAGGAGAACCCCAACTCCAAGCATCTCAAATCTCTCTTCGATATCCTTGAGGGATATGAAGTAGACCTCTTCCCTTCTATCATTGAGCGGATGGCCGCTGTGCCGGCTCAACTCCAATCCAAGAAGAACACCTCCCTTCCTTTCGGTGCTCTTCGACCCTTGTTTTCAAACAATTCCAAGTTCCTCTCCCCTCGGACCCAAACACGGTGTGCGAGGCTGCCGTTGTAGTCGGCAGAAGGAACTTCGGGGTATGGATACCAGGAAACTAACCACAGTATGCGGGTTCTACAACTTCAGTGAGGCCTCATTATAGAAAAACTCAGGACCTGGAAATTAACCCCTCTTTCTCTCCCTCTCCAAGCTGGTGGTACCTCTACCTCGGGTGCCTCAAAATCTCTCTCTGCTCTCTTGTCCCCTATCTTCATGGACAAGATCGGCTCCGTGTCTTCGATTTCGGAGACATGCTCCGAGGTTTCAAATCTATTCTCCAAAATCGACCATCAACCAAAAGACTGGTCAATCCCAAATCCGAGAGCGAGCAGTCTCTTGTTCTTGAGATGAAGGAGCTAGTCAAGGAGCAGAAAGAGCTGGTCGAGCTCCTCGAGAGAGACAGTCCAAGGCGGGTCGGGACCATAATGACTCGGACGCATTTGAAGCGTCTTCGAGCCCGAGTCCGACCTCCTCGGACAACGGGGAAGAAGAAGAAGAAGCTGCAGATGCAGAAACTACGGATGCCGAGGAACCTGCGGGCGAGGCGAGTCCTTCCGAGCAAAGGGAAGAAGAGGCCATGGCAGCTGCCGACGGTCGAGCGCTCCACAAGCTCAAATAATCGTACTCGGCTCGAGACAGCGGTGTGGGTGGGTCGGAGGACCTAGCTACTCCGGCGGGTCGAGCAGAGCAGCCCCTCCAGCCACTAAGGTTCCAAGGGAAGAACCCCTCGATCCACTCACTCCGGGTCGGCCACTCGGAGCCGAGCCCACGACGATCATCCGGTTCTCCCTTCGCCGCGCTCAAGCACATCGTCAAGGTCATATCGGCGCCGGCGAACCTCCGCTCCCTCCACTCGAAATCTCCCTCTCCCTCTTAGGCGCCATGCACCGAGTCACAATTCCTCGATCTGCTAGAACTTTCTTCTTTCTTAAAATTTGTTTTGTCCGGACATCTAAGTTGTAATACTTGCTATTTTCTTCCCTTTCTTTTCTTGTTGTATTTTTTTTCTTTGAAAGGCAAGGGGAGAAATAGAGTCGAAACTTGTTGTCTTGTTTAGGGGAGTTTTTCCGCCCTTTTGAATTTTAATGGATTAATGCATTTCATTATTATCTTCCGAGTTTAGTATTGCTAGCATGTTTTTTCCGAGTTAATGCTAATAACTTAAAGCATACTTGTATTTTTTTCTTCTTGCTCGATATATTAAGTATTGCTCGATTCATTAAGTATGCCTTACTCATGCACAAACCACTCGGAATCAATTTTTTTCCTCTAACAAAATTTCTGTTTAAGTATGGAATGCCTTTTCATCAAAAAGGGGAGATTGAAGACTCAAACACTCGCTCAATGCTTTTCCGAGTTATATAAAAGGAATCGGGTATAACAATTTCATACATATAGAGTTTTGATTCCAAGGCATTCTCTCGTATCTCGAAACTTATTTGAGTAAAATGGTATCTTACGTAAGTAACACCGCTCTTACTCATTACATTTATGGCTTATCCGTAGCGACTCGGACAACCGATTCTTTGTTCCGAGTCCATCTTCACTCAAATTTATCGCAGATTGAATAGACTAGTATTTCGTCCTTTCTCACTCGGAATCGACTTACGGTTAAAAGTTCTATCTTGTTATAGTCAGCACTTTTAGTATGATTATTGCTTAGTCTATATCAAGTTAATCCCCTCTCGACATTCTTTATTGAACTTGATTCTTTGAATAGACTAAGTCGGATGGAATTCCGAGTATCACGGATATTAGACTTAGAAAATTCCACTTCATTTCGACTCGGATAATCGGTTGCTTAATTATCGTAATTATTTTATTATCCGTGTCTAATCTTGGGCCAAAGTATTTTATACTTTGAGAACCAAAATTGATTTACTTTTGTAGGTTATTCAATCGAGGATACATTTTTCAAACTACAAAAGTAACCTGGCTTCGTAACGTCAAATCACCAGCGAGACATGGCTCTTCACCTTCTCTGCTCCAGGTCCCGATAGATTGTGTCGGCGCTATCTGTTTCCAAATCTGGAAAGCTGGAATGCCAAGCTTAACGGTGGTTTCTACCTTATCTTTCAAGACACCGCTAATGGTTTTGGGACTTCCAAGAGAGTTAAATCGTTGTCCAACATTCATATTACAACGAATACTTTCGGAGTGACTCGAAAGCTTCTATCAACGGTCACGAGAGGACTCTCAGTCGCGAGATGAAGATAACGGCTACTCTGCTCGGTCATCTATAAATAGAAGCCATCTCACAAGACTTAAAGGTTGCCGAACATATTGTTTATACACATACTTGCTCAAAGTTATTGTATTTACATCAATCTTCTACTTACAACTCCCACTCTGTAATTTATTACTTTACGAGTTGTAAGGTCTTGTACTAAGTTACAAACTCTTTCTTACATTCTTTGTAAGGTCCCTTGACTAAGCTGTAAGGGTTAACTCAGCTTAGTTGTCCCTAGACTGTAAGGGTTATCTCAGCTAGGAAGTACTAGATCGGATAAGGGAATTTACGAGTCTAGGAAAACTTGTATAGAGTTGTCTAAGGGACCAACTCGGGTTCGATCGAGTTCACGGTATTTTGTGGACTCAAAATAGTGGATTTGACTTTATGTCCGGATTGACACGGTCCGTGGTTTTCTCCCCGGGAGGGTTTCCACGTAAAATCTAAGTGTTATCATTCCGAGTTCATTCTAGACTCGGACGGCTTTCTCGCTCTTGTTCTTTCGATTATTCGCCTTCGAGTCCAATATTTTCCGACCTCGTTGATAGACTCGGAATCTGTCTTCGTCTCTATTTTGCGCAAAAGTGTGTGATTCCGGAAAGAATTTTCTATCACCCTATTCACCCCCTCTAGGGTGACTCGGACTCTCCCCGAGCAAACCTTCACTTTGTATATCCAAATATCATACGTTGATTTCCATATTGTAAGAAAATTTTTCCACTTCCAATGCATACAGATCAGCACTTCCCAATATTTACGTGAAATCGGGGGCATTCCGTACGGCAAGAGACGATCATAATCAGCTTGAGTTAGTTTTTCCGAAGTACTAATCTCCAAATATAACAATGACACATTCGGAAAAGTTCATCATGCACTTAAGTGTTGTGCTCTCACCTCTTTTCGGGTAGTCATCAACACAATTGATGGATCGTATGGCAACGAGTATACTTTTTCAATGGTGACAAGCCTGCCATCCAAGTACATCATACCTCAACTTAAAGTAATCGGAGTAATTATGCAAGGCATGCACTATGTGGACAAATAAGTCCTTTTATATTCGAAATGTATGATGAAAATGTTGCTCGAGTATACACCGATTCATTTGCAAAATAGTCTTGGTACAAGAGATTGTGAGCTTCTTCTCTATTTCTCTTAACATATTTGTTTTTTCTTCGTGGTCTAGCTGACGATGAAAGTTCGATAGATTCTTCGACTTGCAAAATCTTAACCAGCTTCTTCATTTGTTGGCATCGGTTTCATCAGCGAGTAATTTTTTCATAAAATGAAAATCATCATTGGACTTTTCAATTACCCATGTCAAGTCGTTTAAAGATGACAATGGTGATAAAGAGGAAGATGAATGATCTATTGTCCAACACCTATGCGAACATAATATTAAATGGCGAACAAGTATTAGAAGACCGAGTACGACGAAGAGGAAGATGAAAGTTCTCATTTGATAAATAAATGTCATTACAAAGATTTAATAACTCAATTTCCAACTATGATAAAGCTAAGACAGGTTGCAAAGAAGTTAAGATGTATACATAAGGACACATGCATAAAGCTATGTTAATATAACTTTAGATAGGGCTAACATACTCCTTATACTATTCCTATTCAAGGTAGGAAGGAAGTATTACTCAGATATTTGGTGATACTTGAAGGTTTTCTCTTGGAGAGATTAAGTCAACATAAAGGGGGTGAATAGGGTGATGGAACAGTTTTTAGAAATATCAAACTATTTTGAACAAAGCTGATTTAGAAACAGATTCGACTCTATATTGGACTCGGAAAGTGAAATACACAAAGAAGTATGTGGAAACCCTCCAGGGCAGAAAACCATGGACAATGCTAATCCAAGAACCAAGTCAAATCAACTAATTGAATCCACGAGTACAAGGACTCGACTCTTTACTGAATTTCTCTCTTAGACAATTCCCTTACAAGTTTTCCTTGACTCGAAGTTCCCTTGTTCGATCTAGTACTTTCTAACAAACATAACCTTTACAGATCGGGGACAACCGAGCTAAGTTAACCCTTACAGCTCAGTCAAGGGACTTAGATAGAAAGTAGAAAGAGTAAAAGTGATTACAAAACTTTCTTTACAACTCGGAAAGTAAGTAAATACAAAATTTGAGTTATAAGTCGAAGATTGAGTTGGTAAGTACTAAGTAAGTGTTGAGCAATGTCTTTAACAATCTTCAAGTCTTGTGGAATGGCTTATATTTATACATAGCAGGACAGAATGACCGTTGTGACTTGTTCCGAACTGGTGAGCTTCAATAGATGTTGTAACGGCTAGTCCGAGTCACTCGAAAAGGATCCATTGAGATGAGAACGTTGTGTGGTGGTTCTTGGCTCAAAAAGTGTTCCATCCCTCTGGTTGTGATTGAAATCTGGAGTGGAAACAACCGTTGGACACAAAGTTGAAGATTACTGGAATTAGAAGCAAACAACCCCGACACGATGTCCGAGCCATGTTCGTAAATGGTTGATTTCTATCTGTTGGTATTTAACGGCTAGAAACCAACTGCTTTTGCTTTTCAAAAATATATTAGGCTTGTTTAATCAACCTACAAAAGCAAATCAAAGTGGTATTCAAAGTATAAAAATACTTTGGTCTAAGATTAGGCAAAATAATAATTAATTCAAAGTAATTAAGCACTTAATTATCTTTAGCCTAAAAGAGTGGAATTTTCTAAGTCTAATATTCATTAGGTTTAAATTCCATCTTAAGTTAATCTTTAAAATGATCAAGTTAGAAAGAATAAAACCTCATAATGCATAAACCTTATCAAGTAAATAATTCTCAATAAATAAATTGACTTAGAAAGTAGAATTAACGCAATAATTCATTTTCATTTAAAACAAGTCGGTGCTCATAATAAAAGCGTTAAAGGAATTATTTACTCATGCCATTGTTCCGAGTTGTGTCCGAGTGGTCGAAACACATTTAAGAATGTTATGTTTGATGAATGGTTTCTGAGTGGGTCAGAAAATAATGAAAACCTAAGTTTCTTAAAAGTTTAGAATGACTTAGAATCAAAACTATAGAGAGATAGAGAGTTATACCCGAGTCTTCAATCTCCCCTTTTTGATGAAAGGCATTCCATACTTAAGATAGAAACTAATTAGTTCGGAGAGTTAAGTTTTCACCGACAAATTATCGGAGTAAGAAAAATAGTGATGGATAAATAACAATTCAGCTCATATCATATATAACTCAGAACATGCTTTTGAAACAATCATTGCACACTTGTTATAGAGTAAAGAATAGTATATCGAGTAAGTATGAAAATATACGCTCGAAACATATATGCTCATAAAAAGGTAAATTTCATTACTTAGTAGAACAATTTGTACAAAAACTTTAATGGACTAAGAAATGAACAAACATAGAAATAACTAAGGGAAAAACTCCCCTAAACAAAACATCTATATTTTCTTTCTTTTCTCTCCCCTATGCATTTCAGGAAAAAATTACAAACGAGAGGGAGGAAAGAACAACCGAATACAAAACATATGAGACAAAAAAAACGATTTTTAAATCAAGAAGGAGGGTTAGTCTGTCAAGAAGTAGAAGATCGAGTGTTACACCTACGCCTATATCCTTGAGTTGAACTAGTTGGGCAAGGTGCAAAACTGCAGAGGTAGATCGGGCAGTGGAGTGATTATGCTTCGCGAGATAGAGGGAGATCTTCCTCGACTTCTTGTTCTTCCTCAGCAAAAGTTGCTGCGAGGTTGAGATTCCGAGGCAAGGGCCTACATAAGCGGCCTACGTCACCAGCCTCTTCTAAGGCACTCGAGTGTGATCGAAGAGATAACATCGGGTTCTTTGGTGTCCTTGTGTAACACCCCTAGACCCACCCTAGGAGTATTACATGCCGGGGTTCCCTCGAGAGGAACCCCTAAGGCTGCTTAAGATCTCAACTTGGGGTTAATAACCCTTTCTTGGATTGGCGGAAGCGCGGTTCTAGGTTTTCGAAGGTTTTTCGGAAATTTCGGCAGAGTTTCCTCCGTAATATGGCTAATCCCATAAGCTTAAAGCCTTAACCCCGCACGAAATGCAATCTTAAACTCAACGAGCCACACACTCGAAGTAACACAACACGGACTCAACGAGCCACACGCTCGGAGTATTCACATAGGGATTTTATATTCATAATCAAAACTTAAGTTCACAAACACCGATCTTTACAAGCATGAAAAAACATAAAGTACAAATAAGTCCAGAGAAGTCCTATCCGATGGTTCGCTTCTTTTAAAAGCCAAAAGCAACTCCGGGAGTCTTAACTTCTGTACCGAAATGTTGGTGAGGTCATGAGCTCCACTAGCCCGATGAATAATCCAAACCCAACCCCGGTTTCACTTTGCACATTAATTCATTAACAAACACACGTAAGTTCACAACTCATTCATAACATGCGATTCGGATCATACATGCTTATGACATGTGAGATTCTAAACTTACCAACTTGTCGAGAAACATAATAACATCACTTACTCATGAATTCAATCAAACATACTGCATTCATCTTTCTACGCAAGTAAGTCACGTAATCATTCATCATGTAAATCATTCATCACGTAAATCATATGTCACTTCTTATCGTATTCATCTCATATGAAATTAGGATTCGTTCTTCTTTTCATTCTTCTTCTTGAGTTCAATCATGCATTTCATAAATCATCGATTCGTTCTTTCTTGTTCGTCATGCATGATCATTCGATTCTTCATATCATAGTTCATTTAAGTCTTCTTAGTTTCGAATGGAAAGAAGATTTATGTTCCGCTCTAAAGACCCGGTTCTTAGAGCCAAAACAATTCGTGGGCTCGGTTCACGGAGGCATACAATTCGTGGCCTTGAGGTAAAACAATTCGTGGCCTCGAGGGAGCCTCCCTTCCCTAAAGGACGCATACTGTCAATAATTCGTGGAAGCAATTCAATTCGTAGCTTCGGTTGACGAGACACTTCTATGGCCATAGCTTCGGAGGGTTCTTTAATTCGTGGGGTCTTAGATCAATAACACAATCCTTTCTCCCTTCTTTAGTTCTTTATGTTTCTTATCTTCTTATTACTTATACATCGGATATACTTAATTCATATAATTCATGCTCAACACGTTCATGCGTAACTTCTTCGTAACAAGCAATTCACATAAGCAAGTTCCAACTCAAGTACGATCAATTCATTTCACATACGCATGCTTATGTCATTTATAATCGATGTAATTCGGGATAAACACATAATCACATAAACATGTCAATTAGGATTTCTATCAATGAACTCATCGTTTTCATGATCGCGTATTATCGCGTATAAGGGGTTTATGGTTCTATATCTTTTCTTAATCGATATATATCCTTTAGTCTAGCCACATAGCTTCTTAAATCTTAGTTCTTAATTCGATTACTCACTTAGTTTTGATTTTTCTCAAAGCTTAAAATTGCATATCTCCCAATCTACTCATCCAATGTATACCAAATTTTACAGGAAATTTCCATAAATTGCCACGAAGCTGTAGTAAAATTTTCAGGAAATTTAGGCTACGCATGAATTCACATAAATTCGGACAGACATGCTTAATTCATAGAAATCTGCACATGAATCATGAAATTAACTTTCGATTTTTCCCCTAATTCTGCGCAAGCTAATCTCATCCAATTCTCAATAATCATGCTCAATAATACTTAAACATCACAAATTCAGAATTAGATATCACATAATCACAACATGCTCTTTGATTCGTGAGTTGCTTAATTTAGTGAATTTAAGCCTTCAACTTCTTCAATTAGCTTAGGGTTTTCAATTTCATACTTCAAATTCAAGTTCAATCCACCTAATTCATTTTAATTCTTGAGGATGAATTCAGATTACTCACCTTAGATTCTTAGAGGTTCTAAGAATTCGGTTTTGGAAGGTTTTTGGATTAGGTTTCAATTTCGATTCCTCTTTCCCTTTCTTCCTCTCGGTTCCCCCTTCTTTCTTCTTCCCGGCACCCACCTCTTCTACCTTTGCTCAAACTCTCGCTGTCTCCCTCCGTTCTGTTGTTTTCGGGTTCTTAAACCCCTAGCCTCGGTTCGTTCGGTCTCGCCGGCTCCCTCTTCGGCTCGCCGGCCGTGCGAGCACGCCGTGCTCCCCTTCCTCTCTCGTCCTCGCGCTGGCTCTCGCCCTCCTCTCGCTTTCCTCGCTTCTGCGTTCTTTCGTTCCCCTTTATTCTTTTGCTCGCTCGGCCTCCCGAGCCCTCGCTCTCCCTTCGCCCACGAGTAGCGACGTCCTCGCCGGTCGAGCGGCCACCGCCTCTCGCGCTCTCTCCCTTTCTCGCTTTCCCCGCTCCCTCTCGCTCTCCTCTCGTCTCTACTTCTTTCGTTTTCCTCTATTCTTTCTTCCTCCCGTTCTTTTCTTCGAGTCTTAGGCCCATTCGCTCTCCTCTTTTCCTAATTACACATAATGGGCTGCTTGTCCAAGTTTAATTGGACCCCTTAATCTCCTTTACTCCCACAATCCGCCAACTACTCCTAAAAATGCCAAGCAATCTCCATTTCTCATTCCCTTTTCTTTTTATTCTAATTGGGCCCAAACTAGCTTCACAAGGCCCAATTTAGTTAGCCCACGCTCGGGTTTCGGTTCTCGGGTTTCTAATTCCGACTCGGAAAAATTCTAATTCACTAGCAAGCAAACACCTGAAATTTCCGGGTCTTACACCTTGTTCTCAGGTTGAACCGCTTCTTCCTTCTTTTCTCCTTCTTCATCTCCTTATGCAGTCTCTCCTTGGCCTTCTTCTGCGTCTTCTTCGACTTCTTCCGACTAGACTCGGAAGAATTGGAGGACTCCTCGTATTTATCTTTGTCGAATTTGAATCCTCGGCTGCCTTGGACCTCCTCTCTTAGAGGTGGCGAATTTTCTCTTTTGGTTCTACATCACCTCTTTCATCTCTGAAATCGGGTTTTAATTCCGCTAAATCCGAGTCCGACCCCGACTTTGCATCTCGGTCATAATAGGTATGAAAGCCTAGAAGGCTCCTAAAGTTGTTTGTAACTCTTTAGCCGAGAGAAACAAGTTGGTGGACCACCTTTTGAAGAAGCTCAATGGAATGGGTAGGCAAAGAAGTGGATGGTCCAACAAGTAAGAAGTGGAACCTCGGGACTAGTCCGAGTTTGAGGTGGAGGAGGAAGAGGTGCTAACTCGGAGAGTAAACCCGGACACTAGGTTTGATTTCCTGATATCTAAGGTTGAGATTTCATCTCTGCCAAAACAAACAAGTAGGCTCTAAGAAAGAGTTTAGATTAGAAGGGAGAAGGACCTCAAACCGAGCAAAAACAAAAGAAAGAAGGGCTCCGAAAGGATAGGGAGTCTTTTTCTAGTCAGATTGAACGAAGCAATTTGTTCCAGGATGAAAGGAAAGAGGTCAACCTCATATCCTTCTAGAATATCAAAGAGAAGTTTTACAACTTTGCTGTTGGGGTTCTCTTTTAATGGATAGTAAGAAAAGAAAGTCCTCATAAGAATAAAGCATAGAAGTCCGGCTTCGGATGTCATCCGAGTCACGTAAAAATTCTTTCGAACCGAGGAGGTTCTTTAGCAAACTTATAAAGCTGCGACTTCATTAAAGGGATGGGATTGGAATTTAGAAAGAGAGACTTCACATCAAAGAGTTTGCGAAGTAGAGCAAGTTGATTCGAACAATCTTTCATTGAACAACGAAGAGATAACGTTATCTCTTGTTGTCATGTAAGTATAGAATTCAAGAACAAGGTCCGGGTAGATATATTCACTCAAAAGCATAGATAGTTGTAAACACCAGTTTTAGCGATGTGTTTCAACCAAGAAAAAGAAGTTTTTGGAAAGAATTTGTCGTCCATGAAGAAATGTTAGGCGACATTAAGTTTGGGGCTTTCCCTTTTCCTTGTGCAGCCTCGTAACGAGTGGACTTGGTTCTAGCCTTCTTTGTGGCTGAACCTCCTTCCATAGCGAGAACCTCTCTTAGGCATATTAAGAAGATAAAGAGCGTTTTAGAGTAAAGAGAGAGAGAGAGTAGAGAGCACGAGATGATTGAGAAACAAAGAGACAGTTTGAGTACGAAAGTGAATGAATCCGAGAGCAAAGAGAGTGAAAAAGTGAGAAAAAGTAGGTAAAGTGATTGAGTGAAAACGAAGCAGTGTTATTTAAAGAAAGTAAAAGCTTTCAACCGCCTTTTTGACTCAATTACTGAGCAACAATTATCGACTGTTAAGTCTCTTAGCGAGTAATGGCAAGTTTTCCAATCAACTTTCTTCCAACGGCTAGTTTTTCTTACCGATCGCATGACAGAGAGAGAATAAGGGATTTTCGAAAACATTTCGAGATTCTCCATTTATAGAGATGACCCTAGAATTTTTTATGTCCATTTTGCTAGTAATCCGAGTCCGACTCAATAAAGTGTCCGAGTGACTCGTAACACACTTAGAAAATTCATAACTCATAGCTCGAGTCTCATTTTGTGACAACCGAGCCATTTGTTATCCACTTAAAGCATATAACAATCAATCATAGTGAAATAACTCAAATAATCATGCACTTAACATACCAAGGTCATTCCAAATAAAGCAAAACTTATCTTCACTCGGAGGCTTAGTGAAAATATCGGTTAATTGAAATTTTGTAGGAATAAACTCAAGTTAAATATCACCTTTCTCATAATGGTCTCTCGGAAAATGATACCTCACCTCAATGTGTTTTGTCTTTGAGTGCTTAATTGGATTCTTGGTGACGCTGATTGCACTTTGGTTTGAAGACTCGGACATTGCTCAATACTTTTCCGAGTTGTACAAAAGGAATCGAGCATAACAATCTCATACCTACGAGTTTTGATTCCAAGGCATTCTCTCGTATCTCGAAACTTTTAGTATCTTTTCTAAGTGATACAGCTCTTACTTATTATATTTCTTTCTTATCCGAAAGCGACTCGAAAACCTGGTTCTTTGTTCCGAGTCCAAGCATCACTCGCTTTTATCGCAGATTGAATAGACTAGTATTTCGTCTTTTCTCACTCGGAATCCGACTTGTGGTTATAAGTCCTATTTTGTAATAGTCGGTATTTTTAGCTTGTTTCATGCTTAGTCTATATCAAGTTAATTCACTCGATATTCTTTACTAAACTTGATTCTTCGCTTAGACTAAGTTAGATGGAATTCGAGTATCATGGATATTGGACTCGTAAAATTCCATTTCGTTTCGACTCGGATAATCGGTTGGTTTATTTATCGTAATTATTTTATTACCTGTGTCTAATCTTGGACCAAAGTATTTTATACTTTGAGAACCAAAATTGATTTCGTTTTGTAGGTTATTCAATCGAGGATACACTTTTCAAACTACAAAAGTAACCTGGCTTCGAACGTCAAATCACCAGCAGACATGGCTCTTCACCTTCTCTGCTCCAGTCCTAGTAGATTGTGTCGAGGCTGTCTGTTTCCAAATCTGGAAAACTGGAACGCTAAGCTTAACGGTGGTTTCCACCTTATCTTTCCGGACACCGCTAATGGTTTTGAGACTTCCAAGAGAGTTAAACCGTTGTCCAACGTTCATATTACAACGGATACTTTCGAGTGACTCGAAAGCTTCTATCAACGGTCATAGAGGACTCTCGGTCAGCAGATGAAGATAACGGCTATTCTGCCTGGTCATCTATAAATAGAAGCCATCTCACAAGACTTGAAGGTTACCGAACATATTGTTAATACACATACTTGCTCAAAGTTATTGTATTTACTTTCAATCTTCAACTTACAACTCCCACTCTGTAATTCATTACTTTCGAGTTGTAAGGTCTTGTACTCGATTACAAACTCTTTCTTACATTCTCTCGTAAGGTCCCTTGACTAAGCTGTAAGGGTTAACTCAGCTTAGTTGTCCCTAGCTGTAAGGGTTATCTCAGCTAGGAAGTACTAGATCGAGATAAGGGAATTTCGAGTCTAGGAAAACTTGTATAGAGTTGTCTAAGGGAACAACTCGGGTTCGATCAGTTCACGGTATTTTGTGGACTCAAAATAGTGAATTTGACTTCGTGTTTGGATTGACACGGTCCGTGGTTTTCTCGCCCCAGGAGGGTTCCCACGTAAATTCTAAGTGTTATCGTTCCGAGTTCATTCTAGACTCGGACAGTTTTACTACTCTTGCTCTTTCGCTTGATACCCTTCCGAGTCCAATCTTTTCTAACCCTGTTGATAGACTCGGAATCTGTCTCTGTCTTGTTTTTGACGAAGAGGGGAAGTTTCCATGAAAAACTTCTATCACCCTATTCACCCCCTCTAGGGTGACTCGGACTCTCCCCGAGCAAACCTTCATGGTTGTCACACTTGATTGGAATAGATCCGGATGATAGTCCAAGATCCTTCAAGTGCTACTTGATCCAGAGAATCTAAGCACAGCAAGCTCTAGCTGTAATGTACTCAGCCTCAGCGAGTTGATAGTGCAACTGAGTTCTGCTTCTTTGAGTGCTAGGAGATGAGTGATTGACCCGAAATTGGCCTCGCTCTTGCTGTGCTTTTTCTATCAACCTTGTATCCAGCAATAGTCAGCATCCGAGTATCTAGTGAGGGTCGGATCTCGAGTCCTTTGAGTACCGGAGACCAAGTGTATGACTCCCTGTAAGATATCTAAAGATTCTCTTCACTACAGTAAGATGTGATTCCTTTGGATTAACTTAAAATCTTGCACAAAGGCAAACACTAAACATGATATCTGGCCTACTAGATGTGAGATAAAGTAGAGATCTAATCATACCTCTGTAGAGTTTCGATTTACAGCTTTACCCTTCTCATCTAGTCCAATTTTGAACTTCTACTCATAGGTGTTGCTGCATGCTTCACATCTTGTAGCTTGTACTTCTTCAATAACTCCTTGAGGTATTTTGATTGATGGACATAGATGTCATCCTTTTCTTGCTTGATTTGCAGTCAAGGAAGAAATTGAGTTCTCCCATCATGCTCATTTGGAACTCATGTCTCATTAACTCGAGAAAACTCTTGGCATAGAGTTTAATTAGTAACTTTAAAAATAATATCATCAACATAGATCCGAATCATAATAAAATCATTCCCCTTAATTTTTATAAAAAGAGTTTTGTCAATATGACCTCTTTTGAAATAATTTTCAACCAAGACACTCGCTTAATCTTTCATACCAAGCTCTGGGAGCTTGTTTCAAACCATATAAAGCTTTTTGCAACTTGAAAACATGATTTGGAAATTGAGAGTTTTCAAATCCAAGGGATTGCTCAACATAAACTTCTTCTTGAATATAATCCTTAAGAATGCACATTTAACATCCATTTGATAAAGCTTGATGTTCATGCTGGATATAAATTCTAAGAGAATGGTGATTGCCTCAATCCTAGCAATAGATGCAAAGGTTTCCCCACAATCAATTTCCTCTTCTTGGTTATACCTCCGAGCAACTAATTTGACCTTATTTCGACTACCAACCTTCCCTCATCCAATTTGTTCTTGAAAACCCATTTGATTCCTATTACTCGGATGGTCGAAGGTCATTTGGTCGGAGTCCGGACTTGGTTTCTTTCAAATTGATTCACTTCCTCTTGCATGGCCTCTACCCATTTAGGTTCGGTTAAGACTTCTGGCACATTTTTAGGTTCGAGTTAATGATATGAATGCCGAAAATGCATACACATTTTGTAAAAAGAACGAGTTCTTACCCCACTGTTGATATCGGAAAGTATATTCTCGGGGTGGGTGACTTGATGCATATTTGAAAGCTCTACCTGTCCTTAGTTTACCAAGTTTGTTGGTTGAATAGGTTGATCTTTAGTTGATTTCTCTTGCTAAATTTTTATACTGGCTTGTTCTTTAGCATTCTGAGCTAGCTCTTGAACTTGTTCCTTCGAGTCACTTCATTCTAAGTTGGCTCATTCTAAGTTACCTCAATTCTTTTGTTTTAACTCATTCCGAGCTCAGCTTTAGCAATATCATCTTCATCTCTATTGAGCTTGAGATCTGAAAAGGTGGATTCACTTGTCCTGCCATGGTTAATCTCATCAAAGGCAGCATGGATTATTTCTTCCACTTTGTTAGTTCTTTTGTTAAAAACTCTATAAGCATTATTATGAGATGAGTAACCCGGAAATATACCTTCATCCGACCTTGCATTAAACTCAGTCAAATGTTCCTTACCATTGTTGTGCACATAGTATTTACATCCCAAAGGTTTAAAGTAGGAGATGTTAGGCTTATTTCCCTTATATAGCTCATAGGGTGTCTTCTTCGGAATGGGTCCGATAAGGCATCTATTGAGTGTATAGTTTGTTGTGTTGATCGCCTCAGCCTAGAAATAGTAAGGTAGATCATTTTCAATCAACATTGTCCTTCCTATTTCTTCAAGAGTTCTATAATTTCTCTCCACTACATTTTGTTGAGGAGTTGTTGGTGCTGAGAAGTTGTGGGAGATGCCATTCTTGTTATGGAAATCTGCAAATTTTGAGTAATCGAACTCCCTTCCATGGTCAACTCAAATTCTTTTAATCTGAATCTCGGACTCCACTTGAATTTTCTTGCAAATCTTAGTGAACTCTTTGAAGGCTTCATTCTTTTTCTTCACAAAACACACCAAGGTAAATCGTGAATAATCAACAACAATAACTAGAGCTTTTCACATGAATTTCACCACACAAGTCCATATCAATCAATGTAAGTACTTTGGATGTAGACACAGTTTTGAGAGGTTTGAAACATGATCCGATTTCCTTTCCTTTTGTGCATGCTTCACGATTTTATCTTTCTTAAATGCACAGTTAGGTAAACCCCTAACTAACCCATGAGATGCAAGCTTCTTGATGGTATGCATGTTGATATCACCTAGTCTATGATGCCATGTCCATGACTAATCATTCAAAGATGCTTTCAAACATGATAAATTCTATCTAGAATATGAGAGAGGAATAGTATAAGTGTTACCCGACCTCATACCCGAGAGCTTTATCTCTTAGGTGACTGCATCAAAAATGAAGTAGTTAGTCTAAGTGAATCTTACCTCATGACCTTTGTCACATAACTGAGATATGCTTAGGAGATTGTACTTGATCCCTTTGATAAGGTAGACTGGACTTAGTGAGTTGTTTCCTTGACTAATCTTACCAATCTGTACTATCTTGCCTTTACTATTGTCTCCAAATGTGACTTTTCTTCCGTTCTTATCTTCTAACTCAGAGAAGAGTTTTGAGTTTCCGGACATATGGCGTGAGCAGCCACTATCTAAGTATAAGTGACCCTTTTGTTTCGAGTCACCTACAACATAGAAACAAACTAACCCTTCTCACTTCCTCTCATAAACTTAGTAATTGTCTTTATTGTGGTCTTTCTCCGAGGAAAAGCACTTCTAGGGACCCGATTTGAATAATTTTGGGTTTGGTCTTATTCTCGAGTCTTCCTTTTAGAAAACCGAGTCTACGTCTCTTTTCTTTGAAAACCTTTCTTTTTGTAAACAGGTTGAGAAGGCTTTTTCCTATAAACTGGTCCGTGCTCAGTCCCTTTTCCATGTGAGTGAATGCGACCATGCTCGGTCTTCCTGAACTTAACAATTCGGCATCAGCTTTGAAAAGATTGTTGTAAGAGTTATCCTCCTCTTCAGCATTGTAACAAAGACCTTCTTGTCTAAATGAGACACACTAAGAGCCAAGTAAAAGATCAAGGTTTTTCTTACCTTGAGTGAGTTTTAAAACTAACTCCTAAGACTCGTTGAGCTTCATTTTCAGTTGCTTATTCTCTATTCCGAGGCACTCATACTCGGTCTCATTATCTTGAGCACTGGTCTCTCAAGTATTTCAGATTTTGTCTCAAGTTTTCTAACTCATTTTTCAAAATAGTACTCTCAGTAGTAAGAGACTCAAGTTGTTCTTTAAAATAAGAAGAGTTAGAATTGGACTTTTCTTCCAAAGTAAAGATGTATCTAGCAAGATCAAGTTTGGAAAACTTAAGGAAGTAGTCAAGTGCCTCTTGAGGACTTGTTTCCTCAACATCTAAGTTGTGTCCGACTCATATTCAGCTTCTAAGTTTGTCGGTGCCATTAGACACTTTGAGTCATCGGAATCATCATCTTCGGAGGAGTCATCATCACTCGAGGTACCCATTATAGCTTTTTTCTTCTTTTTGTCCTTCTTTCTCTTTGAACATTCCTTGATTATGTGCTCATTGTTGCCACACTCAAAACAGCGAGAGTTCTTAATTAAAGACAATTTAGAAGGGGATGAGTATTTAGCTTTCTTGTCTTGCTTGTAGAACTCCTCCTTTGGCCTCTTTTGCCACTTTTTGTACTTCATCGCCTTTTTGATGTTTCGGACAATGAGTGTCATGGGATCCTCTTTTGAATCTAAGGAGCTTAGACTTTGTCGTCTGTTTTCCGAGGCTTTGAGTGCAATGTTCTTTTTGGTGCTAACCTCATCATCCTCTTCTTCTAGGTGAATCTCATGAGTGAGTACCTTCCCAATGAGTTCATCTAACTTCAATTAAGAGAGATTTTGAGCTTCTTTGATTGCTGTCATCTTGGGACCCTATCTCCTCTTTGGTAGACTTCTCAAAAATTTTCTAACCATTTCTTCATGAGAGATATTTCTACCCGGAGATTTAAGATTGTTAGCAATCTTAGTGAACCGGATGTACATCCGAGTGATGTTCTCCTCGAGCTCCATTCCGAACAGCTCATACTTGTGAAGGTATTGACTTATCTTAGCCTACTTTACTTGGCTAGTTCCTTCATAGGTGTTGGCCAATGTATCCCACACCTCTTTGGCTATGTCACGAGCCGACACTCTGTTGTATTCTTCCGAGCCGATAGCATACGTCGAGTGTTCATATCTTTGAAGTTCTTCCTAAACTTTTCATTCTCTTTAGTAGTGTACTCTAACTTTTCTTTGGGCACAGCTCTTGCTCCTTCCATCTTTGTAGGAATGTAGTTTCCATTCTTGACGATGTTCCACACATCCTCATCGAGTCCTAGGGGAAGCATTCCATCATCTTCCTCCAGATGTGTAAAGTTTGATCCCGTGAACTTGGGTGATCCGGTAGATGATCTTCCTTCATCCAACTCTCCATCATTCTAAGTCATCTGATTCTTAGACCTTTAGATTGTGAGATCCTCTTGAAAAGCTAGGGTCCGACACCAATTGAAGGTTTTGTTTTGGAGAGATTAAGTCGCCCTAGAGGGGGTGAATAGGGTGATGAAACATTTTTAGAAATTTCAAACTGTTTTACACAAAATTGATTTAGAAACAGATTCTAACTCTATATTGGACTCGGAAAGTGAAATACAAAAAGAAGTACGTCGAAACCCTCTTGGGGCAGAAAACCACAGACAATGCTAATCCAAGTACCACGTCAAATCCACTAATTGACTCCATAATTACAAGAACCGACTCTTTACTGAATTGCTCCCTTGGATAATTCCCTTACAAGTTTTCCTAGACTCAAATGTTCCCTTATCCGATCTACTAATTTCTAACCGAGATAACCTTTACAAGCGGGGACAACCGAGCTGAGTTAACCCTTACGACTCGGTCAAGGGACTTAGATAGAAAGTACAAAGAGTAGAAGTGATTATAAGACTTTCTTTACAACTTAGAAAGTAAGTAAATACGGAATTGGAGTTGTAAGTCGAAGATTGAGTAGGTAAGTACTAAGTAAGTGTTAAGCAATATGTTTAACAATCTTCAATTCTTGTCGAATGGCTTCTATTTATACGAGAGCAGGGCGGAATGACCGTTGTGACTTGTTCCGGACTGGTGAGCTTCAGTAGACGTTGTAACGGCTAGTCCGAGTCACTCAAAAAGGATCTGTTGAGATGAGAACGTTCGTGGTGGTCCTTGGCTCAAAAAGTGGTCTATCCCTCTGGTTGTGATTAATATTTGGGGTTAAAACAACCGTTGGACATAAAGTTGAAGTTTACCGGATTTGGAGACAAACAACCCTAACACGATGTATCCGAGTCATGTCTAGAAATGGTTGATTTACGTCTGCTGGTATTTAACTGGCTATAAACGGGCTGCTTTTGCTTTTCAAAAATATATTAGGCTTGTTTAATCAACCTACAAAAGAAAATCAAAGTGGTACTCAAAGTATAAAAATACTTTGGTCCAAGATTAGGTAAAGATAATAATTAATTTAAAGTAATTAAGCACTTAATTATCTTCGACTTAAAAGAGTGGAATTTTCTAAGTCTAATATTCATTAGATTCAAATTCTATCTTGAGTCAATCTTTAAAATGATCAAGTTAGAGAGAATAAAACATCGAATGCATAAACTTGATCAATTAAATAATTCTCAATAAATAAACCGACTTAGAAAGTGGAATTAACGCAATAATTCATTTTCACTTAAAACAACAAGTTAGTGCTCATAATAAAAGCGTTAAAGGAATTATTTGCTCATGCCATTGTTTTTAGTTGTGTCTTAGTGGGTCGAAATACATTAAGAATGTTATGCTTGATGAATGGTTTCGAGTGGATTAGAAAATAATAAAAATTTAGATATGAGTTTCTTTAAAAGTTAGAATAACTTAGAATCAAAACTATAGAGAGATAGAGAGTTATACCTGAGTCTTCAATACTTGCTCAAGATACGTCCCGCATGCCTATATAATATTTGGCTCCTCTATGAGACATGTGATCAAGGTTCATCCTCATTATCTTTTGCTCCCACTCATATTGTTTAAAGTCTATCTTAGCCTTCATCACTCGATAGTTACATTGGATGCGAACTACCTCCATTGTTGTATTTTCCTTTGTTCCTTGCTCCTCGCACAGTCGCACAATATATCGCTCCTCTCATTTGCATTTGTTAGTCGCCAAATCAACAACGAGTGTTTGTTGGCTTCTCCTTAAGTTTCCTCTTAGTAGATTTTCTTCCAATAGCCCAAATAAGCACACATCCTTCCTCGTCGAATTGTCCCGGCTTACTAGGGTGGATGCATCGGGTGTGCCCCCATCTCATTGATCCTGGTTCATTTCGATTAGTCGTCATTAGTTCCGAGTAGAAAGTCTTCCATTTCGGATGTTCATAGTGCAAATGACACCATAGTACTTGTTCAAATTTCTCCCCGCATTTGTCAAGAATACGAGCTCATAAGCTTTTTGAATAACATCTTTCATGTGCTTCCCACTTTGATTAAGATAAAGAACTTCTTCCACAATACACGTCTACTTAAACATCAAAGGGTCGCACCTCCACCAACGTCCATTACAAGTCTTCTAGGTTCGTAGTGTAGCTCCTAAAGGAAGGTGCGTATTAAGGCTTTAGCAACATTTTTCCAAAAGCCACCCCTCTTTTGCTCACCCCCACAATGGGGTTGATGCTTGTCTTTATTCAAGCAATTATCAAGTTACGACCCTCTACATCTCGTCAACTTTCTTCCCCTCTGGTTGAGCCATCTTCCTCAACCACTTCGACCTTATTATTGCTTGGATATCGGTTTCGAATGTATTAAGGCTAGTATTTATGCTGAAGACGAGGTTGAGTTGTTTACCCCTCATACGTAACTATGATGAGGTAGAGGGGTAATATGATGGGGGCCTCGACCCGCATCGTGTTGGGGGATAATGCCAACTTAGGGAGTCCACTTTGGGAGTTTGAGTTGGCTCACCATTTAGCATATTTGGGTAATATATGTAGGGGTAAGGTGGAGGTGAATAAAGTCAATTTGGGTTATGAAAAGGCATATTTATGTTATTATTTCTTGAATTTTGTGTTCAATTATCATCGTTAAGTGAACATGTAAACAAACCGAAATTATTAACTATATTCGATCACAAATAACACGAAAAATTTGTTTGTCTCGTCCATTCAAGTATGGGTAATTATTTATTTGGCTCACTAATTTTGGATAAATGTTTATAGATCCATCAAAGTTTGGTGAAAAAAATTTTGAACCAAATCCAGCAGAAACCGTATTTTCCTTTCAATATGATGACGTGTCCATAGAAATTAGTTTTTGCCCTTAATAAAAATCATCTACGCAATAATTTAAGCTAAAGTTCAAAAAAAAGTAAAAACCCTCATTTCCCTTTTAAATTGGTCCTCCACCCACTCCCTATTATATAATTCCCCTTCAACCTCTCTTTCTTCTACTCAATCTGTATCTGTCATTCTCTCTCTTCTTTCTCATTTGTTGTACAGAGTTAGACTCCATTAAAGGTGAGATTCTGTTGAATTTCTTTTTGGGTAATTATTTGTTGGTTAATGTTATTGTGGATAATTATATTTTTGGTTGTTTGCTTATATTTGAGCCCCTTGAACCCTCTCTTTATCCTTGCTCTAGTAGCCATCGTTCTCTCTTTCTCACTCTTCTTTCTCATTTTAATTTTGGTTTTAACTTATAATTTAATTTTGGTTTTTGCTGATATTTAAATTTTAGTTTTGCTTGTATTTTAATTTTAGTTTTGCAGAGAGAGAGAGAGAGTTAGTTTTAGTTTTGGTTTTTGTTTATAATTTAAGTTTAGTTTTTATTGATATTTAAATTTTGGTGTTTGCTTATATTTTAATCTTGGTTCTCTCTCTCTCGGATTTATAGTTAGTATTAATTTTGGTTTTTTCTTATATTTTTTATGGTTTATGTTATAGATATTGTTTTCAATATCGTTTAAGGAAATCACCACAACAAAATGCATAGCTCCTCTAGTTGCAGAGGGCTGAAAGCAAGCTACTTTCAATATAAGGTAGAAGTTAATTGCCTAGAATGCGGAAGTATTAGAGATATAAAGTTATTAAGGTCTCGTGTAAATCCCGGAAGATTATTTTACAAATGCTTAAATTGTGGAAAATTTATCATGTGGGCAAACCCCGTCGTTAAACAAGGTAGCATAGTATATGAGAATTAAGAAAGTTATTAGATAACCGAGTAACTATAACCGATAGAGACCAAAAGTTGAGATGAATGGGAGAATCTTAATTGTAGTTGGTTTAGTTTTTGTACTCGTTGTAATCGTTGCTATAAAATGGTGTCATTTAGGTAGCAATTATTTTATATTTGAAGAAATCAATTTTACGATTTAAAAAAGTGTCGTTTGGGTAGGAATTATATCGTATTTGAAGAAATCAACTTTAGCAACTAAAAAAGGTAGTTGGCGATTGTAACACTTTTTATGTAGTTTTGACCTTTGAAAAGCAATTAGAGCATAATCGGTATGAGACTAAAGCCATGAAATGTAAACAAACATAAATGATCAATGTATTGAAAATATGAGTAAAATTTTACCATAATCAGTAATTGACATGTAAGTAAAATTTTAGCATAAATAAGGCAAAATGTAAGTAAAGCATATATGAGAATGAAGCCAATTAAAATTTTTTAAGTGATCATTGTCTTCAAAATGCACCTCTTTTGAAATCTTTCACAAACAAAAGTAGTATCTTCATAATGAACCTCTTTGACAAACACAACCACAAATATTACCAATCTTTAAAAAACCAATCATAAATATTACACCAAGGGGGAAATAGTTTCCAAATCACAATCGCTCACAAACATAACCAATGCTTAAAAATAAGATTTTTGCACTCGGTAAACACAAGCAATCTTTGACAAACACAACCAATGTTTAGAAAATCACAATGTTTGACAAATAACCAAGGTTCTTAAGTAATGAAAACTTGCAGGGAACGACATGTTGAAGAAATTCAAAAAGAGCAACAATAGTAACAATGGCCTTCGAAGAGCAGCGGTAATGAGTTGAAGTAAACAAGACCAACACAACAAGATGAGGAAAATCGAAAAAAAAGAGTAGCATTAGGGGTTGCTGATGAGTGAAAATTCATAAGAAAACTGGAAAAAAAAAAAAAAGAACAGCATTAGGGGGTTTTGATGTGGAAAAATTCATAGGAAAACTGGAAAAAAAAAAAGATAGAGAAGTTTAAGAAACGAGAAAAGGCATGTACCTTAAACAACATAGGTTGTTGATGAGAAAGGTTTGTTACCTTTCTCTTTCTTGGCCTTTTTGTTGGGGCTTTTTCTTTCCTAGGCCTATCTAACTTTCCTCCTCCTTTCTTCTTATAGTCAGGCTTATTAGTGCCTTTCAAAATTTGAAGCACCCCTACTCTCTCTATGACTCCTTTTGTTATGCCCATATTCTTTGCATAGGCTGCATCTTATGGTGGTGCTTCGCTGAACCGCTTCCTCTTCTCACTCGAAGTCCCTCCTCCTCTCAGTACTAGGTCTGTGTTTTTTAATGTTAGTGTAGGGGATATAGCTTAGGGCATTCTATTTCATCCCGGAAGATAGGGTCGGAAGTGGATTCATACACACACCATATGTTTGGAGGTACTTCTTAACAGAGAACGCAACATCCACAAATGATTGAAGATCTCCTCTCTCACTTAGAATACACCTTGCACCATGCTTACAAGGTATCCTAGATATGCTCCAACCCTTAGAATCACAAGTAACGTGTGTTGAGATCAACCGTAAATTGAGTTAACCCTTCCAAAACCTCAAAGATTCTCCTACCAGTTGCGGCTAATCTATAAAATCTGCTTTCTTTCGCAGTATTGACAAGAATTAACTTCATCCTTGGAACTACCCTATCTTACCACTTCTTAGTTACTGCAGCTCTATCGCCTATTGTTCTCATAAATTTCGTTATAACAAGGCAAAGATAGGCTTATATCCGTAATAGACAATTTTTCCATTGAAGCTTTCTACAAAGTTTGTGGTGTTGTTTGGGCATTTTAATTCCTTATCAAACATGAACGTAGCCCAATGTTCAATAGGTTCATTAAGTAGTCATTCAAAGGCCTTCGACACTTTCTTAATTGACTCTATGGCTTGCTTGTGTACATGTTGGGTACAAGCATTACAAGTTGTCCAAAACAAAAGGTGCAATTTTGGCCCTGCTCAAAACAGAACATAACATAACATAACATAAGGCTATGCTTAGAATGTGCAGTTAAAAATTCATAACAGAACATAGCCTAACAGAATTGAACAAAACATAACAAAAAGCTATGCTTAGATGCATTACCAGGGAAATCCTTGTTGAAATTCCTATAGTAGTGCACAACACAGATTCTTCTCTTGCTTTCAGTGGAATATCTCAAGCATTGCTTTAAGTAAACCCTACAAAAAAAAATAGTTACTTACCTAAATGCCATGGGAAAAATAATTTTTGTTATTAAGTGAAAAAATAAAGACTTCACCTTATACCTGTCTCGAAATAAAAGTTAACTTGGATGTGTCAACTCTACCTAAGCATAGCCTTAATTACCTTAATAAGTAGGCCCACTAGCTGAAATCTTCTTGTTGCACAACTCCATATGCTATTGGAAAGAACCCATTGTTAGCATCTAAACTCATAGCTATTAACAAAACACCTTTGTATGGTCCTTTCACGAAGCATCCATGCACTCCAATGAAGGGCCTACACTCCCTCTTAAAACCAGCTTATCATGGCCTCAAATCATATGAATAGTCTCTTGAAGGTTGGTGCATTTCCAACCCTTCGGTGACAAATGAAGCTATTGGCCAAGATTCCTTTTCTCAATAACCTCAATTTATTCGAGCAACCTTGCTTAAGAATTCCCATGCTTTCCCTCAATCCATTCTCTAAGCAATTTTTGGCCCTTTGACATGTATGTGTTGGAATGTCCAGCTCATGCCTGTCCATCATAATGAATTTCATGGTCTCCTAGCCCATGAGTGGGTTCTCCTTGGAAGCCGAGAGCAATTCATTGGATACCCATGGGTGTGAAGTTATCCTATTGCGTTGCAGTTTGGTGCATGTGTGATCACTCTACAAAGACTTAACTTGCCGAGTTATATCATCACCTAATATACTAGCACGAACAAGTTTCTTATTTATACAAGTGCAATATGCCTACACCTTTCATTCTTGTACCTCTACAAACAGAACCCCTCTTGAATAGCAAACTATTTGATGACATTATTCCACTAATCCTTGTCAATGAACATGTCCCGCACTTCAATTGATATAGACCCATCCTGGATTTCTTGCCCATAGGTTCCCATTTTGATACAACTTGTTCCACATATTATAATAAGGATTTCAATCTTCATTAACATCACAATTGTCAACTTGATCAAGGATTTCATCACATTCAACTTCCTCTTCAGTACTACCAACATCATCTGTCTTCATCAAGATCACCAATATAATCATTATCCCTAGGTTGTTGACTTAGTGATCTCAAATTATAGGTCTCTAGACCTCCCAAACCAATATCTATATTATCTACGGATAGAACAATATGACTTTTAGGTTGGGATGAGGATGATCTTATACTAGGCCTTCTGTTCCGAGTTGAGGGGATGGGGCAATGGGCTTTTGGGTTGAGATGAGGGGGATGGGCTAGTGAGCTTCTTAGGTTCAAGTGAGGAGGATGATATTGTGGTGTGTTTCTTGGCTTGAGTTGAGGGGGATAAGACAGGTGGGTTTTTGGGGTTAAGATGAGGGGGATAGGGTAGTGGGTTCTTGGGTTCAAGTGAGGGTGATGATCTAGTGGTGGGATTCTTGGGTTGAGGTGAAGGGGTTGGGGAAGTGGGTTTTTAGGTTAATATGAGGGGGATAGGGCAATGTGCTTTTTGTGTTCAAGTGAGGAAGATGATCTTGAGGTGGGCTTCTTAGGTTGAGGTGAGGGGGATGGGGTAGTGGGACTTTTAGGTTGAGATAAGGGGATAAGGCAATGGGCTTCTTGGGTTCAAGTGAGGAGGAGGATCTTGTGGTGGGCTTCTTAGGTTGAGGTGAGGGGGATGGGCAATTTAGTTTCTTGGATAGTGGTGAGCATGATAAGGCGAGTCAACTTTTCGGGTTGAGGAGGTGAGGAGGATGATCTTGTGGTGGGCTTCTTAGGTTCAGGTGAAAGGGATTGGGCATTAAGCTTCTTGGCCTAAGGTGAGTAGGATGGGGCAATGAGCTTTTGGGTTCAGGAAGTGAGCAGGACAGGGAAGTCACCTCTTTGGGTTGAGGAAGTAAGCGGGATGGGGCAGTCATCCCTTTGGATTGAGGAGGTGAGCATGATAGTGCAGTAGGTTGGCTATGTGGAGTACTTAACAAACTATTAGCCCAATTTTTTGTTTTTCTATCAACAATAATTGCTTCATACTCTTCTATCGTAAGTTTCTCAAATCCACCTGTGCCACTATCATTGTCACTCAAAGATGGAGTAATTTCATTTGGAATTCTTAACACTATTTCCACTTTGAATTACATTATGTGCATCTAACTCGATTAGCAAGGATATTGTACTTAGAATGGGCCTTAGTAGGAAGCATATATATTGAAATGTCAACCTTTCATAATCCCACAACCTAACTAATTTAATCCAATCATCATAAAAAAACTAAAGACAACTTCCTTTTGAATCGATCCCCAGGAGCACCAAACAAAAACCCAAAGCAATCAGGACGTTCAAACCCCGCCTTTAACAACTCTTTTTTACATCCCTATGAAGATCTAGTAAAAAGTATTCATCTAATTTTACAGGTTCAATGTTTATCCTTTTCTCCTTATAAAAAGAGCGAAAACCATGTTCCTTTTAATCTACAAGACAAATGGAAAACAAAAAAAAATTTTTTTTTTTTTTACCCAGATTTCACATTACCAACTACATTCAATCATCTTATATAAAAATTCAAACATGCAATTCAAAAATACTTGAAATTGGAAACTTAATACCATATTCTACCAACCAGAGAGAGAAAGGGCGATAAAGAGAAAGAGAGACTACCCGAACCCCAAACTTCATGTGCTTGAACTCTCACTTCAAGTGACACACAACTAGCACAATTAAGACCACATCCATCCATTGTTTAGCTGAATTTACTCTTGTCATTAATTGTTCTCTTAAAAGAACTTTGACCTTCATACAAAATTTTAACAAATTCCAAACACGCCCTAACTTTGTCAACAATTTGGGATTTTTTTCAAAGTAAAGCATTTCGAAAGTACCTTTTCCAATTGAGTTTTCCTTTTCAGCTTTACCATGCCTAGATTCGATGATGTTGGCGAAGTGGGGACCAAAGAGCTCATTTTTCAATACTGATTTCACCTCTCCAAAAGAATATTTGAAGGTTTGCTCCAAGAAAGTCTAAGTCACCCTAGAGGGGGTGAATAGGGTGATGAGGAAATTTGAACTAACTTAAAAACTTTTTGCTTGAAAAGATAAACAAGTGAAGTTCGAGTCTAGATTAGACTCGAAATACGTGGAAACCCTCCTAGGGCAGAAAACCACGGATAGTGCTAATCCAAGCACCAAATCAAATCCACTATTTTGAATCCTCAAAATACAACGGATCGACTCTACCAGAATTGCTCCCTTAGACAATTCCTTACAATGTTTTCCTAGGCTTAAAAGTTTCCTTATCTCGATCTAATATTTCCTAATTGAGATAACCTTTACAGTTAGGGATAACCGAGCTGACTTAACCCTTACAGCTCAGTCAAGGGACCTTATTCAAAAAGTAAGAGAAGTATGTAATTGATCACAAGACTTTACAACTCGTAAAAATATTAAGTACTCGATTTAGAGTTGTAAGTAGAAGATTGAGAGAGTAATGCACTAAGAGAGTTAGGCAATGTATTGATCAATAGTTTCAAGCAAATCTTCAAGTCTTGTGAAGTGGCTTCTATTTATAGATAACCAAGCACGATGAGCCGTTGAGTCTGGTTTCTGGATTGATATCTTCACTAGCCATTGGAAGGGCTTTTCCGAGTCACTCGTAAAAGATCCGTTAAAGTGTAAACGCTGGGCAACAATTGCTTACTCCAAAAGGTGTTCCAATCAACTGGTGTTGTCTCGGAAAGTAAGGCGGAAACCACCGTTGATCCTAGCATTAGATTTTTCAAGTTTTGGAAATGCAGACAGCCATGACACGGTGTCCGAGTCCTGTCCGTAATTGGCTAAAACCGTCAGCGATGTTTAACAGCTAGAAGTCGGTTGCTTTTGAAATTCAAAAGATAAATTAGCTTCGTTTGAATAGCCTACAAAAGCAAACAACATTGGTTCTCAAAGTATAAAATACTTTGGTCCAAGGTTAGGCACACATAATAATTAAATTAGAATAATTAAATGCTTAATTATCTTTAGCCTATAAGAATGGAATATTCTCGAGTCTAATATCAAATAGGTTCAAACTCAACTCATAATAATTCCTAGAAAGATCAAGTAGAAGAATAGAAAGTGAACTTGATCTATCAAATAATCATTTAATGAATAAACCGACTTAGACGAACTCGGTAGAGAACAACTTGGTTCCGAGTTAGCGAACACAATCAGTACTTAGAAAATTTGTGTGAAAAGAATTATTTGATCATGCGATGGTTCGAGTAGATTCTCGTAGGTCAAACTACTTCAGTAGAGAATATATAGAACAAAGTGATATTTGAGTCACTCGTAACAAAGATGAAAACTTAGATATGAGTTTCTATGAAGCTCGGAATGACTTGCAATCAAAACTCAAGAGAGATAGAAGTTTATACTTGAGTCTTTCAATAAATATTTCGAGTTAAAATCTGAGTTTTTAATATTCTCAATAGAACAATAATTAAAGTGGGTTCACCTCCTACCTAAGATCCCCACATACGACGTAGAAAATTAAAGTAGCCTAGGGTTTTTTAAAATTGGTGATGGAAGAGCGATATAGAGAGAAGGATTTGAGTTGAAGGGATAAACACACACACACACACACACACACACACACACACACACACACACACACACACACATACATACGGAGAGAGAGAGAGGAGAATCGATTTGGAAGGGATGAAAACAGAGATAGTAGATGAAGATGAGGTTAGTGTTCTTTTCCTAGGGTTGGTAAGCAAATTTTTCGAGTTTTCACTATTTTTTAACATCAGCTTAAATCACATGAGTAGTAATTTTTAGTAAGGGAAAAAATGTAATTTCTATGGACATGTCATCATGTTAACTGGAAAATACAGTTTCTCACCGGATTTGGTTCTAATTTTTTTAACCAAAATTTAATTGATTTATAAATATTTATCCAAAATTTGAGGGTCGGACAAATAATTACTCATACTTGAATGGATAGGCAAGCAATTTTTTCCAAATAACACCTACACGGATGGAATATAATTTCATGAAGTTAATTTACGTAACTTGTAAATAAAGTCAAATTACATATTTTCCTAAAGTTAATTCACATCATTTAATTAATTAACATATTTTTCTAACATATTCATATCAACATTTGCAAATAAAATTTCCTAAAGTTAATTCACATAACTTGTAAATGAAATAGATTTACATATTTCCTAAAGTTAATTAACATTACTTGTGAATAAAATCAACTCACAAATTTTTCTAACATATCAACATATTCATGTCAACATTTGTAAATAAAAGTTTATAAATTTAAGTCACATAACTTGTAAGTGAAATAAATTACACATTTTCCTAAAGTTAATTCAAATTACTTGTGAATAAAATTAATTCACATATTTTTTAACATATTAAATATTCATGTCAACATTTGTAAATACAATTTGCTAAAGTTAATTCACATAACTTGTAAAGGAAATAAATTTACTTATTTTCCTAAAATTAGTTCACATTACTTGTGAATAAAATTAATTCACATATTTTTCTAATATATTAACATTTGTAAATAAAATTTCCTAAAATTAATTCACATAACTTGTCAATGAAATCAAATTACATATTTTTTTAAAGTTAATTCTCATAAATTAATTCACATATTTTTCTAACATGTTAACATATTCATGTCAACATTTATAAATTAATTTTTCTAAAATTAATCATATAACTTGTAAGAACAATTAATTAACATATTTATCTAACATATGTTATATATTTTTGTCAATATTTACAATATATTTTTTCCTACCATATCAACATATTCATATTAATTTTTAGAAATCATAGTAACATATTAAAATTCTACTAACATATTAAAACATTAACTATCATATTCAATTAACTATGATTTGTACATATTCATGTAATATTTGCTCACATAATATTCTAATTTTATTATAGATATAATTTTCTAACATAGTAAACATATTGACATATTTATAGAAATAATTAAAGACATTTCATTATAAGATCTTTTTCAACATATTCATATTAATTCCCAAATTCCAACAAAACATAATTTTCAAAAATAAATCCTTACAAGATTAATTAAATTTAAACATAACAAGCATATACATGTAAATAGAAAAACTTACAATATGTTTGACTTCTATCTTGATTCACACACGTCCAATACCCCTACAAATATATTCAAAATATAATAACTTTAAACACATACTTCAAAAAATATTAGTATCATTAAAATATTAAAAAATAAAATAAAATAACTAGAATTAAATTATACAACCTTACTATATTTCTTTACTTCTATGTTCACCAACCAATATTTAAATAAATTTCACAATTTTTTGACAATGAGACAATGAAATGAGGTGATTTACAAAATTTGATAAGGTGTTTAAAGAAGAAAAATACACAAAAAAAAAAAAGAAAAAACAGTAGTTATTGCACTTCATAACATTTCAATTTCCTTCCTAATATAATTTTCCTATTTTTGCCCCAAGAAATTTCAAAAACAATTAAATACATAGCTAGTCGTTAGGGTGTGCCCTTTTTTCCCCATAATCTGACACATCTCGTCCAAGTGTGCCCAGGTGAGAGGCACTGTGCACTAACCTATTGCGCGCTCCTGGCGAAGAAGCACGTCCGGTATGGCACAAGCGCCTACGCGAGCCCCCACATCACGCGTCACTTCCCCAGCTGCCGATGCTCTTAGTTACTTGGTATAGCAAAATGATCATGTTATATAAACTATACTATTTAAAATGAATATTTTTAATTGATTAAATAACATAAATATTAAAGGATACATTGAAATATATACCTCACTTGAGCAAGAGTAACATTTGGGAAAAAATTACATATTGTTTCTTCTATATTGTTCATTCATCTTCTATAAGATTTCATACTTATTAGTTATTAGTGATTAGTTATTATATACTCATCCTTAAATGCATGATCAAACAATAACAACTTTATGTTATGTGTCACATGGGTGATAATTCACTTAAACTCAACACCTATGAGAGGTAGCAAACTTCACTCAAAACCCTTCATAGCTTGCTCGTAAGTCTTAGAGGTTGCTTGACTTAAACTTGAGAGAAAGCTAAATAAGCAAGAGAACACTTAGAGATAGTTTGGAAGTATGTTTGTGTATTACTTTTCTTGGAAGTTTATATGGTGGTTTACCAATGAGCCCCCTTGGGGGTATATGTACTTGCCCACCTTCTCAATAGATGATAGATATTGATTTAATCCAATGACTTAGATTTATCATCTAGAATTCTTTATACAAATATATAAGATTCTATGCAAGTATGGAATAGTGTGGAACTTGGTGAAAGCTTGTGCAACAATAAAAAAAAAATTCTAGAGAATTCAGGTTGTTCTAGAGAGTTCAGCGACATCCTCCCCACCTAATCAAGAAACATCCCATTTGCCTTCTTGTCCTCAAAAGCTTGTATTTGTTCCTTGAATTTCCATAAATTCTGGATCGAGTCCCAACTAGCTTCTCTCTCGGTAGTCCTTTTCGCTTAAAAAGTGGCTCATTTGTCAAAGGCTTGTTTGAATGGTGCACCACTCGATCAGTGAGGACCTCTTCCTTTTTTTTCATGTTGAAATGTTATGCCCATCGATGCCCAATGAGAGATGCATCTTGTTAGATCCACTTGGTACCCATGATAAGGCTTAAGTAAGCTTACATGGAAGATGTGATGATACTTGATTTTTGGAGGAAACTTTACCTTGTAAACTTGAGCCCTACCCTTTTTAAAGATGGGGAAGGGTCCTTCGTACCTTCAAATAAGCCCTTGATGACGACTACTCAACCTCGCGTAGTTGTACATCTTGATTAGGACAAGGTCCGTAACTTGGGAATCTCTTGGGTGTCTTTTTTGTCGACTTACTTCTTCATCTTCTTCGAGGCTTTTTCCAAGTAAGCATGTCCTATGTCATCTTAATCATTCCAATCCTTAGCAAACTTGACACTGGTGGCTAGAACCCTAATAACTTGTGGCAATCGTACTTGGTGTCGCTTGTTGTTGACCCATGACTATCTCTAACGGACTTCAGCCTGTGAGCCTCCTTTGTAAGTTGTAATAAAATTGGGCTGCCTCGAGTAGTTTCGTCCACTCTCTTTGGTTGGCACACACGTTGTGCCTCAAGTATATCTCAAGGAGTACGTTGACCCGCTTGGTTTGCCCATCATTTTGAAGGCAAAAGCCGGTGGAGAATTTAAGCTTAGATCCCATGAGCTGAAATAGTTCCGTCCAAAACGGGCAAGAAAGCGAATGTCCTAATCACTCACTATTGAAGGAGGCAAACCCCAGTACTTCACTACATGCTTGAACAACAATCGGGCGAATTTCTCACTCGGAACATTCCTTGGGGGCAAGAATGAAGGTAGCATACTTTGAATATCGATCTACCACCACAAGAATCCAATTGTATTCTTCACTCGTGAGTAAGCCCACGATGAAGTCCATGGAGACGCTTGGTTGAAACCTCTTTGCCCCCAATTCTATCATTAACATGTAAAACACTATTGGAATCGCCCATAATGTATTAGGGGCCATTCATAGTATGCTAAATATTGGTTGTCAGCCCACAAAGACCCTCTTTCAAAGTCCTTATTAAACCCATAAATGAAAATGATGTAGAAAATCCGAGATTGGTTCTAAACTTTGTAGTGAACAAGTTGTTTAGTACTCTTCACAATACTAACCTCATAATTATTGCAAAATACCCATATTATTCCATTATAATGATGTTTATTGTTGATGTAATGACACCACCCATAAAACAACTTGTTATATATTCTATCAACATTTGTAGATTTCACTTTAGTCTCCAGCAATGCAACTAAGCTAGGATTTATTCTCCTCAAGAAGGATTGTATGTCCACTTATTTATTGGGTTTATTGAGCCCTTGTACTTTCCAAAGCATAGTATGGTCACGTTGGGGTTCACCCACAGGTTCATCCTACATCCCAATTATATTCAAGCATATTGAATTCATTGTCGACATAATCAATGGTTGTGGAAACAGTGATTGTAGTACTCGGCAACAGATTTCCTTTATAGTGGTCTTAAACCCTCTCGCGTCCTCCACAACTATGGACTGAGGTTATGGGGTAGATGTGGTTTGTGGCATAATCTCTTTCCTTTGAACCAACACCCGAACTTGTTAAGGCCTAGATTTCTACCTGCATTATGCACTATCATGGCCGAATAGTTTACAAAAATTACACCTAGTTGGCTTCCATTCATAGTCAACAACTTGATTATATAGGACTCCATTATTGGTGATTAAAACAACCTCACCAGGAAGAGGATCCTCAATTTTAACCTCTATAAGGATTCATGCATAACCTAACCTATTCTTCTCCCTCATAGGCTTGTCAGTCTTAATATGTTGGCAATGAGACTTCCTATTTTACTTAGGCTAGGAGATCCCCAATGTTTTGCATCGAGCTCATAAAATTGAAACTAGATGGGTAAATTCTCAATTTGATCTCTATTAAAAGTAAAATTTTCATGCCAAGCTTGCATTAACAAGGGCTTTATTGAAAAAACACATATTCTTTTTAGCACAATGTCTCTATCTTCAATGTTATGAAATCGAACCTATTAAAATGTCATTCTTCATCGCAACAATTTTATGGATCTTATAATCAACCCATACACAGCTAAGAAAGCTAGCAGAAACCTTGTATGAGGGGATTTGCCCCAACGAACACAACGAGACAATAGAAAGGGATCAATACTCAATCTCAGGGATTACATCATCCTTAATAATCGAGTGCTTGGATTAAAATGTCACTTAAGTATCTCAAAATGTCAAAATTTTCATTAATAAAATTGATGATAAATGATTGCTACTGGACTAATAATTAACAACTAAAAATACCATTGTACCTCAATTTAACCTCGCTGTATGAGGTAAAAACCCATAAAACCGTAAAATTCTATTTTTCCTTTTTTTTTAATAGGTAATTTGTCTTTTTCTTTCTCTTCCCTTCATTGAAACTCCAATATTCGAGCACACGATCACTCACTCACTCTCTCTCTCTCTCTCTCTCTCTTCCACATAAAAGATGAGTAGGTAAACAATGATCTAGAAGCACTCAAGTAGGTTTTCGCCATAGACAACACACATACACAGAGAGAGAGAGAGATTTGGATTTGGTGGCAAGAGAATCGGATCATCCCAACCTCGGCAATGTTCAATCCAAAACCCTCCTAAATTCCTTGAATCCTTCATTTTCACTCTTCCCATTCAAGCTTTGAATCTCTCTCTCCCAATTCTCTCCCAAAATTGATCCTCTTATGTATAGTTAATTTAATTTCTTAGGATAATTTCTCAAATTCAGCTTTTATTTGAGTATTTAAGTTGTAATCAGCTTCTTCTTTTTCGCTTGGAGATTAAAGTGGATTATGGTTTGTGCCTGGTTCGTGGAATTTAGGAAGATCTAGTGATAGTTGGTATATGTGAATATATCGAGATTAAAGAAAAATCATGGATAATCTTTCTATGAAGGACATGGATTAATTGAGATGACCGTTTGACCTAGTGATGAGATTCGGGAAAAATTGATGATGATTTCAAATACCGAGGGGTGTGTGAACTGAAGTAATAGGAGATTAGCACATTCCGAGGAATTAATTATGACCTCATAAAACAAAATAAGGTTAGAAAATAGGTGCACAAATGAATAAATAAAAGTAATTATATAATAAAATAACTAATAACAAGTAATTAAAAGTAAACCTTTTCTTAATTTTAAAACAATTATTATCAATATTGCTTATTAATAGAATTTTAGTAGAAAAGGAGGAGATAATATCCGATGTTATCATATACATATATTTATGTATGCATCTTATAAAAGGGAGAAAAATAAACCTCATAGGTTAGAAATAACCTTAGTATTCTTTAGAAGAAAGCTATTTATATTTTAAAATTGCTATATATATATATATATATATATATATATATATATATATATATATATATATATATATATATATATATATATATATATATATATATATATTAATGCATGCATTGTATAAAATAAGATAAATCACTACTGCAAAAACGTTATATAGAAACGGAAATTAGCGACGGAATAGAGTCCAGTCGCTAGATAGCGACTGAAACAACGACTGAAACCGACATTTGTCGATAAATTTAACTTAGCGACGGAATTAGCGACTGAAAAAATTCCGTCGCTATTTCACTTTTTAGTGATGGACCTAACGACGGAGACGGAAAAAATAGCGATGGATTTTTGAAAAATTAATTTTTTATTTTTTTATTTTTTACTTAGCGATAGAATTATTCCGTCGCTAATTCCGTCACTAATTCAAAATTTTAAAAATTTTAAATTTCACCGCCTATTTTAATTTCAAAAATAATAAAAATTTTCAAATTTAAATTAGCGACGGAAAATTTCGTCGCTAATTTAAAATTTTCAAAATTTAAATGTGCCGCCTATTATCATTTTTCAAATATATAAAATATTTCAAATTTTCAGTTAGCGACGGAAAATTCATTCGCTAATTCCGTCGCTAACTCGAAATTTGAAAAATTTTAGGTTGGCGGGCTACTAAATTTTTCCAGTTTTGAAATTTTAAAAATTTTTAATTAGCGACGGACTATTCCGTCGCTAACTAAATTTTTAAGTAGCGACTGATCGTGTCTGTCGCCGATCCGTCGGTATTTTGCAAATAAAAGCCCGACTTCAACGGGACTCGGCAAAATATTAAGGAGAGATGGATTTAGTATTAGAGAGAAGTGAGAGCGTGAGAGAAGGAAGAGGCCACCGCCGCCACCGATGCCACCGCCGCCACCGCCGCCACCGCCACCTCCACCGCCGCTAACTAACCACCTTTAACATCTTGTATGTATGCTTTCTCCATCCTCCCTCTTTGTTGGTTGTGTTTATAATTTACTTTGCTTACCATAAAATTTCAGATTTTAGAGGATTTGATATAATTTATTTTAATAGCCATGGTTGGAATGAAAATGAGGTTGAAGATGAAGATAATGAGAAAGAGGAAGAAGAAGAGGAAAAGGAAGATGAAGAACATAACTTGTGTTTGTAAATAATGTAATACTCTTGTTTTTTTTCAATTAGTTCTTATGTATGTTAGTGAATTGAAGTTGGATTATTTATGATTTTTGTGTTTGTATATGATTTTTGTATTTCAATTGAAATTGAATTTGAGGTTGTTATGTCTGCCGGATTATTTGAATTTGTATTTTGTTCAAGATTTTTTGTATTAAACACTCGAAAATACAGAAAATTATTAATTTTTTTAAAAAATTGGCGATGAATCAACGACGGATTTTTGCCATTCCGTCGCTGATTTTTAGCAACGGAATTTTTCCGTCGCTAATTCCGTCGCTAATTAAGAAATTCCGTCACTAAATTACGTTTTTCCGTCACTGTTTCCGTCGCTATATGGCGATTTTCTAGTGGTGAATAAATCGTATATATTAAAGATAACATTAGTATCCTTTAGTAAAAACTAACTTTGTTAATCTTCATTCCAAGTATCCTTGAAGTAATTTAATAAATAAGAAATGAAAATTCAGTTCATTAATAAAATCTTTTATATCTCTTAAGGCCATCAAGCGTCGTGCGTTCATCCGGATTCCGCCCCAAAAGGATAAAGAATAGCAGCACAAGGTACGTTCATTAATCGTGCCCTTCAATGTTTTATTTACAAATCAAGGCCGGTTATAGCCGCCATTAACAATCAACAAAGAATCATTTGCAACAAGTATTTGTCATGTTAAAGTGGACTCGCCCATTGATACTTCACCATTGTTCAAAGTCGGCACACCGTAATCGCGCCGCACCAACTAGACTTCCCGATCGGTCCGAGTGTGTACACATGTAGGGAAACCCGATGATTGCAAGGGTAACCACACGGATAATTAATTAGCAACAGCTTTACGTTGTTCACTCTCCCTCATTTACAAATGATTTGAAATGCATGCGCTCAACTCAACTATTTCATAACATTTATTTTACAAAGATGATAATGGACGTATTGAGCTTCGGCTCACATTTCGAAAAATTTTTCTTGTTTTGTTTTAGGTAAAGATGTTGAAGATGTGAAGCAAAGGTCCGTTAAGGACTTAGAGGCTCGCAGCGACAACCTAGTTGGGATATCAAGGGTTAAGTGTCGTTATCGTAGTTTACCGGATCGTACTCTATACTTATGCTTAATCTTTATACAAGTTACGGCTTATGCCTTATCATGAGTCACTTGTTGTTAGTGGCAAAGCGAGTGTAACCAAGGTTAAAATATATATATATATATATATATATATATATATATATATATATATATATATATATATATATATATATATATATATATATATATATATATATATATATATATATATATATATATATATATATCATTATAGCCTTGCCCTTTCCTCCGGTAAGGGCGGCGGTAATGCCCTTGACCTACTTTCCACTGCACTAATCACTAGTTAGCGGGTTGTTTAGACTAAACTAGTGATTATGGGTTGAGGCGTTACGGATGTGGTATTATAGCCTAGGTTTAAAATATTCCTGTGAGCCATATAGAAATCATGAGGATTTAGTTAGAATAGGAAGTATAAGTGCCCAATTAAATCTCAAAGTTGTAAACAATAATTAACATGAGGATGATAATCCTAAACAAATGGAGGACCATACATTCATAAACCTTCATATGCCTATCAACAGAAGTTGACAAAACTCAACTCCCCGCCTATCCAAATTTCAAAGATAAATATTAACCCTATATATACCAAGAAAAACATACCCAAAGGAACATATCTACCCCTATGGATTCTCCAACAATATAGGAAAGCAAACCAAAATGCCAAAAAGAACCACAAAGGATATGATGGGAAGATTGATTAGGAATATAGAAGAGAAGTTGCAATTATCGAAGACCAAAAAGGTGACTATAAGGACATCACATCTAGCAGGAAAGGCAAGACATATAGTAAAACATGATTATAGGAGATATTAGGAAGTGAGTTTACATTTGGCCAAATTTTGAAGAAAATTAGGGTCAAGTTCTACTCTTCTCAGCTTGTAGGAAAAGAGTTTTAAGAATGGGATAACTTAGAAAAAACCCCAAATGGAATTATTGAGGAAACCAAAACCACAATGGGAACCGCATGCCAAGAAGGGCCAAAACTCAAACAAATCAAAAATTTTGTGTCTCGTTATCCATGAATCATGCAATATGATAGAACTTGCGTAAAGAAATCCTAATAACAATGGTTCGGGAAGATTTTACCACTAACCTCATTCAGTTTGATTTAATCGACCTTGAGATAATGATGGGAAAAGAGAAAGGATTATCGAATTATGATGCCAAGGATTTATCACGGAAAACGAAAGGGCGATAATAGAGAGCTGTTAAGGATAGAATATAGGCTATATCGCAATAAGAATGTAAGGAAATATTTCATGACATCTTTGGGTAAATACAACGAGACTTTTGAGGAAAAAAATTATCAATGTTATTGGTGTTATACTATTAAAAGAGGAAAAAGTGAGACTCGAGGATATTCCGGTGATAAGTAAATTCCCCGATGTTTCCTAAGGAACTTTCGGGATTGCCATCTCGTAAAGAAGTAGATTTTGAAGTAGAATTATATCCTGAAGCCCGACCAATTTCTAAAGCACCCTACGGAATGGCCCTAGCAGAGTTGAAAGAATTGAAAGAATTGAAAGGTCAATCGGAAGAACTTATGGAGAAAGGATCTATCCAATTAAGTACTTTACATTGGGGAGCACCGGTGTTATTTGTGAAGAAAAAGGATGGCACCTTGCGGTTATGCATTGATTATAAGGAGTTGAATAAACTTACGATCAAGAATAAATATCCTCTACCCCGGATCGACGAATTATTCGATCAATTACAAGGTGCTAAAATATTTTCAAAAATAGACTTAAGGTCCGGATACCATCAACTTAGGATAAGGAGTGAAGACATACCCAAAACTACATTTCGAACTAGGTATGACCATTATGAGTTTGTTGTCATACCTTTTGGGTTAACTAATGCACCTGCCAAGTTCATGGATCCGATGAATAGGATTTTCGGACCTTATCCGGACAAGTTTGTGGTTGTTTTCATTGATGATATATTGGTGTACTCAAAGAATAAAGAAGAGCATGTCCATCATTTGAGGATAGTATTGCAAGTCTTAAGGGAGCACCAGTTATAGGCCAAATTATAAAAGTGTGAGTTCCGGTTAAATGAAGTGACGTTTTTAAGGACATGTGGTATTCCAAGAGGGGATAAAGGTAGACCCACACAAGGTACAAGCGACTACCGAATGGCCCGGACCAACCAATGTTACCGAGGTGAGAAGTTTTCTAGGGTTTGTTGGATACTATCAAAGATTTGTACAACGTTTTTCAAAACTAGCCCCGCCTATGGCTAACCTCTTAAAGAAAACCACCAAATTTGAATGGTGTACTCGAGTGTGAAAAAGCATTCTAAACCCCGAAAGGCAAGCCGACTCATCGCCTCAAGCATCGACCCTTCCTCGAAGAAGGTAAGGAGTATACTATCTATAGTGATGCTTCGAAGAATGGATTAGGGTGCGTATTGATGCAAAATGGTAAAGTGGTAGTATATGCTTCTCGGCAGTTAAAACCATATGAAGGAAATTACTCTATTCATGATTCGAAATTGGTCTGCAGCTTGTGTTTGCTTTGAAAATTGGAGACATTATTTATATGGAGTGTCTTGTAAGGTATATACCGATCACCAAAGTTTGAAGCATGTGTTCACTCAAAAGGAGCTTAATTTGAGACAAAGGAGATGGTAGGAACTGTTAAAAGATTATGACTTGGAGATTCAATACCATCCAGGTAGAGCCAACGTCTTAGTTGACGCCTAGAGTAGAAAAGCTCAAGCATATTGTAAATACCCCGATTATCACCCAACCAATTCATATTCGGGAATTACACGGACCAAGAATTGAAATCATTAGACACCAAGGAGACAAAAGGTTGCTAAACTTTTTCGAAGTCAAACCGTCAATTGTAGATGAGATCAAAATAGGACAGAGGAAAGATGAGAAGTTGGTGAGGATTAAGCATAATATTAAAAAGGGTAAATTCCCAGGACTCATCTTACGTGAGAACGGAACTTTGAGATTCCAAAATCGTTTGTGTGTGCCCAACCAAGAGGAGATTAAAATGAAGATTTTAGATGAGGCTCATACGACTTTATATTCTCGTCCATCCTGGAGGAACAAAAATGTATATAGATCAAAAGAAGAATTTCTGGTGGCCCAACATGAAACGAGAAGTTGCAAGATGTGAATAGGTGTCTTACATGTCAAAGAGTAAAGGCAGAACATCAACGCCCTATGGGCGAGTTAAGGCCCTTGGAGATTCCAACCTGGAAATGGGATTCTATATCAATGGATTTCATTGTAGGACTCCCTCAATCTGCCACCAGGAAAATGCCATTTGGACGCTAGTTGATCGCCTTACAAAGTCCGCACACTTCATACCAATTAGTGACAATTAGACCGTGGACAAATTAGCTCAAGTATACTTAAAAGAGATTGTCGGACTTCATGGAATACCCAAAGATATAGTGTCCGATAGAGACACCCGATTCCAATCTCGATTATTGGGAGGCCTTACAGCAAGCTTTTGGGACTAAGTTGAACTTTAGTAGCTCATACCATCCAGAGACAGATGGTCAAACCGAAAGAGTTAACCAAATCCTAGAAGATATGTTATAGGCTTGCATCCTTGATTTCCAAGGAAAATGGGAAGAGTATCTCGCTCCGATTGAATTTTCATACAACAACAGCTACCAGGCCACAATAAAAATGGGCCCATTTGAAGCCCTCTATGGGAAAAAATGCAGAACCCCTTGTGTTGGAGCGATTTAGATGAGACGCTCACCATAGGACCGGAGTTGATACAAGAAACTACCGAAACAAGTGAGAGTAATATAACAGGGAATCGGAGAAGCTCAAAGTAGACAAAAGAGATATGCAGATCGACGAAGTAAACCTTTAGAATTTCAAGTAGGGGATATGGTCTTTCTCAAAGTATCCCTAATCAAAGGAATCAAAAGATTTGGAATTAAAGGGAAATTAAAAGCTAAATACATTGGGGCCATATGAGATAATTCGGAAGTTAAACCTCGTGACCTATAAATTATCCTTACCAGTCGATCCGGAGAATATCCACGATGTTTTTCATATATCTCAACTTCGGAAGTACATATCCGACCCAAGCCACATTATAAAGGTTGAACCAGTGGCTATCGCCTAGAACTTAACACATGAGGAATATCCGGTCCAAATCCTAGATCGGAGGATTAAACAGACTTCGTACTAAACTATTCCTCCGGTCAACGTCTTATGGTCAATCACACTTCAACGAAGCCACTTGGGAAACCGAAAAAGATATCGAAACCAGTACCCACACTTATTCTAAGGTAATATTTATACCATTTTACCAAGCAAGTTTCGAGGACGAAACTCATTCTAAGGGGGAAGATCGTAATAACCCGTCCCTAAGAAAATAATTAAATTTTAAGTACAATAAAAATTAGCCTCGAGCGCGTGCATTTCAAATTTTCAAATATTTTTATATTATACATGTGTATATACATATTTATATATACATATATATATGTCAATGTTGTTTAAAATGCAGAACCTGGATGATGACAACGACGATGCACGAGCATACTCTATAAATTTCAATGACTCGGGATAATTAATATTACTATATAGCTAATTTATTTTGAGTTCTAAAAATCCTTAAACAAATAAAATTAATATAATTTTTGTAAACTTAATATTATTAAAAATAAAATTATTAAATTAAGATAAGCTTAATGAGCAAGATAATAATAAGCTTGGAGGATTAGGAAGTAGATGAAGATAAGGAAGTGGATTAGGAGAAGTGCAAAGGAATTGGGCCCGGAGGAAGTAAATAGGATCAGTCGACCCGTTTAAGGGAACCTAAGGAGGAGTATAAAAGCTTAAAGTAACCTAAAAGCTTCATTATCCTAACCTAAAGCGAGATAAACTCACAACCCCTCTCTCTCCCTCCCTCTCTCTCCAGCCACCGAATCCCCGCCCGCCCCTGCCTTCATCCCGCCTCCATCGCCAACCGACAAGCACCAGCTGCTCCCGGCCGCGTCGATAGCCACCTCCGGTCAGCCACCATTACCATCACCATCGCCACCGCCGCATCATCATCATAACACCCAAAACGCATCCTTTCCTTCACTTACCTCTTTCGCCTCCCCCATTCTTCAACTCATCCACCGGAAACACCACCATGACACCACCGACAGCCGCTACCACCACCTACCGCCGCCCGTCACCATCCCGACCATCAAACGCCAAGCACACCACCACCCTTGGCCCTGTTTCTACCCCGATTCAGCCCGGTTTGGTCGCGACTTCTTCGGTCCTCAAGCCCTGTCCGATCTCAACCGCCTTCTCGCGGCCACGGTGCCATTCGTCACTCCCGGCGATCGCTTCGACCGTGGCCGACCGCTCTGTTTCATTAGGCCTGGGTCTTCAACCCTCCAACCTTTAAACATCACAAAACCCCTCTTAAATTAACCTCCTCCATCTAATTGCCTAGGGTAAAATTTCCGATTCGGTTATGTTAATTTAATTTCTTAGGATAATTTCTCAAATTCGGTTTTTATTTGAGTATTTAAGTTGTAATCAGCTTCTTCTTTTTCTGCTTGGAGATTAAAGTGGATTATGGTTTGTTTGTGCCTGGTTCATGGAATTTAGGAAGATCTCGGTGATAGTTGGTATATGTGAATATACTCGAGATTAAAGAAAAATCATGGATAATTTCGTATGAAGGACATGGATTAATTGAGATGACCGTTTGACCTAGTGATGAGATTCGAGGAAAAATTGATGATGATTTCAAATACGAGGGGTGTGTGAACTGAAGTAATAGGAGATTAGCACATTCCGAGGAATTAATTATGACCTCATAAAACAAAATAAGGTTAGAAAATAGGTGCATAAATGAATAAATAAAAGTAATTATATAATAAAATAACTAATAACAGTAATTAAAAGTAAACCTTTTCTTAATTTTAAAACAATTATTATCAATATTGCTTATTAATAGAATTTTAGTAGAAAAGGAGGAGATAACATCCGATGTTATCATATACATATATTTATGTATGCATCTTATAAAAGGGAGATAAATAAACCTCATAGGTTAGAAATAACCTTAATATTCTTTAGAAGAAAGCTATTTATATTTTAAGATTGCTATATATATATATATATATATATATATATATATATATATATATATATATATATATATATATATATATATATATATATATATATTGATGTATGCATTGTATAAAATAAGATAAATAAATCGTATATATTAAAGATAACATTAGTATCCTTTAGTAAAAACTAACTTTGTTAATCTTCATTCCAAGTATCCTTGAAGTAATTTAATAAATAAGAAATGAAAATTCAGTTCATTAATAAAATCTTTTATATCTCTTAAGGCCATCAAGTGTCGTGCGTTCATCCGGATTCCGCCCTAAAAGGATAAAGAACATCGAGCACAAGGTACGTTCATTGATTGTCCCTTTCAATGTTTTATTTACAAGTCAAGGCCGGTTATAGCCGCCATTAACAATCAACAAAGAATCATTTGCAACAGTATTTGCCATGTTAAAGTGGACTCGCCCATTAATACTTCACCATTGTTCAAAGTCGGCACACCGTAATCGCACCGCACCAACTAGACTTTCCGATCGGTCCGGGTGTGTACACATGTAAGGAAAACCCGATGATCGCAAGGGTAACCACACGGATAATTAATTAGCAACATTTTTACATTGTTCACTCTCCCTCATTTACAAATGATTTGAAATGCATGCGCTCAACTCAACTATTTCATAACATTTATTTTACAAGCATGATAATGGACATATTGAGCTTCGGCTTACATTTCGAAAATGTTTTCTTGTTTTGTTTTAGGTAAAGATGTTGAAGATGTGAAGCAAAGGTCTATTAAGGACTTAGAGGCTCGCAGGGACAACCTAGTTGGGATATTAAGGGTTAAGTGTCATTATTGTAGTTTACCGGATCGTAGTCTATACTTATGCTTAATCTTTGTACAAGTTATAGTTTATGCCTTATCATGAGTCACTTGTTGTTAGTGCAAAGCAAGTGTAACCAATGTTAAATATATATATATATATATATATATATATATATATATATATATATATCATTATAGCCTTGCCCTTTCCTCTCGGTAAGGGTAGCGATAATGCCCTTGACCTACTTTCCGCTACGCTAATCACTGGTTAGCGGGTTGTTTAGTCTAAACTAGTGATTATGGGTTGGGGGCGTTACGATTGGCGAACAATTTTATCTTGTTTTGATTTTGATATAGAGTTTATTAAAGGAGAAAATAATTCCATACCCGATTTTTTAACAAGAGAATTTCTCTAAGATCTTCTAACTCTCAAAATTAATTCAGCCAAGTATAATCTTCAATTATTCAATATTACAAGCTCCTAGCATCATATTCATTGGTAAGAGAATTCAAAATTAAATGGTGAGACAAGTTCAGTATGCAAGTCGCCTTAGGGATTAAGTCAGCTTCATCAACTCAACAAGCGCCTCCTAGCCCACAAAAGAAGAAAAGAATTCAAAAGGGAAAGAGAAAGTTCATGATGAAGAAATTCGATTACTCAAGCAAGAACTCATCATCGAGAAAACACTTGCTTTTAGCAATCACTTGTAAACACTCCCTTATCCTCTCAATCTCTATCCAACCCCTCTCTCCCGAGAGCTTATATTTCAAATTATTGTACAAGTTTCTTTTCATTCAATCAAATAAAGTAAGTTTTGATTCATCTTTCTTCATTTCAATTACGCTTTATTAATTGTTTCAATTGTCTGTTTTCATCTTTTGTTTTGAAAATCAATTTGTTAAATTAATTTGTCACTCTACCTCCTCGCTACTCAACCATACCCAATCTTCGAGCTGCATCCCTAGCTCTAGATCGGTCCTGTCTCCCTCTCGGTATATATGTATATATATAATTGGGCGAGAATCAATGTATGTTTAACATGTAGGATTCTTATATATCACTACAATAATGTAAGGTAGTTATTGAAATGTTAAATAAGCATCTTACATCAATGATACATTGATTCTACGTACTCCAACTTTTAAAATGTTTAGATGGTTTGTATTTAACTAAGTTAAAGATTAACTATTATTTTTTGTAAAAGTTTATATCATATGTTTATTATGTTGGATATGTATATATTTCTAAAACTAATTTATTTAATTTTGTGAATAATATTGTGTAATACTGTGAATTTAGATAAAATATTATTTATCTTATGGAAATTTTTAAAAATAAATTGAAACTTTAAAGTTTAAAACTGCAAAAAGGAGGGACAAATAACGAGTTAAATATATAAATAATAACAATTAGTTATCAGAATAAGTTATAAAAAATTATAAAAATTACTTTTATATTAAATATTTAAAGAAAAATATGTCCATTTATGTTCTTTTAACTTATTATTAGTTTTTATTGTTATAAATTAATTAAAAATAATAAATTATAAAAATAAAATTAATTAATGCCCTTGCATAGCAAGGGTATAATCTTAATGAGAAGGAACAAAAAGAGGAAGTGGGTTGGAGAAAACATATTATTATGCACATCTACAAGCTGCAGCCTTCATAGACAGTATGGTAAATATTAGTGTTCTTTAGTATAGGCAGTTATTAGTTGGTTTTTTTCATCAAGGTTTTGAAAAAGAGTGCTCTTGTATATAAAAAAGTTGGGTAGAATAATTCTATGCATGACATGTAGGATGCATATGTGACATTACAATAATGTAAGATAATTATATATGATATTTAGATGGTTTATACGTTTAATTAAATTAAAAATAGATTAATTTCTGTAAAAATATATATTATATGTTTATTATGTTTGATGAATGTATTTTAATTTTTTGAATAATTTCTATTAATATTATGAATTTAGATAAAATATTGTTTTCACTCTATAGATAATTTTTTAAAAAGAAATTAAAATTTTAAAGTTTAAACGGTAAAAACTAAAAAAAGACAAATAATGCATTATGTATATAAATAATAAAAAATAAATTATGAGAAATTAAAAAATTATTTTAATTTTAATCTTTTAAAGAAATACTTACCTATATTTTCTTAACTCATTATTAATTTTTATCATTATAAATTAATGAAAAATAATAAAATAAATAAAAATTAATTTTAAAAATAAAATTAATTAATACTTTGTATAATAAGAGTGTAATCCTAATGTGTTAGAATCATATATATATATATATATATATATATATATATATATATATATATATATAAAGTTGGGTAAAGTTTATATATGAATGACATATAGGATTGCCATGTAAGATGCCATATAGTTGATAATTAATGATTGTATAAATAGCAAATAAATATTTTTTGTCATGTAAAAAAATTAATGTGAAATTTATTAAATTATATTGAAAACGACTATCAACTACCAAAAGCTCTAGAATGTTACGGTAATATTTATTTATATGTCATAAACAAGTAATTAAGTAAATTATTATTGAAAAAGTAAGTATGTAAATTTTTAAAAAATCAATAATTTTAATTTTAATGATACCAATAAATTTAATATGTTTTTTTATACATAGAATGTAATTCATATTTTTATTTAGGGTGTGTTTGGTTGGAGGTAAAATAATTTTTATGTAAAATAATTTTCCATGTAAAATTTATTTTCACCTAACATTTTCACCTGTTTGGTGAGAAACAAAAATGAGAAGGGGGTGGAGAATTCTGAGGGACATGAGAGAAAGAGAGGAAGTTAATTATATTCAATGCATCTAATCAACCCTTCTTACTTTTGTCAAACTTACCCCAGATTCACTCTCTCTCTTTCCTTGCCAAGGCTTCCATATACCTTCATCCCCACCTCCTCCTCTTCTCTCTCCTTTTCTAGCTCCATACCTCCCTCTCTCTCCTCCAACCCATCGACACTCAACTTTGCCGCTCCGTTCTCCTCCCGATCTCCAAGGAAAACCCCACGGGCGCATGCTTGGCCCAAATCCACCGTGAAGTTGAGCGAGTTGAGTCAAAACTTGCGGCGAGAGCGAGTCGAACTCGGCGGCGTTGAAGTGGAAGAAAACATTTTCTCGGGCATGAGGCGTGCTTTAAGACGGAATGGACGGCGGCAAAAGAGCCACAGAGGTACTCATTGTGCAACGTCATCGATATGGAAAGATTGCTTTCTACTTTTTTGTGCAAAACAGTACGATTTTCAGCGCAAAACGGCCGATTTTCGGTGTAAAACGATCGATGTCCACTCCATTTAGTGCTTTGCCACCACCTCCGTCTCCCGCCCCGCCTTCACCTCCATCGCAACACCGCCATGTACTCTATCCCTGTGCAATCCCGTCACCACTCACCATCGAGGAATCTGGAATTGGAGAGCTCAACCGTGAGGGAGGGAGAGGGAGATGAAAGGGAAAATGTAACTTACGTTCATAAAAAGGGAAAATATTTTCCTTTGTCGTGGGAAAATCCATTTTTCCCGAAAATTGTTTTCCAAAATTTACGTTACCAAACAAATGAAAATCGGAAAATGATTTTTTCGAAAAATAATTTTACGCCCTACCAAACACACCCTTAGTAAAAATGAAAAGGATTTATGATATTTCATTTATCGTTGACAATCCTTCTTGTTGTAAAAAATCATACTTGATTCTAATTCTCTTATAATTGGTCATAAAAAAGGTTCTTGTAGTAACAATTTAATTTGAAATAATAAAAATTTTAAAAAATATTATTATATTTTTTAAAAATTTTGATATAAAAATATTAATAAAATTAAAAATATATTACAAATCGTTGCAGAGCAAGGGTGCAGAACTAGTGATTTTAAAAACTAGTTCCACAACTTTTTGTGGAGCAACGGATCGAGATGCCTAATGGTATGTATGAGCGAATAAAATGAAAGTTAAAAGTCTATCCAACATGACACGGTAAAATGTACTTTTCCAATTTCCACAGACGCTGCCCCCTGCCTCCCTCAGAACAAGAGTGAGAGAGACAGACAAAGGAAGAGAGAGGCGTGATGCCCTGAGCGGAGCGCCATAATCGACACTCTGCTTCTCTCTTCTACGTGCCGAAGTCAAGCTTCCGAGCCCTTCTGCTGAAGCTGCGTTGTGGTTATGCATTAGTTTGCCCTACTACGCGGTGGGCTGCGGCTGCTTCAAACGTGAGTTTTAAATCCCTAATTTATTCCCCTTTTTTAAACTCTTTCTGATTCTTGATTTCTCTAATCGTTTTCCTATTTGTTTATATGGGTTTAATTACATACCTAAATGTGCTTGTCATTTAATTCGTTGGTACAATTTACCCGTCCCGGCTGGAGTAGCCTCAATTTTGGAAGGTCATTTATAAATTCTGGGCAGTATTGAATTTTTGGAAATTCAGATGATGAGCATTAACTTGGTAGTTCAGAAAGTGGACAACTAGTTGGTATTAAATCGGCTTCCAGGGAGACTTATGTTTGATGTTCATGCTTTTCCTTAGTTATTTTCTGTTATGTGATTAGTGGAGAACATAGCTGAAGAACCAATTTCCTGTTCTTATTCTGTTGCATAGGAGATAATTTTTGTGCTCATTTCTTGTACTATAATCTACTGAGGTGAGGTGGTAAGATTATTTGTGCTTTCGGTTTAATGTGAATTGTTCCCAGAAACTAGGCTGACTTGGGTGGCTTGGATGGAGGACGTTGTCAGTGAAAGTCCACAGAAGGAACCTGCCCAGGAGAATGGTTTTCTGAGAGTATCACAGCCTTCTTCAGCTGAAATCATTTCTCCTAGCTGTAATGGTTCTTTACAGAAGGATGAGGGGAAGGATGCTCTCTCTTATGCAAACATTCTTCGTATACGAAATAAATTTGCCGAGGCTCTTGCTATATATGAAGAAATCTTAGAGAAGGACAAGGATAATGTAGAAGCTCTGATAGGAAAAGGGATATGCCTTCAAATGCAGAATATGAGGAGGCTTGCTTTTGATAGTTTCAATGAAGCAATAAGGCTTGATCCTGAAAATGTGTGCGCCCTTACACATTGTGGTATATTATACAAGGATGAAGGTCGGCTAGTCGATGCAGCAGAGGTATGCTTATCATATCACCTGTCTTTATTAACCGGTGCTTTTGAAAAAAAAAAAAAAAGAAGCGCAACTACCTTTTATTGGTTTGATTGCATGGTTGATGAGTAAGTGACCAATGCTATGTGACATGCCAAAGAGCCACCATCCCCCCTGCCTTAAAAAAAAAAAAAAAAGGAAAGGTTATGAGAAAAGGGGTAAAGATGTATTAGAATTCTTTTGCTTCAAATGCTTGTTCTTGGGTGTTTTTGGTGCTTTCCTGTAAAATCATTTGTGGCAGAAATAAGGGACGAGGGAAGTTTTTATTGCTCAGCTCAAAAATTGAAGAACTACATAGTAATAGTATTCCTGAAGTACCTAGAATTTAAATCCATGGAATTTTATCGATGCAGTAGTGGCTTTGTACCTTTATTCTTATGGAGTTATTATGTAGCTCCGTGGCTTTGTGTCTCAGACTCTCAGTGTATCTTATGTGTTGGTTAACCTAAAAAAATTTATGCTTATGCAATCTCAGCCCTTGGACTGGCCATAGAAACATCGTTGTTGAAATGGCGTGTGTGACCTAATGTAGGTTTATGTAATTATGTGAATATGGACACTAAATCGAGGTAGGAGTTTTCCTAAGTGGTTGGTTTACCTCCTTAAGTGGGGGCTCTTTTCGTTTAAATACTACTTGTAAATTCTCAATCAGTTGTGCCAATTATTTCTGTTTGCACTTCATGTAAAGATAGAACTCTTAATGGAAAAAGATAGGCAGCAGAAGGTTTTCGGACCCAACTTGGCCCGTCACTTTTAAATTTTTTTTTCTGCCATGTAATCATTATTTTTCTCATTTATGTAAAAATTCATGGGCTTTTGTGTCTGATTTGAAGGAAGGAGACACTTTGGGTTGATAAGTTATGAGCGGGTATAACTTGTGGTTGTTTCCATGAAGGAGCTCTGCTATTTTTGCGGCATCTTAGTCGCTGAGACTTATCTTTGTCCTTTGTACAGTCATACCAGAAGGCTTTGGGGGCTGATCCCTCATATAAACCAGCAGCAGAATGCTTAGCAATTGCGTTGACAGATATTGGGACCAGCTTGAAGCTTGCTGGAAGTACTCAAGAGGGAATACAAAAATACTATGAAGCCCTTAAAGTAGATCCACATTATGCTGTAAGGTTTCATCCCTAGATTTTTCTAATGTATGCCATTTCTGAATAGTTCGATATTGTACCTCTATGTATGTCTTGCCACTGCCTATCATAATCTTATTGCTGTTTACTCTGAAATGGCGTAAACCAAACCTTTATGTTTGTCTATTTGCAGCCTGCCTATTATAACCTTGGTGTTGTCTACTCTGAAATGATGCAATATGACACGGCCCTCACATGCTATGAAAAGGCAGCTCTAGAAAGGCCCATGTATGCAGAAGCATACTGCAATATGGGTGTCATATTCAAAAATAGGGGGACCTGGAGTCTGCTATTGCATGTTATGAGAGGTAATTTGGTCACTGGAGTATGTGAATGATAATCTGTGTTAGCTCATATTATCATTCTTATTTCTCTTTATATGTATTACTTTTAGGCAACTGCCACAACCGCAACCAGGATTCATACAAAACCAAAGATATATCTCTCAAAATTCTCAACATTTCTTCGGGTCTGCATGAGTCCTTTCATTGCTGAAATTGCTCTAAGAGTGGCCTACATCAATATGTTAGGGTTCGCTCTTGATGTATGTCGAGGAGGCCTAAAACACAACGAAAGGAGGTTTAAGAGCAACGATCTGATTTCAGACCTGGAACTTGGACATAATGTTTTGTATTTTTTAAGCTTTATCGATGAAAATAAAGAGTAAACAAGAGAATAGATCAAGGGATATGGACTTAAACACTTGGATACAAAGTTGACCACCAAGAGTTTAGGAACTACTTGACAGCTCTGCTTGGATACAGAATATCACCAGAGTTTAGGAACTACTTGACAGCTCTGCTTGGGTACAGAATATCACCATTCACCGCCAAGTAAATGAAGGGTTCTTTAAATGAACTCCTTAGATACAGAAATCACCACTAAGGAAGTTACCTAGACCTCAAGCACCACATTAATGAGCCAATTAGTGCTACAACTAAGCTAAGTTTGAGGATTTCATTCAGAGAAAACAATTCTCCACATTTTCATTAATCAGAGCAATCTGAATGTTGCAGCCTAAGGGGCCTCTTTTATGTATAGGAGCCTCAAATCTAAGTCTTCTAATCAGAAAACAAGAGAAAAATGCAGTCAAAATACAAAAGGGAATAAAAAAATAGGCAAATACAAAAGTTAAAAGCAACTTCTAGTTGTCCTTTTCAGCTCACATGATTCCAGAAGTCAAACATCCATATCTTCCAAGTTTCTTGCCTAGTGCCCAAGGTTGTAAAAACTTTGCTTTTGATGATGAATGATAATTAGTTGAGTTTAGCTCAATGGCAAGAGTTGATTCTCTTGTGTTTAAATTCCTTAGTGCTTTTCTTTAGCTTTGGTCGGGTAGAGTGGTGTTCTGAAAGATCTTAGTTACTCTTTTGGTGGTGTGACTGTATACTAAGTTAGATTAGTCTCTCAAGGAAGCTAGTTCTTGCTCCTTTGTTGTGGATTCAACTTAGTAAGTTAAGCTCATATCCTCCTTCATTTCTTGCCTTTTTAGTTTGTTTTAGCCTTGCTCTTATCTGTCTCACTCGAAAAACCTCAAAAATCAGAATACTTATCCTCCATTTTCAAGCCTTACATTCCGGCCGTGTTCCATTTAGGTTTTTCTTTTTGGGTGAAAGGTTAGAATCTTTCATTAATCTTTGAAACTCAAGTATGTACATATACACAGGGCATACCCCGGTTCATGTATATATGCAATTAGTTGTCATATATGCAATTAGTTTTTACATCTGCTAACTATCATTCTACCACATTCTTCAGCAAGCATTTGTGCTTCTTGTTGTGTCTGAAAAATTCATTCTATTTGTCTCCCTCCAACAACTACTGCCGCTCACAGTTTTATCATCCCTTTCAATTTTGCATTACATGTTACCTCCATCATCTCCTTTTGCCAATTTCCCCATCTGAACTCTGTTTGCATCCATTTAGCATGCTCAGTCAGTGTTGCTCTGTGTACAAACCGTGTATAATGGCACTCAAAGAAGAGGTGTTGGTGTGTTTGTATATCCTGGTTGCAATAATGTGCTAGCCAAAAGATGAAGGTACATTTGCGTATTCTTGGTTTACTACATACCAAGTTAAAACAAGAAACTTTGGTTCGTTGTGTCTTGCAAATCATAGCCTAGCTAAGCAGTGTACTTTGTATTATTTGTAGGCAGCCGAATTGATTTGCTTGTGTCTACTCCTGTCTCTGTCTCCATCATGTCTCCATCATATCTCTGAGCAGTTTTCTCCGGTACCAATTGGAACTTGATTTAGGTTTGCATTGCCAGATTGTATCCTCTTCCCATCATATAATAATGGTGCACCCATTTAACCCTGAGGTTGTCCTTTGTTGCAACTGCCCATATAAGTTTAAATACTAGTGCAGTATTTCTTATGCTACTATCATGGATCCCAATACATCCCTCTGCTTGAGGTAGGCGAAGTAAGTGTTGACTATTCAATGGGAGCAGTCTTCTTCTCAGTTCCACAAGAATTGTCTACAAAGAGCATTCACCTCTTTGATCACAACTTTAGGTATAATGAACATTTGGCACCAGTATGTAAGCATACTTTGCAAAACTGAATTAATCAGTAGGTAACTTTACCAGGAGAAGATAGTCTCTTCAAAGGCCAATCTAGCTGTTATCTTTAATCTCTAGGCTTTCATAGGTACACCCAAGTACCTTAATGGCAATTCTCCACTTCTCCAACGTGTTATCTGAGTTAAAAGCCTAGCTTCACAATCACTGACCCAACTAACAGAATTTGTGAATTTGTGACTTATCCTGATTACCTTCCAGCCCTGAAGCTTCTGAAAAATGAAGAAATGCAGCTTGTAGACATCTTATGCTTTGTGCATCAGCTTTGCAAAATAGTAAGAGTTCATCAGCAAAGCTAAATGACCTTAGTTTCATCTTCTTACAACTCGGGTGGAACCTGAAATCTTTTTGGGTAGTTGCAATAGTGATAGCTCTAGACAGGTATTCCATTACCAACACAAATGAGGGTCCTTGCCTTAGCCCCCTTCCACTTTGAAAATATCCATGTAGATTCCCATTTATTTGAACTGAGAAGCTTGGAGTCGTTATGCAACACATTATGAGTTGCACAAAATTATAAGGAAACCCATACCCTAACAGTAGATCTTCTATAAACCTTCAGAATCATAAGGCTTTTTTAAATCAACCTTCATCATACATCTAGGGCATATCCCTTCCCTTTTATAAAATCTTCTTTACAAATAAGCACATTGTGTAATATGGATCTCCCTGCAATAATGCCTCCTGTGTCATATCTATCACTGGAGACATGACACTCTTCATCCTATTGCATATTATCTTAGTAATGCATTTGTATTGCATGAGGTCTACTGGTTTGGTAGGGTTTTCAACCGTTGGTACCATGGGTAAAAGCAGTAGCATTTACTTGCTTTAAGAGCTTACTTGTCAAGAAGTCCCTTATAGCATTGCATATGTCTTGTCCTACTATATCCCAGATGGCCTTGAAGAATCCAATCCCATAGTCATCTGGGCTGGACTTTTAGTGTAGTCAATACTAAACATAGATGATTTGACTTCCTCATTGGTGATTGGAGCTAGTAAGGTTCCATGTTGATCATTTTGAAGGCAAGCTCCCTGCAATATAACCTCATATGTTACCTTTTGAGTTGTCTTTTTATGCTCAAGAAATTTGGAGAAATAATCCACCAGTAAGTTCCCAATCTCATCTTACTCATACACTAAGCACCCTGCTGGATTCTCTAAAGCCTTCAGCCCTGAACTGTATTGCTTGTTAGCCAGCCAAGCAAAGAAGTAATTAGCGTTTTGATCACCCTTTTTCAACCAGTTCTCTTTGTTTTTTTGTGGTAGGAACATGTGTTGAGATCTTAGTAGTTTTGTACAACATCAACTTCAGCTTGGTAAAGCTCAGTATTTAATGGGTCAGCATGTACAGCTTCCTGTGGCTTATCTAGCATGACTTCGGCTTCCTGTGAATGTTCCATTTAGCTTTAGCTTATACCTTCTTACAGCTCCGTCCGTACAGTTTCTTACCACTCCTTACAACTGCCTAGTACGGCTTTTTTAACTAACTTTATCTTTACAGCTCTAACAGGGCCTCTGTCCACAAACTGAAATCCATCTTCCCTCCATCTTCCATATTAGCCTCCCCTTCTTATCTACGCCAACTTTGCCTGTATCAGTGACATTACAAGACATTTTACACTTTTGAATTATTGTACAATCATTCTTAGCGTCCTTGCAATATCTAAATAATCTGCTGGTAGTTACAGAAATATTTTCTTTAGTGTTAACAGATGTGACTGGTCCTGTCTTTTCTGTTTTATGGGTTTCAGGTGTTTGACAGTGTCTCCAAATTTTGAAATTGCTAAAAATAATATGGCCATCGCCTTAACAGACTTGGGAACAAAGGTATTTGTGATTAATCATTTATATTATATGCCTTTAAATTTTATAACCATAACTACCTTTTCTGGTTCAGCAGTTAGCTTACATGTTTTAAATTTTATCAGCATTATCGGTTAATGGTTAGACTTGTGTTTCCTTTGTAAGACCATGAACATCAAAACCAGCATCACAACTCTTTTTGAACGAAGTCTTGTTTGTCGATTTTAGTGCTCCCAGGAAGGTTATCCGCAATTTGCTTTAGTCGACCATTAAAAATTGTGCTGCCAGAAGTCCGACATAATATGGCACTTTCTCTTTTGGGCTATTTGATGTGTTCCTTCTTTTCAAGAACCTTTTTAGTTTACACTTAAAAAGGGCTTCATTTTTTGGAAACTAATAATTAGTTTCTGTTGTTAGATGTCTGCAGCAAAAAGGAATAGTTGTAGCACCTTTTTCTGTACAATTCTTATTTGTTTTTCCTTTTTTTTTAAAAATGTTTTTGAGCTTGCTGTATTTTGGTTCTTTTGGAGATGAAAGTTAGTGAAGTTTCAAGACAATCCCATGGGCTGTTTAAAGCTGCCTGATGAAATGAACTTAGTCTCTTGTTAGGTCAATTGGCTTCTGCTAATGTTTGAAATACTTCAGAACATTTTGAATGGCATGCAACAGTAAGGAACATTGACATTATAAAGCTTAAATATAAGAAAGGTTGATCAAGGTATTCTTATTGACCTATTCTGTTGCATCACCTGATTAACTAAGAATGGATAGGCAATAAACATTTGTGTTTTTCTTAAATTTCTTTGAGTAAACAGTACTCAATACTCAAATGGCGTGATGGGGAAAATATCCAACTGATATTTGAGTTCACTGGAATGTGATGTATATCTCTCTGAATATTCTCTCCAATATAATAATGGCAGCTGGATGGGTGTCATACTTGATTAACTAGTTATCATACCGTGCATCGCAGAGTCATTGATATGATTTTTTTTTCAATGTTAGGATTGGTTGATATAAAAACCAAAAAGAACATTGGTAGAAATTACATGTATTACATAAATGAATGGAAAGAAAAGTATATATATAAACAAACAAAAAAATGAAAATAAATGAAAATATATGGGGGCATAAATATTTAGGGAAGTGATAAGTTAAGAGGTAAAATTGGCAAATAGAAAAAAGGAAAAATGATCACATATCTCATATATGCTTGGAATTGGAGGAATTCTGATATTAGTAAGTGATGAATATTTGTTTTTGGTAGCAACATAACCGTAATTTTAAAATTATGCTCATCAGTGTTGAATTCGACGTAAGTGCCTAAAAAACTATGCAGGCTACTTGTTTTTTTGAAATTTAAGATCTCTTTCATGCACCAATAGTATAAGCCATTCCTGCTACATTTTGAGTTTCATTCATTGAGCATCTTTAGTAGCTTAAACACTCGCAAATTTTATTTAATGAAAAATATTTGCGACACATACAATCTTCAAGAGTTTGAGAATTAAGAATTTCTAAAAAGAGGCTGAAAAGTATAAATAAAAAGAATGCAATAACTTAGCTCAAATTTTAACAACAATTTCAACATCTCACAATCTCTTTTGACTATAATCAAAGTCCTTCCAAACTTTGAACTAATAAAGCCATCCAGAACTTAATGCTCCACAAAAAGTCAGTCTCCCAAGAATCCCTATTAAAGAGTAAATTGTTCTAGGTTGTCATGGCATAAAGACAAAACACAAACAAATCCGAACCTTTAAGAAACTCTCCTGAAATTCAATGATGTCCACTGCATATAAAAGATAGTGATTAAGCTTGGTATGACTATGGATATGTTCCACGCCAATGCAAGAGAAGCCTAGGCTTCTCAAGTCTTGCTGCAAGTTAGAAGTAGGGGGTTAATGTTCTCCCCATAATCTTTGCAAACGGAGTAAGCCAGCGGATTTTCACTAAAAACAATCCTTCCGATGCAGTTGCACTTTAGTGTGAAGCTTTCTTGCGACCGAGAGAATACCAAACCTTGTACAAACTTGAGCACTAATTACCTTCATATATCCATGTGGGTTATGACTACCAAATTTATATGGCGAAACTAAGGTGATTCATAAGCTTTAATACGTCTATTGCAATGAATCTAAATCAAACATATGCATCCATGTAATAATTTAAGAAAATAATGGCATGAACTAACCTCTTATTTAGTATTTTTGATGTACAATTAATCCAATAATCTCAAGATGCATTTGCATGGACATTGTGAACAATTCAAAATATTAATAGCTATTTCATGCATCTACACATGTTTGTCAATGTACATATTATAGAATTCGGGTGGATATAAACTAATATGGATGCACCTAACTAATTAGAGGTACGTATCTAGGTTTCCAATACAATGACAAAAGTTGTATTATCTATCAATCAAAATAATGATTATATAAAAGTTGATATGACATGCATACGAAAACTTTTTTCCCTGAAAAAGCCAACCAATCACATAATGACAAATGACACCCAAACAAATTATGTACTTAATTTTTATTAATTATCTATTAGATTAGATGTTAGATTTGTTAGGGCGGGAATATTTTTGCTTAACTGTTCAGCTGTTGATATTTTTTTGTTCAGGTTCCTGAATATGTACTGGTTCATGTTCATGATTTGGCACTTATGCTCTTTTGTTTAGGTTAAACTAGAGGGAGATATTGAGCAAGGTGTAGCTTACTATAAGAAGGCACTGTATTACAACTGGCGTTATGCTGATGCTATGTATAACCTTGGCGTTGCATATGGTGAAATGCTAAAGTTTGACATGGTAAGTTGCATATGAGAGCACTTCTCTACAACTCTACATATAGATATACATCTTTTCTGCCCTATCTGTCCGTCTCTCCCTCTTCTTGGCCCCCTCTATGTACGTGTATGTCTTAATCCCTTGTTTGTGATCCCTAATGTTTCATCATGGATTATTTCTGAGGTTGGCTTTTCTTATTCTGGAAAGGGCATTCTTGGGTAACTGTTTTCATTGCTGCTCTGACATTGTATTCTTCCTATTTGAGAAAAAAAAATTCATTCTTTTCGTTTGCAGGCAGTTGTCTTCTATGAGCTTGCTTTCCACTTCAATCCTCTTTGTGCAGAAGCCTGCAACAATTTAGGGGTTATCTACAAGGATCGTGAGAATCTTGATAAGGCAGTGGAGTGTTACCAGGCAATATTAGATTCTTTTCTATTTCTTCGAAAGTGTCTATTAACAGAGATGCTATAGCTCTTATTGCATCACCATTGTGCATGGAAATGACAGTGATCATTGTTTCTGACTGTATTACAGAGAGCTTTATCAATTAAACCAAACTTCTCCCAATCTTTGAACAACCTTGGTGTTGTCTACACCGTCCAGGTATACATGCTATTAACAATTGTTCCACACATAAGACTTGGACCCTTGGGTGGTCACATGGCTGGTATTGATCCTTGTCTCTTACTGCAGGGGAAAATGGATGCTGCTGCTAGCATGATTGAAAAAGCCATCATTGCAAATCCTACTTATGCTGAAGCATATAATAACTTAGGTATACATCTGCATGTTAGTTGTGCATAAATATACATGATCTTTCACATCAACTGTCCCCTGGTATAGTTGTGGCCTTGTTGTTGAGAGTCCAGTTGTCATTGATTACCCAATCCTACTAGTTTGTGCTTCTTCCGATTAATGTACTTTAGGTCTTGCAAATAGAGTTCTTGCTCAAAAATACCACTAGATTTTCCTAAATATTAAAAAATGCCGCAAAGTTGAAAAGGCTACTGAATTTTACAAATTTTTCAAAAATGCTATCAAGATGGTGGCATGTTTGAATGTTTTGAAAAGATAAGCAAGCTCATTGGCATTTTTAATCGAAGAAAAGCAAAGGGGTATTTGAATATTTGAAAAAGCTTAGTGGTATTTGTTAGGAAGAACTCCTTGTGAATACTCTGGTTGTCGCTTTTTGTTTTTGTAATCAACAAATTTCTTTGTCCCAAAATGATATTCCCAAATGGTGATTAAATGTCGTATCAATCAATTGCCTTGTAATATCTCCACTAAGCAAATATCGCACGTGATTTTTTCAAGCATTTGGTGTGTGAAGAGTTGTTGAGTGGGGATGGATAAATCTCTTCAATGCTTTAAGGTTCATGCTTAGATTAAAAAGCGCAAGGTGCAAAAAGCGCACAGGGTCCCGGAGCCCGGGCGCGGGCTTCGAGGCGAAGGCGTGGGCTTTTTGGAGCGAGGCGCACTTTTTACATAAAAATACTTGAAGTTCATTCCCAACCCATATTTTTTGATAAATAAGTAAGATAGCACATCAAAACAGTGTTTAGACAACATTTTACCCACTAAAAGCACCACATAGTCTTAAGAACCGGAATCGACATTCAAATGTCTCAAAACACACTTGAAAGTCTAAAAAACAAAACAAGCAAGCATAGTCATAGAAAACAACACACAAAGCATAGTTTGTAAGCCCCCTCCCCCATAGGTGAACTAAGCATCATCATTATCATCATCTAACACCACATGCTCCGCTTTCACATCATCATCATCATCATCATCTAATCCCAAATTCAACTCCTCTTCATCTTCATCCTCTTCTTCTTCCTCTTGAAATTCCTCCTCCTCATCTTCATCAATCAATTCGAATCGAATTCGAAAAGATTTAGAACCGGAGGCTTGGGCATGAGCTTTCCCTTTGTGCTTCATTGATGCTCTAATGGTATTAGATGATCCTCTACCCCTTCTCCCGCCATAATGAGGCTCATTTGTCCCACAAAGCAATAGCTCTCAAGTTAAAGTATCCCCTCAAATACAAAATCATCACCATCCGAATCATCTTCCATCCTTCCCAACAACCATTCATTGCTCTCATCAATTTCTCTCAAGATAATGGGATCTTTAGAATTTTCTTGGCTTCGCACTTCGATGCGCAATTTGATTTGACAAATACCAAATCATTCAATCGGGATTGTGCCAATCTATTTCTCTTCTTGGTGCGAAGTCGTTAACAAAGTAAGTAGGCATAATTATTCACTAATAAACTAATTTATTTAATAGCCTAATATAAAAATTTTGAAAGTTATAACTTACATGTTGAAAAACACCCAAATTCCTCTCGCATCCCGTTGCACTACAAGTGAGGCTAAGAATCCTAATGGAAAACTTCCTCAAATTTGGTGTCGATGATCCATATTGAGTCCACCATTCACCTATTCACAAAAACCTTAGTTTAATTAGCGACTTTGTAAGGTTGATTTGTTGTGAATATTAGCTTTGACAATAAAATTTCTTACTAGGAGGGTATTGCATTCCTTTGCTTTATAGCCAATGGCTTTCCAAAGAGACCGTCGGCATTTACGTATAATTGCAATTTGGAAGTCACCTTGTCTTGGATTGTGATATCCGGAGTCATCCTTAAAATGCAATCAAACAAATCATCTTTCACTTCACATGACTCTCTTCAATAACACTTGCATTTGGATAATAGATCTCCGGATTCAAATAGTGGCCCTGCGCATGTAAAGGTTGATGAAGTTGACATTCCCATCTTTTATCAATATACTTGAATGCCTCCTCATAGTTCTCCTCCTTGTGTTGAAAGCTATTAGTAATAACCTCCTTAGCTCCATCCATAGCCTCATATATATAACCCATGGGTGGTTTTTTCTCTCCATCAACGATGCGAAGAACATTGACAAGAGGCCTTGCCAATTTAAGAGCATAAAGGACATTCTTCCAATAGTTATCTTGCAAGATATAACTTGCTATCTTCTTTCCGCCACCATCCTTTGCCCATTTGTTTATGCTTGCACTCTTGAGAAGTTACCATATTCCTCAAATTGTTTTTTTGTTTATGAATAGAGGAAAGAGTGATAAATGATGTTGCAAATCTAGTCACGGGAGGCCTATGCAAGATCCTTTGATTAGTGAATCGCCTCATCAAGTTCAATAGGGCAACAAAGCTATGGATATAAGCATTGGTGGCCATACTCTTCTTTAGAGCACTCTTGACTTTTCCAATATGTTTTCCAATATCTTCCAACATTAGATCAATGCAATATGCGCTGCATGGAGTCCAAAAGAGATGTTGCTTGTGAGCCATCAACAATTTTCCTAAAATAAAATTAGAATAGAAATTATAATTTTAGAAATTTATAACAAGTAGCTAAGTAATAGAAATTATATATATAGCATTGGTAACAATTTTTCTTACCTTATCAAGGTAACAATTCTAGAAATTTTCCTTAACATAATTGGATGCATTATCGGTCACCACGGACCACATTTTTCCTCTCCAATCTCTTCCACCATCTCATCAAGAATGGTGTCAAAAGATTTGAATCTTTTACAACTTCGTAAACATCCATTGATCTAATGAAGATCGACCCTTTTGGAGAGTTCACAAGAAAGTTGATAATATCCTTTTGGACGGAGGTATCACGCCATCCATCGGATAAGATAGAACAACCTACTTCTGCGCATTCTTTTTATGCTCGTTCATTGCCTTCCGGGTGTCCTCTATTTCTTTCTTAAGGAATGGAGCTCTCAACTCATACATAGAAGGTAGTTTTAATCCTTGACCAACCGATTCCATGGCAATAGCAAAGCTATCAAGTGTGGGCCGCATGGAAAGGAATGCCAAGCATCCTAAAACCACCTACCTAGCTAAGTCTCTGCAAGCCTTTTCTCCGAACTCTTTCTTGCATAGCTCATTAAGTGTTCTTTGCCTCCCTTGCCCTTTTTGCTCTTCACATTGGTCGGCTTAGGAGTAAAGTACATATCCATTGGGCCTTTTTGCTTTGGTGTCTTATGAGGCATGCTATTACTTCCCTTCTTTGCCCCATTCGCACCACTTCTAGGATTCATCTCAATACATTAATCATCTTCATCATCATCAACATCGTAGCTTTGTTACATTTTCCTCGACATTTCAAAACTCTCTTTTAATGATTTCTTTTTATCCATGAATTCTTGAATTTCTTCCCTAACATGCTCGGGGACCTTCTTACAACCTAATGTATTTCGATATCCACTAACCAAATGTTGTTTAAGTGAAACAAAATGTTGTTTAAGTGAAAACACCCCCCCATGGTCTTAACTCCACAAAAGTTGCAAAAGAAACTATTTTTATTGCTCTCATCTTGTGTGCCATACTTTCTTCCGGGGTCTAACGCTCCGGAGGAGATTGAACCCGAACCCGAACCCGAACCCGAACCCATACCGGGTTGATTCTCCATTTAAATGACAATAATGAACACAATTCACTCACTACAAACAATTATAACAATGAAAACAATTATAATATAACACAAAAACACAATTCACTCATTGGAAAAATAAAGAAACATAAAAACAGAGAGCAGAAAAAGAAAAAAATGGAGTGAATTGTATTATAAGGCTGGGAGAAAAATCACAAAAAAGAAAAGAATAACCCAGAAGAGCAGAAGAGCCGACACCAGAGGGAGAAAGAGCAGAAAGACCAGAGTAGAAGGAAGAGGAAAAAAGGAGGAAGAGGAACACGGAACCAGAAGAAGAAAGAACGAGGAAAAAGGAAAAAGGAAAAAGGAAAAAGGAAAAAGGAAAAAGGAAAAAGGAAAAAGGAAAAAGAAGAAGAGAAGAAGGAAGAGGAAAGAAGAAGAAGGAAAAGGAAAAAGGAAAAAGAAGAAGAGAAGAAGAAGGAAGAGGAAAGAAAAGGAAAAAGGAAAAAGAAGAAGAGAAGAAGAAGAAGAAGAAGAAGGAAGAGGAAAGAAGAAGAAGAAGAAGGAAAAGGAAAAGGAAAAAGGAAAAAGAAGAAGAAGAAGCACCTGTTAAGATGAATAACCTAGTTTTAATGTTTACGTTATTACTTACACCATCTCATTTCTGCATTTGTAGGAGTTCTATACAGAGATGTTGGAGAAATTTCTCGTGCAATTGATGCTTATGAGCAATGTCTCAAGATAGATCCAGATTCACGCAATGCAGGCCAGGTAATTTGTTTACTATGTTAGCTTTATGATTATCTTAGTTGATGGTTAGATGCTTTTCGGTGGTGCTTGCATAAGGATCAGCCTACATAGTGTATAGAACGTTCCAAGACTGGTTTCTATCTATTCTTATATTTTTATTATAACACGGAAGCTTAAAATCCTCGGTGTGAGACCTAAGTTTCTACTTGGTGATTGTGCTCTCTGCTCATATAGCCCGTAGTGGTGAACTAGAGAGGGTTTCAGATAATAATCTATGGATAAAAGAGGTGTGAGAAAGGAAAAAAAAGGCAGAAAAGGATAGGGATAAAGCTTCTGGGATTTCAGTTCAGTGTCCTGTGTCCTCAGTTTATTGGCTTTAATGTTGCAACTTTCTAATGTTATGTGATTTTCTGTCAGAATCGGCTACTTGCAATGAACTACATTAATGAAGGGGTGATGATAAGCTCTATGAGGCTCACAGGTTTTTGCAGACACTGTACTCTTTGTTTTTTATTATTATGACTTATGGAAGATGCAATAGTGCATTGTGCTTGTCAATCACTTTTGCAGCATTTGTTTGTTCTGATATATGCGGTTGCACGATTATTCCTTGAGAGCTGAACCTCAAATCTTGTTGGCCTCTGAAGGAAAAAGAAACCAATGAAACTGTCATAAACAAATGACGGAACATATTCGTGGGCAAACTCTTCTTTACTGAGAATATACTTGGTAGATGATGACTGTATTGTTGAAAAAATAAGTAACCATACTGAGTTGAATTTTAGTTTTACGATTTCTGTTTTTTTAGGGGGTGGGGGACAAACAATGAGTTGCTGGTGTCATGATGAGGATTACATAGAGTTAATTGCTCAATTTCTTTAGACCGTTCATTGCTCACAATGGAATCTTTAGTTGTATGACATGCCTTTCCTATTTCTGAAGTGATCACCCTACTATCTGATGCCAAATGTCTCAATTTCTTGTTCTTCTGATACTTAAGATTTTGAAAGTGATTCAATGTTGCAAGCTTCATTTAAGAATACCCCAACAACTGAAGCCTGTAATAACAAATAGCCTTCGCTCTGAGCAGTAAGATAATTCAACAAAAATACTTTATAGTAGCTGTCAGGATGGTGAATTAATGTCTGCCTCACTGATGCAATTGTAAGCACCCCAGATTTTTGTCATGAATTTGCAAGTCTATTTCATGATTTTATTTGAAAAATGGATTGTCTCATCTTGTGGTGAGTTTGTTTTCCACTTTGACATTTCTGATTCATTAATTTGATCAGATATAAGTTTTGTCAAGGACCTCAAAGTGGTCTGCAAATTGCTTCTGTTGAAGAAGTTCAAATTGTATTTTTAGTGTTGATTTGAACTTCTTAAGTGGAAATATCTCTTGTGATTATCTTCTCAAGAAAGAAAATTTATAATAGTACATACCTACTTGTAGTAGCAAAACGCTGCTTGCTATATGTGATGTGGAAGTAAAGCTCTCTCGTTATGGTGAAGTTGTGTCAGTATTATTGAGCTTCAACATTCATTCTTGTAATTATCTAAATTGAGCTATGCACCTGCAGAGACTGGGGCCGACGGTTCATGAGGTTGTATCCACAGTATACATCATGGGACAACTTGAAAGACCCAGAACGGCCACTTATTGTTGGATACATTTCCCTGATTATTTTACCCACTCTGTGTCATATTTCATAGAAGCGCCACTTTCACATCATGATCATGCAAGTTACAAAATTATCGTCTATTCAGCTGTTGTGAAGGTATGCCACGATTGTGGTTTTAGATGTACTTTCCAGATGCGTTTACGTTATTGCTTACACCTTTTGCATTTATGTGGAATAACTTCAATTAAAGTTCTGTTGGAGGACATAACCCATCGACATAATCAATTTGTTCCATTCAAAGATCTCAGAAATAGAAAGGTTTTTATGGAATTATATTCTAAAAGCTACATGTAGAATGTGAGAATGAACTATTATGACATACCTAAAATATACTTTCATGACCTTCGTAAAGCAAATATTAGTTATGGTATCTGATAAAGTACGTTCTTAAAATTTACAAATTAAGTTAGATATTGACTTGGGGCTGTTCTAACTTATCAACAAGTTTGACCTTTTTTTTAATAATTTCTTGCTGTTGAAGTTCCTCTTCCTGTTGAGTACCACACTAACCACAGCATCACTTAGCTATATACCTCTATGATTGTTGTCCTTGCTTCCGTGGTTCGAAGTTCTTATACAGTGATTTTTTCCTGTTCTTCCACTTCAATAGAACCCTTCTGAACTTGTGGGTTCAATAAAAGCCTTGTTTAGCGGAAGAAAGAATTCTTCCACCCACTTGCTTAACATTGGTATTTTTGGGAGCATTTTGACCTAGGTTGAACCTTAGTTTTTGCTGTTTTTATTTTATTTTTTTATTTTTATATATTGTATTTTTATGGAGGCAGACCCCTGTAGCTGAACTGCAGAGAGGCTGTTTCTATTGGAACTTAGAGTTAAAAGGTTCTGATTGTCTACTAATTCACAAGAAATCAGAGTTTGAATGATGTGATTCGCATTTCTCAAACTTATTATTGTGGGTTATTTTGACTTCTTGATATTTTTATAGAAAGTTATCTCAACTGGAACAATTATTATGAGATGGAGGGAATATTTCCTTAGTTGTCATTTCCATGAAATTTGTTAATCATTCTGATTGACTGCGTATCTCTTTGCTTACAGAGGGCTAGAATGCTTATATTTGATCTTTTGCCTAGATATTTGTTCTGTTAATGTTTTCTAGTGCTCTGCTACTATGGCACCTAAGTTTTCCGCTCTTGTTACAGGCTGATGCCAAAACATTGAGATTTAGAGAGAAGGTCGTAACAAAAGGTGGGATTTGGAGAGATATATATGGCATAGATGAGAAGAAGGTTGCTCAAATGATTAGAGAAGATGAAGTTGATATTTTGGTAGAACTCACTGGGCATACAGCAAATAATAAATTGGGAACAATGGCTTGCCGACCTGCTCCTGTGCAGGTGAGATTGAAAAAGGAAGATGTTGTCTATGCTTTTTTTTTGTCCTGTATATTTGTTTTTGGTTTCCAAAATTCTGCATGAAATGTCAATGCATCTTTCAGACATGTCTTACATCCTATTCGTTATTTGTGACAGCATTGTATTTTGTTTTTGTTAAAATGCTGTTTTACTATTGCATCTGATTCTATATTTGTCCAGCGAAGGGAGTGAAGATTAATAAAAGGATCTTTCGTGTTTCTGATTGTTACATGAGTCAAGTTGCATTCTATGCTTACTTCCTTGCTTGATTATTGCTGCTTCACTCATTTGATTATGTATTTCCTTTTGTATTTTTAGGTGACCTGGATTGGCTACCCAAATACAACTGGTTTACCCACCATTGACTACAGAATTACTGATGCATTGGCTGATCCTCCGGATACAAAACAGAAGTATGTGTGGTTGTCACATTTGTTAAGATTTAGTCTTCTTGTGCTTTGTTTTATTTCCTTGCTATTTTGATAAACATGGTGCTAGACTATAGTAACCTCAATCAATCTATAACAGGCACGTCGAGGAGTTAGTTCGGTTACCAGAATCTTTCCTCTGTTATACACCCTCTCCAGAGGCTGGTGCTCCTTCCCCTGCTCCAGCTCTTAGTAACGGATTTGTGACTTTTGGGACTTTTAACAATTTAGCGAAGGTGCCTTCTGGTTATGGTGTTTATTTCTTCTTTATTTTTGATGTTATGAATATTGATTCTTCTTTCTTTCTGTTTCTGTGTGTGAGGTATCAATAGTGCATTGACTGCATTCTCTTTCCCTAAGAGATTTGTCCAGTGTACATCTGATTTAATTTTTGTGTCCTTTTTCCTCTCCAGATAACACCTAAGGTTTTGCAAGTCTGGGCAAGGATATTATGTGCAGTTCCAAATTCACGCCTTGTGGTGAAGTGTAAACCTTTTTGCTGCGATAGTATTAGACATAGTTTTCTTTCAGCATTGGAGCAGCTGGGAGTTGAACCTGCACGTGTTGATCTGTTGCCGTTAATTCTTTTGAATCATGATCACATGCAAGCATATGCGCTTATGGACATAAGGTAAGATTTACATTTCTACTGCAGAAGTTTTCAGATCTGTTGAAGTTGGATTATAGATATTAGCAAAATAATTGAATAAGCACCCATTGGTTAACCAAAGCTTGCCTATTGCATATTTGAGTTCTATGTAGTTTCAGGTTTAGTAAATGGTGAGAATGCAAAGTGTATCAAAAAAGGAATGCTAACAGGGGAAACAGAAAGAGGAATGAACGTTTGGCTTGTTTTGTCTTCTACAGGTCATCACATAAGATAGTCTGATAGTAAGGGATGGTTTTGTGGAAAAGAAAAGGCCATCTGAAGCAATTAGATTATGATAGATTGACCTCAGCCTACTTTCAGGGGCCTGATGTTGTGGTGATTTTTTTTTAACATTAAGGAAAAATATATGTTAGAGAAATCAAAACTAGTGGATATAAAGCAAACATCCTACAAATAAGCTAACTCCATCTCATTATAAAGGTATGAACTCAAATACTTCTAATGGATGACAACAAATATCTAGTCCCAGAAATACTGTTTCTTGTTACTCTCAAATTTGCTCATGAGAAGTTTCCACACTTTCATATACACTTTTGTCTTTTGATTCAAATAGTCAGGAGAGAGAGGGGTGTTGGGGGGGAAGGTGGGGGAAGAAGAGGCATGAGGACTAACACTCAGTTACCTTTTTTTTGTCTTCCTATTTAACAGTTTGTCATAGATTCTACGACCTCACAAATAAAATGACCTCAAGTAAATACTTGGGATATCAAACCACAGGGATAAGGTGTTTTAAGTACCGAGGCTTAATTCAAGTGGTTCAAGCAAGGCAAATCACAAATATGGGGATTAAAGGAAGGAAAAAGGGGAACTAACTAGCCAAGATGAGAACCTAACCTACCCAACTTACACTAGTGACTAGAGATGGTTGATTGCCCATTTTAGCCCATCCAAACCTTGTCTCGAGGGTCATGGACTAGTCTAGGAGGCTAACCCACCTCTTTTCATGGGGCTCAATCACCTGAACTACAAAATTAGCAATCAAGGGACCTAGCTAATATTTAGAGTGTTTTTATGGCTTAATATCAACCATTCTCACTAGCCCACATCCACAAACAACCTGTCTTTCAATGAGATCATTTGCCCAAGTGTTTAGGTGAAAATGTTCTTTCAAGCATTTCATCAAATAGTTGGTGGGCATAGTGAAAAACCCCTAATTACTAGTGTAAGTTGAGTTTGGCTTAGCCTAATACAGGACATAGTTAGCCATCAAAGAGGTAATCACTACCAAGCCACAATAATTTACTCACTAAACATCACAAAATTTAAACTAAAAACTAAATTAGCAACATAACAAGAAAGCATGGCGGGAGAGAGAAAACAAACTAACTAGCATAAATTAAACTAATAAACAAGAATCAACAATAAAAATTAAACATTCAAACATAAACATAATCAAAACTAACATTAATCTGACAAAAGAAACAAGAAGAAGAACATGAAATAAAGAGAGGGGAGAGAGAAAACTTAATGTTTATAAACTTGGATGAATGAAATCTTCAATCTTCAACATAAATCAACACTAATCTAACCTAAAAATTAACCTAATTTATTCTTCCCCTAATGAGGTTGAGTGACTAACCTTTAAACCCTAACCCAAAATGAAGGAAAGAAGGAAGAAAAGATACATCCAAAAGAGGCAGAAAATGGGGAATATATAGCCCCTTGAAAAAGAACACTGACATGGGCATGTCAAATGACATGCCCAGCCCATGTCACTTTCTGGTGGCATGCCCAGCCCATGTCACTTTCTGGTGGCACTGACACTCAGCCCATGTCGCTAGTTGCTCAAGCCTACTAGTTCCGCGACTTGGATGCTCCGATGGGTGTAATTTGGATGCTCCATAGCCTTTTTGCACTTCCAAGGCATGGTATGAGTGCTCGTCTATGACTTGGGCATGTCATCGTTCCACTTTTTGAATGTGATGCCAATTTGAGCCCAATTTTCTTCCAACTTTAAGATTCATATTATTTTCTCCAAAATAAACAAAATCAATTAAAAATCCTAAGATTATATTATTTACAAGTCAAAATTTGGTGATAAAAGGGCGTATAAAATATGTCATTTTTGGGCCTAACATTTACCTTACAGGTAAAGAAGGGATCTAGTGTGGTTTAAAACAACTCCCTAGGATGTCTAGCAAGTGACAATTAATCTGTAAGTGATAAATGAATTACAGATTCCATTTCCACATTCACCTCTTGATTGAGATTTACCCCTGCCATGGAAGTTGCTACTAATCAATATTTTACTCTATCATACATCTCAAATGAAGAAAGTATTGTCATAGGAGGGGGCTTTGTTAGGGATAAATCCTCACTCTAAATTCACGTGTTACGTGAAATAAGAGCAATTATGCATAAGTGAAATAGGATGAGAAAATAATAACGAGAATTTAATGGAAATCAACAATAAAGATAGGAGACAAGAATTGTTTTTTCTTATAAAAAAGATAGGAGACAAGAATTTAACTCGGAAAACCCAACAAGGAAGAACCATGGGCGGAACGAGGACAAAACAAAGCCACTATTATGATAGAGTACAAGAAATGATCTCAAACCCCGAGACCTTTCGAACCTAAGATATTCCAATCTCGCACCACTCTCCTTGCAATAGCACTATTCAATTAGATGCTCTCCAATTGGCTCTTCCTAATTAGAATCTCCTCTTACTAAAACTCACTCTTTGATGAGATTTATCATCTAGCTAGGTTTGCCATGAGACACCCCCAAGGGCTCTCTCACGGGTGATCCTCTCACCCCACTCCGCTTGCCCACAATGCAAGGTATGCATAACCTATCCTTCATAGTGTGAGACCCTAATGACAATCTCGTAACATAAATATCCTAAACTTACCTAAACTCTTACTCCCGATTCTAGTAGGTAACTACTACCTACTAAAAATAGGACATAAATCTTTTCCAAATACAATTGGATACCAAATCTACAAGAAAGCAATCTTTCCCGAAACCAAACCAAGCAAATGGGACAGCCCGCCACGTGGCTGCGTCCACGAGATGAACTCGAGCCGGCTCCTTTGGATACGGGCCGACCAACTTTGGCTTCAACATGGGAGTTTCAACTTCAAACGGGATTGGACATGAGATTCTAGGACACTGACCCAACGGACTTTCGGAAAAGCTTAGAAGGGATGAAACCTTTTATCCGAAATTGGAGAAAGTTGGAATTGGGAAGGAAAGCTATGAGCTTTGGAACATAGGATTTGGCTGAAAGTGCTAGATGCATTGAGATTTCACTTTTCCTAACAGTATCGGGTGAAGAGTCCCTCGAAGAGGACCCATTAAACATATTGAATTAACTAGTAAGAACAACAATTTGAGGAGTGGCAAGATCCAGATTTTAGAAGCCTACTCATATAGGAGTGGCAAGATCCAGATTCTAGAAGCCTACTCATATGCTTCTTTATTCACAACTTATATGCTGATTTAGAACTACTCAAAATGCATACATAATACAACTTAATAGTGAAATTTGAGGAAGATGGGATCATGCGAGTCTCACCCACAGTTGTCCTATTCCCTCTACCTCCCTTGAACCATATTTAGGATCTTCATTCCTGAACGCTGTTCTTCTGAGATTTGAGTTTCGAAATTCCTAGGATTCACATTTCAATCTCATAAAACTAGCTTGGTGATGTAAAAAGCTTAACTCATGTGGGTGTGGCAATTCAAACGTAAAACTAAAGTTGACCAAAAAAGTAAGGCAAGTTATAGTCTACTGATTTTAACTATTTTGATGATATAATTCCATATTTCTTTTTATTCGGGAACTTCATTTTATGGTATGAAGCATTCCTTGACCTAGATAACTATGATTTCCCTCCCGCCATAGATAGGGTGGTTGAAGGCTTCCTATGGGCTATGGTTTAGTCTATAGTTATCATAAAGTACACCTGCTGACATATGTACCAACAAAAGGAAATTATATGTGTGTGTACACTTTAAGGGAGGCGAATAGTTAAGCTAAATGAACCACAATCTTGCTCGTTCATATCATGCTCTTTTTGCTCTTGGTAAAAATTTATGACAATGTGATTCAATATGACTATTCTTTCCACCTTTTTCATGTCAATAAAATTGGTCTTTATTTCTTACCATTTCTTACCCAATGGGACAAAGATAAAAAAGAAAGCTCGTTTACTAAATACTACTTGGCAAACCTACGATTACAGCCTTACCATGGGGTTGCCCCTGGTAAGTGCAAGAACAACTCCTTGCCAGTGTTGTTCTGGGTTACAGGCTTGGTTTTGGAGAGGTTAAGATAAGATGTACATTGTTTTAACCCCTAAACAAGTGTAGAGGTGTTGTCAAAGTATGCATAAGAGAATCTCTGGGAAATGTTTTGAAGGTAGCTAAAATGCATCAAATGGAGCAAGAAAAGAAATATTCATAGATGATGAAGAAATAACGGGAAGGAAAAAAAAGAGAGGGATATAGAATTCATAGGTAAAAAGAGAGGAAAAGAGAGAGATTGCTAAAGTCAAGTAAGGGTTCTGAATAATACAAATAAAATAGGGGAAGGTCAATGATGTGGGAACACGAATGCTCAAGTGAAATAAAAACGGATTGTAACAAAGGGCCATAAATCCATATCAAGGGCCATGTTCTTGGATATATGCTCAGCTAATATTTTCCTGCCCCTTCTTTCCTTCATCTCATATTACTAATTATTTGCGTCCTCACTGAGGTGTCAAGAGGCCTCTTTTGACATTCTTGGACCATCTGAGTATGCTCCTTTTAAATTTTAGTTGGCCTCGTTCAGATTTTTACTTTTAACCGACAGAGCTCTCCATGCGTTGCAAGATGCCACCTGGGGGTATTCGTTTGGTTTGATTTGATTAAAGAGTGGCTTTTTGTCTCCCTTAAAATATTCTTGTTAGTGATCCTTACTTTTCTGTTCTCTATTTAGCTTGGACACTTTTCCATATGCTGGGACAACCACAACATGTGAGTCACTCTACATGGGAGTTCCGTGTATTACCCTGGCTGGCAATGTACATGCTCATAATGTTGGCGTTAGTCTTCTCAAGACTGTTGGTAAGCTGATACATCATCACTGGACTCTTTATTGCCTGCTAGTCATACTTGACATCCACATTATGTGTGGTCTTTGGCATAAATATCATATGTTATGTTACTTCCACTCAACAACCAAATTACCAATATGAATACATGTCTAGATGTTGAATTTAAATTGAAAAGTTACCTTTTTTTGGTCTAAGTTATAGTGTGTCTTAAGACAGTAAAGACATATTGTGCTATAATGTGGCATCAGGTTGGATGTAATGCAAGGTAAAGGTGTCATGACATGATTGCATAGTTTGTGGTAATTATAATTGTATGGTAGATGTTTGATTGGAATACTCTCATACAATCAAACAAAGTAATCGAAACTCAATTACAAATTGTTTGCATTGCATGGTTAATTACATCCAACCAAACCCTACATAATTATCTTAACATGAGTAGTTGATGTCTAGAAAAGAGTCATTAATCTTCCCGATTCCATTTGGGATTTTGTTCTTTAGGCTTATTATTATTTTTTTGACACTTGCTGCATGAAGTTTCCTTAAATATGGAATGCTTGATGCTTGAGGCAGCCATTTCACGCTTCAAGTGCAATGCTTGAGCGCGATGGCAATTCTGGGTTGTTTTAAATGGAAGTCCCGAAGGGGCTCAGATTACTGTGTTTGGGGGGTTGAATAGGGTAATAAAATTTTTCGTCGGGGTCTCATATCTTCGTTCCAGAATGAACTCTGAACAAAGTGAATAATACGGGATTAAAGTGTGAGACAAAACACAGTTTTTGTTCATGATCTTGGCCAGATCCAAATTTCTTGGTTAGTGATCGCCTATGGATGCTTTCCTTGGGACCTCTACTTATGTTACTTTGAGTTCAAGTCGAAGGGTTCTTCACCTAACCCTCTAATTGACCACTTGAGTTCACTAACTCTTATGGTCCTCTTCACACTTCACTAAGTGTGGTACACTCGCAAAAAATTTATACTAAAACTCTTTGCCACAAGAAAGTATGAATAAGAAAGAATTTAGCACAATTACAAGAGAGAGTTATATCAAATCTGATTATGTCTCTTGGTTCTACTTCTTCTATTCTTCAAAACTTCTTTTATATCTTTCAGCATTAAGAAGACCCTTGCTCGTCAATCAACTAGCCGTTGTAATAGATCTTGAAAATGCGAGTTGATAACACCCCACCCTAGCTAGGTCGGAGTATTACACGTTGAAATTCCCCAAAAGGAACCCTTAAGGCTAGTTGAGACCTTAAGTTTGGTTTGTTGGCTTTCTCTTGAAATGACGGAGGTGTTTTTCTATATTTTTGAAGATTTTTCGAATAATTTCGAAAGAGTTCCGTTTGAAATTCGAGTAATCCCCTAGGCTTAAAGCCTTATACCTGTACGAGATACAATAATAAACTCAACGAGTCACATGCTCGGAGTATCCACAAGGTTGAAGGGTAGTTATGACTAGACTCGGCAAAGCCGACCCGAACCGAATGGGTTAATCCGAACGACCCGAAACCCAAACCGAACCGACATTCGAAACAGTTGAACCGATTTTGACCCGAAATCGAAATGAACCGACTCGAACCGACCGAACCGAACCAACCCGAAATCTAATGAACCCGATTCCGACTCGAACCGAAATGACCCAAACCGAAACCGAACCGACCCGAACCGAATTAGACCCGAATCGATTTAACCCGAATAAAAGTAACCCAACCCACTTTTTTTTTGGTTGGGTCTCTCGAGATGGACTTTTGTGCCTATAGTGGTACATTTTTATTGATGGGTACAATTTTGAATCTATTTTGACTCAAAAAGTGACCCAATTATGACCCGAAGTTGACCCGATCTGAAATTAATCCGAATCGAACCCGAATTTGACCCGAAGAGATTGACCCGAAGTTGAACCGAACCGAAGTTGACCCGAACCGAAACCGAACGAACCCGAACGAGATCGACCCGAAGTTGACTCGAAACCGAACCAAACCCGAACAAGATCGACCCGAAGTTAACCCGAACCGAACTAACCCGAACCGAACCCGAACCGAATGACCCGATTGCAAGGTATAGGTACGACCATTTACAAAATGTCTCGGAAAAAACCAATCGATCTCTTTTACAAACGACTACCCAAAGTACGTTGCCCATCAATAGACTTTGATAATTACACAATCAAAATTCAAATCCAAAGTGCATTGGGTTATCCCAAACATGATAACATAAAACTAGTAATAAGTTCGGGAACCTCTTATTCATTAGTCCGCTTCTTCCGACAATCACAAACCATCTTAAGGAGTCTAGCTTATATATCGTCTAGCTTCGCTTCTCTATCGAAATGTTGTGAACTGGCTAGCTTCGCTTTTGTATCTGAAAATGTTGTGAACTGGCTAGCTTCGCTTTTGTATCCGAAAATGTTGGTGAGGTCATCAACTCCATCGACCGAGAGAATAACCCAAACCGAACCCTTTCTTTCATTTTGCACATTGGTTCATTAAACAATCACACATAAGATCAATGTGCAATAATGGCACATACACAAGATATATGAACTTAGTCCGAGATGAACATTCATGAGTTCAACAAAAACATATTTCATTTGTTTTGTTCCTTTTCATGGTCATCATACAATAACATTCATTAATTTTTTCATGTAATATTGCATCATGATTTTTCACTTAAATCATTAGTTTCGAATGGAAACAAGATTTATTCTTTTATTCGAGCTCATTCATGTATTCAATCAAGATGTAAATCATTTAGTCTTCTATTAATGCTCATCACCTATCATGCATAATCATTTATTTCTTAATATCACAATTCTTAGCTTAATCATATCATTTCGAATAGAAAGAAGATTTATTTTTTTACTTAGGAGATCTTGTTCTTTAATTTTTAGAGCAAAAATAATTTGTGGGCTTATGTTCTTGGAAGCAAAATAATTAGTGGCCTTAACTATGAAGGATGCATGCTGACAATAATTTGTGGAAGCAAAATAATTTGTGGTTTCAGTTTGATAGACACTACTATGTCCGTAGCTTCGAGCTTCTTTAAATTTTGGGGCCTTAGACCAATAACACAATCCTTTTCCAATTCTTTGGCCATTTATGCTTATCTTCGTATTAATTAAATTTACCATCAAGATACAACTTATCCAAGCACGATACACTTTTGATCAAATTCACAAATAGCCATTTCATAAACAAGAATTCACATAAGCATATTCCATGTTAAGTATAACCAATATATTTCAAGGAAGAACAAATTATGACAAAAATATCTCAATTGGAGTGTTTAGCTAGCAAAATTAACATTTAATGACTCTATATTACTCTCACATGAGTTTTTTTTTATGGTTTAACACTCTTCCTACACCTTCACACAGCTTTAAAGACATCAAAACAATTCCCTAAATAACAGTTTCTGGTCAACAATGCAATCAGCTCCCAAATTTGCAAAATAGGACAATTTCCTTTAAAAATTCATAATGAAGAGTCTACTCATGCAAAATTCACCAAAAACTGTCATGAATTCATATGAATTTGCAGTAAAAATTTAAGGAGTTTTAGACTATCCATGAAGACACGGAGATTCAAATAGTGAGCAAATTAAGGGAAAGACTTGCACGTAATCATGTTTTCAATAATTTTTTATTCTCTTCTCCAATTCAAGACAAGTTCATCACAATCCAAACATGCACCTCAATACTTCATCTCCAACACTATCCATGAAGACACGAAAATTCAAATAGTGAGCAAATTAAGGGGAAAGACCTGCACGTAATCATGTTTTCAATGATTTTTCTTTTCTCTTCTTCAATTCAAGACAAGTTCATCACAATCCAAACGTGCACCTCAATACTTCATCTTTAACGGTACTCAAATACTTTGTTAGATTCATGAATCAGCGATCACAAAACGAATAAACACAATATCAATTTTGAACTGCTAGTTACTAATTTAATGGATTTTAGGTTTCTATATTCCTCAATTAAACTTAGGGTTTCAAATTCATGAATCAATTCCAATTTATCCACCTAATTCGGTTTTAGGTTTAGGAGAAAGGATTGAATTACTCAAATTTAGAGTTGAAGCGATTGAATTGGGTGTTTTGATTCCTCTTTCTTCCTCCTCCTCTCGGGTCTCCTTCTCCTTCTTCGCCTCGATTTAACTTTCTTCTCGCTCTTGGTCTCGCTCCCAAAGTCCTTTGCTTCTTCCTTCTTATTCCTCACTCTCGCCCTTTTCTTTATCTCTGTCACTCCCTTGCTCCCTATGCTTCGTTGCTCTCGTGTCCTCCTTCCTCTTGCTGTGTCTCTTGCTGCCTCTGGTTCTCTCTCACTCTCCGTGGCCAACCTCTCCCTCTCTCACTTAACTCACATTTTGGGCCTCTCTCTCTTCCTCTCCTTGCTCCACATAAGTGGGGTGGTGTGAGGATTTCATTGGATCCCCAAAACCCTCTTATCTAATTGCCTGATAGCAAATTTCCCCCTTCCCCTTCCTCTTTCCTTTTCTTTTTTTATTTTTTGTTTTTTTTGTGGAATAAGGCTCAATTAATTGGGTCAAAATAATATTCGTAACGCTCATCTTATTAGGTAAGTCGTGTTTAGGTCTCAATTTTCGGGTTTTACATTTCAACTCTTGAAAAATCATAATTCAAATGTTTCAAGCATATGTAAATAATTTTTAAAATTAACTCAACTTTTAGCAATTAGTTTTCATTAGGTTAGTAGGTAAATACTTGGATATTACATGCGCAATATAAAATCTGAGGCCGTGAATTTTGGTATTTTCCTTCTTTTTCGTCTCTAACACTTGAGCATAATATTCGTTCCAACCTTAACACCCTTCACTCATATTTGAAACTCTTTGAAAAATCGTCATACTCCTACTTTCGACTCTTAATGGAACTTAAGTTTGGCAATCAAAACTGCCAAATATGTTACCCGGAGAGATGAACAAAATAATTTAAAAATAACATATGTTGGAAAAAATAATGAATTTGCTAAATGCCCCGGTGGAAAGGATATACTAGTTAGACTTGATTCCACCGAATATGAGACTCAGATATGGTAAGTATAGCAAGGCAGAATATATTTGATAGATATAGTCCGATGAATCACAGCCTTGTCATCCAAAAAGATTATTCAATTTTATCATAATAAGATCTCAAAATCTTAGCGAAGGATACATGGAATAAAATCTGGCTAAATAAGGAAATAATATCAGAAAATATTTCTTGATATCCAAATCAAATCAACACAATCTTTCCCGCATATATTCAACATATAAGGCATAAAATAAATCAATAATATGTTGGAATTTTATGTACTTAAATTAAGAAAGAATAATTATCTCGTCAATGTACTTAGACAATACATCTGGGTGCTCTGACCAATACGTTACTCAAAGTAGTTTAACATTAATTAAACAGAGTATCCACTTACCATAATCATATATACTCACGTATAATATGAGATGGGTCTATAGAGATAGCTTGCAAACTCAAACATCAAACATCACTGTTATAAGAATGCACTTAGATCTCAGATACAAATATTAGAGTTATACTCAGATCTCACATACAAAATAATAGCTAAGAATCATATGACAGATAAATTACACACATATCTATCAATTGGATTGTCATAATCAAAAGTCATGCTTCAACTATTGAATGCATAAGACCAATATATAGTGTACATTAAATTCTCATCAATAGGATGCAATATGATGTATGCAACTAAACTGGTAGCTGAAGAACTGCATTCGTGGGCAAGTGAAGAAAAAGGAGGTCCAAATTATCAAAATGGAGATGTCGAAGTCTGTGATAGTCTGATGACTATTCAGTATCTTGTTGATGCATATTTGGTGCTTGCCTGGGTTTTGACGAAATTCAACGCTACCTGCGATCCTCAAATTTGGTTAGGTTTGGATTAAGGAGAAATGGTTCGGGGACAAATTGGGGTTGACTTGGTGAACCTTATTATTAAACCGGTAAGGTTTGGGTTTTAGCCAATTTGTAACAATAACATAGGTTATGCCTTTTAACCTGTAGATTTATGACTAATTTCACTTCGAACTAAATGCTTGAGTATGTGGCTTAACCAGAATCTAATCACAAACACTGATACGAGACATGGACACGATGCAACGGGTACCGACACAATTCGGCAAGTTGAGATACGACATGTATGATGGATGTTTACCAATGGAAAAAAAAAATATCTACTTAACTCCATCTATGTAGTTCACTTGCATTTGCGAGTGTCCAAAGAGTATTCGTGTGTGACACGTGTAGGTACACTGGTATGAGATGTTGTGGAGAGTGTCCATAGTTCTTAAACCTGAATGGGTGGATTTTGGATTGAGCATTTTGACAAGATTAATAAAATGGGTCAGTTTTGTGCCAGGAGTTTTGTTAGGAGAATGAACTCTGACAGAATCCAACCCCCACAGATTGCCGTCCTGACATAATTGCCACCCTGAAAGGATTTTCCTGTGCCATCAAACCTGTTAAGAAACTCTTGGGTTGCACTATCTATCTGAATGCACTTGCTGCTTCAGTATATTAAGTGGTAGCCTGTTCATCTAGACACAAGTATTGTGCGACACACATTGCTCTACATGCTAATTTAATGTATTTTTTCGACTCAGTTTTAATTGTAAAGTTTCCTTTCTGTGCATATGCAGGGCTGGGCAATCTGGTTTCAAGGACAGAAGATGAGTATGTCGAGAAGGCAGTTGAGTTGGCTTCAGATGTGGAGGCCCTCTCAAACATGAGGATGACATTACGGAATCTCATGGCCAAGTCTTCCCTTTGTGATGGACCAAACTTCACCCTCGGTTTGGAACAAGCCTACAGAAAAATGTGGCAGCGATATTGCAAGGGTGATATCCCTGCTTTGAAGCGCATGGAAATGTTGCAATTACAGCAGCAGCAGGATCAAGTCATTTCTCAAGAGGCAGTGGTTCCTTTGGGAGTTCTAACCTCAAAAGATAGTTCGCCTATCAAGGCCAATGGTTTCAAACCCAACCCAGCCCCTCCACCATTGAGTCCCACTACCTATGAAGAAAATGGGACGGTTAGATGAACATTCGTGGATTCCATGGGATTATTGATCAACTATATAACCCCAACCCCACCCCACCCCCCAAAAAAAAAAGTCGGGTTAAGGAAATCATCTAGATCTTTTTTTCTCTTCGGGGTAGGGGTGGGCTACAACCACCCCCTCCCACCCCACCATGCCCAGGCGCGTGGTATATAAAGGTATGGATTTGGAATTTTTTTTTTTTTGGGGGGCTAGAAATACACTATATGTTCGGGGTGTATTATGAAATATTTACACCCCTACAGAGAGGAATTGTAGGCATGAATTGTTACATATTGGTCGGTCCAATAGATTGTTTGTAGGTAAGATTAGACAGAGAGTTGGGTTTTTATATTTCCAATATAAAAACAAAAAGTAGATTGAGCGAATGTATAGCGTAGGATTCATTACTTTGTATCTGCCTTTTGTAGTTTACCAGTGTACTATGATGTGGAATCATCACATTTGTATTCTACTCCTGATTTTGGTGCTACAAGGCTAGGAGTAAACGAGGGAAAAAACCACCATGAGGATATTTTGCTTCACTGTCTGCAGTTCATCAAATTGGTCTTTATTTTCCTCTTGGTAATTTGTCATGAGTCGGCCTTGGGATGCTTTTATGCTCTGAGTTACTTGAGTGGGATTTTGTGTTAGTCTTTGCTTGATTTTGGTTGGTCACTCGAAACGTTCTTTGGATTGAAGCTTGCAGTTGTTTTTGATGTTTTCAGTGGTTGGAGCTCGAGTGAGTCCTACATTAATGATGCCCACAAGGTGAAGGCTAGGTATTTGTCAGCTTTGGCTCACCTCAATTGGGGTCTAGTAGAAGATGCAAAAATCTAGTTACATAACCTAATACTATAAGGTCAAAATTTGGGAGCTCACTCACCTTTTCCAATAAAATGTGTAATAGTTTTTACTGTAGCAAGACCAGTTCTTGTTTTTTTTTTTAAAGGCAAGTGGGCCAACTAACTAAGCCTCCTCTAGACCTGTCAATTTCAGAGGATGCGTTGAATAGGGGTTGGGTATTTTCGGGTTCGAGTAAAATACGAGTTGGGTATATTTTGAGTTCCGGTAAAATATGAGCGATTGTATAGTAGATTATACGGAGTTTCGGATCGATCCAAAGGGTTGAGACCGCCTTTTAACAATTATTTTTCTGTTTTTAATTATAAAATTCAGCACAATTTTTCTTAAAATTGCCAATAATTCTGCGAAAAAGTACAATATTTATATTTTTGAAAAGAATATTAAAAAATATTCAAAACTTTATAATATTTGTATGAAAATTCCATTGAGCGGCTTACCGCTTGATCCGTTTAAATAAGGCTAATGAAAGATTGGGTTAATAATATGTTAAATAATAATGACTTGTTCTGTTAATGATTTGTTAAAGGTTCCGATATTCATTTCATCTCTTCTATTATACTAAGGAGGTTTATATGCATATTTACTTTATTTTAAAATACATCAAGAAAAATTTGACTTGGGTAGGTGTAACCGATTCATTTTATTCACTAGAAAAAATTTAAATTTGTTTTAATACAATCCATTACCCATCCTAGGAGGTATGGTATAATATAGCTAAAATAGTTTCAAATAAAATAAGAATTAGATAGGTACAATAAAAAATTATTATTTTTAATTATAAAATTAAAATTTTACATCATTATAGTAATATTATTTCTACAAAACAAAAGTATTATATAAATATATATATATATATATATATATATATATATATATATATATATATATATATATATATATATATATATATATATATATATATATATATATATATATATATATATATTAACTCTAAGTAATGTATGAGCAACACATATTAGGATGTCATGAAGATTCCATATAAGATGACAGATTGATAGATTTAACACAATTTTAATTCAATTTAATGTTGAGATTATTCAAATGTGTAATAAAATATTATTAACTATATTTATTTTTAAAAAATTATTAATACAATAAATATTAAAAATAAAAAGTATATTAATTTAAATAAAAAAATATAAAGAAATATAGATATTTACAGTTTAAAATAAATTATATAATATTATTATTTGAAAAAAATTCGCTAGTTTTTAGCTTATAATTAATTTTCATTGTTATAAATTAATTACAAATAATAAAATTATAAAAATAACTAATTATAAAAATAAAATAAATTAATGCCTTTGCATAACAAGGGTATAACCTTAGTATTATTTAAGATGTAATTAGATATATTTAGTTCACAAAAAATACAATAGTATTACTTGTGCACTTTTAGTATTTTTATTATATCACACCATTTGAATTCAAATATATTTTTATTGAAATCAACTATTTATAATTTTTATATATAATTTTTTTTATGAGTAAGAAGTTGAGAAATAAAATAGTATTAGTCTTCGTTTGTAAATAATTGCAATAAATATGTAATGTCTCTCCAAATGATTTGATATGATAAATATCCATCATTAAATGAGTGGTAAAGTGAAGGAAACATCATATAACATGCATGAAACATTCAATCAACAAATCACAAAGGTAAAATCGTTGTTTTTATTACATTAACCCAATGGATCGAATGCATTCGAGTCGGATTTGACCTCGCTAATTTGCGAGTTTTTCGGATTTGATTTTTTGGGTTCGGGTCGAGAAATCATGTCCAAAACCCAAAATTTTTGGGCGGGTTCGGGTCGGGTTTTGGATCGTGTCGCTTTTGCCAGTCTAGCCTCCTCTATTGTGTATAAACCTAGTGGGTTTGTTAGTAACTATGTTAAGAGAAACGACCCGGTGATCGACCCGGTCATTAAAGTGGGTCAATGGTTCAATTGATCATAACGTTTAGCTCGGATTAGATCGATTGACCCATTTGATGGTTGACCAGGTTAAACTGGTCAAATCAGTACATATTTAAGTTAAAAAATCAACTTTTTATAAAAAGAATTATGTGCCTTATCTAAAAAGGCTATATAAATCCTAATATTTTTAACCTTTTTATCTCTTTGAAAAAAAACCCCTAATTGCATTTAACTCCCTATTTCTATAGCATCTCTTTTAAAAAAACCCTAATTATATTTTAAAACCCCTCCTTTCTACAACCTTCCTCTCTTCCTCTCTCGCTCTTTCTCTTTCCTCCCTTATTTTTACTTCCTCATTGCCTCCCTCACGCCTCGCAATGATCTTTCTCTCCTTCCTTTCTCGGTCTCTCTCTCCGTCCTCTACATTAGCCACTCTCTCTATCTCTCCTCTAACTCTCTCTCTTTCATGTAAAGTAACCATTATTAATGAGGAGGGGAGAGGACCTATGTTAAGAGACAAAGCTAATTGAGGGAGTGGCGGATACCATCTTGACCGCCTTGAGCAAAGCCCAGTGCTAGAGAGGATAGGGCGAGCGGATGAAAACCACCGGCTAGAGAGTGTGAGGAGCAATTGGCGGGTGTGAGGCGGATGGTTTAGGTGAGGACAAAGAGAGAGAGAGGCGACTGTTGAATGTGCTAAGGAAGTTTTTTGTTGCAAAATAACGGTCCAACCGTGGTAAAAGTAGGTTTTTTTGGATCGATTGTTTGAACGAATCAAACTATTAACCCTCCCGTTAAAGAGACCGATTCCCAGTCCAACCAACCGGTCCGGTCTAATTTTCTTAACACGAGTTAGTAGGAAGAAGGGGTGTACAATCATTAGATTAAACTCGACAGAGACATAATGTCTGTCTTTAAGTCCATAAATATGTTAGGAGTCCACGACTTTCACCAAGAAAATTATGATTAGTCTAAGGATCATAACAATCACTTAGCGAAAACTACCATGAGGTTTGTTTTCAAAATATTTAGATTTCAACTTATTCAATTATACGCCATTACGTACGGTCATGAAACCGTTGCATATTAACCAATTGGATACATTTGTTGTGCAATTTAACGATAAAACTATGTTAACCTATTATACTAGACGCCCATGGGTATCATATTTTGATACACATCCAAACTATAAGATCTACTACTTCAATCTAAAAAAAATGGGAAAATGCAAAAACTAAAAATCAATAATAGTTTTAAAATTTTATTCTAAACATATTCTTTGTCTCTCTCTCTTTTTTTTTTTTTTTTTACCTAGTAAAGAGAATTGGCTTAGTGATCGATTTGGTCAACAAAGCGAGTAAATGATTCAATCGATCGTATCGTTTAGTTTCAAATTAAATCGATTGACCCGATTGATTGTTGAATCGAGTTGGACCAATCAAACCCGTAATATATATATATATAATATTTATGAAAATAATGAGTATTTAACATGGGCCCTTTGTGCGGCTTTCCTGAGTTTATCAATTTAGAAACCCTAACTGCTTGTTTTTAAACACCCCTCAAATTGATCATGTGCAGCCGCCCAACCCCTCGCCCCCTCTCAATTGGGGTTAGAGAGAGTAAGAGAGAGAGGCGTAGAGAGTGAGAGAGAGATATAAAGAGAGAAAGCGGATGAGAAAGACAGAGACAGAGGTGCCCCCTCTTCAGTTGATGCTCTTCGTGCTCAAGCAGTACGTCTTCTCCTTCATCTCTTCTCCTTCCTCTCTTGTCCTTCATCTTCTACTTTTCCATCTTTTCCATTCCATCTTATACTGAAGGTAAGAATCTCCTCCTCTAACAGCTAGCGTGAGAATATTTCAATGGGGGTAAAAATCCATGGATGACGCTGGCTATTGATGTGAATATTTGAGGTTTTTTCAATTTTTTTATTAAGATATATAATTCCCAATTGAACTCGGCCAGTCAAACCATGGCCACGGTTGAGTGGTTATGATCGAGTCAATTTAATTTAATGTTCAAACAAGTCAACTAGCATGTCTGAACTAGATCCATGTCAGGTTTCGGTTGAACCGGCTGGTCTGGTCTATTTCTCTTGACATAGCTCCCTAGTTCTCGACACACACACACTCTCTCTCTTTCTTTCTTTTTTTCTTTCCCTGATTTCGCAAAAAACTGACATTACTTGTTAGAAAAATTCATGAATTCTCTTCTGATTCAAGCTTTATTTTTCGAAATTCAGAAAAGATCTTTCTATAATGAGGACACACACTAAACAGAAGAAAATAGGCAAGAAGACTTCTATATAGGAAAGATAATTTCTAGTTAGGTTTAATCTTGCTACATTTTTTACTGATTTTGTCGATAATTCATCATGTTAACACTTAAATTCAAGTGCATTTTAGTTTAATACTCGATTTTATGAGTCACAACGTTCGTTTGTTTTAGAATAAGATAGCAATCATGTTTAGGTTTAGTGTTATACGCCATGTATTTACTTGTATTTTGGTATTTTACGACATGTTTTCTTTGATTCAATAAATTTAATTATTTTGAATAAGTTTGACATGAGGTCTATATTTAGTGGAAAACATATTTAACTAAATTAATGTCATTTATGAAGGTTTGCTTCGTGGAGAGTCTAAATCACCTTTGGGAGGGGTGAATAGAGTGATGAGGAAATTTAAACACTTTTCGCACAATTACTTAGAAAAGCAGATTTTGAGTTTAGATTGAACTCGAAAGATAAATACATAGATATATATGGAAACCCTCTTGGGGCGGAAAATCACTGGATAGTGCTAATCGAAGTACCTAATCAAATCCACTAATTTGAATCCACAAAATACAAAGGACTTACTCAACTAGAATTGTTGTCTTAAACAATTCCTTACAATATTTTCCTAAACTCGAAGTTCACTTATCCGATCTAATACTTCCTGACCGAGGTAACCTTTACAATTAGGGACAATTGAGATGAGTTAACTCTTACAACTCGATCAAGGGACTTAGTAAGAAAGTAAGAGAAGTATAAAATTAATTACAAGACTTTCTTTATGTAACAACTCAACCCTAATCACATTATTTATTTTACTAATTACAAAATTTATATAATAGAGCTCGCGCACTTCAATTCGACATTTGAATTATTTTTATGTGTGTGTTATGCGGTTAAGACAACACGTGGCCTCCAATAAAATTTTATAATAATGATTATAAATTTATGCATATGTTTAAAATAAAAATTTACAAATTTGTACAAATATGTAATGAATATAAATGCGAAGATATATGGTTGTAAGGTTATTAAATTTTACACTTTAAACAAACTGTGACACTTAAAAGTGATCGTATAACTTATTTAACAATATTATTAAAACAAAATTAAAAATTAATAATAAAATAGAATATATATATATATATATATATATATATATATATATATATATATATATATATATATATATATATATATATATATATATATATATATATATATATATAAAAGAAAAGAGAAAGAGTGTAGATTTTTTTAAAGAAAAATCCAGATTGATTTATCTCGGAATTCACCAAACCAAAAAAAAAAAAAAAAAGATGTGCGACTTCAAATTTACTCTCCGTAAACATCTTTTTCACATTTCTCCCCCTCTTTCGCGTGTTTCTCTGCTTCCCCTTCTTCCACTTTGCTTCCCCTCCCCGCCTTGCCTCTCTCGCTGCCGCCGCACGGTCCGGCCACCGGACGTCACCAATGTCGACCTGAAGCGTGCGGCGACCTCCCTTTTCTTTCTCTCTCTCTCTCTCTCGAGCCGCGCCTGGCTCGTTCCCCGTTTCATCGCCTCATCTTTGTCCGGCCACCGGCCATCGCCTTCGCCGGCCGGAAGCCGTCGCCGGTTTCGTCCGGAGGTTGCCGAAGCCGCCGTACACCACCAATCTTCACTTCACTCCTTGCTTCATCATTTCACCGTTGAAGGTGAAACCCTAAACCAAAAATTTTCATCCTTTTTCGTTATTTACTTATTGATTTTAGTTAATAACTCGAATTATATGGATTCAAAAAGGTATTTGTGATATAAGTTTAGAGGTTAATTATGAAATTTGAATCTCTAAAAATCTACCTCATCAATCCGCCCGTTTTAATGCCTCCTCGGCCTAATGAACCACTCATCTTATATTTGACAGTCACAGAGACAGACCATGGGGGCTCTTTTAGCACAACACCAAGAAGGTACTAAGAAAGAAGTAGCCATCTACTACCTAAGTAAGAAACTCTTGGAGTATGAAACCAAATACTCTCTAAGTATGAAACCAAATACTCTCTACTCGACAAGTACATGTATCTCTTTGGTTTATGCTACGAAAAACTCCGCCATTACCTACAAGCTCACACGACTTACGTGGTTTCTAGATTTGACCCAATCAAGTATTTATTCCAGAAACCAATTCAAAGTGAAAGGTTGGCCGGTGGCATGCTCTCCTCTCCGAATTTGATATTCATTGTATTACTAAAAATCTGTTAAAGAAAGAGCCATTGCGAGATGAGTTAGTAGAGGCACCTATGCCCGGAGATGAATTTTCAAATGAATTTCCCGATGAGCATATCTGTAAAATTGAGGTTGCACATTGGAAAATGTATTTTAACGGTGCGTTGGATAAAAAGGGTGATGGTGTCGAGTTCTACTAGTGGATCCCGATGGGTTACGTGTTCCTTTTGTCTGTAAAACTTGCCTTTTTCACTACGAATAATACTGCGGAATATGAAGCCTCGCATTTATGGAGTGAAGGCCGCTTTGGCAGCTGGCGGTAAGCACTTAACAGTTTATGGAGATTTTAACCTAATCATATCGCAAACTATTGGGGCGTGGAAGATCAAAGATGAGCGACTCCGTGCATATTCGGATTACCTTCAACAGACTAGTCTCACAATTTGAGGAAATTAATTTCCGACACCTTCCCCGAGAACAAAACCGCTTATCGATGCTTTAGCCACCATGGCATCTACACTAAAATGGGAACTCCGGAGTTAGGGTACAATCCGTGACAATTGAAGAACAACAACAACCAGTTGTGCAATGCAACAATATTGACACAACTATTGAAGAAGGTGATGATCCCTAGTTTATTAATATTCAATGATACCTCGAGAGTAGAGAGTATCCTAATGGGAGTTCTAAGAAGGATCAACTAGCAATCGGACGCTTGGCTACTCAATTTACCATGCATAGACGTACCTTATGTCATAGGATGCTTGATAGCACACTTCGACTTTGTATTAGTTTGAAAGAGGCAAAACAGATTATGGAAGAAATTCAGGTGGAGAATGTGGACCACATATGAATGGAAGAATGCTTGCCAAGAAGATTCTTCGATTTGGTTATTATTGGATGACCATGGAACGTGATTGTTTTAAGTTTGTTCGATCTTGTAAAAAATGTTAGATGTTTGCCAATCTTACCCACATCCGCTAGTTGAGCTTCATAACCTCACATCCCTTGACCTTTTTCCACTTAGGGAATCGACATCATCGGGCAAATCAAACCAAAAGCCTCTAGCGGTCATCAATACATCTTGGTAGCAGTAGATTACTTTTCTAAGTGGGTTGAAGCCGCTTCTTTTTCCAAGTCGGGGCAAAACAAGTTGCCAAGTTCGTTATTAGCAACATCATTTGTAGATATGGGGTCCCTTTTGAGATGATTTCGGATAACGGTTCACAATTTGAGGGAGACTTGAAACAAACCTTGCAAAAGTACAAAATCAAGCATCATCAATCATCTCCTTATCACCCACAAACCAATGGGGCAATTGAGGTCGCTAACCAAACCATTCGCAATATCTTGTCCAAAATGGCTGAAAAGACAAGAGAGTGGCCGAAAAAATCCCTTATGCTCTTTGGGGGTACCGATCTTCAATTCGTACGGCTACCAATGCCACACCATATGCTTTGGTTTACGATATGGAGCCTATGCTGCCAATTGAGGTGGAAATTCAATCGTTAAGGGTCATGGCTGAAAGTGAACTCCCAAAAGATCAATGGTATCAAGCAAGATATGAAGAGTTGGCATTTCTAGATGAATGAAGACTAGTAGCCTTACATCACATCTAAGGATATCGAAACGTATAGCACGAGCTTTCAACAAGAAGGTCCGAGTAAGGGGCATTCAGGTGGGCGGCCTTGTGATGAAGGAAAGTCGTGCCCCACTTCATGATCCTAGGGGCAAGTTCGGACCTAATTGGTATGGACTATATTTGGTCAAGGAGATTACTACCGCAGGTGAAATCAAGCTAGTCAATCCGGATGGGAATGAGTTCTCCAATTTTACCAATCTCGACCAGCTCAAGAAATTCTATGTGTAGTAGATTTTCTTCATATAATTTCCCTTTTTATGGAAGTGATTGCCCACATTTTTGATGAATGGATATGCATGTGTCGTATGATGAAACCATTATTCCATAGTAAGCAATACATATATATATAATAAATAACATGAGTAAAATAAATTAATAAATAAATATACGCGTCATGTCCGGGGCCTCGGGTAGGGTCATCATTTTACTTCATATTAATCATAATTAATTAATAATGATATTAATAATTGAATCGCATACAAGAATATAATCTTACCTTACTCCACTTAATTTAAAAAAACACCATAATGAATTAAAACTCAAATGATCCGCATTTTCTTCACCGAAGTGATCAAATCACTTTTCACCTTGTACTACGATTATTATTAATTTCAGTTCTTTACATGAATTGTTCGGTGAGTCTCAAGACCATATTTTAAAGCTCAAATTGCTTCCCTACGCAAGGCTACCAAGCACCACAGGTTAAGGCCCTTGAGCCAAGGGATTAAGGATTTACTTTAGAGGCCACCCCAGGCCTCCCCATGAGCAGTGGGAGGTTCTTGCGGCCACCACGAGCAGCCCCACCGCCTATGGGGTTATCCGAGTTGTTGAGTCCTTGTTCGGCAGCCACCACGGGCTTCCCCATGGCCACAGTGGTCACCTGTGGTGGGTGACAAGCAACTCCAAAGCTTTCTTTTCTTGTCTCTTTTGCATTTTTTCTCTGTGGGTCGTCTATGGGAGATTGTTCAAGAAAATCTTCAGCCTTCTAGGCATTAAAATAGCACATTTTTTTATCAATATAAAAAAACTATTAGAACATTCACATAGGGGCCAATAATTCTCAAACAAGAGTTACTCGGGCTAAAAGTTTCCATTCATTATTCACTAGAAACTCCACAACATGTATATGCCATTAGTTTGCATCCAAACTACAAGGAAAATTATAATTCTACTGAGACCTAAGTGTGGTGGTAAAATACTTATGTGCATGCATAAAAATCACGACAACAAAGATAAACTCAACTAGTTAGATGGTAAAATTTATATTTTCACTCTTTACTCTTAAAAAAATGCAGCATATATGTATAATATTAACCGCGAAACGACGTAAAGGCGAATAAATAAAACAATAAATAACAATAATAACCTTCATTAATGATTTAAGGCTTTAAGAGTCATTTATTGCCTCGGACTCTAATAGTCCTTCATAACCTAAAGGATTTAAGAGCCATTACATTAAGTACAAACATACATTATGAAAATCTACTACAATTACTGCCATACACGCTAATCATATTCTCGGGAAAAGTTAATCCCACTCGGATCTTGTACGAGTAAAACCCGAAGAGCTACTACCCGATCCAAAAGGACTTGCGTCGTGGTCACATCTCCTCTATCGTTCAACTAATGTATAGCCACCAGCAACTAGATCTCCGAGAAGCCAAGCACAATAGGATGGATCCATTATCTTGTCAATAAGAGTAGGGAGGACAGAAATGGGGTTCCTTCCATGCCAAATGGAATGAAGGTCTTGGAAATCTAAGCCAATGATGGCCTTGTCGTGGCATTTCTTGGCGAGCAACTGGAGCATCATTTGGTGATACCCAACTTGGCGAAGTACTCTCCAAGGATAATAAAACGTGATATAGTCCAAGGTTGGTAAGACTACTCCATTATATAGCCCGAGTGGTGATGATTACCTCGCTTATATTCAAATGAGTACTGAGTCATTCAACGTCTTCCATATCAAACACCGACTGCCAAAACCCGATGATTCAATGGCCAAAAATTTTTGAGACTTCCTTCTGCCAAGAAAATGTTTTGGAAGGTAGGGAGTTTTGGGGGCTTTACTAATTTAAACTTTTCACAAAGCCACATATACACCGATAAGGGGCAACCCTTGAGGAAAGAGTTTCCCCTTATACATGCGTCCAACCCAAGCAAGGTCTCTCCTAGTGCAATAGGACCCAATCTCCCTCCTCTTCTAAGAGGAACAACCAAACTCGGACATCTCAAACTACACATCCCAACTTTTCAATGTTTTACGAATAATGTTTAGTATTTTATAACACAATATTTAGTGTTTTATAGAATAATATCAAACAATATCTCTTATTCAAAAACACAAAATGTTGTCCTAAGTAACTAACTTATCCTAGAGTACATATATATGATTTTGATTGATGTTATTTATGGTTGCAAAAGATGTGGTTATTTTGTATAGTATATAACAAACCTTAAGATACACAACTCATCAAATATGACAAACAACTTTAAAATTTTCCAAATATATGATTAGTGTTTTATAGAACAATTTTTAGTGTTTCATAAAACACTTTCCAGTTAAACTTGGACCAAAGTATTTTATATTTTGAGAACCAATGTGGTTTGCTTTTGTAGGTTATTCAAACAAGGCTAATCTATTTTTGAATTTCAAAAGCAACCAGACTTCTACCGATTAAACACCAACGGATAAGTTTTAGCTACTTCGGACATGGCTCGGACATCTTGTCGGGGTTACTTTTTCCAAAATTGAAAAACTCCAACTCTAGGCCTAACGGTTGTTTCCACCTTAGTTTTTAGTCACCACCAAGTGATTAGACCATCTTTGGGAGCCAAGAGCCGTTGCACAATGTTCACATCCCAACGGATCTTTTACGAGTGACTCGAAATAGTCTGTTACAACAGACTAGTGAAGATTTTAGTCCAGAACCAAGACTCAACGGTCACTCTGCCTAGTTGGCTATAAATAGAAGCCACTCTACAAGACTTGAAGATTGCTGCACCTATTCCCGAACATATTATCCAACACTTACTTAGTGCATACTTAATCAATCTTCTTCTTACAACGCCAAATCAGTATTTCATATTCTTTGAGTTGTAAAGAAAGTCTTATAATCAATTACATACTTCTCTTACTTTCTTAGTAAGTCCCATGATCGAGCAAGACGGGTTAACTTAGCTCAGCTTGTCCCCGATTATAAAGGTTACCTTAGTTAGGAAGTACTAGATCGGATAAGGGAACTTCGAGTCTAGGAAAACATTGTAAGGAATTGTTTAAGGAAGCAATTCTAGTTGAGTCGATCCTTTGTATTTTGTGGATTCAAAATAGTTGATTTGACTCGGTGCTTGGATAAGCACTCGTCCGTGGTTTTCTCGCCCTAGGAGGGTTTCCACCTATATCTGTGTATTTATCTTTCCGAGTTCAATCTAGACTCAAAATTTTCTTTTTCTAAGTAATTGTGGGAAGCGTTTAAATTTCCTCAACACCCTATTCAACCCCCTTATAGGGTGACTTAAACTCTCCATGAGCAAACCTTCAATTGGTATCGAGCTTAGCCTTTCAAGAGGATCTCACCATCCAAAGCTCTAAAGATCAAATGGCTCGGAACAATGGAGAGTTCGATGAAGGAAGATCAACCACCGGACCACCAAAGTTCAAAAGGTCAAACTTTGCACATTGGAAGAAGATGACGGAGTGTTTCCTAATGGACAACGATGAAGATGTTTGGAACATCATCCAAGCGAGCAACCACACTCCAATGAAGATGGAGAATGAAACTACTATGCCTAAAGCCAAATCCGAGTACACCATTGAAGAGACCGAGAAGTTTAGAAAGAACTTTAAAGCTATAAACACACCGATGTGTGCCATCGGCACTGTAAGAATACAACGAGGTCTCGGCCTTTGACACGGCCAAGGAGGTGTAGGACACTCTTGTCAACACCTATGAATGAACAAGCCAAGTGAAGCGTGCGAAGATAAGTTAATATCTTCATAAATACGAGCTATTCAAGATTAAGCCGAAGAAAACATCACTCAAATGTATGTTCAATTCAAAGAGATTACTAATAATCTCAAATCTCCGGGTAGAAAGATCTCTCACGAAGAGATGACCGGAAAGATTCTAAGAAGTTTACCAAAGAAGAGATGGGGTCCCAAGGTGACAGACCATTGAAGAAGCTCAGAACCTCTCTCAACTAAGACCCAACGAGCTTATTGGGAAGTTACTTACCCACGAGATTCATCCGGAAGAAGAGGATGCCGAGGTCGGCACCAAAAGGATCATTGCGCTCGAAGGCCTCGGAAAACAAACGTGAAAGCATGAGCTCCTCGGAATCGGAAGAGGATCTTATAGCACTCATAGCCCGCGGATTCAAGAGAACGATGAAATACAAGAAGTGGGAAAAGAGGCCAAAGGATGAGTTCTACAAGAAAGATAAGAAGGACATAAATGCTAAATATTCATCCCTTTCAAAGTTATCTTAACTAAGAACTCCGGTTGCTTTGAATGTGGCGAGCAAGGAGCACATAGTCAAAGATAGTCCCAAAAAAAGTACGGAAAGAAGAAGGCTATGATGGCTACCTGGAGTGATGACGACTCATCCGAAGAAGATGATTCCGACGACACAAAGTGTCTTACGAAACTTACGAGAATCGGAAGATGAATTTGAGTCGAAAATTAGAACTCGGATATTGATGAGGTAATTGAATACTGTCTCAAATTCTCCAAAGTTGATTTAGCCAAATATATTTATACTTTAGAAGAAAAGTCCAATTCGACGCTTCACAATTCAAAGAAAAACCGAGTCTCTTACTCGTTGAAAGCAATGTTTTGAAAAATAAGTTAGAGAACCCGAGATAAAATCCGAAGGTACTTAAGACCATTGCTCAAGAAAACAAGACTGTATGCGAGTCTCTCGAACGGAGAATGAGCAATCGAAAAGGAAGTTTAATGAGTCTCACGAGCTTGTTTTGGAAACTCACTCAAGGTCGAAAAACCTTGGTCTTTTAGTTAGCTCTCGGTATGTCTCATTCAGGAAAGAAGGACTTGATTACAATCTTTGAAGAGGAATCTAATTCCTATTCCAATCTTTTCAAAATTGATTCCAAGACCGTAAAGTTCGGGATGGTGAGCATGGTCCCATTCATAAGAATGAAAAGAAGATTGAGCCCGGACCGACTTACGAGAAAAAGCCTTCTCCACTGTTTACAAAAGAAAAGATTTTCAAATGAAAGAGACATAGACTCGGTTTTCTAGAAGTAAGACTCGGAATCGGACCATACCCAAAATTATTCAAATCCGGGTTCCCAAGATCGTGCTTCCTCAAAGAAAGACCACAATAAAAACGATTCATTGGGTTTATAAGAGGAAATGAGAAAGGTTAGTTCGTTTTTGTTTTGCAGAAACTCGAAGAAGAAAGGTCATTGGTACTTGGACAGTGGATGATCGGGCCACATGTCATGTGATTCAAGACTCTTTTACGAGTTAGAAGATTTGAAAGGAGGAAAAGTCACCTTTGGAAACAATAGTAAAGGCAAGACAGTAGGGATTGGCAAAATTGGTAAAGGAAACAACTCGGTCGATCCAGTCTACCTTATCAAAGGGCTGAAATACAATCTCCTCAGTATTTCTCAACCGTGTACAAAGGTCAAGAGGTAACGTTCACTCGGACTAACTGCTATATTTCGATGTAGTCACCAAAGAGACTAAGCTCTCGTGTCCGAGGTCGGGTAACACCTATGCTATTCCTCTCTCATATTCAAGTCGAATTTATCTTGTTTGAAAGCATCTTTAAATGATGATTCATGGACTTGGCATCGTGGACTAGGTCATATTAGCATGCATACCATCAAGAAACTTGCATCTCATGGATTGGTTAGGAGATTACCTAACCGTGCACTTAAGAAAGATAAAATCCGTGAAGCATGCACAAAAGAAAAGCAAATAAGATCATCTTTCAAACCACTTAAAATTATGTCTATATCTAAAGTGCTTGAATTGATTCATATGGATTTATGTGGTGAAATTCTCGTAAAAAGTGTTGGAGGTAAATCATATGTATTTGTCATTGTTGATGATTTCTCACGATTTACCCGGGTATGTTTTATCAAGAACAAGAATGAAGCCTTCAAAGAGTTCACTAAGATCCGTAGGAAAATTCAAGTAGAGTCTCGGACTCGGATCGGGAGGATTCGAACCGATCAAGGAATGGAGTTTGACTACTAAGAATTAGCAAATTTCGTGACAAGAATGGCATCTCCCGTAACTTCTCGAGCACCAAGAACTCCTCAATAAAATAGACTAGTGAAGAAAAAGAATAGAAATCTTGAAGAAATAGAGAGGACTATGATGATTGAAAATGATCTACCTTACTATTTCGGGTTAAGGAAGTCAACACGACGAAATTACATACTCAACGAGATACCTCATTAGACCAATCTTGAAGAATAGAAATCTTGAATCATCATTTAAAGGTCCGAGTCCGAATCGACCGATGTATTGGAGTCGTCCTAGAAACCCACGAATTTATTTCTCAATTATGGGAGGGAGAGTTCTATGATTGCCTCGGTCTTATTTGGATCCACTTCAATGCCTTTGTCACCGACAACGAAACGCAACAATTTCCCGGAGGTAACACCAAATATGCACTTTTGTGGGTTTAATCTTAGCTTGAACTTCGTGATGCGATCAAGAATTTTTCGTAATGCCACAACGTGGCTATCTCATTCACGACTCTTCACAATCATATCATCAACGTATACCTCAATAATGTCATGTATTTGATCATGGAGGATAGTAGTTGCTGCCCGTTCATAAGTAGCCCCAACGTTTTTAACCCGAAAGGCATAACCTTGTAGCGTAAAACGCCTCATGGGGTGATGAAGGAGGTTTTTATCTTATCTTTTAAGGCCATAAAAATTTGGTTGTACCTAGAAAATCCATCCATAAAGGAGAACACGGCGTGACCTGGTGTATTATCAACCAACATATCAATGTGAGGTAACGAGAAATAATCTTTTGGTGAAGCTGTATTCAAATCTCTGAAGTCAACACACGTCCCGATTCACCTATCTTTCTTTGGAACCACCATAATGTTTGTGGGCCACTCCGGATGTTTCACGACTTCAAGAAATCCCGCATTTAACTGCTTTTGAATCTCTTCTATAACCTTAAGACTCATTTATAGTTTTATCCTTCGAAGCTTTTGTTACTTTGGCTTGCTATTTGGGTACAACGGGATATCTCACGGTTAATACCCGACATATCGGCATAAGACCATGCAAAAACATCTACATATTCGGTAAGAAATGAAATCGAGAGATTCTTTTTCCTCTTTAGAAAGACAAGACCCTATCTTGACCTCCTTGATATCTTGCTCGGTGCCTATATTGATCGTGGCGGGTGTTTCCATTGGAGTGATGGAAGGTTTGTATGCCTCATATGGATCATCTTCGGATAAGACCTTATGTTCGGACACAATATTTTGTACAAATGTATGATCGGGTGATAGGGTAGATTCTGAAATTTCTGGTAGGTATAAATTCGGGATGGTATGAAGAGAATCATAGCTATCTCGTTGATAAAGAAGTTTGGTCCGTATCATAGCCGTCTCGACATTGGATGAGAATGAGAAGAAAATGTTACGATAGTTTCCACGGAGATCTTTTTTTCATTGGTTGGTGAATAATTTTGTAGGTCCCCTTGTTGTTTGCTAGTGATAAGACATGTGGGGTCAAAGGTGTGTTCTTCCATTAAGGAAAATGAAACATTCTTTTGAGGACACCATAACGAATACTCTCAATCCAATCAAGGCACGACTCTTCCCATTTCTCCGAAACAGTCCAAGTTTTCACGACTTTTTCTTGTTGGATGTTGTTAAAAAATATTTCCAAACCCGGGAGGGTTTTCCTAGTATTATGATCATACCAAGGCTCGGAAAACAACAAAACGGTTCGGACTCTCCCGGGCATACAAACCAGTCGTTCAAAGTAGTTTGTGATGCCTTCTCTATCTTATTTGCTTGGGTTGGATAAATAACCTAAACCAGCTCGGTGTTTGTTTTCCAATGCTATGATCGGCTCACGAATTCCTTTTCTTCCTTTCCCTAGACCTTTTGAAAGAACGTACCCCATTTTTGCATCATTGCCTCCCTTTTAGGAAATCTGTCGGAGGTCGCGTGGAATGATTCTTCACATGAATTGAGTAGCGGTTCACTCTCAAGGGGTAAACTCATCCGAGATAATTAGGGTGTGTTTGTAAGTTTCAAATAAGAGGCATGCATGTATGAGATTAAAGGGAAATTCCAACATGTGGGGAACCTTTTACAAACAGGGTGAGAAATCATTTAAAAAAATTTGTTAAAGTGAATTTTCAAAATACGTTTCCTCATAACCCCAAATTTTATACTCCCTTGCCGAGGTTGTTGTCCTTTGATTTCTTAAAACTTTACTTCCGTGTTCCTACAAAATTTATTTTCGAAATATAACCATATATATACACATACACATACACACACACACACACACACATATATATATATATTGGATCAAACCCAAAGGTTGCCTACGTATCTCCGAGTGTGTGTAAGGTATTTTGGTTTTGGAAAAAGGTATGTTCGAAATGTACAAAAAGGAGAATCGGGTCCTTATGTAGTTCTTTTTCCTTTCTTTCTTTCTTTTTTTGTTTAATTTTTGATTTTCTTTTTGTTAGACAGTCGAACCCGTAATGGGTTGCTTACGTACCTCTGCTCGTATTAGTACAAGTCTTTTACATAATGGGAACGGAGTACATACAACTTGTGCAAAAAGGAAAAATTATATAGGTGGGGATCAAACTTTACGTAGTTCTTACAAGTAATGAGTACATTAATTTGATTAAAAATAAAGACTAGCAAATAAAAACGTCTACTGATGATTCAACGACCAGTGGAGTCAAAACGTAGTCCCTCATTATCCTTTGACTTTTGAATCCTCTCATGGAATTCCGGGCATTCGTTAGAAGTGTGACCATGCAGCATATGATAACCATAGAATTTCGTTGAAGTGGCCCCATAAGATAGATTAGGCGCGACCCTCGGTCCAAGAGGATCTAAGGGATTCTTCTCTTGCAATATGGTAAAAGCACGACTCCGAGGGCCATGAATCAAATCCGAGCAAGGACTAGGATGCTTTTTGGAAGATGGTGTTGGTTGGGTGGCAATAGCAGCTTGTTGATTAAGTGCATCTTCAACGAGCCTCCCACTCATAAGGGCTACATCCAACAAATATCTATCATCCTCCATCTCCGAAAGGTGGTGATATAACCTCCTAGACATCTCATCAAAAATAGTTTTCAAAGACCCCATAGTACCGGATAAATGGATTGTCTCTTAGAGGGTGGATTCATGACCTTGTTACATTGAACTTTCCAATGAGAAACATAATGTAAGAATGTCTCTGCGTACCATTGATAAGTGACATGTAATTTATACTTCTCTAGATCCGATTCATCTTTAGTGGTTGCCTAAACAATAAAAGTGGTGCACAAATTTCCCTATGAACTATGAGTTTCAAGACTAACTTTATAAAACCATCGAAGGGCATGACCTTCTAAACTCCTATAAAAAAGTGTCGGATAAAACTCTTCGAGATAATCCCGTAGGGTGCATCATTTGTACATAATGGTATAAGTGTACTTCAGACATCTCTCGAACCATCATACCTTCTAAATTCAGGGTGACAAAGTCGAAGGAAGTCGGATCCCGGAAAGAGAATGAGTTTCTTAGTATCAATTTCCTTAAAAATTAGATACTTGGAACTCGTCTCTCCGTTGTAACTAGTTCAACTTGTGCACGATGAACTTTCACTCTCAACAGGGATAGGATTAGTATCCGTAAAGATAGTATTAATCATGAACCTATTTAGGCGATGACCCAACTCCTCATCCAATCGTAAAACCCGAAGGTTTGCTCTTATAGAGTCTTGGTCACCCTAGAGGGGGTGAATAGGGTGATGAGGGAATTTTAGTCTGTCTTTAAATATTTGAGTATGAAATGAATTATCAAGACAATCCGAGTCTAGATTGGACTCGGAAAAGTATGAACTCAAATTTACGTAGAAACCCTCCCGGAGCGAGAAAACCACGGCCGGTGCTAGTCTAAGCACCAAGTCGAATCCACTATTTTGAATCCACAAAATACAAAGAACCGACTCAACTAGAATTGCTCCCTTAAACAATTCCTTACGAGTTTTCCTAGACTCAGAAATTCCCTTATCCGATCTAGTACTTCCTAACTAAGGTAACCTTTACGACTAGGGACAAGCGAGCTGAGTTAACCCCTACGACTCACTCAAGAGATCTTACTTAGAGAGTAAGAAAGAGTACATAACTGATTACAAGACTTTACAACTCGGAAAAGTATTAAATACGGACACTGAGTTGTAAGAAGATTGAATGAGTATTATACAAAGAGATATAATTTCAGCAATGTGTTTCGAGCAATTGTTCCAACGAATCTTCAAGTCTTGAGAGGTGGCTTCTATTTACAAATGACCAAACAGATTAGCCGTTGTGACTAACTTGAAAAGAAGTCCTTTGTGACTCGTTGTAACGGTTCTTTTGAGTCGCTCGAAAAGATCCGTTGAGATGTGAACATTATGCAATGGCTCTTGGCTCCTCAAGGTGTTCCAATCAAGCTGGTCTTGTCTAAAAAGTAGGGTGGAAACCACTTGTTTGAGCTTAGCGTTGAAGTTTTCCAATTTTGGAAACAGACAACCCCGACACAACGTTTGGGCCTTATTCGAAGTAGAAAAGCCTTGTCGATGGTGATTGATGACTTGAAGCCAGGTTACTTTTGTAATTCAAAAAGAGATAGCCTCGTTTAGATAGCCTTTAAAAGTAAACAATTTGGGTTCTCAAAGTATAAAATACTTTGGTCCATGATTAGGCATAGATAATAATTTAATTAAGATAATTAAATGCATAATTATCTAAGGCCTAGAAGAGTGTAATTTTTGAGTCTAATATTCATTATACTCAAATTCCACAAGAGTCGATCTTAAGAAAGATCAAGTTATAAGAGACAAATATCGAGTATAAGTACTTAATCTAGACAAATAACTCTCAAACAAAACATGTTAACTTAAAAATGGGAATTAACATTGTAATTCACTTTTCTTTGAAATATGCAGATCGAACTCAAATATGAGGTGTTCGAGAGATTATTTGAACATGCGATAAATCCGAGTGGTGTCCGAGTGACTTAGAAACATTAAAGCAAGTTGATAGAGAAGAATGTGTTTTCCGAGTTAGTTAGAATCGAATGAAAACATATGCAATAGTTTCTATAGTACTCGGAATGACTTGTAATCAAAACCTAGGAGGGATGAGATTTGTACCTGTCGTTGGTAGTACTCGGAATGGTCTAGTTTCGTAGTCCGAGTCTTCAAACCCGACTTGTTAATAGAAGTAATGGTGAGTATCTCGGGGTCTCCGTTAAGGGTAACAACCCTAAACTTTGTACGGAAACGAACTTTCGATGCGGCGTGGAGGCAATTACACGCATCTTATGCAACCATGGTCTTCCTAAAAGTAGGTTAAAGCGAGCGGGGATGTCTAGGACCAAAAATTCAACCTCCTCCACGATTGGCCCAAGCTCGAATGGCATCTTGATGGCCCCCAAAACCTCCCTTTTCGAATTGTCATACGACTCGACAATTTGGCTAGATGGTTCCAAATGTTCACGCAAAAACCCCAATTTTGCAAAACTCGAAATAGGCATACATTGATTGTCGATCCATTATCAATGAGCACCCTAGGTACCTTGAAACCATTGCATTCACTATTATATGTAAGGAGCTATTGTGATTTGACTCTTCCGGAAGATCGAATCGTGAACATAACCACTTTAGATGAGCCATGGATTAAACCTACTATTTCATCCGGGAAATATCGGGTTCGACAGATACTTTATTCAAGTGGTTTAACACTGCGGCCTCTATGAGGTTGGGATGTCATCAATAACCTCCAAATTGATACATTGGCATTGGTTTCTTTCATCCACTTGATAACATCATCAGCTGGGTCTTGAGTAGCCATTGGTTCTTCTCCCTTTTCTTTTCTCTGCAAGGCGGCCAATGGATTATCATCTTCAAGGTATGGAGGATTGAAATGTCTTCCTATCCTAGTTAAGTGAGACACTCGTATTCTCCTCCTCATCGCTCAAATCTTGGAGGCAAATGAGCTCGATCATTTCTTATGGGGTGGTGAAGGAACCCAATTGATTGTCTCTCTCAATAACAACCATGACAGATGCATCTTCTTCTTCCTCTTCATGATCAAGCATCAAGAAACCCCCACCATAGTCAAGATGACCACATAAGCTGATTAAAGGGATCATTAGGAAACAATTGAGTCTTTATGGGTTTCGGAGTAACTCTCGAGATGGTGGAATGGTCCACAACCAATGCTTTTGAATCCATAGTGAGGGGTACTTCCCACAACTTAGGTAGCGTGGAAGTAATCAAATCGGTGAAATCGGAGATGTTAGGGGAGATTCTAATCATGTTAATGCTAGAGTTATCATGCTTAGGTAGCGGATTGTTTGTGATGTGGGGTCGGCTTGGGTGGGACTTTGGCGCAACCTTGAGTTTTTCGGCATCTATCAAGTCTTCAATCGCATGTTTTAGTGCTATTCAACTGTTAGTGTTGTGGCGGGAGTTTGATGATACTCACAATGCTCACCGGGGTTGTAGTAAGGACCGAGTTCTTTAGGAGGTGGTCTAGGAGGTAACGGTTGGATCAAATTGGCTTTCACTAGCTTCCTCAAAGCTTGGGTTGGTGTCATCCCTAGGTTGGAGAACCCTCTTCTTGCATTCGGTTGGAAGGTACACTTAGCAGTGATGGAATTCACTTCCACGACCTTAGCGGGCTAAGTTTGATTAATGTTGAAATTCTTCTTATACCCGGGTGGAGCGGATGAGGCTAACTCGTCTTTCTTTAGTTCCCCTCTATTGATTGCGTCTTCTACCATAGGTCCCAGTGGCGATGAGGGATTTAAATGAAGGGAAGTACTTAAAACTCATGTGTTTTTAAACTCTAGTAGAAGATTCTTAACAACCATCTGCAACTTGTTCATCTTCGATAGGACGATTCATCATTTTGGCCACTTTGGCTCTCCAACGAGTGATGTAACCAAAAATGTTTCGTCGGACATTTGTTTAGTTGTCTCTAAATCCCTCCTCGTGACGTCGACTTCCTCGTTGTATTTATATCGAGCGATGAATTCCCTAACGATGTCGACCAAGTAGCCTTCTTGGAATTTTCCAACCCGAGAAACAAATTCAAGGCAGCCCTTATTAGATATTGTTGAAAAAGTTGAGCCAATAGTTCTTCCCCGATGCCCCGGGGACTCATTGTTCCAACATACAACTTGAGGAATTTCGTAGTTTGGCCGGTTCCATCGAACTTCTCTATCCGGGGCATTTTAAATCCGGTCGGAAATGTAGCGTTAGGGAAAAGGGTGAGCCCATGAATGTCCAACCAAGGTTTGACTTTGGTAATCCCTTTAAGTACCTCCTTCAATTTCGGTCATCGATTGTCGAATCATTATCAAGTATAAATGCTTGCCCTGTCGCTTCTTGGTTTTGTTCGGTTAGGTTGTTCAAAGTTTGCTCAAGATGGTCTTGCTCGTCCAAGATCATCTTCATCATTGTCCATAATTCATTTATGGGATCCGGTGGGAGATGCGGTGGAGGTTGCTCATTGAAGTCTTCACCGTCCGCCATGATGTTACTAGAGTTGGAACTTGAAGGAAAGTGGATGTTACGAGATATCGGGCTCACTACCGGAGACAATCTCACTAATCGAGAACTATTACGGAACCACCTTATGGTCCTGCAATGAAATATTTATGTGTGAATGTCTTTGAAAGATAAATAATGAAAGTAGGTTTATAAAAATAATTGAAAAAGTAGAAGATACTTGTCTAAAATTTAGGAGGATAGAGGAAAGTTTAAAATAATAAAATAATTTTTGTAACATGGGAATTTTCCGTAAAGTTACACCTGTTTGCAAAAATATCCGTTTGTTGGATGGGGATAATGGAAAGATACAACTAAAGATGAAGGGCATGATAATAGGTGTGGATTAGTTGTAGGATAGAAAAGACGGGCGGGAAAATGGTTTCCTTGTCTTTTGAAAGAAAAAATGAATTTTCTTGAAAAAACATGGATGTATGTATGAACATGATGGTATGACCAAAGGCAAGGTAATCGAACATAGAAGTAATGTTAATCAAGCATGCATTGGTCCATGTGCTCCTAGGGGTTAATTAAAAGGTGATTCATTGACTTTTCAATTGTGTTCAAGTGGCCCCAGTGTCAAGAATACACTGGGGTGAGTGCGCATGCGAGCCATTTCCCAACTAGGTAGTGGAGTACATGGAGGCGCCCTTAGTATTTTATTGTTATCTATTCATGGTCTTCACTAAGTAAGATCGAGCCATGCCTAATATGAAACGTGAGGCATGTTGTGTGTGCGGACCGGATTCAAACAGACACTCCAAACACACATAACACATATATGTATATATATATATATATATATATATATATATATATATATATATATATATAAACACATGACCAACATTCGGGATGACTAAAACTAAGGATACAATATAAGTTCAGAGTTAAAACCACTTAGAGATGGATACAAGAAAGCCATCAAACGGTCCCCGGTGGAGTCGCCGATCTATGGCGCCCGAAATTTTGGATGACTAGAGTCGCCACCTTATTATGACCCAAACAAGGACGGGGTTTTCAATAAAACAGTTTTGAAATTATAATTTTTCCGAAAAGAAAAAAAAAGGAAGGTTGACTCCTGTGTCCAAAAGGCAAAAACAATATAAAAGACTCGATCTCACAACCTAAGAGGGTGGGTTCGGGGTTTTGGTTAGGAAGCATGAACGTCCGGGACTCGCCACTCCTTCCGTTCTAAGAACGGGCTCCTACTAATATATTTGTATCCCTATTTTTAGACATCCCGAATGTTGATTAACATATATTCATAAAATAGATCCACAAAAGAAAAGCATAAAAGAAAAACGCATCATTATACACGTAAGCATACACATGTAAGCATACGAATGGAAAACTTAGGGCCAACAGATTCGTTGATGTATGGTGGGTTTGCATTCGGATGAAAGCCAAATTGCTCTACGTACCAATCATTGTAGGACTTGGATCTACTCTCGGATTAAAACCCCATGTAGTTCTAGCAAGGATTCCAGGCATGAATCTTGTGAGTTCCATTGGGGATAGTTAGGGATCATTTTCCTATTTCATGGTCATGTTAAAAGACTTTAGAGATGACTCATTCCTATAGTCAAATCAATCCGGTTGAGAATAGAGAGAGTGACTCGGGGTCCCAACTCTATTACTCAAGGCGATAAGTGAAGGGATATGTGGATTGACTCAAGTATAGGCATGAGTATAAGGATTAAACCTTTTAACATTCCAATTTCAATCGAGAAAACAATTCCTTGGGTATGAAGCGGGATGAATTTTTTTTTTTTTTTTGTAGAATTAGTGGGTCGGTGTTTTATGGCTAATGGTTCTCAAAGATTCGGATGGAATCCCCGCCGATGGCCTCGCCTCCAAACAAAAGGATACGATCGGCGATTCGGTTATATCCGATATGAGAATAATCCACTAGGATAATGGTGAAATTGTGAAAGTTGTTTGAATTGAAATAGATGTGGATCATCCTAAAGATCGGATATGAACGAATTTCGATTAAGGCCTCAAGTTTTATGAAAGGTCACGACCATACATCAAAGAATATGTCGGCCCTAAGGACAAGCATTCAAACATATACAAGACACGCACGATTGCGTGTAATAATCGTTATTTGGCATTTAGCCAAACATTGTTATGACTCATGATTAAGGTCAAGATGATCATAAAGGGGCAATTATGATTACCATTGTCCCATATTCATGGGTCATACTTCAATTTTGGCAACAACACTAATTAGCGATCTTAGACGGTTCATTTTATTATTTTTGATCGAGATGATTATATTGTGGTGAATGGGCTAAGACATGCTTGAAACAAATATTATCATTAATCACACGTTGGAGCTAGTGGTTTTACAAGTACCGGATTATTACAATACAATAAATAAAATGAAATATACAAGGTTTTCCTAAATACAAGAAATCTAAAAAGAACGTAAAAGTTCTTCAACACCACGGAGATGAGAAGTGCTCATGAGTCAACTTCTTGATGGATCCTTGGCTCGCATTACGATGAACAATGAGTCTTGACTGACCAAACGAAGTCTCGAGTATTTATTTTATTGAAAGACATAATTAGTTGATTTTTAAAATCATTTTTGAAAGAGAAATCTCGAAACTAAGTAAGATAAGCGTAAAAAATGAAGAAAATTTATACAGTTGGAAAACTTCATAAGAAGCTCAAATATAAAAATTTATCTTTTTAGAAGCTTTTAAATTGATTTAATAAAGTCTTAAAGTTATACTTCTTGCACCTCACTTGCCATAATAAATGCCAGCTTTAAAAAATTATAACTTTTCCAAGGAAGATCCTATTGAGGTGATTCTAAAGCCTAGAGTTTTATATTTTCATCTAATTTCTATGGTAAAAATATCAAAAATAAGTTCCTTAGCATGTAAAACTAATAAGTCTAAAACTTAGGTGACATCCTGATTTATACCATTACGGATATTAGGGTATTAATTTATTTATTAAAAATAAAATAAATTATATATTACAAAACTGTACAAACTAGATTAACTAGACATAATAAGGAATAAGTGTATTTTTGTACAATTTTTAAAGCCCTTTAAGATATTTTAACAGATTTTTCAATATATATGTTCGATATGGGCACTGCAGAAATTATAGTTTTGTAGTGTCGACTTTAATAAATCATATCTTTCTAATTATAAAGAGTTAGGAGACAAAATTTACCAACTTAGAAAGATCAGGAAGTTTATTTTATTTCTTATGAATGACATTTTTATATAAAAAATCTTTTAGATTATGAAAAATTAGAAAAATAGTGATGGTGCCGTTTTTTCGGACTGATTAGACCTTCCATCGAAAAAATATGGTATAAATAGCTCAAGACTTGGATTTGGGTCAATGACCACTTTCTGGAAAGCTCTTTCATTACTCCATTGAACGACATAAAACTAAAAAAATTTTGGAATTGAAATTATTCCATTAAAGCATCCTAGAAATACATACAACCTTCCGATTTGGACCACTTTACTCCAAGTTATTATCCTTCATCTTCAATCATGTCTTAGCCCATTTTTTTTATTTTCAAGTATTACGAGTGAGAATAAAGGTGAATAACATGAGAAAGAGAAAATAACACTAAATTTCACAATCAACTCTCGGATCTCACCGCTCACTTCCGAAAAAGGAAAACTAATGTTCCACCCAAATAGGGGAACGGCCGCGCGAGCCCTAAAGGGACGGTCGGTAAAACTCGGGGCCGAAACCAACCCGAAACCGGCCTATCCCAAAAAGAGACAAGGAAACAACAAAATGTTAGTAGCAATAAATGATAATAATAATAATATTAGGGTTAAGTAATCATAGAAATAATAAACAAAATTAACATAAACAACAAGAATAAAGTTAGTAACAATAGTAATGATAATGATAAGGTTAGTAATAATAAAAACAATGGTAAGGTTAGTAATAATAAAAACAATAACAATAATGATAATAAAGTTAGTAGTAATAGTGTTAATAAATGAAAATAAACAATAACAATAATCATGGAGAAGTTAGTAGTTAAAAAAAAAGAATAGTAGGAATAAATAAATAAATGGGTAGGCAAAAGAAAATAAAAGAAAGTAAGAAAGAAGAAAATGTCATGTAAATGCATACTTAATTATCATGAAATGAAAGAACACAAGAGTAGAGAGAAAGAAAATGTAATCGGATTAAACTTAAAAAGTGAGAATAAGAAAAATTACCCTCTTGTTTCTTGAGATGAAGAACTTTGGCTAACTTAAAAAGAAGCTTGATTTGTTAAAGAAAAAAAGATTGGAAAGATTAACTTAAACTTAATCAACTTTCAATGGAGTTAATTCTTAGTTAATCAAACCACTTCTAAGAAGATTAAAAAAGAGAGGAAATTTTAAGAAGATAGAGATTTTTTTAAAAAAATAAGCCCCCTTAAGAAGTGATGAGAGGGGGTATTTATAGAAGAAGTAACGGGGATCTCCCAAACCCTAAAAATAAATAATAATTAAATGGTAAAAATTTAAATAAAATAAAACAAAATATTAAAGTTCATAAAAAAAAAGGAAGAGTATGGAGGGGAGGGAGCGCAGTTGTGGGCAGTAAAAGGAGACAAAAATGGGTTTGGGGGAAGAAATAGACAAAACCAATTAAACTTCTTTTTTTCTTTTTATTTGGGGGGGCATGGCCTACGGTTGCAGCCATGTCCCCTGAATTTTATTTTTTATTTTTAAATTTTTTGGGACTACATTTTGGACCTTTTGGGTTTTTTTTTCTTTGGATGGTGTATTTTGGGCCTTTTGGGCTCTTTTTTTTGTCGCAATTTGATTGTTATTGTTATATGTTTTGTATATTTTTTATTTTTACTAGAAAAATATTAATATTAGTAATAAAATCTTAAATATATAAGAGTCGAATTTGGTGTCTACAAGTACGAAACACTAAAACTAAGTTCAAAGCATCTCTTAATCTTTTACGGAATATGAACATTATTTTTATATGAATACTAATATCCATTGTTCTACAAAAATTTAACATCCTAACAAATTCAACAATGTTGGCTGATATAAACATCAACACCGAAAATAGTCCAAACAAACACTAAACTCGGTTCAAAGGAACATTAAATATTCTCTCTACAATATGAGTAAACGAGTATAACATATTGAGAAAACTAACGATTCGAGTTGATATAAATACTAAATATTATTCCTTTAATCACTAATTTGATAAATTCATTGCAAATTTAAATCAATAGTATTTGATCCTTTTGGTTGTGCTTAACGACTTTACTTGTCCTTTTTCAAGCAAACATGCTCAATAGTCCGTACATTCCACTTAAATTGCAACTTCATTAATTTGTGAAGCTAACATGGATGTTTCATTTTGTTGCAAAAAAGAAAAAAATAAAGAAAAAGGATAACCATAAAGATAAGATAACACAAGTTAACGAAGGAGTAGATGTAGGAAAATAACTTTTGAATGCATTAAATGAAAGACACTCTTGTTGAGACATAGAATTATTGTTCTCATGGAACTTAGATTTTCTTGACCTAACTCAGTTGACATTTTTTCAATGGCATTTTTACTGTCTCACATTCCTTTTTCCTTTTTCCTTTGGTCTACTGATTATCATCACGATTCTCTATGATATGATACACCTTAGTATTGGTTGAATGATTTTCCTCGGAGATCTCGAAGATTTTGCAAGCAACCTTCTCTTAAGATATACTCATCTTGAAAAACCTTATACAAGTTTATTGTGTAAGTCCGATTAGCTTGTTGTAAAATGCTAACATGAAATAAGTACATATCGCAATATCCTTCCTTGTTGCGAGACATTATCATCCCTCTCCCTTTTCCTTCGAGTCACTAACAATATTTGAGAAAATGTTGTAAAAAATAAACTTAATTAATTTGTTCAAACACCTTGATAATGAGGCATTTGTACTCGACTCCTTTGAGAGGACAAAACTTCCCATGAGAAATGATTCTTCGAAAATGCATGACACTATTTTCTCTTGATATTATACAACCTTACTATCCCAAGGATGATCAGCATAATTGTACTCAGTAACTAATATGCTAAAATAGAACAGGGGGTTAGTGTACACTAGTTGAGGGTGTAGTGTACCTTATTGATGTGTTTAATGTTTTTACCTTATCCAACAAAGCTTAAACTATTAAGTTGTGTCAGAATGTGATCAAACTTTTTGCTAAAAATAGCCAACATCCTCAAGTGATTAATGTGACACTTCGAGTTCTCTTGAATATGCCAATCATAAACTCTATGATGAGAAATTGAAAAAACTTCGGCTATTGCATTAGCCATTGAAGCGACTCAATCAACCATGATTGTCTTTGGAGCTATGCCATCTATGGATTTAAGAAATGCCTTGAACATTCAAATAATAGTTTCGAGTTTTTTTTCATTCAACAAAAAGTCACATCCAACCATTGTGTTTCTTACATGTTGGTTCATATAAACAAAAGGCGCAAAAATCATATTGTATTTTTGTTTTTGCGAGTATGTAGTGTCGAGACACTAATAAATCACTTAAAAATAGTATAATCCGAAGGTTTGCTCCTGGAGAGTCTAAGTCACCCTAGAGGCGGGGTGAATAGGGTGTTGGAAGATTTTTAGAGAATTAAATTCTTTTGCATAATAGAGACAGAAATAGATTCCGAGTCTAGATTGGACTCGGAAAAGTATCAACTCGAATTACGTGGAAATCCTCCTGGGCGAGATAAACCACAACCGAGTGCTAGTCTAAGCACCAAGTTAAATCCACTATTTTGAATCCACAAAATACAGATAGGTCGACTCAACCAGAGGTGCTCTCTTAGACAATTCCTTACAAAGTTTTCCTAGACTCGAAGTTCCCTTATCTAATCTAGTACTTCCTAACCGAGGTAACCTTTACACCTAGGGACAAGCGAGGTGAGTTAACTCTTACGGCTCGATCAAGGGACCTTACTTAGAGAGTAAGAAAGAGAGTTTGTAACTAATTAAAAGACTTTACAACTTAGAAAGATGTTAAGTACGGACTTGGAGTTGTAAGTAGGAGATTGAATGAGTATTATACAGAGAAATATAATTTCAGCAATGGGTTCAGACAATCTTCGGGTGTTGTGAAGTGGCTTCTATTTATAGATGACCAAGCAGATTAGTCGTTGTGACTATCTTCCGATTAGAAGTCCTCAGTGACCGTTGTAATAGTTCTTCCGAGTCACTTAGAAAAGACGCTCGGATTTGAGATGTGAACGTTGTGCAACGGATCTTGACTCCTTAGGATGTCCCAATCCACTGGTGGTATCCGAAAAGTAGGGTGGAAACCGCCATTGATCTTAGCGTTGAAGATTTCCAGCTTTGAAAACAGACAACACCACGACACGGTGTCTAGACCTTGGTCGAAGTAGAAAAAGCCTTGTCTCGCTGGCAATTTGACATCTTAAAGTCTGGTTACTTTTGTAATTCAAGAGTAGGATAACCTCATTTAGATAACCTACAAAAGTAAACTAATTTTGGTTCTCAAAGTATAAAATACTTTGGTCCAAGATTAGGCATAGATAATAATTTAATTGAGATAATTAAGAGTATAATTATCCGAGTCCTAAAAGAGTGGAATTTCCTGAGTCTAATATTCATTATACTCAAATTCCATCCGAGTTAGTGTAGAGAAACATCAAGTTAGACGAGAGAATATCGGAGTAAGAGTACCGATCTAGACAAATATACTTCAAACAAAACATGCTGACTTAGAAAGATGAATTAACGCTCGTAATTCACTTTCATTTAGAATATGAAGTTAGAACTTAGTTTGAAAGAGTTAGAGTGAATGTTTGATCATGCGATAAATCGGAGTGATGCTCGAGTGACTCGTAACCGTCAAAGTGAATTGATGAACACGAGTGTGCTTTACGAGTCGATCGGAATCAAATGAAAACATTCCGTAACACTTAGAAAAGTTTCTATAACACTCGGAATAGTTTCTATAATACTCGGAATGACTTGTAATCAAAACTTAGAAGGGATGAAGTTGGTACTCGATTCCTTGATAGTACTCAGAATGATATACATGTAGAATCCGAGTCTTCAATCTCTCCTTTTTGATGAAAGGTATTCCATACTCGAGATAGAAACTTTGTTATTTAAACAATCCCGATTTTTCATTCTTTCTCAAAGAGTATATCGGAGTTTAGAGATAGAATCGCATACTTAGATTATTTCGAGCTATTATACTTATGTTTCATCGGAGCAAAGAATGAAATATCACATAGAAATCAATGAAGTGTTGTAGACTTAGAATATTGCTTATACTAGAGTAGAGATAAATAAATGAGTGGATATATCGGATCAAGATGCACTAAGAAATTGAAACTTAGAAAGAAGTTAAACGTACCAGTAAATAAGCACGAAATCGAAACTTCATTCATATAAACTTAGAAAATATATAAAAAAGGATGAGAGAACTCCCCTAAACAAGACAACAAATTTTCTAAATATTCTCCCCTTGCCTTTCAAAGAAAATAAAAAGAGGAAGAATGTATCAAGTAGATACAATTTGTGTGTCCGGACAAAAAAAAAAAAAAATAGAACGAGAAAAAAATAAATAACTAAGAGGGTGGAGTGGGAGTTGTGTGGGTTGAAGCGGATGAACGTGCTATGCGCCTGTGTCTTGGTATGACCGTGAAGACGTTAAAGATCTTGGCGGAGGCAACACCGGCAACTCTAGGATGGGCTCGGCTCTTAGTGGTCGACCCGGAACAAGGTTGTCCGGAGGTTCATCCTCTTGGAACTCGACAGAGGGAGGTGCTTGTTCAAGCTTGATTGCTGCTGATTGACCTTTGTCGACTGGGTCTTCTAACTCACTCGGACTCACTGTCCGAGCTAATCGGCTCCGGTTGAAAGGCGGGAGCACCTTGTCCCTCGGCTTCTTCCTTTTCTCGCTCCTTCTTCCTCTATCTCTTCTTCTTCCTTCTTCCGTTCTTCCTTCTCCTCGGAAGGAGCTGCCTCAGCCTGCAGCCTCCTCTCTTTCTTGTTCCGCCTCTCCGGAATAAGATTTGGCATGGCTCGAGGACTCTTCGGATGTATCCGAGTTGAATGGGTCCTGAGCCGCTTTGGAGCGCCTTTCTTCAAGGAGCTCAATCAACTCCTGCTGCTCCTTTACCGAGTGCCTTAATCTCAAGGAGCACGTCCCGTTGCTCTCGGATTTGAGATTGGGTAGTCTTTTGGTTTATGGCCATAGATCGAAGGACGATCTTGAATGACGGGAGAGTGTCCTTGATTTACGAGGACACGAGGAGAGCTTGTCTATAACGGCGGTAGACAAAGTGAGAGTGGCTTGAAGTGGAAGGCTCGAGGTGGAGGCACCGCCGGTAGAGGAGGGAGAGAGAGTGGAGTCCGAGTCCGAGTCCGAGTTTGAGTCCGAGGCGGAGGAGAAGGTTGCCTCGGTTCGAGCCGTGGACCCGGACACCCGGTTGGGTCTCCCGGTATCCATAGCCAAGAAGCTTTTTTGCCAACTACTATGGAAGCCTCGAAGCGCTTTAGGATCCGAGAGGAGCGGGACCTTTGAATTGTTTGAAAATGAAGGTAAGAAGAGCCCCAAAAGGAAGAGGGTTGGATTTCTTTGTTTGAGCTGGCACAGAGGCCATCTCGCTCAATGATAGTCGGGAAGAGGTCTACTTCGTAGCCTTCTAGAATGTCAAAGAGAGCTTTGAGAATCTTAGAGTTCGGATTCTCTTTGCTCGAATGCTTGAGAGAAGAAGGTTCTCATCAACAGGAAACAAAGAAAACGAGCTCGGACTTCATCCGAGTCATCGAAAAGTTTTTACGTGACTCGGGGATATCTTTTACGTACTTCTTGAAGAATTCATCAACAACCTCATTGAAAGGAATAAGGTTGCTATTGAGGAAAAGAAAAGATACTTTGAATAGGCGGTGGAGGAGAGAAACGTTGATTTGAACAACGATATCTTGAACTCCGGAGGTGAGGATCCCCTCGAGCTAGAAAGATTTGAATAGAACCCGAAACGAGTTACGGGTAAATAAACTCACCGAAACAGAGGAAATTGTAAACCCCTATGGTTTTGATATGGTTCAACCACGAAAATTTTGTGGTTGGGAAGAATTTATCATCTAACGTCAGGTGTTGGGTGACAAGCATTTTAGAGGGGTGGGAAGGACCCTCTTGGCTTTTAGTTACGGGTTTCTTGGTTGTAGAACCAAGAAAGTCTAGGTGAGAACCTCTTTTAGGCATGGTTGTGGAGTTTTTTTAGAAGAGAGGAGATGAGCTTTGAGAGAGAGAGAGCGAGAGAAGATAGCTCAAAGAGAGAGAGAGTGTGTGTAAAAGAAAATAAGAGAGTAGAGATAGAGAACTAAGAGTCGAGAGCTTTTGGTGCTTACTTGAGATGATTTTTGCTTTGCTTGAGATAGAGAAGGTTTGCTCTTCAAAAACACTGAACTTGCTTGTGAGGTTGTATACGAGAGAGTGAGTGAGTAAAGAGTAAAGTAGCAAAATGAAGGAGAATCGATGATATTTATAGCGAAAGAATTATCCTTCGATATTCGTTCGACCCAACTCTCCAACGGTCGCCTCGGACCGGTGTGACTGTTCTGCTCTCCAACAGTTAGAATTCCGAGTGTTTGTCCGCCAACGGCTAGTTCTTTGATTGATACACGTGAGACGAGAGAGAGAGAAAAAGAGAAATTTTAAAAGAATTTCGAAATTCTCCACTAATCTAGAGATGATTTCGAAGTTTGGTGTCCATCTTTCTCAAGAACTGAGTCGACTTAGTAGTGTTTCGAGTGACTCGAAACTACAAGCAAGCAATAACTCACGAGCATAGTATCACTGGGTCAATTGAACTAATAGTTATTAAAGCACGTAAAAGAAACATTTAACACATAATCATGCAAAGTAGTTTCACTTAGAAAAGCACATAATCATGCATTAATCATGCCAAGTTCATTCCTAATAAAGAAAAACCGATCCTCACTAAGTGGCTTAGTAAAGATATCAGCTAGTTGAAGTTTGGTAGGAATGAATTCAAGTTCAATATCACCTTTCTTAGAATGGTCTCTTAGAAAATGATACCGACCTCAATATGCTTTGTCTTTGAGTGCTTGAACTAGATTCTTAGTGATGCTCGATCACACCTTGATTGTCACACTTGATTGGAATTGATTTGAATGACAGTCCAAGATCTCTCAAGTGTTTCTTGATCCATAAAATTTGAGCACAACATGCTCTAGCTGCAATGTACTCGACTTCGGTAGTTGATAGAGCTACCGAGTTCGCTTCTTTGAGTGCCAAGATATAAGGGATTGACCCAAAATTGGCATACTCCCGAGGTTCTTTTTTATCAACCTTGTATCCAACATAGTCGACATCCGAGTATCCAAGTGAGAGTCGGTTGTGAGTCTCTTGAGTACCATAGACCTAGATTCCGAGTTCCTACAAGATATCCGAAAATTCTCTTCACCGCAGATGAGATGTGATTCCTTTGGATTAGCTTGAAATCTTGCACACGAGACATACACTAAACATTATGTCCGGCCTACTAGAAGTAAGATACAGTAGAGATCCGATCATACCTCGATAGAGTTTCGATCTACTCGCTTTACCTTTTTCGTCCGAGTCCAATTTTATACTCGTTGCTCATTGGTGTTGCTGCATGTTTTGCATCTTGAAGTTTGTATTTCTTCAGCGAACTCCATGGTATACTTTGATTGATGGACATAGATGCCATCTTTACCTTGCTTGATTTGTAAACCAAGGAAGAAATTGAGTTCTCCCATCATGCTCATTTGGAATTCGTATCTCATTAACTCGAAAAATCTCGACAGAGATTTTCATTAGTTGCTCCAGATATTATATCATCAACATAGATCCGAGCAATAAGAAAGTCTTTCCCCTTGGTTTTTATAAAAAGAGTCTTATCAATCTGACCTCTTCTAAAATCATTTTCAACCAAGAAATTGCTTAGTCTTTCATACCAAGCTCCGGGAGCTTGTTTCGACTATAAACGACTTTTTACAACTTGAAAACATGATTTGGAAAATCCGATTTTTCAAATCCAGGGGTTGCTCAACATAGACTTCCTCTTGAATGAAACCATTAAGGAAAGCACATTTAACATCCATTTGATACGATTTGATATTCATGCTTGATGCAAAAGCCAATAGGATTCTAATAGCTTCAATCCTAGCCACTGGTGCCAAGGTTTCCCCACAATCAATTCTTTCTTCTTGATTGTAACCTTGACCCACAAGTCTAGCCTTGTTTCGACTACCAACCCACTTTCATCCAGACTTGTTTTTGAAAACCCATTTTGTTCCTATGACTGGGTGGTCGAAGGTCGTTTGGTCGGAGTCCGGACTTGGTTTCTTTCGAATTGATTAAGTTCCTCCTGCATGGTCTCTACCCATTCGAGGTTCATTAAGGGCTTCTAGTGCATTTTTGGGTTCGAGTTAATGATATGAATGCAGTGAATGCACATACATTTTGTAGAGAGGAATGAGTTCTTACCCCACTCGTTGATGTCGGACAGGATATTTTGGAGTGGATGGTTTGATGTATATTTGAAAGCTTTACCTGTTCTCTCGGTTCACTAGATTTGTAGGTTAAATTGGTTGATCTCCAGTGGTCTAATCTAATTGAGCTTGCTCATCCGGTTGACTTTCAGCGATTCCGAGCTGGTTCTTGATTCATTCCGAGTCAAATGGTTCCGAGTTGCTTCATTCCGAGTTGCTTTTCCTTGACTCGTCTCGAGTTCATCTTCGTAGGATCATCATCTCGACCGAGCTTCGGATCTGAAAATTTTGACTCACTTAGTTTTCCCTCATCAATCTCATCAAAAACAATGCGGATGCTTTCTTCCACTTTGTTAGTTTTTGTATTGAAAATGCGATATGCTTTACTATAAGATGAATAACCAAGAAAGATACCTTCATTTGACCGAGCATCAAACTTGGTTAGGTGATCTTACCATTGTTGTGAACATAGCACTTACATCCAAATGGTTTGAAGTATGAACCGAGCTACCCGCAAGTTAGAAACAAACTAACCCTTCTCACTTCCTCTAATGAACCCAATAACTCCCTTTATCGTGGTCCTTTTCGAGGAAGAAGACTCTTGGAAACCCGGATTTGAATAACTTTGGGTTTGGTCTTAATCCGAGTCCTCCTTTTGAAAATGGAGTCTGTCTCTTTCTTTTGAAAGTCTTTTCTTTTATAAACGGATGGAGAAGGCTTTCTCCTATAAAATGGTATGGGCTTAGTCCTCCTTTCATTCTTATGAATGGGACTCGTGTTCAACCTTCCCGAACTTCACAGCTTCGAAACCCTTTTGAAAAGATATGAGTAAGAATTAGATTCCTCCTCTTTGTTAAAACCAAGACCTTCTTTTTGAAAGAGACACATTGAGAGCCTAAGAGCATGTCAAGGTTTTTCCGACCTTAAGTAAACTTTAAAACAAGTTCTTGAGACTCATTGAGCTTTTGCTTCGAATGCTCATTTTCTCTTCCGAGTGACTCGGACTCAGCCTCATTAACTTGAGTACTAGTCTTGAGCTTTCTTAGAGTAAGACTTAGGTTTTCTAATTCATTTTTCAAAGAGATGCTCTTAGAAGTGATAGACTCAAGTTGTTCTTTAAATTGAGAGGAGTCGAATTGGACTTTTCTTCCAAAGTATAAATATATTTAGCTAAATCAACTTTGGAAAACTTGAGGAAATATTCAATTACCTCCCGAGGATTCCTTTCCTCATGGTCCGAGTGGTTAGAGTCCGACTCGATTTTAGCTTCGAGTCCGATAGAGCCATCGGACACTTTGAATCGTCGAGTCTTCATCTTCTTCGGATGAATCTTCATCACTCCACATGGCCATCATAGCCTTCTTCTTCTTCTCGTCCCTCTTTCTCCTTGGATAGTGATTGATTATGTGATCTTTGCTGTCACATTCAAAACAGACCGGAGTTCTTAGTTAAAGATAACTTTGAAGGGGAAGAATGTTTACCTTTTCTATCCTTCTTATCTTTCTTGTAGAACTCATCTCTTGGCCTTTTCTTCCATCTCTTGTGCTTCATCATTCTTTTGAATCCTCGAGCGATAAGTACCATGGGATCTTCTTCCGAGTCCGACGAACTCATATTTTCTTCTCTACTTTTTGATGCCTTCAGCAGCAATATTCCCTTTAGTGCTAACCTCAGTGTCCTCTTCTTCCGAGTGAATCTCATGGGTGAGTAGCTTCCTAATAAGTTTGTCCAGCTTTAATAAGGAGAGGTTCCGAGCTTCCTCGATGGTCGTCACCTTGGGACCCCATCTTCTCTAGGGTAGACTTCTCATAATCTTTCTGCACATTTCTTCATGGGAAATCTTTGTACCTAGAGATTTGAGATTGTTAGTAATCTCAGTGAAGTGGATGAACATCTAAGTAATGTTTTCTTCGGCTCCGTCTTGAACAACTCATACTTGTGAAGATATTGGCTTATCTCGCTTGTCTAACTTGACTGGTGCATTCATATGTGTTGACTAGAGTATCCCACAGCTTCTTTTGTTGTGTCACGAGCCGACACTCTGTTGTATTCTTCCGAGCTAATGGCACACATCGAATGTTCATTACTTTAAAGTTCTTTCGAACTTTTACGCCTCTTCGATGGTGTACTCAATCTTTGCGTTAGGCACGAGTCTTGTTTCCTCCATCTTCATTGGAATGTAGTTGCCTTCTTTTATGATGTTCCATACATCTTCATCATGATCTAGTAGAAAGCATTCCATAAGCTTCTTCCAAGTGTACAAAATTTGATCCCTTAAGCTTTGGTGGTCTCGCTGGAAGATCTTCCTTCATCGAACTCTCCATTGTTCCGAGTCATTTGACCTTTAGACCTTTGGATGGTTAGATCCTTTTTGAAAGGCTAGGCTCGATACCATTTAAAGGTTTGCTCCGGAAGAGTCTAAGTCACCCTAGAGGGGGTGAATAGGATGTTGGAAGATTTTTTAGAGATTTAAACTCTTTTACACGTAATAGAGACAGAAATAGATTCTAAGTCTAGATTGGACTCGTAAAAGTATCAACTCGTAATTATGTGGAAACCCTTCCAGGCAGAAAACTACGACCGGTGCTAGTCCAAGCACTAAGTCAAATCCACTATTTTGAATCCACAAAATATAGTAGATCGACTCAACCGAATTGCTCCTTTAGACAATTCCTTACAAAGTTTTCCTAGAGTTAGAAGTTCCCTTATCCGATCTAGTACTTCCTAACCGAGGTAACCTTTACACCTAGGGACAACCGAGCTGAGTTAACCTTTACAGCTCGATCAAGGGACCTTACTTAGAGAGTAAGAAAGAGAGTTTGTAACTAATTACAAGACTTTACAACTCGTAAAGATGTTAAGTACGAGACTTAGACTTGTAAGTAGAAGATTGAATGAGTATTATACGGAGAAATATAATTTCAAGCAATGGGTTCAAGCAATCTTCAAGTCTTGTGAAGTGGCGTCTATTTATAGTTGACTGCAGCGATTAGCCGTTGTGACTATCTTCCGATTAGAAATCCTTAGTGACCGTTGTAACGGTTCTTCCGAGTCGCTCGTAAAAGACCCGTTGAGATGTGAACGTTGTGCAATGGCTCTTGACTCCTTAGGATGTCCCAATCCACCGGTGGTGTCTCAAAAGTATGGTGGAAACCACCGTTGAGTTTAGTGTTGAAGATTTCTAGTTTTGGAAACAGACAACACCCCGACACTCGTGTCCGGACGTTGGTCGAAGTAGAAAAAGCCTTGTCTACTGGGGATTTGACATCTTAAAGCCTGGTTACTTTTGTAATTCAAGAGTAGGATAACCTCGTTTAGATAACCTACAAAAGTAAACCAATTTTGGTTCTCAAAGTATAAAATACTTTGGTCCAAGATTAGGCATAGATAATAATTTAATTGAGATAATTAAGAGCATAATTATTTGAGTCCTAAAAGAGTGGAATTTTCCGAGTCTAATATTCATTATACTCAAATTCCATCCGAGTCGACCTAGATAAACATCAAGTTAGACAGAGAATATCGAGTAAGAGTACTTGATCTAGACAAATATACTTCAAACAAAACATGTCGACTTAGAAAGATGAATTAACGTTGTAATTCACTTTAACTTAGAATATGAAGTCGAACTTAGTTTGAAAGAGTTAGAGTGAATGTTTGATCATGCGATAATCTGAGTGATGTCCGAGTGACTCGTAACCGTCGAGTGAATTGATGAACACGAGTGTGCTTTCTAAGTCGACCGTAATTAGACGAAAACATTTTGTAACACTCGTAAAAGTTTCTATAACACTCGTAATAGTTTTTATAATACTCGAATTACTTGTAATCAAAACTTAGAAGGGATGAAGTTGGTACCTAATTCCTTGATAGTACTCTGAATGATATACATGTAGAATCCGAGTCTTCCTAATCATATTTCATTTGAGAATCCCTGCTTAAAAGGTTGAGTAAATCATCGTTGTGATCCAACTCAATTGCATAAAAAAATTTTCTCCTTAAGATATCTTATAGAGAAAGTATCTACCAAATTTCCGACATCTCCATCTTTCCAAGTCTTTCTATCCTACTTCGTTAAAATTGCTCGTAAACATCTTGCTGAGTAAAACAAATGGTAGAAGATCCTAACGTGTCATTTTTCAAAACATGGAAAACTTAGTGCTGATTTTAACTAACTCTTCATCATTTTTCCAAACATAATTGACATGAGCTTGCTCCATCTTTATATGAGACTTATGGGAAAAGATTTCCTCACTTGACATGAAAGCATGGTTGTGGTTCATCACATGATGGGTGCATACCCAATTATCAAACTTATCAAGGCGCAAAACAACATTTGCTTCACAATTACTTTGCGTATTTCCCTTTGAATATTTTTCTCTTCATTATTTATGTTTGTCTTTACTCCTCGTGTAGAACAATACATTTATCTCTCTCTTACACACCAGTTTTCTTGCATACTTAACATTTCCAAGACAAACATCAAACCCAATTTTAAATGCATATTAAGTGTGTAAATCTTTAGCATCTTCTAGTGACTTAATATATGGCCAAACAACTTTCACTCAACTGCTTCTATATGGTTAATATTTGAAGACTATGTAGCATTAGAACCTATTAAAGTTAACAAGAAGACAAACCAATATAATTTGCAAAACACATAGCATTGTCATGTTAAACACTTAACAAAATTGTAGCATACACTAAAAAGGGAACTCATTAAAAATAGAATAAGTCTAACACAAAAATACAGGGACAAATAAAAAAATTTGAAAATTAATAATATTATCCTATTGAAAACTAAACTAGGGATCCTGCCCCAAGGGGGCAAAAATCCTCGACCCGAACAAGACGGGAACAAAACCTTATACCCGGCAGGGACAAGGACGAGCCCGAATTGTGTCCCCGTTCCCCATTTTTGTTTTGAATTTCTTTTGTATAGGTTTGCATATATATGAATATAAACTTTGAAGATTATTTTCGTAATTATGCAATTCCCAAACCCTAGTTATAAAAGTAACACAACTCCCATCCTCACCACCCACCCCTTCCCGGTCATTCCCTCTCTCTCTTTTCTCTCTCCCGTATCAATTAAATACTAACAAGAAATTCCCCTCTCTCTCTCTCTCTCTCTCTCGCTCAAGTGGGTACTCGAGGGAGGCTACCAATAATTCTCAAACCTAGAACAGATTCTTCTCCTCTATCTCTCGTGCATTCTAGCCAAGCGAAGCTCCCGTTTACCTCTTAACCACCCAATGTATGACCGTATTTGTTACCGAAAATCTCAAGAAGTGGTGATTTGGTTCTTGCCTAACTCTCACACTCTTTCTCTTGCTCAAATAACCCTCGAAACCGGCGCTATCTTTGTTGCTCCATCCTCTATACCATGTCTTCGAGGCTTGACATGGTCTCCGCCAACCATGGTTACTTCCTTTTCACTTTTTTTGCCTTCCGATTATGTAATTTAGTAGTAGTTGTCCAGATTGTGCAATGAATAGCTTTTGAAATAATGAATTACTCCAAAATTATGGGTTTGTTTGAGTTTCTTTTGGTGCAAAAATTGTTCAATTTATATTTGATTAAACGTTTATGTGCAATTTTCGGGGACCCGCTGAGGTCGAGGTCTCCAAAGCGGGGACAGGGACGGGAACGAGGCAAGGGTGTGGCCGGTGAGGATAGGGATGGAAAGGGCAGATCCCCGACACCAACCCACCCCGTTGTCATCCATACACTAAACACTATTCTTACATACACTAAAACTGAAGCTTATTAAATTAGAATAAGTATAACACCAAATACAAGAACAAATTAAAAAAATTAAAAATTATTAAAATTCATAAAAAAAGCATAAAACAATGAACAATGAATATCTCTCGTACTTCATATATTGTCAAATACAAGTATTTAAGAGGAAGACAAACCGATATAGTGGCCCTTTTTGGCAATTAGCAGTTAAAGGGGTTATATTAATTGTTAATTGTTAGCTATTTGTATTAGTTATTGACTAAGTTGTTTGCATTAGTTGTAATTTGAAAAGGTTTTTGGTAAAATTAATTGGTTCTAACAAAATTTTTTGGTAAAATTTAATTTATGCCCATAGCTCAATTTTACTATCTACTTAAACATTGTAATTTTAATATTGCATATTCATTTATTTTTTCTCAATAGCATGTGATATACAAAATATATTTATATCTCTGCCTAATTTTGGTTACGAAAATATTTTTTTACTATTGACTCGATTTCATTTTTGATAATTTATTTAAAATTTATATGATAAAAACTATTTTTTTAATAAATATCAATGGCAATGAAAAATTCCTCTTTTAACCCCATCCTAACTTAATTATTAACAATGACTCATAAACCCATACCGACCTATTTAAAAGTAACTTAAATTCATCTCATTAGGGGTAGATCGGGCGGGTACCTAAGGGTTGGAGTTCAATTATTCTCCCAAATTATGGTACACTAATTAATAGATATTATTTGTAATTTTTAAAAAATTCACTTAAATAGGATTTTCTTTTTAAAGACATTTAGCGTAATTTTGTTGAAGTCATAAAGACAATATAGTAGTTTAGATATTAATCATAAAAAGTTCTTCCAAGCTTTTTACAAATAGCATTTTGGGTATAAAGAACTCTTCTACAAAGTTTTTCACCAAACAACTTAATGATCTTTTGACTAAAAGCAAACATCTCATTGGCCCTTTGGGGCCAAAAATTTGTTTGTCAAATGAAGGTTTGCTCTTGGAGAGTTTTAGTCATCCTAGAGGGGGATGAATAGGGTGATGAGGGAATTTTAGCCGACTTTGAATATTTGAGCATGAAATGAATAATCAAGACAATCCGAGTCTAAATTGGACTAAAAAATTATAAACTCGGATGTACGTAGAAACCCTCCCGGGGCAGAAAACCACGGACAAGTACTAGTTCAAGCACCAATTCAAATCTAATATTTTGAATCTACAAAATTCAGCAGATCGATTCAACCAGAATTGCTCCCTTAAACAATTCCTTACAAAGTTTTCCTACACTCGTAAATTCCTTTATCTCGATCTAATACTTCCTAACCGAGGTAACCTTTACAGTTAGGGAGAAATGAGCTGAGTTAACCTTTACAGCTCAGTCAAGGGACCTTACTCAGAAAGTAAGAAAGAGTATGTGACTCGATTACAAGACTTTACAACTCGGAAGATATGAATTACAAGTTGGGAGTTGTAAATAGAAGATTGAATATGAATACAATGACTTTTGTTTAAGTAATGTGTATCGACAATACTTCCAAGCAATCTTCGAGTCTTGAAAGTTGGCTTCTATTTATAGATGACCAAGCAGATTAGCCATTGTGACTAGTTTATCAACACAAGTCCTTTGTGACCGTTGTAACGGTTTTTCGAGGCGCTCGAAAAGATCCATTGAGATGTGAACGTTGTGCAACGGCTCTTGGCTCCCAAAGATGCTCCAATCAACCGGCGTTGTCCGAAAAGTAGGGTGGAAACCACAGGTGAGCTTAACGTTGAAGTTTTCCAGCTTTGAAAACAGACAACCCCGACACAGGCGTCTGGGCCTTGTTCAAAAGTCGAAAAGCCTTGTCTGCTGGTGATTGACAGCTTGAAGCCGGTTACTTTTGTGATTCGAAAATGAGATAACCTCGTTTGGATAACCTACAAAAGTAAATCATTCTCGGTTCTCAAAGTATAAAATACTTTGGTCTAAGATTAGGCACGAGATAATAATTTAATTAGGATAATTAAGTGCATAATTATCTCGTGCCTAGAAGAGTGTAATTTTTTGAGTCTAATATTCATTATACTTGAATTTCATCGTAGTCGATCTTAAGAAAGATCAAGTTATAAGAGTGAAAACATCGGAATGCACGTACTTGATCCGGACAAATAATTCTCAAAACAAACATGTCGACTTAGAAAGATGAATTAACATTGTAATTCATTTTAGTTCGAGATATGTAGTCGAACTCGGATAAGAAGTGTTAGAGAAATTATTTGAACATACGATAAATCTTAGTGTCCGAGTGACTCGTAAACATCAATGTGAGAAGATAGATAGAAATGTGTTTTCCGAGTCGATCAAAATCGAATGAAAACATATGCAACAGCTTCTACAATACTCGAATCACTTGTAATCAAAACTTAGAAGGGATGAGGTTTATACATGAGTCTTTGGTAGTACTCAGAAAAATATAGTTTTAGAGTCCGAGTCTTCATCAAACATTCTCGTAATCTACAAAATACTAATGTTGTCATATTAAACACTAAATACTATTATAGTATACACTAAAAATGCAGCTAATTGGAATATAGAATAAGTCCAACAACAAAACAAGGAAAAAATAAAAAATAAAAAATTATTGGAATTCATCAACAATAATTAAAAACTTCAACAACAGCTTTTAGAATAATCAGAATTTGAAAATAAATTTGATAAGCATAAAAACTTGATTAACTCAAAAAACAACAATATTGACATTAATCTTTTTAAGAAACGGTTACCAATGAAAAAAAGGGACGAAAACACAATCAAAATATCTAAAAATCGACTAGAAGCATGAACATCATCTGTTAGATCTTGACTTTCATCTAAAATTATGCATGCAACTCCGAATTCCGTGTCAAGCTTTGTTGTTCTTGTTTTGGCTCATCAATAGCTGAAGCAACAAAAAATAGACGAAGAAAATATGGCCAAAACTTTTGATCCGGTGCAATAATGAAGAGTAGAGAGAAAGAGAGGACAATGATAGTGTCTTGTTTGATGATGGTGGTTGCGACTTGATGATCGAAGCCCTAAAATACAAATGAAAATGGAAGACAAGGAATTTCGTTTAACATGTAAATGAATTTGCAAGGGCGAACTAAAATGCGCATGAGGTGCAAAACGTATGGAGGATCGAGAGTGTGCACAGGAATATTATACACATGAGTATATAATATAATTTTCAATAATTGTTTTCACATCATTACTGTTACGGTTTACACTTGCATTTTCAATGTATAAAATTGAAATGATTGACATAAAAGGTTTTTCTAACTAATTTTCTGACGTTAATCGTCTGCAATGACAGTTACTTCGACAAGCTTCTACTTTATTTTTATCATATAATTATCCTTTTGTATTTTAAGAGTTTATTCGAATTAACATTTATAAAAGTATTTATAATTAACAGATAGCTGTAACCGCTGCACTACAACAACTAATCATAACCTCATAATAATAATTGTTATTATTATTATTATAAAAAGAGAAGATTATTATATTTAAAACTTTTATTAATATCATTAATATAATTATTTATTGTTATTATCATCATCGTCGTCATAACTTGTTATTTTAGTATTCATCATCGTCATCATTATCGTACTCATGCGATAAGTTTATATACATATGAAAAGAATTTACTCGTTTTTTGGACAAATGTTTTTATATAACATACACATCATTGTACTTTAAAATATTAAAATTAGTAATGAATCGATTTATAGTCAAATGACTAATTAATATCTACTACTACTGCTATTATACTACTATTATTACAGCTCATAACTATTATAAACGATACAATAGTTATTTTTAACTGTTAAAATGAACATACCCTAAACTTGCATTCCAATGTAAAAATTTTAAATAATTTGAAAAAATGCGTTTTATACCAACTTTCAAACGTTCACAGTCTGAAACGACAGCTGCTTTAGCAAGCTTCTACGTGACCAAGTCTTGGGTTTGATTCTGGCAAATATATTATGACCTTATATTACCACAATCATCCAAGATTTTGCTTGAAGTTGATGAGAATATCTTTGGATATCTGACCGAACGACCAAAATAAAAAAATTATTTTATTTTATTTTATTATTTGTATAGAGATGTCAAATTACGTGATCTAATATCATCCAAAAAAAAGTCAAAATGTGAATCAAATCTCCTGGATATTGAGGACTCGTTTTTGAGTTTTGCATATCAGCCCCTCTAAAACGGTAAATTTTAAATATTTTTGGGAGTATATAATGTGAGGTCATATATCATTATTTTAAGCTACAAAATTCGCTTATTTTTTCGTTCGTTCAATTATGTGTTAACATATGATAAAGAACAAATACTTTTAGGTACACATAAGACATTCTGCTCTAAAACCAGGGAATTGGTTGGTTCTTGATTACCATGATTTGGTTTCGTCATATTATATTAAAAGATGTTTAATTTATGCATCTTGCTTGATTCTAGGTTTGAATCCCCCAAAAAAAATTATCCTGTGCTTTCTATTTTCTATTGACGAATGCTAGGTATATTATTTATTTTTATTTGTTACAGTAAGTTTTTAAATTATATAATATTATTAATGATAAGGCTGCTGGACTATATTAATCTTAATTGTGAGGGGCATTGGATGTTAACGATTCACGATTTAGTATCCTGAATTTGAGGTATTTAGTTTGAATATGTTATTCAACTATTTATAGATGTTTTAAATTGATTATATGGTAACTTAATTATCCCTAATGAATCAATAAAATTTTTGAACTCAAAGTCCTAAATCATTGACAGATCTCCTAACAAAGCTAATACGTTTCTAAATTATTAAGGACTATTAAAGAATATCTCACTCGGTTACACAATTTCTCTTAAAATTGTCATGTCATCATGTAATCCAACTAATTAATAGCTTTTTACAGAAAAGAATAAGTACATATAGATCAAAGCCTCTGGTCCCCTATGAAAAACAATGCTAATAAAACTAAACAATTTGAAAAAAACACAACGTTGTCAAACGGGGGAAGGCGCAAATTCCAAATGACCAAAATTTCAACATTAATCATCATATCCTGAATTGATGATATTTTATGGCATGAAAATTTTCACAGTATCTCGAAGTTTTACTGGATCTTGAAGTATTACATAACAATATGTCAGTTTCTCTTTTCTAGCAGATATGCTGAGATGAGGATTTTTCATACTACTTCAAAGAAGAAGGGAAAACCAGAGCTATAAAAACGGGGTCCTTCCTACAAGCAAATCTCACAAATTGCCTACCACAAGTTATATCCATAGCTTTATTAAGTGTTAATCTTCTTTTACATTGGAGATTTCTTAGATTTATATCGAAAGATGGGAACAATAATGGCCATAATTGCCACTCCTTTTATTTTAGTTGTGCTTACAGCATCATGGAGGATACTCAGCTGGATTTGGTTAAGGCCTAGGCGGCTGGAGAAGCTGTTGAGGGAGCAAGGCTTTTCTGGCAATCCTTACCGCGTCCTGTTTGGAGACATGAAGGATACTTCCAAGCTTGCCAAAGAGGCTATGTCGAACCCCATTGATCTCTCTGACAACATCGCCCCTCGTGTTCAGCCCTTTGTTCATCAAACTGTCAGAACCTACGGTATTGCTTCTTCAAACATGTTCATCAAACAGGTCCTTAAAAACTTTTCTTCATGGTTCATTCAGATTTGGGTAATTATTTATATAACCCACTAATTTTGGATAAATATTTCTGAGTACATTAAGGTTTGGATAAGTATTTTTTGAACAAATTACAGCGGGAAACTTTGAAATACATTAAAAAATAATATCGCATCATAAAATTACCGATTTACCCTTATTTAAGTTGATTTCCTATGTGATAGAAGCTAAGGGTAAATTAGTCATTCCATGATGCCATGCCGCTTTTTCTTCGAAATTCATAGTTGTCAAATAGAATTAGTTTAAAAGAATATTTACCCAAACCTTAATGGACCCAAAAATATTTATCCAAAATTAGTGGGTCACATAAATAATTACCCAAACCTGAATGGACCGGTAAGCAAATTTTTTTATAAGCAAAGACAGAGTTGGACTAAAATGGCTCGGCTAAACATTGAACCTGCTTGGTTAGATTAGGCCAGGCTTACATTTGCTTTTATTGTCTGTTTTTCTGATGGATTAGTCAAGAAAATGCAGCAAACATTGAATGCATAGCTGAGTACAAATTTCATATAGTGCATAACCGAGCACATAGGACATAGTCCACCGGTTTATAGTTTGGCCTTTCGTTCCAAGGGAAGTTTCAATAGTTACCTTAACAAGAATGTTAGAGTTCAATGTAAAACCTGTCTTTGTCATTCAACCATCATCTTAACAAGAATTACAATACAAGAGTAAGACATCCTGTGTGGCATCACGCTTGAAATTCTAATTTATTTACCTGAGGAGGCGCACAGAATGTTCTTGTGCAACATTGAACTTGTTATTTATCTTTCAACCATTGAAACAAACTTTTTATTTTGGTTTGAGATGGTTCGGTTGACAAAAGGTTTTTTATTTTCACTTGCTTATTTCAATTTTCTGCAGGTAAGAACTCATTTGTATGGTTTGGCCCAGTGCCTTGCATCAATATCATGGAACCTCAGATGATAAAAGAAATAATGATCAAGTATGAGGAGTTTCAGAAGCCAAACACAAACCCTCTCGCCAAAATGCTTGTCAAGGGACTTGTTGCTTATGAGGGAGAAAAGTGGGCTAAACACAGGAAGATCATCAACCCAGCTTTTCACTTGGAAAAGCTCAAGGTCTAACATTCTTCTCTATCTCCAACTTCATATTTCACTTTTGCATAGTGGTTTCTAGTCGGTCAATCCAAGACAGCCAATGGCTAGTTCAAAGTAGAGCCGAAGCTTAGTTCGCATTTCACGCCACTCTGATAATGAAATAGGTTGACTCGAATTGGGACTAAACCAATCCAAGCTGTTCTCTGATTTTTGAAAAAGACTAGGAATAAGAATCACTATGTCTTAAAAGGGGCATTTCTCAATCTTGCAATTTTGACAGTGCTCATGAGTTCATGGACCAACGTGAGCCAAGTCAGTGACACATAGATTTATTAGCTTGAATTTCTTAATCTAATAGGCCAAACAAGGTCGGACTATAAGCCTATCAAAGGGGCAACCCTGCCAGACTTTGAGCTAAGCTTGGCCCATTCTATCCCACATTAATGGCGTCCCCACCTCATGCCATATGGAGAGTTTGAATTTTCGGGTGTTCTCTCTTTTATTCAACATTTCATGACTTCTACTTGTATTAAATGCAGGGTCTTCTAGGAGAGTTTTCTATGAGTTGTAATGAAATGATCTACAAATTGGAGGAAATGGTTTCAAGTAAGGGATCATGTGAGCTAGATGTGTGGCCGTACCTTGATAACTTGTCTGGTGATGTTATCTCAAGGGCAGCCTTTGGTAGCAGCTTTCAAGAGGGAAAGAAGATATTCAAACTTCAAAAAGAGCAAATTGCACTTGCCATGAAGTTCCTGCAACAAGTTTACATCCCTGGATTGAGGTACATACACAAAAGAGCTTTAGGTGTCTACGTATTACAATACATAGACTATGCCAATGTCAAAGTTCAAACTGTGCTACTCTTTACCCTTTAGTGATGACAAATGAGTCAGTCTGCCTCACCCATGGCTACCCAACTCCGGCGGGCTAATACATTTTGTATTGTTGAGACAAACATGATCACAAAAGTTAGTTTTGGTTGTTCATATGTTTATAATGTAGTCCACTTCAGCTGATGGTCATCGCTCCGACCTGAACCAGCCCACAAATTGACTCAATGTGGACTGGCCCTATCTCATCATTTCTTCATCCCATGCTAGCAAAGAAGAGAGAGAAAGTCCAAATTCTCTGTCTAGGCATGTTCAGCATGTTACACCATTGAATTGGTCTAGGGTCTGAGCAAGCTGAGCCCAACTATTAATTTGTGTGCAAAATGAGCTTAGGCTGCCTTATTCTAGCTTGGATTGATTCATTAGCAAGACTAGCTGCTATTCCTGTAGATGAATCACTAAAATCTGTATTTTCTTTGCTATCATTGTAGGTATATGCCAACCAAGACAAACAAGCGAATGAAGGAAATTGACAACGAAATGCGAGTTTTGGTGAACGACATCATCACCAAAAGGGAGAAACAAATGAAGGCAGGACAAACATGTAACGACGACTTACTGGGAATATTATTGGAGTCTAGCCTGAAGGAAGTCCAAGATGGAGGGGGCAAGAAAAATGCAGGATTGACCGTTGAAGAGGTGGTAGAAGAGTGTAAGGTATTCTACTTGGCAGGAAGAGATACTACTTCTGTTTTTCTTGTATGGGCAATGGTTCTTTTGGCTAAGCATTTGGATTGGCAAGCCCGTGCTCGTGAGGAGGTTCTATGGGTTTTTGGACACAGCAAACCCGATTTCAATGGATTGAACAACTTAAAAGTTGTAAGTACCACTCCTGCATTGTTCTTCATATCTATTCAGCTATCATAAACTTAATATTGCATACTAAAAAGGTAGAGATTTTAATCCTAGGCTCAAACTATACTTCCAAATATGTCCAAGTGATTTATCCTATTGTTTAAATTGACAGATGATACTCATAGAGGGACTAGCAGATAAGTGATCTAATGGGATCTCAAAAGTATATCCATAAAGTGCTGTTTCATTGAAACTTAAAGAGTCATCTAACCATACTTCTATTTGATATATTTTTTTGGGTGCTTCTATTATCGATATATAATCCACACTTAATGATCAAGTCTTCTTTGGCTGAGAGAAACTGTCACAATCGACTCCATTGCATTAACAAGATTAACTTGAACTTACTGAAGAATGACCAGCTCGAATTTAATTTATTTATGGTAGTTTGATTTCAACGAAAACCGAAATCAACCAATGCCAAACCTAATTCACAGTTCTCTAGATGTTGATCTAACCCATTAATAGCTAGACCTATATCAGACCAAGCCATAAATACCTCTGAATGTAAACGTTGTGCAGGATACTCCAACAACAATTTCTTACTCCAAATGGGTTTATAATGCTTGCACAGAAACCACTCTAGTTCTTACATAACCATTTTCTAGCTACTTTTGTATCTTTGGAAAAGCCCGATTCTCTATCTTCGAGTGTTCATTCTTCAATCCACTGATTCGTTCCTTCGTATACCTCCCTACTAATAGATAGCGACAAATAAGAATAACAAAGTCAGATAATAATTGTGTACTGATCATGTGATATATAAACAGATGACAATGATTTTAAACGAGGTGCTGAGGTTGTATCCACCAGTGATTCTGATGTACCGGATGATCCACAAACCCATCAAAGTTGGGAATGTTTTGCTGCCTCCAGGAGTGCAGATATCTATCCCAACAATGTTCATTCATACTGATCCTGAACTATGGGGTGATGATGCCCATGACTTCAACCCTGAGAGGTTCTCCGAGGGGATAGCCAAGGCCACTGAGGGTCGGGTATCATTCATCCCTTTTGGTTGGGGCCCAAGGATATGTGTTGGGCAGAACTTCGCGATGCTTGAAGTGAAGATGGCTCTGGCCATGATTCTACAGCAGTATTCATTTGAGCTTTCTCCAACTTATTCTCATGCTCCTTACCTCATTACTAGCCTTCAACCTCAACATGGGGCCCCTTTGATTTTCCACAACATATAGATACAATGAAGGATGTCCTTTTATATGCCTATATTTGCTTTGCAGGTGGCAATGTGGCTTTGTTTTAGTTCATATGTGGCTTATTATTTGCCAATAATAATAAATAGTTACTGTATTGAATAAATTTGCCAAATCATATACCACATTGCACATGTTATTACTGCAAATTTTGTTCTTTTCAAAGATATGATCAACAATCTGTAAGACGTTTGAATAATGTCCTCATGCTATATACCAAATTACTATCAGTCTTATATTACAAAGGAGAGTTAGGTAAGTGTACTACAATTTTGCTTCCTATCCGCATGCCGGGGGGAGGAGCACAAAGGCAAGTGCAATGCAGTAAGCATACGGTAAGCAATCAGAAAGCCTTATGTACACCGGGTTGGATCATAATTCAACGATGAGCTTACATGTGATTAAATATGTATTGTAAGGACTGACATAATTATAATCAATTAATAGTGATTTGATAAGGATACAATAATTTGATCTTTAATATGTCTAGTATGATGTGAGCTTTATATGTATAAAACGATGACCCATTACTGTTTTATAATGGGTAGAATAGTAGTGCGTCAAAACTCTAGAAGGGTTTACGGTAATACAATAATTTGGCTTTGGCTTTAATGTATCTTGTAAGATGTGAGCTTCACATGTGTAAAGACTGACGATGCAATACTGTTTTATAGTGGGCAGAACAGTAGTGCATCAAAACCCTAGAAGGGTTTACGACTATAAATACTAGCTTGGAATTACACGCTACGCGTACAAGCGAAGTGTCATATAAGACATTTAAATAATAAATTTATGATATAAGCATAGAAAATATTTAAAAAAGATAAAAAATACAAAATATGATAATGTTAATTTTTTAGTTCCTTGATAATGTTAATGTCAATAAAGAAATTAAAATAAGATATTAATGAAAATAAACAAAATTCAATTAAAAATATGAATGGCTAAAATAAAATGGGAAGTTATGGTTACTGTGATGTATAAGTTACAACCTTTAGTACATACACAGGGTGTAAATCATTGAGGAATGTTATTGTGCACTCAATAGTTCTTCCTATAATTAGTGAACAAAGTATATTATATTTTTTTTATGAATGTGTTAGTTGAATTAGTAAAATTTTTAAATTGTTACTAAAAATTAGGTCAGAATTCGTAGATAATAGTTTTAGCATATCCCTTCACACGAAAAAATAATATTAGTTCTTCTAAGGATTAATTAAACAAAAACATCCAACATATAAATTAAAAGATGAATTGAACTCTAAAGAAACTATTAAATTGTTGAGATTAATAAAAAAGAATAAAAGCTCTATCATAATCATCATTTTATTAATCCAAATTCAATGCCACCTTTGAAAAGAAATAGTAGATAAGTTGATTTGAGTGTAATTTTCTTACTTGCTAAAGTTGTTATAAAATAAGACTTGATAATTGAATAGAGAATACTACAAAAATATGCAAAAAACTACACGGAGGTACCTTAAGTTATTAGGCATCTATTTTTGGACCCAATATTCTCAAAAATTATTTTAAAGCACCTTAAATTAAAGGACTAACCATTTTTAGGCCTAATTTCGAACCGCAGGGTGAATAGAGATGTAAAATGTCTATAGTGCTCATGTATACCCCAGCAACAATAAGTGAAAGATTTAAAAGAGGATTAAAAATTAAATATGCCTTATTATAAATCCCAAGGCTTCATTATTTTCCCTCTAATCTTCGTTCTCTCTCCTCCTCTCCCTTCTCTCCCCCTCTCTCTCTCTCTCTCTCTCTCTCTCTCTATATATATATATATATATATATAAACGATTTCATCCAGGATTTCCAATCAACAATTTAATCCAGCATAGAAGGCGAAGAAGAATGTTGAAGTGAAGCAAATGAAGATTATAAGACGGAAATGGTAAGTGGAATTTGAAGTTTTTCGGTGAGTACATCATCAATGATTCATCTAAGAATTTTAGGGTTTTTATGCAAATATTGATGAAGGTTTGCTCTTAGAGAGTCTTAGTCACCCTAGAGGGGGTGAATAGGGTGACGAGGAAATTTTAACAAACTTGGAAGATTAAAGTTTGAAAGGAACAATCAAGACAATCTAAGTCTAGATTGAACTCGGAAGAGTGTGAACTCGGATGTACGTGGAAACCTTTTTGGGGCGAGAAAACCATGGCCAGTGCTAGTCCAAGTACCAAGTCAAATCCACTATTTTGAATCCACAAAATACAGCAGATCGACTCAACCAGAATTGCTCCCTTAAACAATTCCTTACAAAGTTTTCCTAGACTCACAAGTTCCCTTATTTGATCTATTACTTCCTAACCGAGGTAACTTTTACAGCTAGGGACAATTGAGCTGAGTTAACCTTCACAGCTCGAGTCAAGGTATCTTACTCGGAAAGTAAGAATGAGTGTGTGATCTGATTACAAGACTTTACAACTCGGAAAGTATGAATTACAAGGTGGGAGTTGTAAATAGAAGATTGAATGAGTATTATACAAAGAGATATAATTTTAGCAATATGTTCAGCAATCTTCAAGTCTTGAGAGTTGGCATCTATTTATATATGACCAAGCGGATTAGCCGTTGTGACTATCTTCCGAATAGAACACCTTTGTGACCGTTGTAACAGTTCTTCCGAGTTGCTCGGAAAAGATCCGTTGAAATGTGAACGTTGTGCAATGGCTCTTGACTCCAAAAGGTGCTCCAATCAGCCGGTGTTGTCTCGAAAAGTAAGGTGGAAACCACCGTTGATCTTAGCGTTGAAGATTTCCGGCTTTGGAAACAGACAACCCCGACACGGCGTTTGTGCCTTATTCGAAGTAGAAAAGCCTTGTCTACTGGTATTGACAGCTTGAAGTCGGTTACTTTTGTAATTCAAAAATAGGATAAACTCGTTTAGATAACCTACAAAAGTAAACAATTTTGGTTTTCAAAGTATAAAATACTTTGATCCAAGATTAAGCACGAGATAATAATTTAATTAAGATAATTAAGTGGAAAATTATCTTAGGCCTAGAGGAGTGGAATTTTTTGAGTCTAATATTCATTACACTCATAATCCATCGTAGTCAGCCTTAGGAAAGATCAAATTATAAAGAGAATATCGAGTATAAATACTTGATCTAGACAAATAATTCTCGAACACACATGCTGACTTAGAAAGATGAATTAACGTTGTAATTCACTTTACCTTAGAATATGAAGTCGAACTTAGATTAAAAGTGTTAGAGAGATTGTTTGAACATGTGATAAAACTAAGTAGTGTCTAAGTGACTCGAAACATCGGTGTGAGTTGATGAACAAGAATGTGCATTATGAGTCAGTCGTAATCGAATGAAAACATATGGAATAGTTTCTATATTGCTCAAAATGACTTGTAATCAAAACTTAGGAGGGATGAGGTTTGTACCTGAGTCCTTGATAGTACTCAGAATGATATAAATTCGAGTCCGAGTCTTCAATCTCTCCGTTTTTGATGAAAGGCATTCTATACTCAAATAGAAACTTTGTTCGTGAAATAATCAAGAGTTTTCATTCTTACTCATTTGTCAAATAATATATCAGACTTAGAATAAAATATCGCAAAAAGAATAGAATAATAAATGAAGTGATTTGGACTTAAAATATTACCGCAAATAGCTCATTTGTTGAAAAATTGCGAGTAGTTATATCGGAGCAAAATAGAGAAATGAGCTGATATGCTAAAGCAAAACAAAATAAGACATTTAAACTCAAAAAGGAGTTATATATAGAAAGCAATATGCTCGAAATCAGAAACTTCATTCATATATATACATAAATACGTAAAATACATACAAAAGAGAGGGTGAGAAAACCCCCTAAACAAGACAACAAATTTTCTAAGTATTCTCCCTTTTTCCTTTCAAAGAAAAAATAAAAATGGGGAAGAATGTATCAAGTTGATACAATTTGTTTCTCTGGACAAAAAAAGTAAAAAAAAAAAAAACGAAACACAAGAACAAGAAAAAGAAATCAAGATGGTGGAGTGGAAGCGGTCCGAGTTGAGGTGGATGAACGTGCTTGTGCGCCTGCGCCGATACGCTTGTGAAGACATTGAGGAACTTGGCGGTGGCAAGACTCGGAATCTCCGGAATGGGCTCGGCTACGAGTGGCTGACCCGGAACAAGGTCGTCCAGAGGCTCATCTTCTTGGAACGTTGCGAAGGAGGTGCTTCCTCCGGCTTGACTGCTGCCGACTCTCCAACATCGGTAGCATCTTCCGAGTCACTCGGATCGCTATTTGAGCCGATCGGTTCGTTTGAGGAGCGGGAGCACCTTGTCCCTCGCCTTCGTCCTCGCTTCTCTCCTTCTTCCTCTTTCTCTACTTCCTTTTCTTCTTCCTCCTTCTCCTTAGCAGGAGTTGCTTCGATTGCAACCTCCTCTTCTTCTTTAGTCGCCTCTCCGGATGGAGACTTGGCGAGGGCTCAAGGACTTTTCAAATGTTTCGAGCTGTCCGGGGTCCTGAGCCGCTTTGGAGCACCTTTCTCTAAGGAGCTCGATCATCTCCCACTACTCCTTAACCAAATTTTTCAGTTCGAGAAGCCCATCTTGTTGCTCTCGAATTTGAGATTGGGCTATTTTTTGGTTGATGGTCATAGATCGAAGGACGGTCTTGAAGGAGTAGAGAGTATCCCGGATTTCCGTGGATACGAGAGGAGAGTTTGTCTATTATCATGGTAGACAAAGCGACAAGTGACAAGAAGGTGAACCCGAGGTGGAAGCATCGCCGGTGGAGGAGGGAGAGAGAGAAGAGTTTGAGTTTGAGGCGGAGGAGAGGGTTTTCTCGGCTTTGAGTCGTGATCTAGACACCCGGTTGGGTTTCCTGGTATCCATAGCCAAGAAGCTCTTTTCTGCGAACTATGATGGCAGCTTTAGACACTTGGTGTGAGGGGAGTGGGATGTTAAATTGTTTAAAGATAAGGGTGAGAAGAGCTCCGAAAGGGAGAAGAGTGGATTTCTTAGTTTGAGCTCGCACGAGAGGCCATTTGCTCGATAATGGCTAGGAAGAGGTCTACATCGTAGCCCTCGAGAATGTAAAACGAAGCCTTGAGAATCTTTGAATTCTCTTTGCTTGAATGATGAGAAAAGAAGGTTCTCATCAGCAAGAAGCACGGAAGATGAGCCTCGGTCTTCATCCGAGTCACGAAAAGTTTTTGCATGACTCGGGGACGTCCTTAGCATATTTTTCGAAAAATTCATCAGCAACCTCCTTGAAGGGGATGGGGTTGCTATTGAGGAAAAGAGATGAAACTTTGAATACAAACTATCGTGTTGCGAACTCGGAGGTGATGATCCCCTCGGAGCTGGAAAGATTCGAATAGAACTCAGCGACGAGTTCGGGTAAATAAATTCGCTGAAACAGAGGAAATTATATACCCTCGTGGTTTTAATGTGTTTCAACCATGAGAATTTTATGGTTGGGAAGAATTTGTCATCCAACATAAGGTGTTGGGCGACAAGGATTTTCAAGGGGTTAAAAGGGCCCTTGTGGCTTTTGGTTCTAGGTTTCTTGGTTGCGTAACTAAGAAAATCTGGAGTGGATCCTCGTTTAGGCATGTTTGAGAAGCTTTGAGAAGAAGGTAAGTTAGCTCAAGAAGAGAGAGAGAGAGAGAGAGAGAGAGAGAGAGAGTAGTGACAGACTTAAGAGAACCGAGGTTGCTTGAGAGCTAAGATTACGAGAATGTATGTTGAAGGTTTGCTCTTGGAGAGAATTAGTCACCCTAGAGTGGGGGTGAATACGGTGATGAGGAAATTTGAACAATAAATGGAAGATTAAAGTTTAATACAAACTTTAAGACTGTCCGAGTCTAGATTGGACTCAAAAAATATGAACTCGCATTTTACGTGGAAACCCTCCTAGGGCGGAAAACCACGTTCGAGTGCTAATCCAAGCAAGCAAGTCAAATCCACTATTTTGAATCCACAAAATACAGTAGACAGACTCAACCACAATTTCTCCCTTAGACAATTCCTTACACGCTTTTCCTAAACTCGAAATTCCCTTATCCGATCTATTACTTCCTAACTAAGGTAACCTTCTATCGTTAGGGACAACTGAGCTGAGGTAACCCTTAAAGCTCGAGTCAACGGACCTTACTCGGAAAGTAAGAAGAAAGTTTTTGATCGATTATAAGACCTTACAACTCGGAAAGATGTTAAGTACGGAGTTAGAGTTGTAATTAGAAGATTGAATATAAATACAAAGACTTTTGCTTAAGTGTGTATATCGACAATGGTTCCAAGCAATCTTCAAGTCTTGAGATTTGGCTTCTATTTATAGATGACCAAGCAGCTTAGCCGTTGTGACTAGCTTCGATTAGAAGTCTTCGTGACCATTATAACGGTTCTTTTGAGACGCTCGAAAAGATTCGTTGAGATGTGAACGTTGTGCAATGGCTCTCGACTCCTTAGGATGTCCCAATCCACTTGTGGTGTCCGAAAAGTAAGGTGGAAACCACCATTGAGCTTAGCGTTGAAGATTTTCAATTTTGGAAACAGACAACCCCGACATAGTTTCGGGCCTTGATCGAAGTAGAGAAAGCCTTATCTCGCTGGCGATTTGACATCTTGAAGCTAGTTACTTTTGTAATTCAAAAGTAGGATAACCTCGTTTAAATAACCTATAAAAGTAAATTAATTTTGGTTCTGAAAGTATAAAATACTTTGGTCCAAGATTAGACACGGATAATAATTTAATTAAGATAATTAAGTGCATAATTATCCGAGTTAGAAAAGAATGGAATTTTCCGAGTCTAATATTCATTATACTCAAATTCCATCCGAGTCGATCCGGAGATAGATCAAGTTAGATAAAGAATATCAAAATAAGAATACTTGATCTAGACAAATATATTTCAAACACAACAAGCTAACTAGAAGAGATGAATTAACGCTGTAATTCACCCGAACTTGGAATATGAAGTCGGACTCGAGTTTAAACGTGTTAGGGCGAGTGTTTGAACATGCAATAAATCTGAGTGTTGTCCGAGTGACTCAAAACTACAAATGTGAAATGATGAGCAAGGGTATGCTTTTGAGTCGATCGAAACAAATGAAAACCTAAGCAATAGTTTTTGTAACATTCGAGAGAAGGTTCACGTATCACTCGTAAAAGTTTCTATAGCACTTAGAATGACTTGAAATCAAAACTTACAAGAGATGAAGTTTGTACCGGATTCCTTAATAGTACTCAGAATGTTATACCCGTAAAATTTGAGTCTTCAATCTCCCCTTTTTGATGAAATTCATTCTTTACTCCGATAGAAACTTTGTTAGTGTTATAGACTTGAGTTTTCATTCTTTCTCAACAAACATGTCGGAGTATAGTGATAAAATCGTATAAAATATCTAGAGTGATTCAAACTTAGATTTATCGGAGCAATTAAACTTAGATTGCATAAGAGCTAAAAGCTGAAATATTGAATAGAAATGAAGTGAATCAAACTTAGAGTATTGCTTATATCGGAGCACAAAAAATGTAAATGAGCTGATAGATCGGAGCAAGAAAAATTATATGTAATCGAGTTGATATATTGGGGCAAGATGGACTCGAAAAAATGAATTGAAACTCAAAAAATAATTATACTGAGAGATAAATAAGCACGAAATAAAAACTTCATTAATATTCACATAGACAAGATATATACACAAAAGAGGTGAGAGAAAACTCCCCTAAACAAGACAACACAAATTTTCTAACTATTCTCCCCTTACCTTTCAGCAAAAACAAATAGAGGAAGAATGTATCAAGAAGATACAAATTTGTATATCCGGAAAAAAAAATAAAGTAAAAGAGAAAAAAAATTTTAAGAAGGTGGAGAGGGAGCGATCGAGTCGAGGTAGAAGGACGAGTAGTGCGCCTTCGCTGGTAAGAGCGGGATGATGTTGACGATCGAGGCGGGGCAACACTGGGATCTCTCGGGATGGGCTCAGCTCCGAGTGGATGACTCGAGAATCAGGTCGTCCGGAGGTTCATCCTCTTGGAACTCGACCGAGGGAGGTGCTTGCTCGGATTGGACAGCTGGCCGACCGACCTTTGTCGCCAGCGTCTTCGACCCACTCGGACTACCGTCTCGAGCCGATCGCTCCGGGCTGGAGGACTGGAGCACCTTGTCCCTCTCGCTACTTCTGCTCCTTCTTCTTCTTCCTTCTCCCCTTCCTCCTTCTCTTTAGATGGAGCTGCCTCGACCGCAGTCTCCTCTTCTTCTTCTTTTTCTTCCTCCCTAGAGGAGGATTTGGTCGGGCTCGAGGACTCCTCGGATGTATCCGAGTTGCCCGGGTCCTGAGCAGCCTTTGCGCCTTTCTTGGAGGAGCTCAATCATCTCCTTTTGCTCCTTGACGAGTGCCTTCATCTCAAGAAGCACATCTTGCTGCTCTTTGCTTTGGGATTGAGCGATCTTTTGATTAATTGTCATAGACTAGAGAACAGTCTTGAATGACCGGAGGGTGTCCTTGAGTTCGAGTGGACACCGAGGAGATTTTATCCATTATGGCAGTGGTCAATGCAGAAGAAAGGACCCGAGAGACACCTGAAGTGAAGGCACCACAAGGTGGAGGAGGTAAAGAGAGAGGAGTTTGTGTCTAAGTCCGAGTCCGAGGCGAGAGAAGGTGGCTTGAGTTATGAGCTATAGACCCGGACACCCGGTTTGTATTCATACCCAAGGAGTTTTTTTCGCCAACAACAATGGTAGCCTCGAAACCGCGTTATGATCCGAGGGGAGAGGAACTTTGAATTGCTTAAAAATAAAAGTGAGAAGAGCCCCGAAAGGGAGTGGGGTGGATTTCTTAGTCCGAGTTTGAGCTGGCACAGCGGCCATCCGCTTGATTATGGCTGGAAAGAGGTCTACCTCGTAGCCCTTGAGGATATCAAAAGAGCTTTGAGATGCTTAGAGTTAGGGCTCTCTTTGCTTGAGTGCTGAGAGAAGAAGGTTCTCATCAGCAGGAAACACGAAGTGGGGCTTCGACTTTAGTTGAGTCACGAGAGAAATTTTTGTGTGACTTAGGAAATTCTTTGGCATACTTCTCAAAGAATTCATTAGCAACCTCGTTGAAAGGTATAGGGTTGCTGTTGAGGAAAAGAGAAGATACTTTGAAAAGGCGAGTGAAGGAGAGAGATGTTGACACGGACAACAACGTCTTGAACTCCGGAGGTGAGTATACCCTAAGAGTCTGGAGAGGTTGGAGTAAAACTCGAAGTGAGTTCGGGTAGATGAACTCGCTGAAACAGAGGAAGTTATAAACCCCTATGGTTTTGATATTGTTTAACCACGAAACTTAGTAGTTGGAAAGAATTTGTCATCCAATGTTAGGTGTTGGGTGACAATGATTTTAGAGGGGTTGGAAGGACCCTCTTGGCTTTTTGTGCGAGGTTTCTTGGTTGTAGAACCGAGAAAGTCCGGGTGGGAACCTCTTTTTGGCATGTTTGAATGAGAAAAGAGAGAAGATGAACTTTAAGAGAGAGAGAGAGAGAGAGAGATAGCTCGAAGAGAGAAAGAGAGAGAGTATAAAGAAAATGAAAGAGTAGAAAGAGAGCTGAGAGCAATCGGTGCTTACTTGAGATTTCTTTCCCCGAGCTTGAGAGAGACGGTTCGTGCTTCGAAAATAGTGAACTTGCTCGAGATGTAGTAAGCGAGAGAGAGAGTATGTGGAGAGTAAAGTAGTGAAATAAAGGAAAAAGGATACTATTTATAGAGAAAGAATTATCCTTCGATATTCGTTCGACCCAACTCTCCAACGGTCGCCTCGGACCGGTGTGACTGATTCCGCTCTCCAACGGTTAGAATTCCAGCGATTGTTCGCCAACGGCTAGTTCTTTGATCGATGCGCGTGAGAGAGAGAGAGAGAGAGAGAAAAGAGAGATTTTAAAAGAAATTTATGAAATTTTCCACCGATCTAGAGATGATTTTAGAAGTTTGATGTCCATTTTTCTTAAAACCGAGTCCGACTCGAGTAAAGTTTCGAGTGACTCGAAGCGCAAACGAGTAATAACTCATAGATCAGTATCACTAGGTCAACTGAACTAATTGTTATTAAAGCATAAAAATGAGACATTTAACACATAATCATGCAAAGTAATTCCACTCGGAAAAGCACATAATTATGCATTAATCATGCCAAGCTCATTCCTAATAAAGGAAAACCGATCCTCACTAAGTGGCTTAGTAAAGATATCAGCTAATTGAAGTTTAGTAGGAATGAAATCAAGTTCAATATCACCTTTCTTAGAATGGTCTCTTAGAAAATGATACATGACCTTAATATGCTTTGTCTTTGAGTGCTTGAACTGGATTCTTAGTGACGTTGATTGCACTTTGATTGTCACACTTGATTGGAATTGATTTGAATGTAAGTCCAAGATCTCTCAAGTGTTGCTTGATCCATAAAATCTGAGCATAACATGCTCCAGCTGTAATGTACTCAGCTTCGGTTGTTGATAGAGCTACCGAGTTACGCTTCTTTGAGTGCCAAGATATAAGGGATTGACTAAGAAACCGGCAGGCTCTTGAAGTACTTTTTCTATCAACTTTATATCCAGCGTAGTCAACATCTAACTATCCAGTGAGAGTCGGTTCCGAGTCTCTTAAGTGCCATAGACCTAGATTCCGAGTCCCCGCAAGATATCCGAAGATTCTCTTCACCGCAGTGAGATGTGATTCTGTTGGATTAGCTTAAAATCTTGCACACGGACATACAGTGAACATTATGTCCGGCCTACTAGAAGTGAGATATAGCAGAGATCCAATCATACCTCGAAAGAGTTTCGATCTACTACTTTACCTTTTTCGTCTCGAGTCTAGTTTTATGCTCGCTGCTCATAAGTATTGCTGCATGTTTTGCATCTTGAAGTTTGTACTTCTTCAGCAGCTCCTTGGTATACTTTGATTGATGGACATAGATGGCATCTTTGTCTTGATTGATTTGTAAACCAAGGAAGAGATTGAGTTCTCCCATCATGCTCATTTAAAATTCATGTCTCATTAACTCGGAAAAATCTTGACATAGAATTTCATTAGTAGCTTCAAATATTATATCATCAACATAGATTTGAGCAATAAGAAAGTCTTTCCTCTTGGGTTTTATAAAAGGAGTCTTGTCAATCTGACCTCTTCTAAAATAATTTTCAACCAAGAAGTTGCTCGAGTCTTTCATACCAAGCTCCGGGAGCTTATTTAAAACAATAAAAAGCTTTTTGCAACTTGAAAACATGATTTGGAAATTCTGAGTTTTTAAATCCAGGGGTTGCTCAACATAGACTTCCTCTTCAATGAAACCATTAAGGAAAGCACATTTAATATCCACTTGATACAATTTGATATTCATGCTTGATGCAAATGCTAATAAGATTCTAATAGCTTCAATTCTGACAATAGGTGCAAAGGTTTCCCCACAATCAATTCCTTCTTCTTGATTGTAACCTTGAGCCACAAGTCTAACCTTATTTTTGACTGCCAACCCACCTTCATCCCATTTGTTCTTGAAAACCCATTTGGTTCCTATGACTGGGTGGTCAGAAGGTCATTTGGTTAAAGTCCAAACTTGGTTTCTTTGGAATTAATTGAGTTCCTCTTGCATGGCCTCGACCCATTCAGGTTTATTTAGGGCCTGTAGTGCATTTCTGGGTTCGGTTAATGAAATGAATACAGTGAATGCACATAGATTTTGTAGAGAGGAACAAGTTCTTACCCCACTATTGATATCAAACAAGATGTTTTCAAGTGGGTGACTAGAAGCATATTTGAAAGTTCTACTTGTCCTCTGGTTCACCAAAATTGTAGGTTGAATTGGTTAATTTTCGAAGTCTGTTATGAGTGAGCTTGCTCATGTCATTGGCCTTCAACATTCGAGTTGACTCTTGAGTTGTCTCATTTTGTGTCAGGTTGTTCCGAGTTACCTCATTCTAAGTAACTTTTCCTTGACTCTTTCTGAACTCATCTTCAGTAAGATCATCATCTCGGCTAAGCTTCGGTTCCGAGAATATTGACTCACTTGGTTTTCCCTATTTAATCTCATAAAAAACAACGTGGATGCTTTCTTCCACTTTGTTAGTTCTTTTATTGAAAATGCGATATGCTTTACTATGAGATGAATAACCAAGAAAAATACCTTCATATGACCAAGCATCAAACTTGGTCAGGTGATCCTTACCATTATTATGAACATAACACTTACATCCAAAGATTTGAAGTATGAAATGTTGGGTTTCTTCCCTTTTAGAGCTGATATGGAGTTTTCTTCAGGATGGGTCCGATGAGGCATCTATTCGAGTGTATAGTTTGTCTGTGTTGACTGCCTTCACCCAGAAATAGTAAGGTAGATCATGTTCAATCATTATTGTCCCTTATATGGTCGGTTCGAATTCTTCGATTTGAGTCCGAGACTCAACTTGAATTTTCCTTTAGAGCTTGCTGAACTCTTTGAAAGCTTCATTTTTGTGCTTAAGAAAACAAACCCGGGTAAATCATGAGTAATCATCAACAATCACGAGCACATATGGTTTACCTCCGAGACTCTTGACGAGGATTTCACCACATGAGTCCATATACGGCAATTCAAGTACTTTGGACGTGGAAACAGCTTTTAAGAGATTTGAAAGATGATCGACCTATTTCCCCTTTGTGCATGCTTCACAAATTTTATCTTTCTTAAATGCACAGTTAGGCAATCCTCCGACTAAACCATGAGATGCAAGCTTCTTAATGGTATGCTTGCTAACATGACGAGTCTACGATGCCATGTCCATGAATCATCATGTAAAGATGCTTTTAAACAAGATAAATTCTGATTTGGGTCGAAAGAGGAATAGTGTAGGTGTTACTTGATCTTTTACCCGAGAGCTTGGTCTCCTTGGTAGTTTCATCGAAATATAGTAGTTGGTCCGAGTGAATCTTACCTCTTGACCTTTGTCACACAATTGAGAGATGCTAAGTAGATTGTACTTGAATCCCTTGACAAGGTAGACAGGGCTGACGAGATTATCTCCTTTTCCAATCTTGCTTATCCCAATTATCTTGCCCTTGCTATCATCTCCAAATGTGACTTTCCCGCCCTTGTAATCTTCTAACTCGAAAAGAGTCTTGAATTTCCCGACATGTGGCGTGAGCATCCACTGTCCACGTACCAATGTCCTTTTGTTCTTTTCGAGTCACCTGCAAGTCGAAACAAACTAATCTTTCTCACTTCCTCTAAGGAACCCAAGTAACTCCCTTTACTCGTGGTCCTTATCCGAGGAAGAAGACTCTTGGGAACGCAGATTTGAATAACTTTAGGTTTGGTCCGATTCCGAGTCTTTCTTTTAGAAAGCTGAGTCCGTGTCTCTTTCTTTTGAAAATCTTTCCTTTGATAAACCGGTGGAAAAGGTTTTCTCTTATAAGCTGGTCTAGGCTTAGTCCTCTTTTCATTCTTATGAATGGAACTATGCTCAACCTTCCCGAACTTCAGAGTTCGGAATCATTTTGAAAAGCTCCGAGTAGGAATTAGATTCCTCATCCTTGTTAAAACCGAGTCCTTCTTTTCCGAAGGAGAAACATTGAGACCCTAAGAGCATGTCAAGGTTTTTCCGACCTTGAGTAAATTTCAAAACAAGTTCTTGAGACTCATTGAGCGTTTGCTTAAGATGTTCATTTTCTCTTCGAGTGACTCGGACTCGGTTTCATTGGATTGAGCACTAGTCTTGAGTCTCTTAGAGTAAGTCTCAGCTTTTCTAATTCATTTTTCAAAGAAATGCTCTCAAAAGTGATAGACTCAAGTATTTCTTTAAATTGAGAAGAATTAGAATTAGACTTCTCTTCCAAAGTATAGATGTATTTAGCTAAATCAACTTTGGAAAACTTGAGGAAATATTCAATTACCTCCTGAGGATTCGTTTCCTCAATGTCCGAGTGATCCGAGTCCGACTCGGATTTAGCTTCGAGTCCGATAGTGCCATCGGACACTTTGAGTCATCCGAGTCTTCATCTTCTTTGATGAATCTTCATCACTCCATGTGGCCATCATAGCCTTCTTCTTCTTTTTGTCCCTTTTTCTTCTTGGATAGTCTTTGACTATATGATCCTTCGTTGCCACATTCAAAACAGACCAAAGTTCTTAGTTAAAGATAATTTTAAAGGGGAAGAGTGTTTACCTTTTCTATCCTTCTTGTCTTTTTGTAGAACTCATCTCTTGGCTGTTTGTCCAATCTCTTGTGCTTCATCATTCTTTTGAAGCCTCTAGCGATAAGTGCCATGGGATCTTGTTCCGAGTCCGATGAACTAAGCTTTTCTTCTCTGTTTTGTGAAGCCTTCAGATGCAATATTCTTTTTAGTGCTTACCTCTGCATCCTCATCTTCCAGATAGATCTCATGAGTGAGTAACTTCCTAATGAGTTCGTCTGGCTTTAATAGAGAAAGGTTCCGAGCTTCCCGATGGCTGTCACCTTGGGACCCCATCTTCTCTTGGGTAGACTTCTCGGAATCTTTCCGCACATTTCTTCGTAGGAAATCTTTATACCTAGAGATTTGAGATTGTTAGTAATCTCAGTGAAGCGGATGAACATCCGAGTGATGTTTTCTTCGACTCCATCTTGAACAGCTCATACTTGTGAAGATAATGGCTTATCTTCGCTTGTCCGACTTGGCTTGTGCCTTCATATATGTTGACAAGAGTGTCCTACACTTCTTTTGCTATGTCACAAGCCGACACTCGTTGTATTCTTTAGAGCCGATGGCGCACATCGGAATGTTCATGGCCTTGAAGTTCTTTCTAAACTTTCCGCCTCTTCGATGGTGTACTCGACCTTTGCTTTGGGCACGAGTCTTGTTTCTTCCATCCTCATTGGAATGTAGTTGCCTTCTCGTATGATGTTCCATACATCTTCATCGTGATCCAATAGAAATCATTCCATGAGCTTCTTCCATTGTACGAAATTTGATCCTTTAAACTTTGGTTGTCTCACTGGAAAATCTTTCTTCATCGAACTCTCCATTGTTCCGAGCCATTTGATCTTTGGATCTTTTGATGGTTAGATCCTTTCCGAAAGGCTAGGTTCGACACCAATTGAAGGTTTGCTCTTGGAGAGAATTAGTCACTCTAGAGGGGGTGAATAGGGTGATGAGGAAATTTGAACAATAAATGGAAGATTAAAGTTTAAAACAAACTTTAAGACTATCCGAGTCTAGATTGGACTCCGAAAAATATGAACTCGGATTTTACGTGAAAACCCTCATGGGGCAGAAAACTACGGCCAGTGCTAATCCAAGCACCAAATCAAATCCACTATTTTGAATCCAAAAATACAATAGACAGACTCAATCGAATTGCTCCCTTAGAAAATTCCTTACACAGTTTTCCTAGACTCAAAAATTCCCTTATCCGATCTAGTACTTCCTAACCGAGGTGACCTTTATAGCTAGGAACAACAGAGCTGAGTTAACGTTTACAACTCAGTCAAGGGACCTTACTCGAAAGTAAGAAGAAAGTTTGTGACTGATTACAAGACCTTACAACTCATAAAGATGCTAAGTACATAGTTGGAGTTGTAAGTAGAAGATTGAATATGAATACAGAGACTTTTGCTTAAGTGTGTGTATTGACAATGGTTCCAAGCAATCTTCAAGTCTTGAGATTTGGCTTCTATTTATAGGTGACCAAGCAACTTAGTCTGTTGTGACTAGCTTCGATTAGAAGTCCTTTGTGACCATTGTAACGATTCTTCCGAGTCGCTCGAAAAGATCCGTTGAGATGTGAACGTTGTGCAATGGCTCTTGACTCCTTAGGATGTCCCAATCCACTGGTGGTGTCCGAAAAGTAAGGTGGAAACCATCGTTGAGCTTAGTGTTGAAGATTTTCAGCTTTGGAAACATATCACCCCGACACGGTTTCGGGCCTTGGTCGAAGTAGAAAAAGCCTTGTCTCGCTAACGATTTGACATCTTGAAACTAGTTACTTTTGCAATTCAAAAGTAGGATAACCTCGTTTAAATAACCTACAAAGGTAAATCAATTTTGGTTCTCAAAGTATAAAATACTTTGGTCCAAGATTAAACACGAGATAATAATTTAATTAAGATAATTAAGTGCATAATTATCCGAGTCGAAAAGAATGGAATTTTCTCGAGTCTAATATTCATTATACTCAAATTCCATCCGAGTCGAGTATGGAGAAAGATCAAGTTAGATAAAGAATATCGGAATAAGAATACTTGATCTAGACAAATATAGTTCAAACAAAACAAGTCGACTAGAAGAGATGAATTAACGACGTAATTCACTCGAACTTGGAATATGAAGTCGACTCGAGTTTAAACGTGTTAGAGCGAGTGTTTGAACATGCAATAAATCTGAGTGTTGTCCGAGTGACTCGAGAGCTACAAATATGAAATGATGAGCAAGGGTATGCTTTCCGAGTCGGTCAGAAACAAATGAAAACCTATGCAATAGTTTTCGAGAGAAGGTTCTGTATCACTCGTAAAAGTTTCTATAACAGCTTAGAATGACTTGAAATCAAAACTTACAAGAGATGAAGTTTGTACCTGATTCCTTGATAGTACTTAGAATGTTATACACGGAAAGTCCGAGTCTTCATAGGTTAACAGAGAGTAAAGTACCGAAATGAAGGAAAATATATGCTATTTATAGCGAAAGGAATGTCCTTCGATATCTGCTTTGACCCAACTCTCCAACGGTCACCTCGCGACCGGTGTGTCTGCTTCCGATCTCATATGGTTAGAATTCTAGTGTCTCGTCTCTCGACGGCTAGTTCACCGATTGATACGCAAGAGAGAGAGAGAGAGAAAGAGAGAGAGAGAGAGAGAGAGAGAGAAAGAGAGATTTTAAAAGAAAATTTTGAAATTCTCCACTAATCTACGAGATGATTTCGTAAGTTTGAAGTCCAATTTTCTCAAAATTGAGTCTAACTTCAAGTAAAGTTTCGAGTGACTCGAAAGCGTAAACATATAATAACTCCTTGCTCAGTATCACTGGGTCAACCGAACTAATTCTTAGTATGACATAGAGAGGAAAAATGTAACACATAATCATGCAAGATAATTTCACATAGAAAAATACATAATCATGCATTTATCATGCCACGTTCATTCCTAATAAAGCAAGACTGATCCTTAATAAGTGGCTTAGTAAAGAAATCAGCTAATTGAAGTTTTATAGGAATGAATTCAAGTTCAATATCACCTTTCTCGGAATGGTCTCTCGAAAATGATACATGACCTTAATATGCTTTGTCTTTGAGTGCCTGAATCTGGATTCTTAGTGATGCTGATTGCACTCGATGGTCACACTTGATTGGAATTGATTTAAATGATAGTCCAATGTCTTTCAAGTGTTTCTTGATCCATAAAATCTGAGCACGACCTGCTCCAGCTGCAATGTACTCAGCTTCAGCAGTTGATAGAGCAACCGAGTTTTGCTTATTTGAGTGCCAAGATATGAGAGATTGACCCGAAACTAGCATGCTCATGAGGTGCTCTTTCTATCAACCTTGTATCTAGCATAATCAGCATTTGAGTATCCAGTGAGGGTCGGTTCCGAGTCTCTTGAAAACCATAGACCTAGATTCCGAGTCCCTGCAAGATATGTGAAGATTCTCTTCACCGCGGTGAGATGTGATTCTTTTAGATTAGCTTGAAATCTTGCATACGGACATACAGGTGAACATTATGTCCGGCCTACTAGAAGTAAGATATAGCAAAGATCCAATCATACCTCGATAGAGTTTCGATCTACTACTCGTACCTTTTTCGTCCGAGTCCAGTTTTATGTTGCTAATCATTGGTGTTCGCTGCATGTTTTACATCTTGAAGCTTGTACTTCTTCAGCAACTCCTTGGTATACTTCGATTGGTGCACATAGATCCCATCTTTGTCTTGTTTGATTTGTAGACTAAGGAAGAAATTGAGCTCTCTCAAGCATGCTCATTTGGAATTCCTGTCTCATTAATTCGAAAAATCTCGACAAAGATTTTCATTAGTAGTTCCAAAAATTATATCATCAACGTAAATCGAATAATAAAAAGTCTTTCCCCTTGGTTTTTATGAAAAGAGTTTCGTCAATCTGACCTCTTTTGAAATTATTTTCAACCAAGAAACTGCTTAGTCTTTCATACCAAGCTCCGGGAGCTTGTTTAAGTCCATACAGAGCTTTTTGCGGTTTGAAAACATGATTAGGAAATCCCGAGTTTTCAAATCCAAGGGGTAGCTCAACATAGACATCCTTTTGAATGAAACTATTCGAAGACAACATTTGACATCCATTTGATACAATTTAATATTCATGCTTGTTGCAATTGCCAATAGGATTCCAATGCTTCAATCCTAGCAACCGGTGCAAAGGTTTCCCCACAATCAATCCCTTCTTCTTGATTGTAACCTTGAGCCACAAGTCTAACTTTATTTCGACTACCAACCCATCCTCATCCAGTTTGTTTTTGAAAACACATTTGGTTCCTATGACTGGGTGGTCGAAGGTCGTTTGGTCGTGGTCCGGACTTGGTTTCTTTCAAATTGGTTAAGTTGCTCTTGCATGGCCTCTACCCATTCAGGTTCATTTAGGGCCTTTAGTGCATTTCGGGTTCGGTTAATGACATGAATGCAGTGGATGGACATAGATTTTGCAAAGAAGAACGAGGTCTTACCCCACTGTTGATGTCAAACAAGATGTTTTCGAGTGGGTGACTCAAAGCATATTTGAATACTCTACCTGTTCTCTGGTTCACCATATTTTTAGGTTGAATTGGTTAATCTTCGGTGATCCGATCCGATTGAGCTTGCTCATCCGATTGACTCGAACATTCCGAGCTAGCTCCAGAGCTGCTTCGGTCCGAGTCATGGTATTCCGAGCTATCTTATTCCGAGTTGTTTTTCTTTGACTCGTCTCGATCTCAGCTTTAGTAAGATTATCTTCATCTAGACCGAGTTTCGGTTCCGAGAATGTTGACTCACTTGGTTTTGCCTGGTCAATCTCATCAAAAACAACGTGGATGCTTTCTTCCACTTTGTTTGTTCTTTTACCGAACATGCGATATGCTTTATTGTGAGATGAATAACCAAGAAAAATACCTTCATCCGACCGAGCATCAAACTTGGTCAGGTGATCCTTACCATTATTGTGTACATAACACTTACATCCAAGGGTTTGAAGTATGAAATGTTGGGTTTCTTTCCCTTGTAGAGCTCGTATGGAGTTTTCTTCAAGATGGGTCCGATAAGGCATCTGTTTAGTGTGTAGTTTACTATGTTGATCGCCTCGATCCGTAAATAGTCGAGCGGATCATGTTCAATCATCATTGTCCTTCCAATTTCTTCAAGAGTTCTATTCTTTCTCTCCACTACTCCATTCTCTTGAGGAGTTTTGGGTGCTGAGAAGTTGTGGGAGATACCATTCTTATCGCAGAACTTTGCAAATTCTTAGTAATCGAACTCCCTTACATGGTATTCTTCCGATTTGAGTCCGAGACTCAACTTGAATTTTCCTTTAGAGCTTGCTCGAACTCTTTGAAAGCTTCATTTTTGTGCTTAAGAAAACAAACCCATGTAAATCGTGAGTAGTCATCAACAATTACAAGTACATATGATTTACCTCCGAGACTCTTTACAGGGATTTCACCACATAAGTCCATATGCAACATTTCCAACACTTTGGATGTGGAAACGGTTTTGAGAGATTTGAAAGATGATCCGACTGTTTTCCTTTTGTGCATGCTTCACAAGTTTTATCTTTCTTAAATGCACAATTAGGTAATCCTCCGACTAAACCATGAGATGCAAGCTTTTTGATAGTGTGCATGCTAACATGACCTAGTCTACGATGTCATGTCCAAGAATCATCATGTAGAGATGCTTTTAAACACGATAAGTTCTAGCTTGGATCCGAAAGAGGAATAGTGTAGGTGTTACCCGATCTCTTACCTAAGAGCTTAGTCTCTTTGGTAGTTGCATAATAAATATAGCAATTTGTCCGAGTGAACCTTACCTTTTGACCTTTGTCACACAAGTGAGAGATGCTTGAGTAGATTGTATTTTAGTCCCTTGACAAGATAGATTGGGCTGACCAGGTTGTCTCTTTTTCTAATCTTGCCTATTCCAACTATCTTGCCCTTACTGTCATCTCCAAAAGTGACTTTGCCTCCTTTGTAATTTTCCAACTCGAAAAGAGTCTTGAATCTCCTAACATGTGGCGTGAGCATCCACTGTCTAGGTACCAATGACCTTTTGTCCTTTTCTAAGTTACCGACAAGTCGAAACATACTAACCCCTCTCACTCTCTCTAACAAACCCACTAACTCCCTTTATTGTGGTTCTTTTCGAGGAAGAAGACTCTTGGGAACCCAGATTTGAGTTACTTTGGGTTTGGTATGATTCCGAGTCTTCGTTTTAGAAAACTAAGTCTCGTGTCTCTTTCTTTTGAAAATCTTTTCTTTTATAAACTAGTGGAGAAGGTTTTCTCCTGTAAGTTGGTCCGGGCTCGGTCCTCCTTTCATTCTTATGAATAGGACCATGGTCAGCCTTCCCGAACTTAACAGTTCTAGAGTTCTTTTTGAAAAGATCCGAGTAAGAATTTGATTCCTCCTCTTTGTTAACACCAAGTCCTTCCTTTTGAAGGAGACACATTGAGATCCTAAGAGCATGTTAAGGTTTTTCGACCTTGAGTAAATTTCAAAACAAGCTCTTGAGACACATGGAGCCTTTATTTTAGATGCTCGTTTTCTCTCTTAAGTTTCTTAGACTTAGTCTCATTAGCTTGAGTACTAGTCTTGAGTTCTCTTAGAGTGAGTCTCGGTTTTTCCTATTAATTTTTAAACTAATGCTCTCGAAGTAAGAGACTCAAGTTGTTCTTTGTATTGTGAAGAATCAAAATTGGACTTTTCTTCCAAAGTGTAAATATATTTGGCTACATCAACTTTTGAAAACTTAAGGAAATATTGAATTACCTCCCGAGGATTTGTCTCCTCATTGTCCGAGTTGTCGAGTCCGACTCGGATTCAGCTTTTAGTCCGATAGAGCCATCGGACATTTTGAATCGTCCGAGTCTTCATCTTCTTCGAGATGAATCTTCATCACTCCATGTAGCCATCATAGCGTTCTTCTTCTTTCTATCCCTCTTTCTTTTGGACAGTCTTTGGCTATGTAATCTTTGCTTGCCACATTCAAAGCAGACGAGTTCTTAATTAAAGATAACTTTGAAGGAGATGAGTGTTTACCTTTTCTACCCTTCTTATCTTTCTTGTAGAACTCTTCTCTTGGCGTTTTCTCCTATTTCTTGTGCTTCATCATTCTTTTGAAGCCTCGAGTATTGAGTGTCATAGGATCTCCTTCGAATATGAGGAACTCAAATTTTCTCCTCTCGTTTTCCGAGGCCTTTAACACAATATTCTTTTTGTGCGGACTTCGACATCCTCTTCTCCCGGATGGATTTCATGGGTAAGTAGCTTCCCAATCGGTTTGTTTGGCTTTCGTTGAGAGAGGTTTTGAGCTTCCTCGATGGCTGTCACCTTGGGACCCCATCTTCTCTTGGGTAGACTCCTTAGGATTTTTCTACACATCTCTTCATGGGAAATCTTTCTACCCGGAGATTTGAGATTGTTTTTAATCTCGGTGAAGCGTATAAACATCCGAGTGATGTTTTCTTCGGCTCCATCTTGAACAGCTTGTATTTGTGAAGATATTGACTTATCTTCGCTTGTCTTACTTGGCTGGTTGCTTCATATGTGTTGACAAGAGTGTCCCATACATCTTTGGCTGTGTCACAAGCTGACACTCTATTGTATTCTTACGAACCGATGGCGCACATCGGAATGTTCATCGCTTTAAAGTTCTTTCCGAACTTTTCGCATCTTCAGTGGTGTATTCGAACATTGCTTTAGGCATAGGTCTTCTATCTTCCATCTTCATTGGAATGCAATTGCCTTCTTATATGATGTTCCATACATTTTCATCATGATCCAGTAGAAAGCATTCCATGAGCTTCTTCTAATGCACGAAGTTTGCTCCTTTGAACTTTGATGGTTTGTCTGGAAGATCTTCCTTCATCGAACTCTCCATATTTATGAGCCATTTGATCTTTAGACCTTTAGATTATTAGATCCTTTCGAAAGGCTAGGCTTTGATACCAATTGAAGGTTTGCTCTTGGAGAGTCTTAGTCACCCTAGAGAGGGGTGAATAGGGTGATGAGGAAATTTTAACAAACTTGGATGATTAAAGCTTGAAAGGAATAATCAAGACAATCTGAGTCTAGATTGAACTCGAAGACTGTGAATTCGAAGAGTGTGAACTCGGATGTACGTGGAAACCCTCATGGGCCAGAAAACCACGGCCGGTGCTAGTCCAAGCACCAAGTCAAATCTACTATTTTGAATCCACAAAATACAGCAGACTAACTCAACCAAAATTGCTTCCTTAAACAATCGTTACGAGTTTTCCTAGACTCACAAGTTCCCTTATCCGATCTAGTACTTGCTAACCGAGGTAACCTTTACAGCTAGGGACAACTGAGCTGAGTTAACCCTTACAGCTCAGTCAAGGGACCTTACTCGGAATGTAAGAAAGAGTATGTGACTGATTACAAGACTTTACAACTCGAAAGTATGAGTTACAAGTTGGGAGTTGTAAATAGAAGATTGAATGAGTATTATACAAAGAGATATTATTTTAGCAATGTGCTCAACAATATTCAAGTCTTGAGAGTTGGCATCTATTTATAGATGACCAAGCGGATTAGCCGTTGTGACTATCATCCGAATAGAACTCCTTTGTGACCATTGTAACGGTTCTTCCGTGTCACTCGTAAAAGGTTTATTAAGATGTGAACGTTGTGTAACGGCTGTTGATTTCAAAAGGTGCTCCAATTAGCTGGTGGTGTCTGAAAAGTAAGGTGGAAAACACGGTTGATCTTAGCGTTGAAGATTTCCAGTTTTGGAAACAGAACAACCACGACACGGCGTCCGAGCCTTGTTCAAAATTAGAAAAGCCTTGTTTCTCTGGTGATTGACGGCTTGAAGCGAGTTACTTTTGTAATTCAAAAATAGGATAACCTCATTTAGATAACCTACAAAAGTAAACAATTTTGGTTCTCAAAGTATAAAATACTTTGGTCCAAGATTAGGCACGAGATAATAATTTAATTAAGTTAATTAAGTGGAAAATTATCTTAGGCCTAGAGGAGTGGAATTTTCCGAGTCTAATATTCATTACACTTAGAATCCATCAGAGTTAGTCTTAGGAAAGATCAAATTTTAAAGAGAATATTATAGTATAAGTACTTGATCTAGACAAATAATTCTTGAACACACATGTCGACTTAGAAAGATGAATTAACGTCTGTAATTCACTTTACCTCAGAATATGAAGTCAGAACTTAGATTAAAAGTGTTAGAGAGATTGTTTGAAAATGCGATAAAACTAAGTATTGTCCGAGTGACTCGAAACATCGGTGTGAGTTGATGAACAAGAATGTGTATTATGAGTCGATCGGAATCGAATGAAAACATATGCAATAGTTTCTATATTACTCGGAATGACTTGTAATCAAAACTTAGGAGGGATAAGGTTTGTAGCTGAGTCCTTGATAGTACTCGGAATGATATAAATTCGAGTCCGACTCTTCAATTGAATTTCTTTTTCTTTTGATTCAGTAGAATTTTGTGTTTTTAAAGGATCCCACATGAAAATGATAAAGTTAATTAAAATTTTGATATGAACTGGTGTTGTTGGCATGAAATGGTTGCTTTTAATTTTCATGATTTTAAGGGTTTGTTTGAAATGGATCTATGGAAGTTTTTTGATGTTTTTATATTTAAATTTATTCTTCATATGGTTGTTGATGTTGTTTGAGGCATTGTTTTTTTGTAATTTTATTTGGATGGAAAATTGTGCCATTATGTGTAATAGGGGAATCATAATAGGACTCTTGTTGTTCATTTCAATGATAAAATGATAAGATTTAATGACGATATATGCTGGATGAGTACAAAGATAATAAATTGTATAGGGGTGTTAGACAATTGGTAGAGGATTTAGGGATAGAGTTTTGTAAATATGCTAAGTTTCAATGGCATCCTCAAAATAGAAAAGGCCATAGATGATCAATGAATAATGATCCTAAGTGGTAGTGAAACATTGGGGTGGTAAAAAGCATTTTATGGCTATACTAATTTACAAGGTTGAATTGAATAATCCTTCTTTAGCACAAGAAATCATTGAAAGCATTGAAAAATTTAATGCCTCAAAGAACTCTAAACAATCTTTGTCTTTAATTGAACCAGAAGTTGATGACAATGCTTTATCAATTAGTCAACTAAATCCTTGGGTGTAGTTGTTGATGATGCTTTATCAATTAGTCAACTAAATACTTGGGCTGACACACTAATTTTGCACTTGTTCCCGACATGCTAAATTAATACCTGTAAGACCAGTGACAAGATATGTGGCAAATTCTCCAATAAAGCCCAATACACCTAGGTCCATAATAAGAGAAAGCCCTAGAGTCTAGCCCAAAGAAAAGGCAAGTATTTCTTCCCCTAAACTAGGTAGTGCCTCACCTAAAGTTGTTGTCACAAACAAACAATGCCCCAAGTCTTCCCGAACCAATCCTTCCTCACCTAAATCTAAGTCCAACCCTAAAGAAACCAAAGATGCCCCAACCAAACCATGCACTAGGTCATCCTAAACCAAGTTTGCCTCACCGAATGATATTCGGTTAGAGAAAATTGGACTAGATGAGTTAGTTGATTATGATGTTAGGTCATTGGCCAAGGAACCTTAATGGGAGGATAATAAGGATAACTGGGATGATGGTGAGGAAATTGAAGGTTTAATTGTTAGAGGTGATGGTGTTGAAGGTTTGCTCTTAAGAGATTAAATCACCATAGAGGGAGGGGGTGAATAGGGTGTGAAGGAAATTTTTGCAAAATTATAAAGTTTTCTACTCGGAAAAGACTTAGAAAACTATTATGAGTCTAGGTGGGACAAAAAAGGCAGAACACAGAATATATGTGGAAACCCTCTTGGGGTAGAAAACCACGGACAGTGTCAATCCATACACTAAGTTAAATCCACTATTTTGAATCCACAAAATACAAGGACTAATTCTTACAGAATTGCTCCCTTGGACAATTCAATTACAAGTTTTTCTTAGACATAGAAGTTCCCTTATTTGTTCTAGTACTTCCTACCTAAGATAACCATTACAGCTCAGTCAATTGACTTTTCCGAGAATCGAAATAAGTACACGTAATTACAAGACTTTCTCTTTACAACTCGAAATTAGAAACTTAAGTACGAGTTGAAAAGCTAGAAGATTGAGAGAGAGAGAGAGAGAGAGAGAGAGAGAGAGAGAGAGAGAGAGAGAGAGAGTATATTTTTTTAGTTCCAGCGATCTTCAAGTCTTGTAGGAAGGCTTCTATTTATACATAGTAAGGCATAGTAGCCGTTTTGACCGATTCTGGACTTGGAAGCTTCACTAACCATTGTAATGGATAGTTTGAGTCACTTAGAAGAGGAGCCGTTGTAAATGTGAACATTGTGCTTAGGTCCTTGGCTCAAAAGGTAGTCCAATCCACTAGTTGTGACTGAAATCTATGGTGAAAACAATCGTTAGACTCAAAGTTGAAGTTTACTTGATTTGGTAACAAATAACCCCGACACGGTGTTTGAGCCCTATCCCGAAATAGTGCTTTTACGTCCGCTGGTGTTTAACGGTTAGAAGCTGGTTGCTTTTGCTTTTTAAAACAAGATTAAAATACTTTAATTATGCTACAAAAGCAAATCAAAGTGGTACTCAAAGTATAAAAATACTATGCTCCAAGATTAGGCAAGGATAATAATTAATTCATAATAATCAAGCACTTAATTATCTTTAACCGGAGAGAATGGAATTTTTGAGCCTAATATTCAATAGGTTCAAATTTCATGTAGTGTCTATGTTTAAATAATTGAGAGATAAAGATTACATAGACATCATGCATCAAATTGATCAAGAAAATAATTTATGTTAATATAAATCGACTTAGAAATAAGAATTAGAAATAATAATTAACGCAGTAATTCATTTCCAGTTAACTCATAAAGTTAGTGCTCAAAATAATATATGCACGTGAATTATTTACTCAAGATAATTGTCTGAGTTGCATCTAAGTGGGTCATAAACCCAGTATTGTGTGTGCTTACTTAGGAAATGCATTCCGAGTAGGTCGAGACAGCAATGAAAACTTAATGATAAGCTTCTTAAAGGTTGAGAATGACTTGAAATCAAACCTATATAGAGATCGAGAGTTATACCTAAGTCTTCAATCTCTCCCTTTTTGATAGAAAGGCATTCAACACTTAAGATAGAAGCTAGAAGTTCAGAGCTTTAAGTTTTCATTGCTAAAAACGAATGACTATAAAATGTTCTTTGTGAGACTATGTTAGAATTCGTTGTTAAAGCAAATTGATGCAAAAATATATCGAACAAATTAATCGGAACATAAAAGCAAGTATCGAGCATAAAATCGAGCTAAAATAAAAAGATATGTATAATACAAGTAAATAATGCTCTGAAATAATGAAATTTCATTGCTCGGAAAATAAGTGCGAAGACATAAAATAAACTTAAAATGAACTCCCCTAAACCAAATATTTATCTGTCCTTTCTCACCCCTATGCATTTCATCAAGATAAATTGATGAGGGAGGAAAAAGATATACGGAAATGTTGGACAATAAAAAAACTTTGAAAATTAGGAGGAGGGTGGAGTAGTGTGAGTGGAGGAGGAAGACCGAGGACTCCTTCGTCTATGATGATAGCCATGTGACGAAGCTGCTGGAACGAGGAATAGGTGGTAAGAGAAGAGGAAGGTCTTGAACTTGAACTGCAGACCATCGAAATAGAGGTGTTGCTTCTTCTATCTCCTTTTTGAACCCTTGGCTTCTTCAGCTTGAGATGGTTGTGCAGAAGATTGAGCACTGGGACTGCTGGTCTTATTGTCGCGTAATGACTTCCTTCATCTCGGAGACTAGAGCTTGACTCGATCTATCTCGCTTCTAAGCCCCGCTCTGAAGCTAAGTCAAGATAGAAAGCTCGGAAAGCACCAAGAGTTAATTATAACTCTTTAGTGAGAGTAGAAAATTGAGAGGCCACCTTCCGAAGTAATTCCATACAAGGGAAGGTTCGGAAGAAGATGGACCAGCTATAAGAAGAGGAGTCTTAGAACTCTTCTTAGAGGAGGAGGTGAAAGCTCAGAACAATGAATTCGGACACCAGGTGTATCCTAGACCAATTAGCTCAGCCACTGCCTATACGGATGGCTGGCTCAAGACATTTGAGTGGATCATCGGGGAGATCCACTTAGAAATGAGTAAAAATAGCAATAACAAAAGCTCCGAAAGGAAGAGGGGTTTCTTCCGATCGGTAGGAACATAAGCTATTTACTCGATAAGGAAAGGGAAGAGGTCAACCTCATACCCTTAAGAATATCATAAAGAATTTTGAGAACCTTGCTGTTTGGGTTCTCCTTAGATGGATAGAAAAAGAACATTGCTCTCATCAGAATAAAGCAAAGAAGTCCGGCTTCGGACTTCATTTGACACACAAAAAGTTCTTTCCGGACTTAGGAATAGTTCGGCTTATTTGTCAAAGAAACCGTCAGCGATTTCATTTAATATAATGGGGTTTGAGTTTAGGAAAAGAGTTTGAACATCAAAGAGTTTGTGAAGTAGAGAGAGGTTAATTCGAATAACCTTCCCTTGGATAAGAGAAGAGCCTACCTTGTCTCTCACAACCATGTTAGCATAGAATTCAGTGATGAATTGGGGGTAGATGTAGTCACGAAACACAAATATTGAAAGTGCTTGTGAGGTGAATAGGCTTGATCCATGAGAGTTCGGTGGATTAGAAGAATTATTCTTTGATGAAATAGTGCAGGGAAATAATGAGTTTTTATCATCAAAAGCGAAAGCCTTGCCCTTAAAATGATCTTTTTGAGGATTCTCGGGCTGGATGGTTCGGGTTCTAGCGTTGTTGGTGGTTTACCCTAATTCAGTTGGACTTCCTCTCTTTGGCATTTTGAGAGAAAAAGATAGATATTTGATTTGAGAGAGTAAAGGAGTAGGAAAGTGAACGAGTGAGAGAGAGTAGAGAGTTAAAAGTCCGAAATAGAAGAGTGTCTAAGCAAGGCATCCGAGTTCAAGTGAAAAGAGAGTAAGAGAGCAAGAGATAGCAAAGTGAATGAATGAGGATGAATAGGTGGTATTTATAAAACAACAGCTCTTAAAGAACAACAACCCTCGAGAGGACAAAAGCCTTACCGACTCAGCACTCGGAGTAATGGCTATCTGACCGTTTGGCGTTCCAATGAACAACGGTTACTTCATGAAACAGTTTCCTTCTAATGGCTAGTGTCCCGACCGTTCACGTGAAAGAGAGAGAAAAAGAAATTTTTGAAAATATTCCCAAGGTTCTCCATTGATTTAGAGATGATCTCGGAATTTTGATGTCTATTTTGCTCATAAACCGAGTCCGACTTAGTGATGTGTCTAAGATACTCGGAACACACTTAGAAACTTAATAACTCATAGCTAAGTCTCATCATAGTTCAACTGATCCATTAATTATTCACTCGGAACATAAAATAAATAATCAAAATCATAAAAACTCATACAATTAATCAAATAATCATGCAATCATCATGCCAAGTTCATTCATAATAAAGCAAAACCGATCTTCACTCAGGGGTTTAGTAAAGTATCAGCTAATTGAAATTTTGGTAGGAATAAACTCCAGTTCAATATCACCTTTTTCGAGTGGTCTCTCAGAAAATGATATCCGCCCTCAATGTGCTTTATTTTTGAATGTCGAACTGGATTCTTGGTAATACTGATGGCACTTTGATTATCACTTGATTGGAATAGATGTGAATGACAACCCTAGATCCTTCAAGTGTTACTTAATCCAAAAAATCTTAGCATAGCAGGCTCCATCTGCTATGTACTCAGCCTTAGTTATTGATAGAGCAACTGAATTTTTCTTCTTAGAGTGCCAGGAGATGAGTGATTGACCCATAAATTGACATGCTCTGGAGGTGCTCTTTCTATCAACCTTGTATCCAGCATGGTTAGCATCCGAGTATCTAGTGAGAGTCGATTTGAGTCCTTTGAATACTTGAGACCGAGTGTCCGAGTACCTGCAAGATATCTAAAAATTCTCTTCACCACAATGAGATGTGATTCTTTTGGGTTAGCTTGAAATCTTGCACATAGACAGATATTAAACATAATATCTAGTGTACTAGATGTAAGATAAAGTAGAGATCCAATCATACCTCTGTTACTCATTAGTGTTGCTGCATGTTTCACATCTTGTAACTTGTACTTCTTTAGTAACTCCTTGGTGTATTTTGATTGATGAACATAGATGCCATCCTTTTCTTGCTTGATTTGCAATCTAAGAAAAAAATTAAGTTCTCCCATCATACTCATTTGGAACTCCTGTCTCATCAACTAAGAAAACTCTTGGCATAGTGTTTCATTAGTAGCTCCAAAAATAGTGTCATCAACATAAATATGAATAATGAGAAAGTCATTCCCCTTGGTTTTCATGAAAAGAGTTTTGTCAATAAGACCTCTTTTGAAATCATTTTCCACTAAGAAACTGCTTAATCTTTCATACCAAACTTTAGGAGCTTGTTTCATACCATATAAGGCTTTTTGCAATTTAAAAACATGATTTGGAAAATGAGAATTTTCAAATCTAGGGGTTGCTCAACATAAACTTCTTCTTGAATATAACCATTGAGAAATGCACACTTAATATCTATTTGATACAACCTAATGTTCATTCTTGATGCAAATGCTAAGAGAATTCCGATTGCCTCAATCCTAGCAACAAGTGCACAGGTTTCCCCACAATCAATTCCCTCTTCTTGTTTATACCCTTGAGTAACTAATTTGGCTTTGTTTCTAACTACCAATCCTCCTTCATCCAGTTTTATTTTGAATACCTATTTGGTTCCTTTAACTACGTGGTTAGAAGGTCGTTTGGTCAAAGTCCGGACTTGATTTCTTTCAAATTGAGTTAATTCTTCTTGCATGGCGTCCGCCCATTCAGTTTCAAGTAGGGTTTCTAGTACATTTTTAGGTTTAATTAATGAAATGAATGCTAAAAATGCACTTAAGTTTTGCAAAGAAGAATGAGTTCTTACCCCATAATCGATGTCGAAATGATGTTCAGCTTGTTGATTTCTTTCATTATCTTGATGTTTAGTAGTCCGAGTTGGTTCTTAAACTAGCTCATTCTAAGTTGGTTGAGTTCCTTTATTTTTGTTCATTATGAGCTCAGCCTTTGCTATGTCATCTTCATCTCAATTAAGCTTGAGATATGAGAAAGTGGATTCACTTATCCTGCCATGATTAATTTCATCAAAGATAACGTGGATATTTTCTTCCACTTTGTTAGTTCTCTTGTTAAAGATTCTATAAGCCTCACTATGAGATGAGTAACCCAGAAAAATACCTTCGATTGACCTTGCATCAAATTTGGTCAGATGTTCCTTACCATTGTTATGCACAAAGCATTTACATCCAAATGGTTTGAAGTAGGAAATGTTAGGCTTCTTCCCTTTGTAAAGCTCACAGGGTGTCTTCCTCGAAAGGGTTGAATGAGGTATCTGTTGAGAGTGTAGTTTGTCTGTGTTGATTGCCTCAGCCCAAAAATAGTAAGGTAGGTCATTTTCAGTCATCATTGTCCTTTCTATTTCTTTAAGTGTTCTATTCTTTCTCTCCACTACTCTATTCTGTTGAGGACTTCGGGTGCTGAGAAGTGAAAGATGCCATTCTTCTCACGAAGTCTACAAATTCTGAGTAATCAAACTCCCTTCCATGGTCGGTTAGAATTTTCATGACATGAATCTTCACTTGTATTTTCCTACAGATCTTAGTGAATTCTTTGAATGCTTCATTTATGTTCTTCAGAAAACACACCCGGGTAAATCGTAAGAAATCATCAACAATAATTAGCATATATGATTTACCTCCTAAGCTTTTGAGAGGAATTTCACCACACAAATCCATATGTATCAATTCAATCACTTTGGATGTAGAAACTGTCTTGAGTGGCTTAAAGGATGATCTGACTTGTTTTCTTTTTGTGAATGTATCACAAATTTTATCTTTCTTAAATGAAAAGTTAGGCAATCCTCTAATTAATCCATGAGATGTCAATTTCTTGATAGTATGCAAGCTAATATGACCTTGTCTATGATTCCATGTCCATGAATCATCATTCAAAGAAGCTTTTAAAAATGATAAATCTTGAGTAGAATCGAAAGAGGAATAGTGTAAGTGTTACTCGACCTCACACTTGAGAGCTTTGTCTCTTTGGTGACTGCATCAAAAATGAAATATTTAATCTAAGTAAACATTGCCTCTAGTCCTTTGTCATGTTCAAAAGATTATATTTAAGCCCTTTGACGAGTGTAGACTGGACTGATTGAGTTGTCTCCTTAACCAATTTTGCAAATTCCAACTATCTTGCCTTTACTATTATCTCCAAATGTGACTTTTCGTCTTTTCATCTCTTCTAGTTCTGAGAAGAGTCTTGAATCTCTAGACATGTGGTGTGAGCATCCACTATCCAAGTACCAATGAACTTTTCGTTTCGAGTTACCTGCAAAAGAGAAACATACTAACCCTTCTTACTTCCTTTTACAAACCCAATAACCTGTCTTTACCATGGTCCTTTTATGAGGAAGAGCACTTTTGGAAACCAAGATTTAAATGATTTTGGGTTTAGTCCGATTCTAAGTCTTCTTTCTTGAGAACTCGACTCTATGTCTCTTTCGTTTGAAAACCTCCCTTTTTGTAAACAGGGTAAGAAGGCTATTTCATAAAAAACTAGTCCGGGCTTAGTCCCTTTTCTTTTTGAATGAATGGGACGATACTCAGCCTTCATGAACTTAATAGTTGTGGAATTAGTGTTGAAAAGGTTTTTGTAGGAATTATCTTCCTCTTCGAGCGTTATATCCAAGACCTTCTTTTCAAAATGAGACACACTGAGAACCAAGTAATAAATCAAGGTTTTTCGACCTTGAGTGAGTTTTAAACTAACTCTTGAGACTTATTGAGCTTCTGTTTCAATTGATTATTCTCTGTTATGAGGCACTCGGACTCAGTCTCATTATCTTGAGTATTGGTCTCAAGTACTTTCAAATTTTGTCTCAAATTTTCTAAATCATTTTTCAAGGTGTTCTTAGCATTAAGAGATTCCAGTTTCTCTTTGAATTCGAAGATTCGAATTGGGCTTTTCCTCCAAAGTAAAAATATATCTAGCAAGATCATGCTTGGAGAACATAAGGAAGTAGTTGATAACCCCTAAGGATCTGTTTCCTCGGTATCTAATGCATCGCTTTCGACTCGAGATGCGGCTTCTAAGTCCGATATAACCATTGCACACTTTGATTCATCATCAGTTTCATCATCTTCTTCTAACTCATCATCACTCCAGGTAGCCACCATAGCCTTTTTCTTCTTTCTGTCCTTCTTTCTCTTTGGACGGTCTTTGATTATGTGCTCTTTGCTACCACACTCAAAACAGACCACAGTTCTTAGTTAAATATAAATTTGAAGAGGATAAGAAATTACCTTTTCTCGTCATTCTCGTAGAACTCTTGAAACCTCGGGCTAGAAATGTCATGTGGTCTTCTTCAAAATTTGAAGAGCTCGAGACTTGGACCTTATTCTTCCGAGGCCTTGAGGTCAATGTTTCTTTGGTGCCGACCTCAGCTTTTTTCTTTTCTAAGTGCAACTCATGGGTGAGTAATAACTTCCCAATGAGCTCATCCGGCTTCAAGCGAGAAAGATCCTAAGCTTCCTCTATTGCTATCACCTTAGGGCCCTATCTTCTCTTGGGTAGACTCCTTAGAATCTTTCTGAAAACCTCTTCATGAGTCATCTTTCTTCCAAGAGATTTGAGATTGTTGACAATCTCGGTGAAGTAAATGTACATCCGAGTAATGTTCTCATCAACCTCCATCTTGAACATTTCATACTTATGGAGATACTCGACTTATCTTGGTTTGCTTCACTTGGCTGGTACCTTCATATGTAGTAACTAGTGTATCCCAAACTTCTTTGGTTGTGTCACAAGCAGATACTCTATTCTATTCTGCTGCATCAATTTCACACATCGAGTGTGTTCATTGCCTTGACGTTCTTTCTGTACTTCTCGTTCTCTTCAACAGGTGAACTCGGACTTCACCTTAGGCACTATTTTTGTTCCTTCTGTCTTCATAAAAGTATAGTTGTCATTACGGATGATGTTTCGGACCTCCTCATCATAATCTTGGATAAAGTGCTCCATGATCTTCTTCCGGTGAGCGAAGTTTGATCCCTTGAACTAGGGTGGTCTAGTAAAAGATCTTCCTTCATCGAACTCTCCATAGTTAAGAGCCATCAAATCTTTAAACCTTGGATTTGTTAGATCCTTTGAGAAGGCTAGGCTCGAAACCAATTGAAGGTTTGCTCTTGAGAGACTGAATCACCCCGAGGGAGGGGGTGAATAGGGTGTGAAGGAAATTTTGCGAAATTACAAAGTTTTCTACTCGGAAAAGACTTAGAAAACTATTTTGAGTCTAGATGGGACTCAGAAAGGCATAACACAGAATATACGTGGAAACCCTCCTGGGGCAGAAAATCACGGATAGTGTCAATCCGGACACTAAGTTAAATCCACTATTTTGAATCCATAAAATACAAGGATTAACTCTTACGGAATTTCTCCCTTAGACAATTCAATTACATGTTTTTCTTAGACATAGAAGTTCCCTTATCTATTCTAGTACTTCCTACCTAAGCTAACCCTTACAACTAGGGATAGCTGAGGTGAGTTAACCCTTACAGCTTAGTCAATTGACTTTTTAGAGAATTGAAATAAGTAAAAGTAATTACTAGACTTTACAACACGGAAAGTAGAAACATAAGTATAAAGTTGAAAAGTTAGAAGATTGAGAGAGAGAGTATATTTTGTTCAGTTCCAACAATCCTCAAGTCTTGTAGGAAGGCTTCTATTTATACACAATAAGGCAGAGTAGCTGTTTTGACTAATTCTGGACTTGGAAGCTTCACTAACCATTGTAATAGATAGTCCGAGTCACTCGGAAGAAGAGTTGTTGTAAATGTGAACATTGTGCTTAGGTCCTTGGCTCAAAAGGTAGTCCAACCCACTAGTTGTGACTGAAATATGGGGTGGAAAAAACCATTAGACTCAAGTTAAAGTTTACTTGATTTGTTCCCGAACAACCACGACACGATATCTAAGCCCTATCCCGAAATAGTGCTTTTCTATCTCCGGTGTTTAATCGTTAGAATCCGATTGCTTTTGCTTTTCAAAATAAGATTAAAATACTTTAATCATCCTGAAAAAAAAATCAAAATGGTACTCAAAATATAAAAGTACTATGCTCTAAGATTAGGCAAGGATAATAATTAATTCATAATAATTAAGCACTTAATTATCCTTAACTAGAGAGAATGGAATTTTCTGAGTCTAATATTCAATATATTCAAATTCCATGTAGTGTCTATCTTTAAATGATTAAGAGATAAAGATTATATAGACACCATGCATCAAATTAATCAAGTAAATAATTTATGTTAATATAAACTCGACTTAGAAATAAGAACTAATGCAGTAATTCATTTCCAATTAACTCATAAAGTTAGTGCTCAAAACAATATATGCACGTGAAATTATTTACTCAAGATAATTGTTAGAGTTGTATCCGAGTGGGTCAGATTGTGTGTGCTTACTTAAGAAATGCATTCCGAGTAAGTCGGACAAGTAATAAAAAGTTAAAGATAAACTTCTTAAATATTGAGAATGACTTGAAATCAAAACCATATAGAGATAAAGAGTTATACCTGAGTCTTTAGGTGTTAGTAGTATGGTTGTTGTCACACTTGGTGGTAAACTACTACCTTCGATGATAGTGAGGATAAGGATTTTACTTTAGGTGATGATGATGTCTGCAGACAAGTGATAAAGAAGTATCTATAGAGGAGGAGAATTTCTCTAGTGATTCGGAAGAAGTAGATAAGGTGGAAGCTCAGGCTAATAGTATAATGCAATTAGGTGCACAAGTTGTTCACGAGTGATTGAGATATGAAGCTCGGGCCTATTATTAACATAGACGCAACTCACTTTAAAGGAGTTTATAGGGAGTGTTTCTCACTATTATGACTTTAGATGGAAACATTAGGTAATTTCCTTTAGCATATGTAGTGGTTGAACATGAAATTGCAGAAGAATAGAGTTCTTTTCTCAATTTTTGGTGAGGACACTTGGTGCAGATAGAGAATCAATATAGATATACCATCATATTATACGGGTACTAGGTTAGTACTTCCTTAGTTTCTTCCTTAGGGTTTGTCCTTCATTTGTGTTTCTAAAATGTAACTCCTTCCTTCTTTTGTGATTTAATTCAATCATATTTGTGTTCCTTTTAGGGAATAATATCTACCTTGAAATAAAGTCATGCCCATTGCCTCAAGGAGGATTTGCATCATCCGTTATTTCAAGAACTTTGCTTCATATTTTCCAAGTAAGCCACATAAGACCTTAAGTATTGCATGTTTCTAAAATTTTTTTCTTCTACATCTTTAATATAATGCTTTATTTGTGTTCCTTTTACCTAGTTGCTTAGTTCCATGCCTATTTTTACATTACTACAAATGCATATGCCCAATATGTTTATTTAAAGGCTATGGAAAAAAACAAGCAAGTTGATCTAGCAACATATCATGGCTGAAAGATAATGAGCCATGAGAGTTGTGGGTTAGGTTTAAGTTTGATGAAAACTTAAAATGTGAAGATAACACTAAAAACTTGTGGAGAGTTTCAATCATGCAATCCTAAAGTTCAGAGGCCTACCTTGTTTGACTATGTTGGAAGAAATTAGGAAGTTAATAGGCAATATATTTGTGATACGATTTGAGAAGTCACAAACTTGAAAGACTAAACTTGTGCCTAATGTTGACAGGAAGCTCGGATTGATTAAGGGAATATAGGAACTAGTCAAGCATTGTTTATGTAGACAATGGGGAGTTCGATGTTACACAACGTCAAACCAACTTCACAAGTAGGTTTTACGACAAGTTGTGTGATTGTAGAAAGTGGCAAACACTGGAACTCTATGCAAACATACAACAAGGTATATTTTAAGGGCGAAACATCCTTTGCGAGATTATGTAGAGGATTGTTTTAATGTGAAAAATTAGAAAAATAAACCTCTACAATCACATTGTCCATCAAATTCTAGATCCTTGTATATAGGAGAAGAGGAATTTATATGAGTTAGACGCCCCTCATCACCAAGTGAAAACTAGCAGACCACCTGAACACAAAAGAAGGGAGTTTGAACCCTATCCCGAGCCTTATTCATAGCAGATATCACATCAAATCCTTGGGTCCGTCACAACCAAGTATTATTTACTCCAGTATTTTCCATTTTCTCCTCGGTTTATTCTTGAAATAAATTCCTTCCTTCCTCTTCATAATAGATGGTTTAAATGCCACAAGTTAGGACATAATGCTTTAACTTGTGGTAAGCCTAAAGATTAATTTGACAGATTGTTGGGGTGAATTAATAGAGTACGGCATTTGTCGAACTACAAAGATAGACTAAATTAAAATAAGATTGCGACTCGAGTTGAAGGTTTAAATCTTAAAACTTAAATTAACCTAAACTAACGTCAATCAAAATTAACTAAGCAACAGGGAATAAATTATCAACTCAACATTCGGAATCGCCTAACAGGATCTAACTATGAACATCAATGATTAATTCCGACAACATATCAAATCAAACTAAAAAATTTAAAACTGCAAACTAAAAGAATTAAAACTACAAACTAAAAGAATTAAAACTACAAAAGTGGAAGAAAAATACCCAACCAACAAACCATGAAACAAAACTCCTTTCCCTGCACAATAACATCCGAACCAAGGGGATAGTACAATACTTCGAATGCGTGAAAGCAATTCCGGATCCACAACAATCAACTGAACTCAATACTTCAAAAAGAATAACTAAACTTGCTAATCAAATAACATAACCTAAGATATAAAAATCGATACCTAAAACTGAAAATTTAAATCTAAAACTAAAACTAAAATTTTGAAGATGAAGACTGAAAAGTTGAGGATGAAGAAATTGCGGCTTACCCTTAAGACAAGTGTTCGCCATCCGTCCTCCCTTTAAGGCTTTATCTTCAGTATCGTCCTTCTTGTACAAGTCTCCTTGTGGATAAAGTTAGAGGTGGATTTGGACTCTTGATTGCGTGGAAGAGACCGAGTAGGAGATGGATTTTTCATGGGTCTTGAAGAGAGGTAGAGGCCTCATGGAGTCTTCGAGTAGTGATGAAGGAAAGAGAGTTGGAGAAGAAGTTAACATGATTAGGGTTTCGAGTTACATGAGGAAAACGAAGAAGATAGAGAGAGAGCGAGAGAGAGAGAGAGAGAGAGATGAAGATGGTAAAGCTTGGAGTCCTCGGGTAGTGATAGAGACCGAGTAGAAGAAGGTGATGGGTCTTGAGGGCTTCAGTTGGAGGAGCAGCACGAAGAGGAAGAGACGGAGAGTGTTAGGGTTTCTGGGATGAGGGAGAAGGATAGCTTGAGGGTTTCGGTGTATGCGGGTCCGAAGAGAGAGGGAAGAGAATGGTGTCGGAGGTCGGGTTTATGGGCGACGAGATGAAAGGTGGAGAGAGAGCTAGGATTTTAGGGTTTTGTGGTATGGAGGGCCTGAAGAAGAGAGGGTTGGTAAAGGGAGTTTAAGAGCATCTTTAGTGGGTGAGCCTATTTTAGGCTCACCTAGTGGAGACCTACAGGTGACACATCAGCAAAGGGTCTGTTTTTCTCTCTCCTAAATCCTTACTTCCACAATGCAAAACTTACCAACAAGGCTCACCTATTTAAATAATTGAAGGTTTGCTCGGGGAGAGTCCGAGTCACCCTAGAGGGGGTGAATAGGGTGATAGAAAATTCTTTGTGAAAACTCACACTTTAGCGCGAAAAGAGACAAAGACAGATTCCGAGTCTATAAATAGGGTCGGAAAAGATTGGACTCGAAAGCAATGAATCGAAGGAACAAGAGCGAGTAAGCGATCCGAGTCTAGAATGAACTCGGAAAGATAACACTTAGAATTTTACGTGGAAACCCTCCTGGGGCAGAAAACCACGGCCCGTGTCAATCCGGACACGAAGTCAAATCCACTATTTTGAGTCCACAAAATACCGTGAACTGACCGATCCTGAGTTGCTCCCTTAGACAACTCTATACAAGTTTTCCTAGACTCGAAGTTCCCTTATCCGATCTAGTACTTCCTAGCTGAGATAACCCTTACAGCTAGGGACAACTAAGTCGGGTTAACCTTTACAGACTTAGTCAAGGGACCTTACAAAGAATGTAAGAAGAGTTTGTAACTAAGTACAAGACCTTACAACTCGTAAAGTAATGAATTACAGAGTGGGAGTTGTAAGTTGAAGATTGAGAGTAAATACAATAACTTTGATCAAGTATGTGTATAAACAATATGTTCGGCAACCTTCAAGTCTTGTGAAGTGGCTTCTATTTATAGATAACCAAGCAAAGTAGCCGTTATCTTCATCTCGCTGACCGAGAGTCTTCTGTGACCGTTGATAAAGGCTTTCCGAGTGCTCGGAATGTGTTCGTTGAAATATGAACGTTGGACAACGGTTTAACTCTCTTGGAAGTCCCAAAACCATCAGTAGTGTCTTGAAAAATGAGGTGGAAACCACCGTTAAACTTGGCGTTCCAGTTTTCGGATATGGAAACAGACGACTTCCGACAATCTTCCGGGATTGGAGCGAGAGAAGGTGAAGAGCCATGTCTCGCTGGTGATTTGACGTTCGAAGCCGACTACTTTTGTAGTTTGAAAAGATGTATCCTCGAATGAATAACCTACAAAAGTAAAACACCTTCGGTTCTCAAAGTATAAAATACTTTGGTCCAAGGTTAGACACAGATAATAAAATAATTATGATAATTAAGCAACCGATTATTTGAGTCGAAATGAAATGGAATTTTCCGAGTCGAATATCTATGATACTCGGAATTCTATCCGACTTAGTCTAAGCGAAGAATCAAGTTCGTTAAAGAATATCGGAGAAGATTAACTTGATATAGACTAAGCATGAAATGAACTACGAATACTGACTATGCAAATAATAAAACAAATAACCACAAGTCAGATTCCGAGTGAGAAGCAGCTGAATACTGGTATATTCAAAAGCGATTAATATGAGTGAGGATGGACTCGTAATAAAGAACCAGTCTTCCGAGTCGCTACGGAAAAGCGATAAATATGATAAGTGAAGGATGTATCACTTAAAGAAAATACTATTTCACTCAACTAAGTTTCTAAGACACAGAGAATGCTTTGGAATCAAAACTCTATATGTATGAGATCGTTATACCTTATTCCTTTTTCATAACTCGGAAAAGTAATGAGCAAGTGTCCGAGTCTTCAATAATCTTCATGCAGCCTACTCATCAACATATTTAATTATATTCACATCTTATATTTTGTATTATTATTTATTTTTATAAATATATAAAAAAATTATTTGGTGCACTATGAAAATTAAATTAATTAATTTAGGTTATGAAAATTTTTAAACAAGTGATACAATAATATTTTAAATTAAATTAAATGAAAAAGATACAATAATAATTGCAATTTTACTACAATAATGCAACACGTAAATATGGGGAAAATAAAATACGAAAAAAATTCAACGCCGACGAAATACGGACAATATGAAAAAAAAAATGGATCACTCATTTCTCTGTCGCGCCAAGTTTCGTTTCCATATTTCTTCAACCAAGTCCGTTTGCATACGTGCATGAGTTCCGCTGTCTCTAACTTCAGCTGATTTTCGGAAGTAAGTTGCATAACATGGTTGATGGTCATGTGGGATATTAGATGTCGAGGTGTATGCCTCCACTTGCTCATAATCGTAATCATAAGCAAGGTTTTATTGATCTCGCTCATCTTCGACGATCATGTTGTGGAGTATTATACAAGCTTTAATTACTTTACCTATGTCATCTTCCTCCATTAAGCGACAAGGGCCATGAATAATTCCAAAAGGAGCTTGTAAGACACCAAACGCTCATTCCACATCCTTCCTTACACCCTCTTGTCGTTCAGCAAATAATTTTGCTTTTGGACCTTTTGGTAGTGGGATCGTTTTGACAAATGTAGCCCATTTCGGATATATACCATCCGACAGAAAATATGGAATGGTATACATATGACCATTAACAACATATTCGCATTTCGGAGCTTGATCTTGATACAACTCTTGGAACACTGGGGACCGATCGAGGACGTTGACGTCATTGAGACTTCCTGGGCATCCGAAGAATGCATGCCATATCCAAAGATCGTATGAAGCCCATGCTTCAAGAATAATTGTTGGCACTTTGTATATACCTTTAGCGAACGCTGCTTTCCATGCTGTTGGACAATTGTTCCACTCCCAATGCATACAATCAATAATTCCCAACATTCCTGGGAAATCACGGGCATCCCTTACGGCTAAGAGACGATCAAAATCAGCTTGAGTTGGCTTTCTCAAGTACTCATGTCCAAAAACATTAATGACGCATTCCACAAACTTCTTCATGCACTCAAGTGCTGTACTCTCACCTATTTTCAAGTATTCATCCACACAATTGGCAGATATACCATACGCCAACATCCTCATGGCTGCGGTACACTTAGTTAGCGAAGACAAGCCTGGCCGACCAAGTGCATCATACCTTAACTTAAAGTAATCAGAGTAATTCTCAAGGGCTTGTACTATGCGAACAAATAAATGTTTTCGCATTCGGAATCTACGACGAAATTGTTGCTCTGTATACACGGGTTCATCTGCAAAATAATCTTCATACAAGCGATTGTGAGCTTCTTCTCGATTTCTTCGAATATATCTTTTTTTCTTACGTGGCCTGGATGAAGATGAAGGCTATATCGATTCTGCAGCTTGTAAAATCTTAAGCATATGTTGGAATTCATTCTCAATCGTCAAGTAATTCTTCCAAAAAGGCATATCATCATCGGACTCTTCAATTATCCATGTCAAGCAGTCCGAAGATGGTGATGAAGATAAAGATAGATGATCCATTGTCTGACACCTGTGCAAATATAATATTAATAGTGAAAATAACATTAGAGAAAGGTATGATGAAAAGAAAATTGAAAATTTCCATTCCACAAATAAAAGTTGTTACAAAAGTTTTCCCACAAATGAAGTTAAGAAAATTTACTTAGAGGGTAAGAAACATACATAAAGTTATGCCATATCTAATTTCAACTACAACTAAAATTAATTGTACGACTAGTCTTATTCAAGGTAAGGAGAAAGATTTACTCAGACGTTTGATGATACTTGCTCAAAATCTTCTCCTGCACACCTCTAAAATATTCTGCTTCTCTGCAAGACATGTTATCAACGTTCATCCTCATAATATTTGTCTCCCATTTAAAGTGTTTACGCTGCTCATATTCACGTCGGAGGCGAACTGACTCTTCAGCTGCATCTATCTTCCTTTCCTGCTCCTTCACATAGTCACGCAATATCTCACTCCTCTCCTTTGCAGTTGTGGTCATTGTAGATAGTTGATTAGCCACCAAATCAGTTGTACTTGTTTCCTTCTCCTTCAGTTTCCTTTTGGCCGCTTTTCTACCAATAAGGCGAAAAAACCACCCCCATCCTCACCAGATTGATCCTCACTGACAGAGGTAGATGAGTTAGAGTGTGCCCCCATCTCATTAAGCCTTATTCGCTTTGGGCAACTATCGTTACTTCCGAAACAGAAAGTCTTCCATTTCGGGCGTTCACGGAGTAGTCGCCACCATACCATATGTTCAAACCTTTTCCCGTCCATTCTTTGAGAATACAACTCTTGTGCTTTGTCAATAACATCTACCATACATGTCCCACATTGATTGAGACAGTAAAATTTATCCACAATCCCCGTCCACTTAGACGTCAAAGGGGCACACCTCCTCCAACGTCCATTACAAGTCTTCCAGGATCGTTGGTAGCTCCTGAAGGAAGGTGCTCATTGAAGGCTTTGGCCACATTCTTCCAAAACCCTTCCTTCTTTTGGTCCGCCCCCACAATGGGGTCTATGCTGGTGTTCATCCAAGCACTAATCAAATGACGATCTTCATCCTATGTCCACTTTCTGCCCCCTCCCGATGAGGGATCCTCCTCAAGCACTTCAATTTCATCATTGCTTGGGTTAATAGAAGATTCTGAATGTCTCAATGATCGGGTTGGGGTTGAAGATGGGATGGAGTTACTTGCCCTGATATATAATTATGATGAGGTGGAAAGGGGTAATATGGTGGAGGTATATATGATCCACCACCTTGCATTGGATAATGCATGTATGAATATTGGGGATGTGGTGGTGGATAAGGCCATTTTGGGGCAAGAGAAGACATATTTGTGTTACTATTTCGTGAATGTTGTGTTTCATTATCTTCCTCATTAAGTAAACTTGTAAATGAGCCCAAATTATTATCCATATTCGATCACAATTAACACCTACATGGAATGAAATATAATTAATTTGAAGTTAAGTCACATTACTTGTCAATATTTGTTAATATAAATAATATATAGGTAAGTTCTAACATTTGTTTAATTTACATAAAGAAAATTTACGTCAACTTATTTCACATATTTTTTTTTCTAACATGTTAATATGTTTATGTCCACTTCTAATAAAGCTAATTAATATATTGATAAGTTCTAACTTATGTTCAATTAATATGTTTATGTCCACTTCTAATAAGTAAATATCCATTTATTGATAAATTCACATAAAGTAATATATTTAACCATAACCTCACTAAGCTTTACTCTACAAAATCATTAAAAAGTCATTTGAAAGTGATTTTGGTCCAAGAGGAACCAAATCAAATCATAAGCTATAGAGGTATCCTTTCTGCCCAGCACCACAGGCATCACCACAAGCTGTGGTGCATACCGTGGTGGCCAAAAATGCTGCCACAGTTTACACCACTGCCTGTGGTGGTGCATGTGGTGTTGGGCGCCAATATAGTCATTTGCACCTACATTTTTTGGCTTATATAAAATTATTTGAAGCCAATACAATTATTTTCAACTCAAATTTTTGTGATTAATTGAACCCTATAGTAAAGATTAGTATTTTTTAAACCCAATTTAAATACTTTGGTGATTTTTAAAACACTAGAATAAAGTTTAGGGACTTTTAAAAAATGTTGTCCAACATATATAAGTTTATATTTATGTAATATTTGTTCAATTAATATTTACAAATTTTTAACTCATATTCAATTAACTGCAAATCAACATATAAGTTCTAATATATGTCATATATTACAATTATACATATTATTATTATCATATATGTCACATATCAAATCCATACTAAATTCATACATATATAGCTTCCAACATATGTCACAATCCATACTAAATCCATATATATATATGTAATCACATATGTCACATTTTGAATCCATTCGAACTACTTAAAACATTAAATCACATTCAATTAACCATAAATACATATTCATGTAATATTTGTTCATATAATTTTTTAATTTTATTATGGTCATAATTTTGTTACATAATAAACATATTCACATAAATATTAATTCGGCTTTAAAATAACAAGAATATATATATATATATATATATGGAAAAAGTTACAATTTGCTTCACTTCTATATTGATTTACACACCTCCAACACTCCTACAAACATATTACAAAAAGAATAATTTTAACACACATAATTAACAAAATATTCATCTCATCAAAATATAGCAAAATGAAATAAAGAACAATTTAGAATTGGATAACAAAATCTTACTATATTTTCTTCACTTCAATCTTCACAAACTAACAATGTGAGAATGGAATGATGTAAGTTGTCAATTTAATAGGTATTTATACAATAAAAATATACAAAAATAATAACTAAAAACATTATTGTTATAAAAATACAAAAATAAAAAAAAACCGACGGCTATGTTATAGCCGTTGTACTTGTACAACTTTATTAATCAATTTTGATTAATTGAAACATGGTGGAATTTTCAAGATTATTTAATTAGTTATCAGCTTATTTTTGTGGTAATTAATTGCAGTCCAAGTAACCAGTCACACGCTGCCACATCATCCGCGAGATTTCTCTCTCCAGGCTCTTCTACTCGGGCTTCCGTGCGCGCCTCGGGAAGCAGCGCGCCTGCTGTGGGACACCGTGCCTCGGGCGGCGCGCCACGTCAGCGCCCTTCCCGGACGCTCCCGTGGCTGCAGGAGCTCTAAGTGAACCAATGTGCCGGTGGGGAGAAGCATGACTTTGTGGCCCAATTCTTCCGTTTTTCAGCTTTCTTAATATTTCTCAGGTTTTTCCATATTTTCTACAAAAATAACACAAATCAAATTAAAATTCCTAATTTAATAATTATTACGAATAAAATAAGATGTAAAAAGGTATTAAAAGTATCATAATTTTGGACTCAACAAATATCCGCACACCTAGTTTTTGCCCATCCTTGAGTAAAATAAAATTAGAAAAATAAAATAAGAAAACCCTAACTCACTTTCATAGGAATCACGATTGTGTTTAACGGATACAATAAGCTCGTTAAACCCCTTGGTAACCCAAGTGGATGAGTAAGGTCTCATGAGGGTTTATAGTAGATATACCTACAAAATCTAGGGAATCAAAGAAAGGAAGATGGAAAAAGAAAAACTAAAAAGATTTTTAAAAATATGTATATATCCTGGTCAATCATATCACCTTTGGTACTTAGATATCAACTTGTATCTAGGTCTGTTATACATATCAAACCTCTCACACTCTTTTGATAACAACCATACATCAATGTTTCCACCTCTTTATCTCATTGAAAACAGTGAATATGACCTAGTGCATGATGTGTAAGTGTACCATTGCTCCTTTACTTTAGGCTTACATAACTTACTCAACCCACTTGCTTAGTACTTCATTTTCACTTGATTTGGGAAGCAAGTCTTTCCCAGCAGACAACTATTGCCTCTAAGGGTTCTTGTCAATCCCGATTTTTTCTTCCTTTTTTGTTTTTCTTTTCTTTTTTCATTTTATTTTCCATGCAAAATAGGACATGAAGTTTATTTTTTCCTTGTACAAAAGACAAGTGTCTGAATCAACCAATAACAACCTCGGACCTAAGACTAAATGGCTTTTATAAAGATAGGTGCAGATTTTACAAATTTTTATGGTATGCCATGGTTAGAAAAATGAGGTTAGTATTATCATACTAAGAGGTGAGTGTTATAATGTATACTTCCATTTTTACAATCTAATAACTAAGTCATAATAGTTCAAAAATCAATCAGAATTTATACAATATCTTCCAAAATAAAAGAAAATTCTTGGATTAAGAAAGATTTCCTCACCCCCACACCTAAATTGGACAATGTCTATATTGGAAGTGGGAAGAACCTCACAAAGAAAACAAAAGAAAACAAATATTTACAAAATAAAAAGAAGACTCAAAAACAAATAAAAAATACATGACTCAAAGAAAAAGAAAATAAAGCATCAAATATATACAAAAAGAAAGCAAAATAGAAAACAAGGGAAAGAAGTTTCTATCAAACCAGGTCGAGTACTAGATGCACTCGAACTATCCCCTCAACACTCGGCTCGCGGAGTATCGGACACTCCACATCTTTTGTGCTTGGTAGCTCCAAAACTATTTCAGTCTCTAGCCATTTACTTTAAACTTAGCACCACTTTCAGGATCCTGTATTTTAACCACACCATAGGAAAAACATGAGTTACAACAAACGGACCTGTCCAACGAGTCCTTAATTTCCTTGGAAAAAGATGGAGCCTAGAGTCATATAGGAGCACTTTCAAGCCCGGAGCAAACTCTTTCTTAATATTGTGTTTGTCATGATATAACTTGGCTCTCTCCTTCGATGATCTAGCAGTCTCGTAGGTCTCGGTTCTAATCTTTTCTAACTTACTTGGTTGCAGTTTCCTTTCCTCACTCGGTCTGTTGCAAGTCATAATTAAGCAATATGGGATCAGGGTGAGGTTGTAATTCTGTATGGTCCGTAGGTGATCATGATTAGCAACCTTTTTAGAAATAGTTTTAGAAATAGAGCTTATGGAGTGTATATCATCCATTTCAAGACAATCATACTCAAGCTCATTATCTAGTATAGAAGACTCATATTCAATAGGTAACAAATTATCATGCTCATAAAAAATAGAATCTTCTATCCAGTTAATTAGGGAGATTTCAAAATCATCACACACATCAGGTTGTCTTTGTGACTTAAAAATATTCATTTCAAGAGTCATATTGCCAAAAGATAGTTTCATCATGTCATCTCTACAATTAATAAGAGCATTTGCAGTAGGTGGGAAATGACGTCCTAAAATAACAAAAGTCCGACTCTAGTGGTTGAGGACTTTTTCAATTTCAATCACAACAAAGTCCACAGTGGTAAATAAATTCATCAACCTTTAGTCAAGTACATCCTCTACCACACCTAAAGGCAACCAATTGATCTATCAGTCACTTGGATGGTCATTTTGGTAAGCTTTAGATCAGCTAACCCTAGTTTTTCATACACAGTGAAGGGTATAAAATTGACACTAGGCCCTAAATCAAGTAAAGCTCCATTAATGTGTCGTCCCCAATAACTATAGGGATAGTCGGGCAACCGAGGTCCTTATGCTTCACTGGAATTTGTTGGCTAATGATAGAGCTAGCATTAGAAGTTAGGAAAGCCTTTTTAGGAACATTAGTAGTTCTCTTTGTAGTACACAACACTTTGAAGAATTCGGCATACGGAGCATCCGCTAAATAGCATCTAGCAAGGGAATGTTAATTTTGACTTGAGAGAAAGTCTTTCTTATCTTATCAACATTATTATGATATTTCTTTTTCAGTCGATGGGGAAAAGGAATTATGTGCTCATGAGCTTGTAAAGCAGCAGAAGAGAAAGAATCCATAGGAGATGAAGGTTCTACTATATCGGTAGTATCTTTCTCTCGTAGTTTCCTCTATTTCGAAGAAGGCGTAACAGAGGTCCCCGCAGGAACACCATCGGTAGTGTCCTTAGGAGCACCGAGTGAACTAGTCTCTTGATGGGTAAAAAGGGGAGATGGTTTTTAAAAGAAAGTGTGAGGATATCTACATGTTTCCCTAACTTGGTTACCCACATGATTATCAATTTCTCATCTTGACCTAAGGGACATAATCGAATTTACTCTCCTCACATTATCATTCATAGATAACCCCTAGCGGAAGAAGGGTCTATGTTCTTGGGGTTCACCTCTGGTTGACTAGGAAAAGTCCCTTTCTGTAACACCCCAAAACCCACCCTAGGAGTATTACACCGCCGGAGTTTCTCAAAGAAACTCCCAAGGCTCACTCAGTGCCGACTTAGCTATCTTAGTCCAACTTAAGGGTACGAAATGAAATTCTCTCCAAAGGTTAGAAGTTTCCTAAAATTTCGGCAGAGCTCCGTTTGAACTATGGTCCAACCCATAGGCTAAAAGTCTTAAAACCTGCATAAAAGTCATAATAAAACTCAACGAGCCACACGCTTGGAGTACACAGCTCAACGGCCACACGCCGGAGTATATTCACAACCACAAAGCTTACGTTGTGAACTGGTTTACAATCCAAGTCATGAATTCAACAAAACTAGATTTACAACCACTTAAGATCAAAATTGCTAGAGGAAGGAGATCTCCGGCTTGCTAGAGCTACTAGTTCAGTCTCCATACATACATCTAACTTACTATACATTACTGTCTATTTACATAAGTAGCCGAATAGATACAATATACTAAACATAAAACTCATAGACTTGACTCGCAACCATAATCGCCACCAAAGACAAGCATTCCAGCCATTCGCCTCGGGGTACCTGCAACTGGGAGGGACGGGGCAATTTGTGGGGGTGAGCAATAAACCACGGGCTCACCGGAGTCTTACACCCTTAAAATGGAAATTCTTTACACATAATACTCATAATAATGAAATCAGCGAAAGCGTAATAATATAATACAAACCTATATACTTTCCAACGAAATCTTTTGAAATCATTTGCAACATAAAACTCATACCACTTCAATCATTCAAGCACGGATTACAATCATTTGGGAATTGAATCACATGAAACAAAGTGGAACCATTCTGCACTTTCTTTCAAATACTTTCTGAAAATTCTTTCGGGGCTTTCGGCGATTGAACTAGCACCAGGCGGTTCTCGGGGCGCTACCCCGACTCAGGTTCCGGGACCTATCTCTAGTCAAATACCTGGAAGGCTCCGCTTTCCTCGTCAGGAAAGAATCAACCTCTCCGGTTGATGGGCATCCCGATACGCATATCAGGACCCCGTGGCCTCGATACGCATGGCCACCTCCTTCCTCCGGTCTAAACAATCTAGCCCATAATTCATTTCAATCGAAGTGATCACAATCACTTATCAAACTTGGTTTCTAACCAAAATCTCAATCAATTTCTCATCGTAGAAGGCATGACACACGTGCCACCCTTCTAAATTTCACTTTCTCAAACATGATTCACTTTCTTAAACAAGTTTCGCTCCTTTAAAACACATTCACGTTTGAAAGGCAGTTCACAAGAAGTTGCATTCAAGGATCATTTCACGTAAAATACAAAACGCCTTTCAAAACTACTTTGAACATCACATAAAGAACTCACTTAACACGAATAGCCATCATTCAATGCAAGCAATCATTCTCAACTCTTTCCAACTATACATTTCTCAATCCACCACTCTAGTACGATTAGTTTCCATTTTCCGAGCCATAATAACCACAAGCGGACATCACCTAATTCAGCACCCCAACTTCTCACAACTCTCTGTCTTTGTTTAAATTCCTCATTCTATGTCTCTACTCGGTGAACTCACTTCGTTTGCTTATGTCTCAACTTCTCAACTCCCTGTCTTTACTCGAATTCCTCAACTTAACCTTACCATTCCCTGTCTCAAATTCCCGTTGTATGTCTCTAAGTCATTACTTAACTCTTGCTCGTCCGTCCTTAGTTATGTAACTCTTAATCACTTTTCATTATTCAGTTCCGTTAGCTTTGCTTATTTTCACACTCGGATCAACCTCGAGGATTTATTTACTTTTCGAACTCAATTAATCTCACAATCACCCATTACTCACTTACTTGTACCAGTTACGCATCACTCAATACGAATTCATACTCCTCTTTATACTTCGACCCATCATTACCCAATATTCGTAATTAGCTCTCAATATCGCAAGTTCAAGAAATCTCTAAGGCTCAATCTGAAATATTAATTCATAACTTATACCCAAACCATAACGTGCTCATTCCCAACCGACTGAATTCTCGATACGACTCACTATACTCAAGCAGCCTAACTCGTCTCGAATTCCCGATTTTCAATTTAGGCCTAAACAACTACCAATTCTCTTCAAGACTCCTAATTCCACTTTCATCAACTACTAAACTCGTTCAATATCATACATGTTCAACATTCACAATCATATTCAACAATCACGATAACTCCTCAAGACTCCTAATTCCACTTTCAAGCAACTACCGAACTCGCTCAATAGCATACATATTCCACATTCACGATTACATTTCACAATCACGATAAATTCAATTGGGTTTCGAAAGTACTAATAGTTTAGAGTATAGGACTACCCACCTCGATTCGAGGATTGAAGGTTTGCTGGTTTTTCGAGATTCAGGCTCCCTGGTTCCCTTTCCTCCTTTCGTTCCTTTTCCCCGCTCGCTAGCCTCGGCTTCGCCGCCCTCCTCTCGCGCTCGACACCATCGCCGGTCGCTGTCCCGCGCTCACCGGCTGCCTCCCTCAGCCCTTGCGTTCGCTTCTCTTTCCCGGCCTCGGTTCCGCCCTCCTTCGGCCTGGTCGTTTCCTCGCGCCGCTGGCCGCTTTACCACCGCTCGCCGTTCAGCATGCCGGTCTCCGGCCTCTCTTCCTCACCTTCACTCTCGCTTGCCCTCTCGGTCTCGCTCTATCTCCCTCACTCGGGTCTCTCTCTCTCCGTTTCCCGGGTCCGTTCGGTCTCCCCCTCCCTTCCTTCCTTTTCCTCTGCTCCTCTCTTTTCCTTCTTTCGGTGGCTTTCATTAGGTGCAGCCAGCACCTGCTTAATCAACACTAATCCCTTTCCCCTTTTTTTCTTTTTTTTGAATAGGGGTAAATAAGCATAAGTCTCGCCCGGGTCTCTATAACGAGCACTAACCTCTATTAATTAAGCTATATAAACACACAAGGACATAACAATCACATAAAATAAATTACCTATAAATATCTAGCTTAATTCAACTATAAAATTAATCTACTCAAAAGTCCGGGTCTCACACTTTCTCTCTAGAGTTAGAGGTAGCAAGTTAAGTCAATTGCGTCAACTATTCGAGTTATATTTTTCATCATTTTCTCGAGGTTATTCTGTGATCTTTCAAGGTTGTTAACTCTCTTATCAACATTAGTGTAACCAGGAGGAGCTTGGGCTTGAACCATGCGAGATGGTGGTATGGGTGAATTGGGCATAACTGGATAAGTAGACATCTAGTAAGGGCCGGAAGGGAATGAAGTGGGTTGGGGGATGTTCGACCTATAACATTATGTCTACTACTCCAAGAAAAATTTGGGTGATGTTTCCACCCTTCATTATAGATAGGAGAGTAAGGGTCAAACTTAGTCCTTTGGAATTTAGCTTTCACTTGCCCTTGCTCCCGACTTGTGGCCAAGTAGAGACAACTAATCACTATGTGATCTAAGCTTTGACAATGAGAACATGACATCAAGGAATTCCGGGAAGATTAAGGTTGAACAGTTAACCCCCGAACATGCTTTCAACTACAACAACTTTGGACTCAAGGTGACTCACATTAGAAACAACATGAATATCCCCATTTGCACCATTTATCTTAGAACTCAAACTCTCATCTCTAGTGGTTTCCTATTGCATAGTCTTTTTCACTAAGTCCTCTAAAAATTTCCAAGCAACTAAAGGACTCTTAGAAAGAAAGCCAACCTGACACATGGACTCTAGCATGGTTCTAGTTTGTTGGTCAAGTCCTTCGTAAACAATTTGAAACAAACGCCACTATTCTAAACCATGATGGGGACATTGAGCCAACAAGTTCTTAAATATTTCTAAGTATTTCCAAAACATTTCTTTTTCCATTTGAATAAATTGATTGATTGCATTCCTTAGATTCACTGTTTTGCCATTCGGGAAATATTTTCTCAAAAGCACCTTAACTAAGTAATCCCAAGTGGAAATAGAATTAGCAGCTAAGTTATACATCCATCTTTTAGCAGTATGTTTTAAAGCAAAAGGAATTCATCTTATTCTAACTTCTTCAATAGAAACATTAGGAAAATCCATCATAGAAATCACTTCATTAAATTCCATCAAAAACATATATGCATCTTCGTAACCATGAAATTTCGGGAGCATTCAAGTATAGTGTGGTCTAAGTAACAAAGTTATATTTGGTCCAAATTCAGGCAAATTAAGCATGAAGAATTAGAAATCCTAGGAGGATTAAAGATATCACTCAAGGTTCTCTCATGTGGTACCAATTTAGTCATTTTTCTTATTATTAGGTTTGGATTCCATGTCAATTGGAAATTCAATCCTAGCAAGTTTTCTTCTTTTAGGTTCCCTAACCTAATAGCTCATGCACTAGCAACTCACAAACGTTTTTTTTTTTGTCTTTTTGTTTTTTCGGTCTTTTTCAGAAATAAAACAACTAAAACAAAAACAAAAATTAACACAAATTTAAACTAACTCTAAAAACTTACTAGTTAAATAAAAATCAAAAACTCAAAAACTGACTCGGAAAATTACTAAACTAACAAACTCACTAAATTATCCAGAAGGGAAGAATCAGAAATAAGAATCAAAACCTAAATCAAAATTAAGATTTAATAACTCTAATTGCAACCTAATTTCAATTATGCCATCCTCGACAATGGCGCCATTTTGTTGGGGTGAATTACGGGAGTACGGGGATTTGTCGAACCACGGAGATTGACTAAATTAAAATCATATTGTGATTTGAGTTGAAGGTTTAAATCTTAAAATTTAAATTAAACTAAACTAACGTCAATCTAAATTAACTAAGCAACATGGGAATAAATTATCAACTCAATATTCAGAATCGACTAATAAGATCAAACTATGAACATCAATAATTTAATTCCAACAAGCATATCAAAAATCAAACTAAAATAATCAAAACTATAAACTAAAAGAATTAAAACTGCAAAAGTGGAAGAACGATACCCAGCCAACGAACCAAGAAATAAAACTCCTTTCCATGCACAATTAAATCTGAATCAAGGGGATGGGACAATACTTCAAATGCGCGAAAACAATTCCAAATCCGCAACAATCAACAAAATTATACTTCAAAAATAATAACTAAACTTGCTAATAAATCTTGAACGAAATCAAATTACATAACCTAAGAAATAAAAATCGATACCTAAAACAGAAAATTAAAAACTAAAACTAAAACTAAAATTTTGAAGATGAAGACTGAAAATTTCAGGATGAAGAAATTATGGCTTGCCCTTAAGATCGGTGGTGTTCGCCATCCATTCTTCCTTTAAATCTTTATCTTCGGTCTCGTCCTTCTTGTACAACTCCCCTTATGGACAGAGTTGGAGGTGGATTTGGACTCTTGATTGCATGGAGGAGACAGAGTATAAGATGGGTTTTTCATGGGTCTTGAAGAGAGGCAAAGGCTAGATGGATTCTTCGAGTAGTGATGAAGGAAAGAGAGTTGGGAGAAGAAGTTGACATGGTTAGGGTATCGGGTGTCATGAGGAAAACGAAAAGATAAAGAGAGAGATGAAGATGGTAAGGCTCGGAGTCTTCGGGTAGTGATAGACACCGAGTGAAAGAAGGAGATGGTTCTTGAGGGCTTTTGTTGAAAGAGCAACATGAAGAGGAAGAGAGGGGGAGTGTTAGGGTTTCTAGGAAAAGGGAGAAAGACAGACTTTAGGGTTTTGGGTGTATGCAGGTCCGAAGAGAAAGGGAAGAGAGTGCCATGGAAGGTAGGGTTTCGGGCAGCAGATGAAAGGTGGAGAGAGAGCTAGGGTTTCGGGATTTTGTGGTGTGGAGGGCCCGAAGAAGAGAGGGTTGTTGAAGGGAGTTAAAGTGAAGCAATGGGTCGGTAGGGAGAAGAATGACTTCATGGCCCAATTCTTCCATTTTCCAACTTTCTTAATATTTCTCGGGTTTTTTTATATTTCCTATAAAAATAACACAAATCAAATTAAAATTTCTAATTTAATAATTATTACGAACAAAATAAGATGTAAAAAGGTATTAAAAGAATCATAATTTTGGACTCAACATAGATTGTTGAAGAAGAGAAAAGAAATCCTCATCATAAGGACCCCAAGCGTCGTGGCAAGCTAAGAAAAGTCCAGTGCACCACTTCAACAACAGCTCCTTCAACTCAGCCTTATTAAAAGAAGTCCAAATCTCGTCACATAGCTTGTAAGAAGTCCCAAAGCTCGCACCAAAACAAAATCAGCTCCATCATCATTAGCAGCCTCAACTAACGTCAAGGCAGTAATTGCAACCGATTGTTCCTTTTGTATTAACAATTGACAACTACATGTAATTGATGTGACAAACTAATGTTTAATTTTCTTAATTAGTAACTTGGTTTGTTATTTTGGGAAGTTTTACAAAGTGATGTATTTTGGGAAGTTTGACAAACTAATGTATTTTGGGAAGTTCATTTTGGATTAACATTAGCAGCCTCAACTCCTATTTAGGACATTCAATAAAACCGACAAGAACATGCTATTCTCATATGTTTATTTTAAGTTAATTATCATCTACCTATTTACGATGTTATTGCTACAAATCGGGAAGTTCTATTGATTAAATTGCCATATTATTCAAATAACCGACGTTAAATCCTCCACACCTTCTAGTGATCACTATATAGCTTGCTCAGTCTCCATAACAAAATACCAACTACAACGATTAAGCGTATTACTAACATGCTAACAATGCTAAGCCCTTTTTCGATCAACTTGTACATCATCTTTAATTCCACCAACTCAGTCTTGATTTCATTCAAGCATCCTTATAATTGTTGTCTTAAACTCAGGATTTTCACCAACCATTTCATGAACTTCTCACATCTAAGGCCCTTTATGTATTCCATCCCTGGATTTTGGTCCGAATGCGATACTATCTTTGTTCCCATCATATTGCAACTTGGAAATATGTCCTTAATGTATTCATTTAGTTGATTGCTCCTTGATGAAGAAATGTCTTCTATTTTGCATAAACTCCCCTTTATTTGCAAAAATAACATGATTTTAAAATGACAAATTGTACTACAAAATCAAAAAACAATTATAGCAAGAACAAGGGAACGAACTTGAAGGAAAATTAACAGGTTATCACGGAAAACAAAAGGCAGAGAAAAAGGAAAAATATGATTAAATGAAGAGATAATAGAGTAAGAAATCTTTTGATGAAGATAGAAAAAGTAATAACAAGAAGCAAAAGAAAAAAATGATAGAACAAGAAAAGGGAGAAACACATAATGAAAAATGAAGAACAAGAATAAAAAGGTAATGTTGGCATTTATAACATCTGAACATTGAGAGAGAGAGAGAGAAGTTAGGGAATTAATTTCAGCTTTCCAAACATATCAAGGCTAAAGTGGGGCTTTTTTATCTAAATTTTAAATATCCCGCCTTTTCACCCAT